>CM031241.1:299069476-299711642 GCA_018340775.1 Taxus wallichiana var. yunnanensis
TTGGTCTATACATGAGGTGCGAACAAGATGAGGGGTTCTTACATGTGAATATAGACCTACCACCCTCAATCATGGAGTAGCCACCATATTGCTTCAGATACTACAAACATTACAAGATGATACTTTTGCTATCCATGGAGGATCACTAGCAGGCGACCTGAAGACATGACCGAGAGCCATAAATGGATGCTCGTGCACCTTCATGTCATAGTGTTGAGGATAGGGCATAACAAATCCATGTGGAGTTTGTTAGACATGAGTCATCACATAGAGAGAATAAAAATAGAGCTACGGGACACAAGATAGGTCTAGGAGCCTTAGGCCAAGGGATGATCATGTCGATGACCTAGGGAGTGACAAATCGACACCGAAAGATCACATCAAAGAGATCTTGTGTAGTTACACCCACCTAATTTTTTTCAAAACACAGAATGATATCAGGTCGAGGCATGTATGGTTAGCTTGCTTGGATGCTTCAAGATATTTCCTTGTACAAGAGCTGGCAAAATATCGTGTTTCCATCCACCTTTCGAGAGACTAATTTGGGGTTTGGTGGTGGACTGAGGAGCATAAGATCCATGTGCATTATGAGATTACTACTGGGATATCTTTGAGGAGATTTTTAGGAGTAGATATATATATATATATATATATATATCTATATATGAGATACATCCAATAGTGAATCGATGAGTTTCATTATCTATGACAAGAATCCATGATGGTAACAAAGTATGAGGGTTGGTTTTGGGATCTACTTCAAGTATGTAGACTACATGTAAGATGAGTAGCTTAGGGATCAAAAGGGTTCATCAGGCACCCGAACATAGAATTGGTAAAGGGATGTACACTTTCATTATCCCCAAATAGTATTAGTGATTATGGAGAAGGACTACATTGAAAAGGAAACCTAGGGGAAGACTTGGCAGGTAGAAATATATTAAGGATCCATATACAAAAGATGAAACATAGTAGGTTGATGGGATCAACTGCTCCTCCTCATGGTGGACACACTACAACATACTTTTCTTTCAATCCTACTCAAAATAAATAGTAGACTCGACCACCATTTCGATCTCCATAGCTCCATGATGCTCAAAGAGGGCGTAATATGGGACCTCCACTTAGGGTCCCAACAGACACATCTACACCTCGAGCATAGTAAACAGAGTACGTCCTTTGCAAAACCAATAGAGAAATATGGAAGGATCATCATTTTCTATAACATATACTACCAAGCCACCTGGAGAAGTATTTTCTTATTGGAGAGGACCAGATAGATGTTGTGGGTGTAGTGTACATGAACATCATTGGAGAGAGATCCCAAAGAACCATGCTAATGTCGGGGTAAGGAACCTAATAACATGATCCTATGGTTAGTGACATGTCTAAGAGCCATAGGATTTATGTAGTAGTTGAGAATTTCCAAGAAACCACCAAGGCATGATGACCGAGACCACACGTAGCATTGGCGGTATTTCTTCCCCTATCTTATTTGATTCTAGATTTTCATATTCTTTCATTTCTTCGTCATTAGTAAAGAGATGTAGGCTTGTGGTAGTTATGCAAGGCCTTAGTTGGAATGTTGAGATGGCTTACGGAACCAAAATCTCGGTAGAATTCTTAGTTAAGGAGTGTGTAGTGTATCTAGGACTCTTCACTATGACCTTTGATCTTCATATCCTTCCTTTGGGTTCATATGTAGTTATCTTGGGCATGGACTAGTTATCTACATATAGATTCAGGGTTGATTGTTATAGAAAATTTATATCTTGTCCAAATTATTTGGGAGTGGAGTAGGTGATAGTTGGATTTAGGAGACCCATCTCTATTCACACCATATCTCGCTATGCGGAGTGAATTGGTATGTGCGATGAGATTGTCAGCTATATGCTATCATAGTTAGTGACCAATCAAAGGATGAGACTCATGGACTGTCACTTGATGACCACCCCATTTAGTAGTAGTTTTCATATTTTTTTAGTGATTTTCTAGGGTTACCTCCCTCACTTGAGATATACTTTCATATTGATTTGGTTCCTAGAGAGAAGCCTTTCTCACACACACCGTATAGGATGACCACGCCTGAGTTATATGAGCTCAAGTTTCTATTAGAGGAATTTTGACAAGGGCCTAATCCATCCTATTATATCCCCTTGGGGTTCAAAATGATTTTTGTGAAGAAGAAGGATGGATCTTTGCATTTGTGTGTGGAAAACATACAACTGAACAAAGTATTGATCAATAATCGTTACCACCTTCCTCAAATAGATGATTTATTTGATAATATGAAGGGGGCTACCATATTTTATAATATAATTATTAAGTCCAATTACCATCACTTTAGGATTGTAGAGGTTGATATCAACAAGATAACTTTTTGCATGAGATATGCCCACTGCGAGTTCACCATTCATCATTTGGTCGGCGGGTTCCCCTACAAAGTATTTATGAGTTTGATGAATGGGGTATTTAGTACTTTCCTTGATGCTTCATGCTCATTTTTCTTGATGAAATTTTGATATACTCACGCACGTGTGAGGAGAATGAGGAACATTTTTGTTAGGTTCTTTGGTGTCTTAGAGAGCAAGGTATACGAGAACTTGCGAAGTGTCCCTTTTTATAGTTAGAGGTTCAATACTTAAGTCACATTATTTCTAGGGAAGGTATCGTAGTTGATCCTTCCAAGATTAGAGCTATTATTGACCAAGGTATGTAGTTTAATGGGATTGATAGGTTATTATAGGAGATTTGTTTAGTAATTATCTCGTGTTGCGCATCTCATCACTTCCCTTAAGTGGAAAGGAAATAAGTTTGTTTACTTAGATATATGTGAGTAACCCATCGTACACTAAAAGGATGCCTTGCTAGAGTGCCAAATTTTGCAATACCAGATCCTTAGAGGGATTTCTTCTTGCTTACAGATGCTTCTTTAGTAGGATTAGGAGGTGTTTTGATACAAGATGGCCATGTACTAGCCTTTGATTCTCATAAACTCAAGGACTATGATCTCAATTATCCAACTCATAAACTTGATCTTACAAAAATGGTGTATCATTTTGTGTGTTGGTGTCATTTCATTCTAGGAAGGAGGTTCATTCTCGGACAAACCATTAGAGCTTATCTCACCTCTTCACCTAGCCCAATCTCAATGCTTATCAATGGAATTTGATGAATTAGTTATGTGAGTATGACACGGAGATAGGGCATCGAAGGGGAAGGTGAATGTGAATGCAAATGCTTTGAGTTGATGGTGACATATTTTTATGGATGCTTTAGTGGGTACTAATTAATGGAGTAGGATCTTACAGAAATTCCTTAAGAGAGTTTACGCCTTTTAAGCTAGAGTAGATATTGAGTCTCGGGAGACCCCTTTAGGGAAGTTTTATGGATTTTCATTATATTCAAATGGAATTCTTTGACACATAGGCCAGATCTAAGTACCTAGAGATGGAGGTTTGAGATAAAATATTTGGTAAAGGCTCATCGTGAGCCTTATTCAACCGATTAAGGGGTAAAAATGTTACATGCCACTTTGAGACAAGCTTAGTAATATTGGAGATGACTTGAGAGAGATGTAGATAATTTTTGTCTCATTTTTTGGAGTGTCGATGGTGAACAATGAGAATCAATAACCAATGGCCTCCTTTACTCGCATGCTATACCAAAGTGGAAATGGGAAAGCATTTCCATGGATTTCATAGTAGGGCTATCAATGTCGAGATATAACCATGACACCATTATGGTCACGATGGATAGATTAATGAAAGTGGCTCATTTTTCTCCGGTGAAGACTAATTTTATAGGTTGTGTAGTGTGCGAGTATACTTAGACGATATTCTTAGACATCATGAGATTCTATAAAAGATTATTTATGACCGCGATCCCTTCTACACCTCTCATTTTTGGACTACCAAGTATCATAAGCTTGGGATAAGAATTAATTTTAGTACAACGTATCATCTTGAGCCAAATGGAAAGATTGAGCGGTGAGTAAAATTCTAGAGGACATGCTTCAGATGTACATCATGGATCATCAGTTGAGATGAGAGGAGTATTTATAATTATTGGAGTATGCTTACAATAATAGATTTCAGAGTTCTATTGATATGGCTACATTTCAGGAGCTTCATGGCATAGAGTTGAGGACACCTTTAAGCTAGGAAAGGTTGGAGGACATAGTATCTCTTGGGAAAGCTTTTCTATAGGGCATGGAGTAGTAGGTTGCTTTCATTAAATATATGTTTCGTGAGGAAAACGATAGACAGAAGAAGTATGTAGATCGGAGCAGAGTCAATCATAGCTATGAGGTTGAGTACGAAGGTTTTTATTCATGTTAGACCTCATAAGAGTCATCTTCATTATAAAAAATGCTCTAAGTTAGCTGCTAGATTCATGGGTCCTTTTTATATCTAGGAATAGATCAGTCCCATAGCTTACCATCTACCCTTGGCACCCATCTTGTCTCGTATTTATGATGTATTTAATGTGTAGTACCCACTCCTCTTCGATACTTAATATATTTTGATTTCTATTACGTTAACTATAAACATGTATATTATCATATCATTTTGGTTTAGCATGATGATAGATGATAGAGATATTCGACAATTCATGGATTGTGATTCATAATATGATTTGTGTGGATCCCTACTGAGGACATAGAGATACATTTTATATTGATGATGATGATGATGTATTGTTAGCATATATATTTACCGACATTTAGAATTCTCATCATATTGACAATGTTTTAGCATTTGAATTAATCTCGTGATCTTGTTGATATCGATGAAATAGTATATTTGAGATATTGTTGAAATTATAAAGAAATGATAGGATTCTTAGCCTAGATGATAATTTTTATGATGATGTTTATTCATTATGTGCCCATATTTTACTTTTGATGTATTTTATACATCCATAAGGCCAAAGGAGGTATTGTGTGATTTTATATGTAATTATCTCACAACAATCAAAAGGGAGTTAGGAGACCAACCACAATGGGCACTAGATGGATACAATTATGGTCACCATGGAAATTTTTTTAATGTGTTTTGTTTGTTTTAATTTGTTAGAGGGTCCCCATGGGGGAGATGACTTCCAATTTTGACCATTAGCTTTGTGTGCAATTCTTTCCCTTTTTCTTTTATTGTAGATTATGTGATTTATTTTGTGATGTAATTCATTTTTAGCATTTTTCATTAATGTTTTTTAATTAAGTGAATTAATCATGTTTACTAAGATATTTGAGGATTTGATAAAAAGGGGCCATTTATTAGAGTAGTTGATCTTTTGGATTATTTGATTTTTTTTGCGTTGCCATTTTAAATTCGATTTGGGCTTAAGGGCCATTTTCTTCGATGCTTGTGCGATAAGTTAAACATGTCCCAAACCTATTCATTTCACATACCAACCCTACCTATGTATTGGGGGTCAATAATAAAACCCCTTTATGTGTTTTGTAAGACAAAAATTATATTTAATGCACTTTACTACATGGTTTTAAATTATGACGTGAAGGAGTGTGGGTGTGGATTGTGTGTGTAAAAGGCTTGTCATTTCTCTCAACCACCAATTTATTGTGCCTTGGGGTTGAGGTTTGAATTATGATGTGGAGTTGAGGATAAGTGATGTGGCATCCTAAATGGAGCCACCTCACCCTTCTCTTCCCTTTTTCTATATATACAAGTTTATTTGTTTTTCCGGGATTACTTCATTCATGGGTGCTCTTGTATTTTTCGATTTGGATAGTTTTGGAGTGCTTGTTGAAGTTTTGGAGCTTTTTGGAGTTGGATTGAGATTTAAGGATATTTTTAGTATTATTCTTTGATCAAATTATTACTATGCAAAGGTATGAGCTAAACTCTTTTTACTTGTTCTTTTTTTTTATATGTTCATAATACATGTATGTGAATGGTTCGTGTGCTTGTCGAGATCTTGGGTAGAATGCCTATGTATGGTGTAGGATAAGACCATATGGATTTTATATTGTAGGGAGGCATAAGGTATTATTTCATGTTTTGGGAGGGAGTTGGGTTTGGTGTCCCACCTTTGACAAGAAAATGCTTGCATTTATTACTTGGTCCTTTTAGAGGGAGACATAAGAGATTGTAGGAAGGAATAAGAGAATGTGTGAGGAAGAAGAGAATATTAAGGGAGGAATAAGAGTTGTGTAGGGGTTTTGAAATTTATTTTAGAGGGTTTTAAGTTCGAAACCTTAACCCTTTGGGAGGCATAACTGATAGCCCCATAGATCCTTGCTCCATTCGCTTTGCATTTTCAAGCCTTGCATATTTTGATAGTTTCATTCTTATGATTGTTACCTTGTGTTTGAATGTGCTTTAAATGGTTGAGAAATTTTTTATTGTGATGTAGAATCATTATGTTAGTTGCGATGAGTTTTATTCATCCCTTATTACATTTTTTCAAGCTCGAAGGTCAATGAGGAGGATAACTTATTCTCCTCATTGGATTATTGTTTGGGTGGAGAGTGTTGCCTCTCCCCCATTTTTGTTATTGTGATTAAAGTGAATAAATGGTGGAGATATTGTTGAATATTTGGGACTTGGAGCACTTGTAGAAGTCAAAAGAAATCCTTCATTGTAGAAACCTTTCTTGTAATTTCCCACTTAAGGTGGAAGACTAGTAGACTTGCATTTAAAAGAAAAGTTTTATTGTATATTTTGTTATTAAGTTGTAATGTATTGTTGGAAAGAAAGCTCTTTGCATTGAAATAAATGAGCTATGCTCAAAGAAAAATAAAGTTCATTATTATTTGTTGAAGTTGTATTATTGTAAAAATGAAGGAAAACTTGGAAGTTGTAAATCATTGAGAATGTATTCTTAGTAAATCTTAAATGTATAATAGTTGTTGTGCTTTCCTTGAGTAAATGGTTGTAGTTGAAATGGAAAGATGCACTAAGTTATAATAATTTACTTTGATGAAAAAAATTGCATTCTTATTCTGGAAAGGAAAACAATGATTCTAGAAATATTTAGTTTCATTCCCTTGTTTGAGCTTGAAAGCAACTTTATTGGAAAAGTGCTCATGTAGTTTTTTTCTCGTTTACTATTGGATTAGAAAATATATGTAAATTAATAATTTAAGTTATGTGATGAATAAATGGTTAAAACCATTAACTAGATACTTTAAATGAGATAAATTCAACTAAGGATAAACTATAAATCACTCTAGTATTTTTTTTTTTTTGAAAAAATTCAAAATTGATGGTTTTATTTCAAAGAACAGGATCTTATCCCTATGCGAGATGGGTGGTCTATGAACCACTACCTAGGTAAGGTGGCGTTTGTGAATCATCACTCAAGTAGGGTGGCAGTCCCAAGACTATCGGCCTACTTTGGGCAACGATTTCATCATTGTCGGTAGAGAAATAAAAATTCATGACTATGCAAATTTAAACTTGGTTTAATTAAAATTATGAGCCATAAATATAAAAATAAATCACTAACAAGCTATAAGGTAATAAATTCATTGTTTTGAACATGTAAATATTTAAATGGAAATTTAAATGTATTAAATCTCTTAGATTAAATAGAATTAGGGTTTTTCCCAAATAGAGAACCCAAAAATGGAAATTACTAAATAACTACTTTGAACGTGAGTGAAACCTCTAAAATATTCAAATAGAATACATTACAATAATAAATCCATAAACTAATCTAATCTAATATTGATCCAAATGAATATACCTATGGATTCTACACTCCTTGTTTTCATGGCTTTCACTCGTCCTACTTGCAAATCAAAGAAAAGAAAAGAGACAAAATGAGCGGTTTAGGGCAAAGAAAAGGATTTAATAAAATTTCATAAGGATGGTTAGGGTTAGGTTGGAACTCTAAGATCTAGTGGCCACAATATATTTGATCTAACATTGAGAATCAACCCTACAATTATTAGGTAAGAATGAATATTATGAAATATTAAATAATTTAAAGGTATGTGTAAATAGGTAAATGGGCCCACTTAATACCCTTGTATGGTAAGTTAATTATGTGACTATTGATGTGTAATCGTAGCACCCCTAAATTTCTGTAACTCGATGGGTTGAAACTCTTAGTGTGATTTCATAACATGGAGCTTTTCACAAAGTTTAGGACTTTGCGATTAGGAAAGCTCTCCGCATGAAGGTTGGTTCCTATTCCTCTGTTCAAATGCACACATACGGTTGTAGAGGATCTACCATAAAATCTAGTTTAACTTTCCAGGAGACATGGTTAAGAAGATGAAAGAAATTAAACCTAATCTAGCAGAGTGATGAACCAAAGGAATGATGAGCGCCTACTTTGTCATTAAACACTAAAAATTAATAATGTAACACAACCACCATGTAGAGATCAAGAAGATGGAATGAATATAAGAGAGGGTTGAAATCATCCATAGACTTATTTTATTTCTCCAAAAATATTATATAGTCCATTACAATGGGAAGGAGGAAAAAACTTGCATTACATTTTTGATGGGAGGTTTGAAATCAAAAAATATACTTAGAGATCAAAGAAGAAGGGATAATGAGAAGAAAAATTATCCAACCTTTTGAAAAATTCCCCTCCTTAAAATATATAGGAAGAAAATGAGAGAAGGGGGAGAGAAGAATTCAAATTTTCTTGCTTCAAACACCCAAAAATACATTGAATTCACAAAAACAATGATGGATGCCATGAAAAATCCATACCCCCATATCTATGCCTTGTTGGGAAATAAAGGAATCCCATACCTCATTATTGTGGTAGGCGAAACTTGGGATAGTCCCTAAAATGGTGAAATGTATTTTTCATTCTGAAGAACTTAGTCATTTCTTGTGCAAATCGAAGCTCCCAGTAAAAGTTATAGCCATCTGAAGGTCGAGGTGTCATTCAACAAAACAATGTGAGCTCTTGATCTTACTTTTCGGAGTCCAAAATTCTTACTGACCTCCAAAATCCCAAAATTCATACTTTCAAACATTTTGGTTTTGGAATTGAGATCTGTTCATTAGATTGAGTGCTCGAGTGTTTTGAAACAATGAAATGTGAAACTCCTAAACTTGAAAGTCTACAATTTTAGACTTTCAAAAAAATTTCCTTTCCGGACCACCCAAATTGCCTCAAGAGTTTAGAAACCCCAAAACCTGAAACTCGAAACTTTCTCCGTGTTTACCCCAAAACCAAATTTGAATTTTCTAAATCAAAACCTTTCGGTTTTCAGATTTTCGAGATTTTAGACATTTTTTTCTCACTTTTCTTGCTTTGTTGCCAAGACTCTAAAACTCTAAATTCCACATCTTTGAAAATCTGAAACAGAAAAGTCCAAAATTAAGATTTTAGGGATTTCAAACATTTTGGTTTCACACTTTTTCAAAAAATTTCCCACCTTGTCTCTGAAATGCCAAAAATGCAAAGTCCAAAATTTGAGTTTTCTACATTCTTCCACTTCAACTCGATCTCTTTTGATGTTCCCTTGGTCATTAATTTGTCAACCTTACATTGTAATTTTCATGCCTACCCGTACTCGAATTTTGGAATTGAAATGTGAGCTCACATGACTGAACCAACCTCTCCATTTCCTCCTGCGATGTGTGTTTAATCAAATTTTTCCCCGAGGGAAAAATTGGATAACAATGACTCTTCAAGTATGTTTTTAGTAAATGATTCTATGGAAGAATAAAATTTATTAATTTAATGGAACTAAGGTAACTAAAGTTAAGATTTTAATTATTGTGGGTTTTGAATGTTAATTTTAGAAGGAAAACCACTTAACTAAGTAAATTAATTTATGGAAATTTTCGTAAGGCATTATCGAAAAATGGACATTAGAAATGGATTGATAATATTTAATTAATAATCTAGACCAGATCTATCTAATGAAATGTAACATTGCTGGTAGGAATTAATTAAATGTATGTTAGGGTTGGACACCCTTGCAATCTTAACCAAAAAAATTGCCACAACTTTGTAGATAGTTATTAAGGTTTAATGTGTTTTTGTATGTCAAAATTGTGGGTGTTACACTTGGTATCAGAGTAGTGGGTTCAACTCTTGGACCCCGAGCACACTTGGAAACATGAGACATAACAAGAAAACCTAGTGCAACTCTAAACCTAGATCACACAACTTTGCATGATATTTTAAATGTAGAAAACCTAGGAAATGGAAACAAAACCTACAATGATAACCTAAGCGTATCCTTGGTCTATGAAGGAAGTGCATCTAGACAAGGAGATCTTACATGTGGACCTAAATTTAGCACTCCTAGATCAACCAATGGTAGCCGTATTTCCTTAGATACTTTAGACATTACAGGATGTTAATACCGTTATATGCGTAAGATCTTTAGCAGGGGACCCTAACAGGAAGGACAGAGAACCATCAGAATATGCTCATGAACCTTCCTGATATAGTAATGAGTATAGGGTAGACAAATCCCACATGGAGTTAGTTAGATGAGGTTCATGAGATAGATCTTGAGCCCTAGGCGGTGTGATGATCGTGTCAAGAGAACTAGATGTAGACAATCTACGAGGGAACATCACATATGAGAGATCTGAAAATCCATCCATCTCATTTCACTAGGGAGACTGGATGATTTTAGTTAAAGGCATGATTGGTTAGCTTGAGCGGATGCTTCAAGTTATTTTTTTGTACCAATCACATGAAATATCGTGTTGTCATCCCCTTTCGAGAGATGGAGCTGACATTTGGTGGAGGAAAGAGGAGTAGAATCTCCATGTAGATTCCAAAACAGTCACTTGGGATCTCTTCGAGTAGTTCTTCCTAAGAAGATACCTGTCCATGAGGTTCATTCAGTAGAGGATATATGAATTCCATAACCTACGTCAGAAATCCATGACAGTGGAAGAGTATGAGAGTCACTTTTTTAACTTTCTTCAAGACGTAGATTACATTCGGATGAGGAGGTGAGGATCCATAGGTTCATCGAGCCCGAACTTAGACATTGGAGGGGAAATGTCCATTCATTATCTCAAGATGTTAGAAAAATCCATTGAGAAGTTCTACATTGTGGAGGAAGCCAAGGGGAAGATGTAACAAAGAGAGATAGAGTGTGGAATTGTATCCTACAGATGCAAGATAACAGAGTTGAGGGAGTCAAATCCTCCTCCTTTTAGTGGACATAGCTCTACACATTATTCATTTAGGCCACCATAGTAGCCTCCTCGGTAAGTAGAAGAGCAAAACACATCCTCCATTTATGCCTCAATAGAGATTCAATACTCAGAGGGGATGTAGTATGGGACATTTTCATAGGGAACTAATTAGGACTCAAGCACTACCCCAGATCTCATTCAATAAGATCTCATCGAAAGAACCGATAAGTCTATAACAGGATCATCAGGATCTATGACACAAAATACTAGAGTACTTATAGGAGCTGCTTCTCATTGGAGGGGACACCTGGAAGTTTATATGGGTGTGGCGTACATGGAAATAATTAGATAGATTTCCCTTATAACCCTAATAAAAATGGTAGGGCACAAGTTTCAGAGCCTATAGTAGGAGATATAGCTAGGAGCCACAGGATATATGAAGTGGCCAAGAACTTGAAGCAAATCACTAGAGCAAGGTGATTGATAGGACAGGGAGCATTAATGGAATTTCTATTCTGTTTTGTTTGATTCTGGCTCCTCGGATACTTTTATTTCTCCATTTGTAGTAGATTGATGCAACCTAGTGGTCATTAGGTAGATCCATAGTTGGCATGTGGAGATGTCTTCTTCATCCAAGCTCATGGTGGAATCATTAGTCAAGGAGTGCATAGTTTACCTAAGACACTTTTCCATGACCTTGGACCTTCGTATCCTTCCTTTGGGTTCTTATGGGATCATTTTGGTGATGAGTTGGTTATCTCTCGGGCAAAGTGTAGGTTTGATTGTTACAGTAAGGTCATATCATCTACATGTGATTTGGGAGTGGAGATAGTGATAGTCGGAGTTAGGAGACCCACCTCTGTTTATACCATATCAACTATGTAGCTTAAGCGGTGTGCACAATGAGGTTACCAGCTATATATTATCATGATTCACGAAAGATCGAGGATGAGTCTAGTAGGACGTTACTTGATTTTTTAGATGTCTTTCTAGGAGAGCTATCGAGGTTACCCCCATGTGAGATTGATTTTCACATTGATTTGGTTTTAAGAGATGAGCCTATCTCACGAGCTCCTTATAGGATGACTACCCCTAAGATTTTTGAGCTCAAATTACAGCTATAGGGCCTTCGGAGAAATTCCTAATCCATCCTAGTGTATCCCCTTGGGGTGCAATCGATGATGTTTGTAAATAAGAAGGATGTATCTCTGTGATTTTTATCAATTATTATCACCTCAAAAAAGTAACGATCAAGAATCGTTACCCCTTCCACGTATTGATGATTTGTTTGATTAGATGAATAGGGCCATAGTATTTTCTCGAGATAGTTTTTAAGTCTAGATACCATCAATTGAGGATCACGGAGGTAGATATTCATAAGATAGCCTTACTGTACAAGATATGGCCATTATGAGTTCATCGTAGTGCCTTTTGATCTAATGAATGCCCCCGTAGTATTCATGAGTTTGATGAATGGGGTGTTCAAGAAATTTCTAGATCTCTTCGCGCTCATATTTATTGATGACATTTTTATCTACTCAGGAACACGTGAGGATCAAGAGGAGTGCATTCGTTAGGTTTTGCAGTGTCTTGGAAAGAAGTAGCTTTACAGGAACCTAGAGAAGTGTGCATTATTTCAAAGTAAGATTTGTAGTACTTGGGTGATAATTTCCAAGGAAGGTATCGCAGTCGATCCTTCCATTATTAGAGCTATTAAGTAGTTTACCATGCCGACTAGTGTGACCGAACTATCCAATTTCATTGGGTTATTAGGTTACTACAAGAGATTTGTTCAGGACTTTTCTTAGATTACGCACCCATTATTTCCTTCAATGAAAGGAAGAAGTTATTTTGGTCTAATGGATTGTAGAAGGAATTCATTACACTTTGAAGGGATCCCTTAAATTAGCACTAATTCTTGTTGTGCTAGATCCTAAGAGGGATTCATTTGTGTACGATGCTTCCTTGGGAGGATTAGGTTGTGTTTTGAGGCGGGATGGCCATGTAGTTGCGTTTGAGTCTCACAAAATCAAATATCATGATCTCAATTATCTAACTCATGACCTTAACCTTGAATTATTTGTGGATGCCTGGTTTTTGTAGACTTTCCTTTTGGACAAGATATTTATTCTTAAGACACACAATTGGAGTTTATGTCACCTCTTCATGTAACCCAATCTTAATGCTTGTTAGAGGTGTTTGATGGAGTTCCTATGTGAGTACGACATGAAGATAGTGCATGTTAAGGTGAAAGAGAATGTTTTATATGGCACTATTAAGTAGATGAAGACATTTGGCTATGGATAATTCAATGGGTATAGATTTTTGGACCAGGATTTTGCAATAGCTTCCTCAAGATAGTTTCTACCTTGTAGCTAGATCATAGATGAGTCATAGAGACCCCTTGAGCGGAAGTTTGAGTGTTTTGCATTAGAGTTAGATGGACTTCTCAGGGCATAGAGCATGGATCTATACACCTAGGGATGGAGGTTTAAGGTAGGATATCTTCTCGGAGGCTCATCGTGCACCTTATTAAGCCCATCTAGGGGTGAAAATGATGCATGCTAACTTAAGATAACTTTACCATTAGAGATGTATTTAGAGAGATGTAGCTGGTTTGTGTTACGATGTTTAGAGTTTCATAGGGTGAAGTACAAGTATCAACATATAATTGGCCTTCTTTACACACATGTTATAATCGGAGTGGAAATGTGACAAAATTTTTATGTATTTCATACTAGGGATACTTGACATCAAGTTACCACCATGATTTCATCATGGTCATGGTGGATAGATTAAAGAATGTGGCTCATTTTTCTCCGATGAAGACCACCTATACATCTAGTGCGATGAGCGAAAGTGTACTTGGATGAGATTGATAGATTGCATGGGATTTCACGTAAGATCATCTATGAATATGATCCCTTATACACACCACACTTCAAATACCATGAAGTAGGCCCTTGGGATGAGTATAAACTTTAGCACAACATATCATCTAGAGATGGATGTACAAACAAAGTGGGTGAATCATATTTTAGAGGACATGCTTCGATGTATGGAATGGATCATCGATTGAGGTGGGAGGAGTACTTATACTTCGTTGATTTTTCATACAACAATGACTTCAATACCTCTGTAGAGATGGTACCATTTCGGAAAATTTATGGCAGGGAGTGCAGGACACCTTTGATTTGGGACAGACTTAAGGAAAGATTATCTCTTGGACCAGCTTTGTTACAAGACATGGATTAGTAGGTTATTTTGATACAATAGAGGTTGCGGGAGGCACATAATAGGCAAAATAATTATGAAGATCGGAGGATATTTGACCATAGATATGAGGTGGGCATGAAGGTGTTTCTTTATATCACACCTCATAAGATTCCTACCTGTTATAGAACAAGTTGTAAGTTGTCTCCTAGATTCATGGGTCCATTCAAGATCATTGAGTGGATCGATCCCTTAGCTTTCCTTCTAGCCTTTCCACTAAGCTTATCTCGTATGCATGATGTGTTCAAGTATATTTTCTTAGGATATATATTCTAGATCCTTCTGATGTATTGGATTGGACCGCATTATAGGTGTAGGATCAGGGGTTGATGACAAAGGAGCCCATGCGTATTTTAGAGTATAGGACACTTTGGGCCTTTGAGGCCAAGAGATTGATCGGTGTGAGTCCAAGGGGATAGGTATGATGATACTGCTACTACATCGAAGGATTATACGTTATTACAAGTCCATTTTCCACATTTATTTAAGTGACTTCCATGTGGAATTTGAGTCTAAGGGGAGAGGGATGTAGTGACCACTCATCTTCAATACTTATTATATTTTTATTTCAATTACTGTTGACTATAGACATGGATATTATCATATCATTTTAGTTTATCATGATGTTAGATGATAGCGATATTCTAAATATTGATGGATTGTGATTCATAGTATGATTTTTGTGGATTCTTAGTAATGTAGAGAGATAATTTATATTGATGATGATGATGTGTTGTTATCCTATATATTTACTAACATTTAGAATTCTTTTCATGTTTACTATGATTTAGCATTTGAACTAATCTCATGATCTTATTGATATTGATGAAATGGTAGATTTGAGATGTTGTTGAAATTATAAAGAAATGATAGCATTGTTAGCTTAGATGATGATTTATATGAGAATTTTTAGTTATTTATGTATGTATATTTTAGCTTTGATGTATTCGATGCAGCCACGAGACCGAAGGAGGTGTTGTGTGATTTTGTAGGTAATTATATCACAACAATCAAAAGGTGGTTAGGAGACCAACCATACCAGAATATTGGATGCATACAACGATGGTCACCATGGAAAACTTTTTTAATCTGTTATGTTTGTTTTAATTTATTAGGGGGTCCCCATGGGTGGATGACCTGAAATTATGACCATGGGCTTTGTGTGCAATCCTTTGCATTTTTATTTTATTGTAGAGTATGTGATTTATTTTTGATGTAATTCATTGTTAGCATTGTTGATTAATGTGTCTTAATTAAGTGAATTAATCATGTTTACTAAGATATTTGAGGATATGACAGAAAGGGGCCATTTATTAAAGTATTTGGAATTTTGGATTTATTGATTTTTTCGGTGTATGTGACTTTGAGTGTTGAACACCCCACCTTACCTTGGAAATTCGGATTTGGGCTTAAGGGTGATTTTTTTAGGCTTGTGGGATAAGTTAAGATTTTCCTAAACCTCTTAATTTCACATACCAACCCTACCTATGCATTGTGGGGTCAAAAATAGACCTCATTATGTTTTTGTAAGACAAAAAGTCACATTTATCGCACGTTCTTACATGGGTTTTAAATTATGTCCTTAAAGGGTGTGGGTTTTGATTGTGTGTGTAAGCGACTTGTCATTTATCTCAACAACCAATTTATTATTCCTTATGGTTGAGGTTTGTCTTATGATTTGGAGTTGAAGATAAGTGATGTGGCATCCTACAGAGAGCTACCTCACCCTCCTCTTCCCTTTTTCTATATATACAAGTTATTTTTTTGTTTGGAGGTTACTTCATTTCATTTGTGGTCTTGTATTTTTGAGTTATATTGTTTTGGAGTGATTTTTGAAGTTTTGGAGATATTTGGAGTTTTATTGAGCTTGAAGGAGATTTCTAGTTGATTCTTTGATCAAGTTATTACTATGGAAAGGTAGTAGCTACACTCTTTTTAATTCTTTTTTAAACATGTTTGTATTTCATGTATGTGAATGGTTTGTGTGCTTGTCGAGATCTTGGGTAGAATGCCTAAGTATGGTGTAGGAGAAGACTACAAGGATTTTATATTCTAGGGAGATATAAGATCTTATTTCATGTTTTGGGAGGGAGTTGGGCTCAGTACGCCACCTTTGAATTGATAATGCTTGCATTTATTACTTCATCTTTTTTGTGAGACATAAGAGATTGTAGGGAGGCATAAGAGAATGTGGAGGCATTAGAGAATCTTGAGGGAGGCATAAGGGTTATGTATGGCTTTTCAAATGTATTTTTGAGGTTTTTAAGGTGGGCACTAATCCCATGGCGAGTCATAAGTGATCTCCCATAAATCCTTGCTCCATTGGCTTTGTATTTTCAAGCCTTGTGTATTTGGATAGTTTAATTTTTGTTATTGTTATGTTGTGTTTGAATGTGTTTTAAATGGTTATGAAATTGTTTATTTTGGTGTGGAATCATTATGTTAGTTTCCATGAGTTGTATCCATTCCTTATTACATTTTGGTTGGGGCTCGAGGGCCAATGAGGAGGATAGCTTCTTCTACTAATTAGATTATTAGTTGGGAGGAGAGTGTTGCCTCTCCACATTTTTGTTATCGTGATTAAAGTGAAGAAATGGTGGAGCTCTTGTTGAAGATTTGGGACTTGAAGCATTTATAGAAGTCAAAATAAATCCTTCATTATAGAAACCTTTCTTGTAATTTCCCACTTAAGGTGGAAGACTAGTAGTCTTGCATTTAAAAGAAAAGTTGTATTGTATATTTTGTTATTAAGTTGTAATGTATTGTTGGAAAGAGAGATCTTTGCATTGAAAGTGTTAACTTAATTAATACATCCTATATGGTTACTCCTTAACCGTCCGTGCCTTGTGTAAGTGTTCTATGGCTTTAGATTCTTCTTCTCTGCAATTTTGACACACATTGAATAATCATTATTTGATCTCCTGCTATCATTGGTATCAGAGCTTGGCACACGTAAGGGTTGGTGATTTCTGTAGTGCTTTGATTGGCGTTTGGGAGACCTTGCGTGTAAATTTATTTGGAGTTTTCCTGATCAAATACTGTAGTAAATGGCATGACCTGCGTGGAGCTTCCAATTTAGACAAAAGGAGCAGCGACCAAGATTAGTCCTAAAACGTGGCATTTTTGTTGTTCGTATTTCCTTTAGATTTTTCTATTCATCGGTGTAGTAATTTCCTTGTAGCATAGCAAACGGACCTGTTCCCTGTCTAGAGGAGAGGACGTGTTGAAATCTAGTGAAATCAACACGTGGAAGGATATGAGAAGGAAGCGCCAAGGAGCCACAGCAACCGTGAGCAACTGAACCGCATGTGTCTTGTGCTATGCATGGAGGTTTGTATGAGCCATGTGGCCGAAGCCTATCGTGGAGTGTTAGTGAGCTATAAGGAAGCACCACAAAGGAAGGAGCACCCAACACCAGGCATGCATGTAGTTTTGGGTTGATAAGCCACCAATACCAAGCCTACACACCATTTTACAGCAAAGCCAAGGTGACCACATCTGCAAAACCAACATCGCTTGAAAGAAACAAGGAGGTTGGAAGACGTGAGATCGGTAACATGAAGAGATTGGCAAGAGAGGCTAATCAAAATTATCTAGCCACGTACATGTCACACATTTCGATTGAGAGTGTTATGAGCAACCCTTCCACTGGGTCACCTCTGAGAACCCAAGAGGACACCACTAGCATCTATTTTGCCTTGCTCAATGAATTGTTGAATACCAGCAATGTATTATTTGACAAATTGGTGCATCAAGGATTGTTTGACTATTTTTGGTTCAACGTGTGTTGTCAAGCACACCGAATCCACAAAGAATTGGAGTGCGGCTATGATGCAGATGATGAACACAAAGTAGAATGCCCATAGGAGCGTCCGTGTCTCACTTGCATGAGCTTATAGAGCCCATCTTCATGATAGGTTCCTTCAGTAAGCATTTGTAACCATTTTTGAACAATCAATAAATAAAATACAATTTTGAGTTTTTGAAAATGTCTGCACCTCGCATTTTGTTGTCGGATGCCCAGTTGCTAAAAGGGCCAAATTTCACCGCATGGAAAACCAAGATGTGGACGATTCTTCAGTTTGAAGATCTTTGGGGATCATTTCTGGCATGGACGCCCCTCCCACAGACGCTTGATCTGTTGGCTAAGTATGAAAAGGCCGATGCAAAATCATTAATGCTTATCACTCTGAGCCTTTCTGATGAGGTTTAACCTCACATTTGGGAAGAAACCACTTCCTCTACAGCATGGGCCACGTTGTGTACTATCTATGATGCCAAGAATCGATGACAATGATGCATCTTCAAACAAAGATTCATACAATGAGTATGCATAATGGTGAATCGATAAAATCCTTCTTGCGGTGTGTGGCTGAGTTAAGTGCAAAAATTTATGCTCTCGATGAACCAGTGGACGAAAAGTTGTTATTCCCGCTCACCTTGTGAGCTCTTCCTTCCCGGTTTCGTGACACGATCATCAGATTGACCATCACTCAATAGGAGGTAAGTTTTGTCAAGCTGGTGAATTATCTTCAGTAGGAAGAAGCCATTCAAAATGTTCAAGAATCCTTCAAAGATAAGGCTCTCATCATGAGGCAAAAGCATAGAAATAAGCCTCGATAGGGCGAATCATTTCAAGAACTAGAAGCAAGATCCACAGCAGAACCTTCTCGGTGGCCACCACAGGGCCACCCCGTAAGAATAGTGAATAACAAGGTAGATCGATGGTGCCACATTTTCTCCACGAATACACACACGACTATGAATTGTTATTACAATGGTCGTAAGCATGGCAACTCTGGTGAAGAGAGCACTTCTGGCCAAGGATATTCCAAGAAATCCCAATGGCGTGCTCGTAATCGCAGGAAGGGTCATATTGCTACTCAACAGGATGCCTCCTCCGATGAAGAGGTTCCAGATGTAACTCATCTAGACATTGTCCTAGTCTTGCAGACTTCGCAGCCGTCAGAAAGTGTTTGGTTGATTGATTCGGGTGCTAGTAAACACATGACTGGCAATAAGAAGTTGTTCCATACCCTAAGTGACCGACCCACTGGAGATCAGATCACCATTGTAGATAATCAGGAGTATATTGCGGTGGGGATTGGTGATGTCATCATTCCTCTTGGGACACGAAGATGTACACTCATGAAGGTGCTATATGTTCCAGGTTTGACCTCAAATCTCTTGTTTGTGAGTCAGCTTCTTAATCATCAAATGTGGGTCAAATTATTTATTTAGAAAGGGGTCAAGTCCTGCATCATTTCCTAGGGAGACTCAGTTATTGCTCAAGCATTTATGAAGGGCCATCTATTTGCACTAGATGCGGTCACTTCATCTAACATTTCTCTCTCTACTTCAATGGTGGAGTCCACTGCACTATGGCACTTTTGATATGGTCATCTTTCTGCCGGGCTCTGCATCAACTCAGTGCCAAGGAAATGGTAAGAGGGCTTCCTCCACTCTCCCATTCCTTACCTATTTGCTCGGGATGTCTTGTGGGAAAAAAACACAGAGGTCCATTCAAACAGAGCTCTTATCATTCTATGGAGCATCTTTAGGTTGTACACACCAATCTATGCGGACCCCTGCCAACTAGCTTCCAAGGTTTTGAATACTTCCAGCTCATCATTGATGATTACTCACAGAAAATGTGGGTATATTTCCTCTAGAAGAAGAGTGAGGCATTTTCCAATTTCCAAACCTTTTACCAGCAAGCCACTAGGTAGTTTGGGAAGCCTCTCCTTCTCCTCCGCTCAGATTGAGGGGGGAATTTGTATCAAAGAAGTTCTTAGCATACCCGGGCTGAAGCGGCGTGGCATTCAAAGAACATCTGACTACACCATACATGCCCCAATAGAATGGGATTTCTAAGCGACACAATAGGACTATCATGGAGATGGCTCATTATATGCTTTCCACCGCTAAGTTGGAGGATCGGTTTGGCCGTTTCAGGACAACAAGTGTATCTACTCAACCGGGCACCCACAAAGATCTTATAGAATAGGACACTAGAAGAGGTATGGACTGGTCATAAACCTTCTATCTATCATTTGAGAGTTTTTGGTTGTACTACATATATGCATGTTCTAGATGAGAAAAGGAAGAAAATTGATCTAAAGACACTGCCATGTCTTTTCTTGGGGTATAGTACTACCTCAAAGGAATATATGTCATGGATCCCGAGGCACGAAGAAAATCTATGAGGGTCAAGATGAGGTGTGTGATGAGTCATCCTTTGACTCCCTGCCACACAATGGAGATCTAGTACCGACCTCGTCACATAGATTTCTCACACATCTAGATGATGGGCAAGATGATTCTTCTCAGAGAAGAAGAGTTGAGTGGAGACTTATTCGTTGATCTAGGCACACTAGAAAACACATCTTCACATCAGCAACAACAACACCAACATCCGAAATGGGTCTAGAATACTATTAGGGATGCACACCTGAACTCACTTCCAGGTACTTCTATGGGAGTCAGAACATGAAGTCAAGCCAGACATGAGGTAAATTTTACACTCATGAGTTCAGTTGTTGATAGCACCAAACCTGACACTGTTCATGAGGCATTAGACCAACCATAGTGGAAACAGGCTATGAATGCTGAATATGATTCCCTACTTCAGAATCGGACGTGGGAACTTGTTGATCTGCCTCCAGGTAAGAAATCCATTAGTCTGTAAATGGATTTTCAAAACAAAATATAAGGTAGAAGGTTCATTCGAAAAACACAAAGCATGACTTGTTGCAAAGGGTTATGCTCATCAAGAAGGAATTGACTATGATGAGACCTTTGCACGCACTGTGAAGATCAAAACCATCGAGTTCTATGTGTATTGGCAGCACAAAATGGATGAAAACTTCAGTAGATGGATGTCCAGTGCTTTTCTTAATGGTGATCTCAAATAAGAAGTATACATGGCCCAACTCAAGGGTTTGTAGATGGGCATCAACCACACAAGGTATTTCGTCGATAAAGTCACTTTATGGACTCAAACAAGCACCTAGGGCATGGTATATAAAAATTGATGATCACCTATTGCAGCATGGATTCACTTGTAGCCCCTCAGATACAAATTTGTATATCAAGAAGGTAGGAATAGAGATTGTTATTCTGGTTTTGTACGTAGATGATCTTGTGATCACATGAAGTTCTGACAATCTTGTGGATGATGTAAAGAATGATCTGAAGAAATCCTTCGACATGACCGATTTGGGGCTACTTCACTCTTGCTTGGCTTAGAGATATGGCATAAGAAGAATCATATCTTTGTCTCCCAGATGAAATATGCCAAGACTCTCCTGGAGAAGTATGGAATGTCAGATTGTAAACCAATGTCCACACCTATGGAAAAAGGTTTGCAATTATCTAGATTCCAGGATTCACCACAGGTAGATGGCACTCACTACAGGTAGCTTGTGGGGAGTCTCATTTACTTGACTTATACTAGGCCAAATCTTTGCTTTGCAGTGAGCTATCTCGCCAGATTTATGCAAGAGCTGAAGAAATGTCATTGGATAGCAGCAAAGCATGTGTTTAGATATGTCTGAGGTATAATTGACTTTGGTCAGGTATCGAAAGAACACTCAGTTCTACTTACAGGGATATACTGAGACTCGGACTATGCGAGATCCGTCGATGACAGGAAATCCACTTCAGGGTATGTTTTTCATCTTGGATACGGACCTATCTCATGGATTAACAAGAAGCAAATTGTTGTTGCTCTCTCATCCACTAAGGTTGAATACCACGTTGCACAAGGAGTTGTGTGCCAAGCAATTTGGTTACGTCACATTCTTGTAGATATAGGGATGCCTAAAGAGAAACCTCCCATCATTCATTGTGACAATCAAGGTGTGTTGAAGCTTGTGAATAATCTTGTTTTTCATGAATGAAAAAATCATATTGATCTCAAATGTCAATACATTTGTGAACATGTCTTGAACCACCAAATTCAGGTCCAGTACTACCCTATTGATTTTCAGGTTGTAGATATTCTCACCAAGCCTCTCGGCAAGGTGAAGTTTGATTTGTTTAGGGGGTACATATGTAGGAACAATGTATTAAGGGGGGGAATGTTAGCTTAATTAATACATCCTATACAGATTACTCCTTAACTCGTCCCTGCCTTGTGTAACCGTTCCGTTGTTTTATATTCTTCTTGTCCATTGTTTTGACACACATTAAATAATCATTATTTGATCTCCTGCTATCAAAAAGAAATGAGATATGATTAAAGAAAAATAAATTTCATTATTATTTGTTGAAGTTGTATTATATTAAAAATGAAGGGAAAACTTGGTAATTTTAAATCATTGAGAATGTATAATAGTTGTTGTGTTTTCCTTGAGTAAATAGTTGTAGTTGAAAAGGAAATATGCACTAAGTTGTAATAAGTTATTTTGTTGAAAGAAAATTGCATTCTTATTGTGGAAAGGAAAACAATGATACAAGAAATAGATTTAGTTTCATTCCTTTATTTGAGCTTGAAAGAAACTTTATTGGAAAAGTGTTCTTGCAGTTGTTTTCTCATGTACTATTGAATTAGAAAATATATGCAAATTAGTACTTTAGTTACAAAATTAATAAATGGTTAAACCCTTTAAGTAAAGGCTTTAGGCACATAAATTCAACTAAGGATAAACTATAAATCACTCTAGTAAAATTTATTTTTGGAAAAATTGTGGAATTGATGGTTCTGTTTTCAAAGAACATGACTATGTACGCCACCCTATGTAGAGCGATGGTCTATGAACCACTACCTACTCAAGGTAGTGGTTTGCGAATCACCACCCAAGTAGGGTGGAGGTCCCGAGACATCCTACCCGCTTTGGGTGGCGGTTTCATCACTGTCGGTGGAAAAATAAAAATCCACGAGTGTGCAAATTTAAACTTTATTTAATTAAAATTATGAGCTACAAATATAAAAAGGAAATCACCAGCAAGCTATAAGGGAATAAATTCATGGTTTTGAACATGTAAATATTTAAAATGGTCATTTAAATGTATCAAATCTCTTAGATTAATTGGAAGTAGGGTTTTTCCAAATAGAGAACCCAAAAATGGAAATTACTAAATAACTACTCCAAATTTAGAGTGGAAACCTCTACAATATTCAAATGGAAGACATTACAATGATAAATCCATAAACTAAACTAAGCTAAGCTTGATTAAAATGAATCCACCTATTTCCTCTTTCCTCCTTGTTTTCATGGCTTCCACTCCTCCAACATGTAAATCAAAGAAAAGAAAAGGCACCAAATAAGTGGGCTAGGGCAAAAATAAACTAATATAATAAAATTTCATAAGGATTCTTAGGGTTAGGTTGGAACTTTAAGATATAGTGGTCACGATTTATTTTATCCAAGGGTTTAGAATCAACCCTACAATTTTTCGGTAAGAATGGATATTATGGGCTATTAAATAATTTAAAGGTATGTGTAAATGAGTGAATGGGTCCACTTAATACCCTTGGATGTTAAGTTAATTATGTGACTCTCGTAGTATATTTTAGTGAAAGATTCTATGGATAGTAGTTACGTTTTTGTTATTCTTCTATCATACAACTATTAGGTGGTTGTTGTTTGTTGTTTTTTGGTTTCACGCTCAAAGATTATCTTCTACCTTTGTTCTTCATTGTCTTTTCTCGAATCTAGGCCTTGTTTGGTGGGATGTGGTCCCCACTTGTCAAAAAACCACTTAGGTTCTGTTAGTACTCAAAATTGTCTCGCCCCATTTGTGCCCTTGGAAATTTATTGATTTACGGCCTCTGTCATTTTATCCTTCCCCATGTTGTGCTTGGCTAGTCTTTGTTGCCATTTTTAGTCTTCCCCTAGGTCAAAGATCATGTATGGGTCCATATTTGTCTCCTAGTTTCTTTGTTCCTCTAGAAAGGTCTGTATTTTGAGTTCCCGAGCTCTGTCCTTTCAAAAAAATTGTGTTTTCCCATTCCCTCTATTGCCACAGTCGGAATTTGTGTTCTTGACGTTCTATGTTGAAATAATTGAAGAAGAATGAGTTGATGTGTCCCTAAGGATCATGTTTGAGCCTTGCAACAATCTAAACTCTCTGTCATTGAAGAAAACTTCATTTTCAAGCTCAAATGCTCGTGTTTCTATATTTTACGGTTTGACGGGCATTTTCTCCCGGTCAAATTTGCATCCTTGCATCTACGGGTCACGTGGCGAGCCCACGCTCGATCAAGGTATAAAATTTTTGGACCGCTCAAGGTGTGCCATGGTGACATGTGGCAGTTTGAAAAGTCAAAGAGGTGGGGAGGCGAACAATCGAGGGCAACTTGGAATTTTTCTTCTTGTATTCAAATGACTCAAAGTACCAAACTAGCCCACAAGCCCGAGGGTAAAAATTCAAAATCATCCGAGAAGTCAATATCGAGAGTCCAGGTGCGTAGAGGGAAAGTGAAAAATTTACCCTTTAAGGGAAAAGGGAGTTAAAGGCATAAAGGGACCCGAGGGTTCCACCGGGATCCACTTTAGAAACTTGAAGTGGAAGGACGGAGCCATGGAGGAAAAATGATTTTTTTCCTGTTTTCAAGAAAGATGCAAAATGTTTAAAATTGAGCCACAAATCTATATCCAAATCATACTTTGTGCCACATGTCGAGCCGAAATATCATCGCGGAGCGGCGGAGGAAATTAAGCAATTGTGCAAATTTTCCAAAAGTAGTAAAAATGTAAAAAGACATCCCGAGGCCCGTTTTACCCGGATCGCGCCACATGGAGGGCTAAAATTTGAAGTTGAGGAACAAATCAACGGTTCACCGCCTTCACCCGCCACCGTCATTTGAGCTCTAGGAAGTTTGGAGGTGCATTTTTGGATGAATCTTAATCGATTTTTTTGCTAACTCATGTCATTTTTGCTGCAAGTGGTCTGGATTAATCAATTTAGGGGTTTAATTTGTGAGTCTAAGGTATTTTTCATATAAATTTTTACTCGGTTCATGAAAAACATGAATTACCGATCCAAAGTTCTGAGTAAAATGATGAAGTCAAAGGGATCTACATGCATGGGAAATGAAAAATGTGCTTCCACTTTGAAGAATGATGAAAGTTTTGTAATGATTCCGCTTTTGAGAGAACAACTGCAATGTTTTGCGAGTTTGTTAAATGTCATTTTCAAGAATATTGCAAAGCAAAGGTGCTTCAAATATTCCATTTTTGGAGGGAATATTTCAGGGAAAATTGGAGTGAGTGAGTGAAAGTTATATATTGCATGAATTTTTCATGGAAATGGTCGAGAAAATTAGAATTTTTACAGAAAATCTAGGAAGAAGCCCATTCACTGAGAAACCACCTGAGAACAATTTTAATTCCTTTTTTGCATCAAATTTGTATCATGTTAATTTGGTTGCAAATGTATAGCCACTAACAAGCTCTGAGATTGTTCTTGTAACATTCCCCTGCTGATAATTTTTGTCATTTCTGGATTATTTTGTGTTGTCTCTGGGCAAAATTTGCATACGCTTATATTTTAGAATGCTTTCAATTTGTGTTTCTTGCTCCTATTACAATCTGGTGTTTAGAGTTTCTTTCATCATGTAGGTCTCATTCTTGTGATAGCTTAGTGGTATTTGCAATCCCAAGATCAGAAGAGCTTTCATCTGATAAAGGGATAAACAAATTTAAATTCACTCTTCCTTCCTTGATACAGAGATTGTTTGTAAACCTATGGGTGCACCTTAGGTATGATAAAATAGAAATTTCTAAATGCTTAACTGATTCATCTAGCTCAAGATTTTGTGATAGACCATCAGAGATTGTGTGGAAGAGTGCAGATCTGGGCTTCCATTTGGTGCACATATCTTGGTTGAAGGAATACCTTAACCTCTTTGAAGCATTCTATTGTTTGGGTTTTGTTTTTCAAGTTTTGCAAAGGTCCTCAAAGAAGTTGGCAAATTCTGGTTAGTCTTGTCTAAAAATATCCCACCCCAAAATTCATTTAAATCACCTAATCCCACCTATACTACCCCTGTGTTGCATTGTGTGTCAACAAGAGAATATAATCCATTTACAAAAATGCACAAAGCAGTCAGGATCACACCATGTCTCAAGTAGCTTCAGCCTTGTCTTGAAAGCATTTCCATCATTTAGTAGTGACAACTCTATTGAGTTTGAATAATGGGAAATTGATCATGTTTTCTCAAGGCCATCTCCATACAATCTACATAATACAAGGATATCTTCACCCCTTCATAAAACAGAGGCTACAATACAAGTTCTCTTACCTTGGTTGAGAGGCACAACCTAAAATAGCGAGGATAAGATCAAATCCTTTCAAGGTGGTACTCGTATCTTCAAATCCGAGTGCTAATAAGTCAAATAAATTGCTTCCCCAGCTACAAAATGACATATAAATCATTTATCTGCCTCTGAGTGTCTTGTAAAATTCATGATGTTGCTCAAGTTGTGAAGGAGATTAAATCTAGGTACCAATAGGTTCTATTTCCTTATCTCGGGTTTGGAGCCCTTATTTGTTCCATAGGGTATGGTCCCCTTAAAAATATTTACCAATAGTAAACAAAACAATAAAAAATTAAAATTGATACAAAACTGGTTTAAAAACCTAGATAAACAATAAATCCCAAAGAGATAAAGAAAAAAAAGGAACCGCATTGGCAACTTTCACAGCAGTAATCCCCCAAAGAGGCCAAGAAAAAACTAAAAGGATCACACTCTAAGGTAAACATGCAACTTTCCAAAAGCAAAAAATTAAAAAAACCACCAAACACAGAACAAACAACTACTAATAAAAAACATCATTCTCGAGTAAGCCAACGATTACCACCTTTAAGTCTAAATTTTTACAACTTGAATTTTCTCTAGCCATCATCATTGAAAATCACTTAATCATTTGTTTCTTTTTCATTTGGACCAACTTTTTCCGACATATTCCTTGTAAGCATAACCCTCCTAAAAATAAAGTTTTTTTAAACCACTAGGGTCACAAGGAGAAACTTTAATCATTATTTCAAGTTATTATATCTAACGATGCCACAGCACGCATCCTCCCTCTCAACATTTAACACTATTTCAATATTATAATGTAGTTTCGAAATATTTTTGAAGAAGTTATCAAACGAGAATTTATCATTACTTACTTCTCCCATATTTTGTTTAACAATTAAATCATCCTTTGCATTTTTACCATAGTTACCTTTATTCACCACCTCCAATTTCATTCCAAGCGGCATACTTGAACGTAAGTCAATAGGGGTAGGGTGGGTTACCAAAATAAGAAGGGACACCTTCACAATCTTGTGTATTAGTCGAAAGGTCTTCCTCAAGATAAGAATCAAACATTTTTCCCTATTGTTTCTTGGACTTACTATTATTCTACACCTCGGGAAACTTGATCTTTGACATCTCAAAAACTTCTCCATATTTTTTCTTCCATTTAGTCTTAAACCTCGCACAAATCCTCATGGTTATGTTTTGCGTCCTCTAGTAGTTACATCAAATAGGAGATATCATACTTGATTTGTTTTACAAAACATCCTACTCGAGAGATAAAATTAGTGAAGTTAGGAAGAGGATTGTAATGATGGATGCTAACACAAAATATGACACATAAAATCCTTGTTACGGTTAGTGTGGTAGAGTGAATAACTATGATCTTCCCGTACCTTTATAAATTTCAAACAAAACATCCTTCTCCTAAAATTCAAAATCTAAGGCAAGGCGTCTAGCCAAAACAGGTTAAGCAGAGGGAGACAAAATATTTTGATCTATACACAGCGCCACCATATCTCAATATGCAGGATTGTCTTTCCATAAACCATGGTCCACCACCGAGAGAATGGGAAAGATCTTACTCCACTTCAAACTTGAATACGAATGCATCATTAGATAGATCCACAAACCTCAACGGGTCCCTCACAATCCATTTCTTCTTTTCCTAGATCCTCACAGGTGTTAATGTTTGGACGAAGACCAACGAACCTCCCAATAGCAATAAATATGTATATATTCTATTCATTTTTAATAATAGATTTAGAAACATCAAAAAAGGGCACTCATCCTACCAAAAGGGGAGAGGAGTTGAGATTCCCAGTGGGCCACCGATAGCACAATCTGTCGAGGGTCTATCCTTTTGAAATACAACATCGTGGACTAGTATCGGATATATTTAAATCCCCATAGAAATAGGGGCAATGTCCCTCACGAGAAAGTGATTCAAAATCCACATTCCCGCTAATATGCTCATCGCCTTTAATATTGTAGTGACCACTTTCCTTTGACACCTTTTGTTACTAATCATGATACTGCTGATTATATTATAGACATGATTATGGACCTTATTATAGTATGATGATAGATGTAGATCATGGATTATTGTTGGCTTGATTCAGTTATGATGCATGATGATTATTAGAGGCATTTTGGATATTGATGATGGTATATTGTTTGACATGGTTAAACTATGGATGTTGTGTCGGCTTGTGATATTTGGATATTGTGAGTGGACCTAGAAATTAAAATTATTGGATGATGATATAATTATTGAGTAAAATTGCAAATGATATTACTAGATTGGTTTGATGTTGTTGTTATTCATATTACTAGATCATTTTAGTAATTATATTTGTATTATTTTGGATGTTCTGATATGGCCACGAGGATGAAGGAGGTATTTTTGTTTTGCAGGTTTAAAATATCACAACAAACATCGTGGATTGGAGACCAACCACATTAAAATTCTAGATGAATTCAACAAGGTCACCATGTCAACTAGTATTTGTTTGTGTGTTAGGGATTCCCATGGGGGGGATCACCTTTAATTATGACCAAGGTTTTTATGTATTTCTTTTTTTTTGGTCCCTTTGTTTATGTTTGCATGTGTTTATTTTGTGATTCTTTTACCCCTTTCATTAATTATTAAATGGTGTGTAAATATTGTGAGTAATCATATTGTTAAAGTAACTAAATCAAATATGTCATAAGAAGGTAATTAATGAGAGTTGTTGGCCATGATTTAAAGTGATATAAGTATGTGTAAGAGATGTGTAAGTGATGTGTAAGTTAACTTTTGAGTGTGAAACACTCCACCTTCTTGGAAATTAGAAATTGTCCTTGGAGGCTGATTTTGGAGGCTTGTGGGACAAGTTAAACTTGTCACATACCTCTTAAATTTAATTACCAACCATACCTATGGTTGACAAGTTGAGATTAGAATTTCATAATGCTTTTTGAATAGGTAGATTGTAGGTTTGATTGCACTTTTCTTACATGATTTAATATCAGAGTCCTTTGGGGTGTGAGTTGATTTGAGTGTGTAAGTAAAATGCCATATTATTCACCCACCTATTTATTATGTATTGAGAATGAAGTTGAATTTTGGGGTTGGGGTTGAAGATGTGTGATATGGCATCCTACATGGATCTCCCTATTATTCTTTGGAGAATTCCTTTCTTTTTATGAGATCTTGCTTTGATGAAGTTTTTGGGAAGATTGTTGCATGTTTGTGCTTAGTTGTTTTGGATTTCTTGCATTGGGATAAAACATGCTGTTTTGGAGCTTGGATCAACTCCATCATGGAGAGGTAGGAGCTTGACTCTTGAAATTCTCTTCTTTTATGAATGCAAGTATTAATTTATGAATGTTTTGGCATGTTTGTGTCTGTTGGGTAGATGGCCTAGGAATGGTGTAGGAGAAGACTATGAGGTTATATTTTGTGGGAGGAAGAAGTGCGTTTTAGGGAGGTGTAAGGGTGGAGGGAGTTGGGATTTGGGTTCCACCTTACAAAGAAATAGCTTGCATTTGTTTACTCGTTATGGGGTGCCATAAGAGGTTGGGAGGCATAAGGAAATGTGAGGAATAAGGGGTACTTGCGGAGGCATAAAGGCATGTAAGGGATTTGAAATGATATATATATACATATTTTGGTGGTTTTTTCTCGGTGGTGATACATATTTCTCCTTTGAGAGTCATAAGCAGCATCCCCCACGTTTTTGCTCCTTTGGATTGTTGGATGAAGCCTTAGTAATGTTTGTCTTACTTTAATGTTGTTGTAAGCTACATTCTGTTTTGGATTGTGTTTTCTTGTGGAAATGTTGTTTGTGTGTTCGTGGAAGCATGTTGTTACTATGAGTTGGATCACATATTTTATTGCATTGTGGTTAGGGCTAGGGGCCAATGAAGAAGGATGGATTCTCGTCTTCATTAGATGTCTTGGTGGGGTGGAGAGCGTTTCCTTTCCCCTAATCTTGTTGTGATAACAATTTGGAAGAATGAGGAATACGCATATTGCTATTCTGGAGCTGAAAAAAAAAAAAGACAATTTGACAGTCCCTTGTGAAATGAAATATTATTGTAGCCCCTTTCCCACTTGAAGTGGATGATCTGTGTATTAATTGTAATGGAAAGATACTTTGTATTGACAATGAAAGTTGAAATTTGAAATGTAAAAGAGTTATACTCTGTATTCTGTTTTGGAAAGAATGATACATAATTTGTATGTTGTATTTTGAAATCAAATAGAAAGGAGGTTGTAGGAGTTTCATTGAATTAATGGAAGTGTTTTCCTTGTTCATATGATATTATTTCCATTGGAAATCTATGTTTAACATGCACTATGAAATCCCTGTTTAGAAAGTGGAAAAGTGAAATACGTGAGAAGAAAATGTATTATTTTGTCTCTGTATATAATATATGATTTTGGAAAGAATAAAAGAAGGATGTTACAAAGTTGTCTTTTGGAATCAATGAATGATGTATTACCTTCCTCAAATTACCCTGTGGTATTGAATCTAATCTCTTAAATGTAATTGAAATCTCTGTTTGTAAGTAAGAAATGCATATAAAGTAATTGCAATACTCTTGTTTTTGAAATATGTGAAAATTGGAAATCGAGATGTATCTTAGTTTTGAATAATTAGTTTTATTCAACTAAATGAATTGGATTAGGATTGGAACACATTATAATTATTGGAAGAAGAAAATGGAAAATAAACCTTTTAAAATTTGATCTTTTTCTTGCATTTTCAAATTGACAATTATGTAATTCCAAATGCAGACAAATTATTTCAACAAAGAAATAACAAATGAAACATTAAATTTGGCATAATAATATCTAATTGAATTCATCTAAACATTAACACTTAACAAATTTCTTAGAAAACTTAGCAAAATTGGGCTTGAATCATTTCATAGTCATTTTACTCATGCCGATAAATGTAAATGTACAAATTGCAAATCAATCAGAAAAATTAAATCTTTAAATCTCTCTTAAATACACCTAAGAACAATTTTCCATATCTATTTGACATGTTGAGAGAGGGACAAGAACAAATTGTATAAATTTAACAAGTTAAAATTTACTAGTTTGTCTTGTAAAAGTTTGCATAGTCTTTTTCTTCAAATTGACCCCTTAAACCTTATCACAATTTAAACCTAATGAGTCCTATTTAAAGATGATGTCGAGAGATTTCCAGAAAGTCCTTGTTTTCCAAAAACCGAGCCTTCTATCAAAATTTATGGCCTTTTGAAGTTTTTCCTTGCTTGGCGTAAAAAATTTGGGAAAAATTTCCTTGGCGGATCCGGCCCGAATTTTTCCCTTAGAGCTTCAGAAAATTTTTGGAAAATTTTCCAAATTTTCCCCACTACCCAACTAGCAATGTAGCCGATCGGAGGATACCACGTGGCACCATGAGGTTTTGGAGGAGGGGCAGATCACTTTCTAACTTCGCACTTTAGAAAACTTTTGTGAAATTTTTTCAAATTTTCTCCACAACTCATGCGACCAACCAAGAGCATCCACGTTGCATCACGAGGCTTCGTCGTAGGAGCAAGTTCCTTTTTCCTTTGGCATTTTAGAAAAAAAAATTGAATTTTTTCAAAATTTCCCCACCGACTGTGGCCACCAGGAGCTTCCACATGGCATCATGAGGCGTCGGTGCAAGCGGCGGGTGAATGTGATCCATTTTACCGTTTGGGGCATTAAACTAATTTTCTCCCTGCGCAGCCCCACGAGTCCCTTGCAGAAACTTGTGGGAGTGCGAATGCAAAGTTGGCTTTCACCCCACGTGGGAAGATTTTTCAAAATATCTCCGCCGCCCCGCTCTCCCCGCGCTGACTTGGGAGGCGTCATGTGTCCCTAGTGGACTTGTGGACTCAAGTGCATGGTGCGTAGGCAAGTTTTTTTTTCCTCTCGCACTCAGAAAATTTCCAAATATCTCCCCATGGCCCGCCGACCCACCCTTGGGGAAAATTTTCAGCCATGCGCCCCGGTGCCCGCTCTTAGGAAAATTTTCACCCCAAAACCACGCTCGCCCATAACTTGAAAAATAAGAGTTAGGAGAAATTCTTTATATCATTAGAAAGGTGAGGAAATTTCCTATCCAATGGAAATAATTTATGAAATTTTTTAATGTGTTAAGTTTGAGAATAATCAAGTTGAACCTTTAAGCATGTTAGAGAGTGGGTATGGTAAGGAATTATCCTCTAAACCTTATTCTACCTTCTAACCCTTAATTCTAGACCTTATGACCTCTAATAGTTGTTAATAAAGTAAAAGTATGTTCTAGTGAATTATAATTGTTCATGAACTATTTAGTGACATTGTTTCCTTGTAACCAGTCAGTAGACTCTTTTAAACAAAGAAAATTATTCCATAATTTTTCCTAACTAATCCTAGGTTGTTCTTGGATCTCAAGTGAGTTGTTTTAGCGAGCATCACACTTGGTATCAAAATATTGGACCTTTGGGCACACTAGAAAAACTTGAGACATGAACTGTAAACCTAGCACACTTTTAAATCTAGAAAATAACCTTGTTTGAAAATTAAAAAGAAAAAGAAATACGTGTGAACAAATATTACATTACTCTGTTCATTTGAACTTTCAGAATTAAAATCATAATAAAATAACAAGTTGTTTGAGTTGTTGTGCTTACTTAGTGGCATTTTTCTAAACCTGGGTAACTAAGAATGTCAAATTAAATTGATGTTTGTGAACTTCTAGTGTAGTGGAAACTTGGTTCCCCTTTGAAAATGTGTTGTTTTACAAGTCCTAAATCTTTATTTAATTGTATGATGCATTAAACCCTTTTAAGAACCTTCCTTATTAAATTTGTTGGAATGATAAGTTGTATGGTGTGATTCTTGTGGTTGGACAATAGTGGTTGTGTTCTAGGTTGGGAAGAGTTAATTAGAAGTTGTTTAGAGCTTCCTTCCTTTAGTGGTTAGGAAAGAGGGTCTAGTGTTGTCGCTTTTCCATTTCGCTACCCATATGGGAGAGTGGACATTGATTCTAGGTGTTGTTTAGGACCCAATCCTACGTATGTGTCCTGGAACTAACCATGAGGGTAGAGTACCCCTATTTGTGGACATGAAGGGTTGTGAAGTGAATGTGGTGTTAATTTTTGTGTTTTACATTCGCAATATTGTGTTATTTTATCAACGACCAACATCTTATTGTATGATTGATTTTAGAATCTACGAGGCCCTTTTATTTATTTTATTTTTTTGCAAGAATTTTCATACTTTGCAATACAGCTACTTAGCCACTTTCCTTGATTGTCGACATTTCTTAGATTTTATTTTGATTGGTGACTCAGAGCTCATTATTTTGTTGGCTACTTAGCTAAATGTTATGTGGTTTCCTTCTTGCATGATGATGAGCTGGTTCTATGCTTTTTGTATTGTGACATTTTGTCATATGGGGTACACCCAGGGTGTATTGAATGTCCTCTTAGGTTCTTAAAGTTATGAATTTGTTTTGGATGCACGGAACCTTGAGGGTGTATAGGATCTTAGAGTGAATTTTTCATTTCTTGACCTTACTAGATAGAGAGCTCGTTGTGTTGAGTGTTCTAGTTGGCAATTTGTTAGCGGTGGTGGTGATTCTCTTACAATCTAGTAAGAGCTTAAACCTCGTCAGAGTAGAGGTGTTTAATTGTGGGCTGATGAATTATGTTAGGATCAGATTACTTTTGGCTGGATCTGGATGTTAGTAGAAAAGTGTGTGTTTGGTAGTGGCTTCTTTTCGATGGCATGCTAAGTTTTATCAGGATTTCCTTATTTCATTATATAAAGTAGTGACTTGAGGATTGTATGCATCTTGATAATTATGGTTATAATTAATCCCATTCGAGTATTGTGTGTGTAAATTAAGTTTGTTTGGTTTCCCTTTTGACCTATAAATAAGTCTACCCTTTCCTTAAATTTTTTTAGTTACTATGAATAATACTCTATGACCTATTAATTTTAAATTACGTGGAGACACTTATGGATGCCTTGAGTCTTTTGGATCATGCCAATAGTGATGTTTGTGCAATTATACCTTGATGAATTAATCTCAATGGTATATTATAATGGGATTCTTCTTGCGAAACCGTAAGTCTTGGTTGTAAAGCCGTATTTAATAGATAGCTGATTGACTGCTTACAATTAATGCTTTCTAGTGAGTATGTGGTGTTCTTATAGTTAAAATCTTTCCTTGTCATTTTAATTGCTTAGTTGGTGGTATCCTATGGTAATATGGGTGTAGATTTGAAAACTTTCCTTTTCTTATCATGTGAGTAAAAATGTTTTTGCTAAAACAACAAACATTTTCAAACCCTAGTAGATCAATAAAAGTAATTATGCTTCCTTAATGGGTCTTCCTTGTACCTTCTTTTGAGAACTTGTAGAAACCCACAAGGAATGTTTTATGATACTTGTAATTAGTGGAAAACTCTCGAAATATTGTTGTGATCCATGTTGGTTGATTGTTTCCTAATTCTTACAAATTAATAATGTGTTTTCTATGTTGAATGTCCCTTGTTTCCTTAGAATTAAAAATGTGGTATGTTGATTTAACTCTCTCTCTCATTAATGTAATAGAGTCATATGTTTACCCTTCCTTCTCATTAAATTTTTTGAAAAATTTACTCACCCAAACATCGTAAAACTATAATTGAGGAGATTTGGCCTTTAAGCTTAACAAATAAATTGGAGCATAGAAAGATAAAATGATCCTTGCTTTAACCTTGGTAGATTAATAGAAGAAATAAAAACCATGTAGAAGAACAGAAAGGGAAAAAAATTGTCCATCTACCTCCCCTAGGAGTAAAATAAATATTTTTTCTCTTTTCCACCATTACAAAATGGCAAGATACCATGCCCTTTAGTGGTCCTTATAACACAAACTTGTGATGTCAAAATAGGAGGAAGTTTAATTGAGAAAACTCGTAAAGGAATGTTATTCACAAATGAAACTACAACTTTTGACTTAATAAATTGATTTATAAATAAGTAATATTTACGTGTATTGAGTACAATGAATAGCTAAACCTATAGTTTTGTCACCTACCTGAAATTGTGAAAGACATGGTGAATAGTAGTGTGTTATAGTTATTTAGTACCTTATTGTTCATAGAGGTATGTGCCTTTCTTCTGTGGATTTTTGGGTCATCATACCCTTATCTTCCCGTATCTCGATGAGTGTGAGTTGTTGCCTTTTTGGTTTGAGACTTATGTCTTGTTTAAGCAACCTCCTCACGTGTTTAATTATCCTTGAGACCTAAGTTATTATAATTTTAAGGAAACATCTATTAAGGATATAAAATAACTTTGGGAAGCCTTATTTTCTTCTTGTTCTTCTCCTAGAGACCTTGAGTGCTCTCTAGTTTTACTGGTTTATGCTTTTTCTCTCTTTGTAGATATTCTAAGCTTGATTAGGAAATAAGATAAATGAATCCCATTGTGTTATTGTGAATGGTACTTCTTCTATATATATGTTAGTTGCTAGGGAGAGATATATATATTTCTTTTGCTAAATGTTTGACGTATCTAGATTTTGTTGGTGTGGTGTGTTCAATTCTAAACAAAACTATAAAAATCAAACTATACAAAACCTTATGTTCATGTAGTTTCTTAATATTACCATGAAAAGTTAACTATACCCTCATGAGTTATAGAAGTGTTTTCCATAAATAGTTCCTCGATTGTAAATGCTTGCATATTTAGGTGTCCTTCCTTGTCGATTAACCTCATCTTTGTGACCTCAAATTGTGGGAACTTGAGTAAACATGTATCTCATACAAAATTGTGGCCTTGGTTGATTCTGCTAGCCTTGCCTAAACAACGAATTATGAAAGCATAATTTAACCCTAGTGGAAACCTTAATTTTTGTTATTGTAGTATGTTGTATTCCTTGCGAAACTATGTGGAATTTCTAAACTCATGGAATTCTTCTTATTATTCCTCTACTTGGTGGTTACTCTTAAGACTCTTTTGAACTCTTCATGTTATATTCCTATTTGTTGTATCTCGGTTGATAGCATAAAGTTACCCTCTAGTTTTAAATGTCATAGCCTTAGATGCTAAAAGTTTCGAACTCATCCCTTACAATCTCCCTTTTTCTTGCTGAATTGCATTGGACCAAAATTGAGATTTTGTGGACCCACACTTGTTTGAAGCAAGATATCCCATAATGGGAGTGATCCTTTTTCTATTGCATTTGTTCTTGTCTCTCTTTCTTGTGACTTCCAGGAGGAAGTTGAGTCTAAGGGGAGGGGGATGTAGTGTCCACTTTCCTTTTACACATTTTATTACTAATCATGATATTGTTGATTATATTATATACATGATTATGGACCTTATTATAGTATGATGATAGATGTAGATCATGGATTATTGTTGGCTTGATTCATTTATGATGCATCATGATTATTAGAGGTATTTTGGATATTGATGATGGTATATTGTTTGACATTGTTATATTATGGATGTTGTGTGGACTTGTGATATTTGAATATTCCGAGTGGACCTAGAAATGGAAATTATTGGATGATGTTATAATTATTGAAAAAATTGTAATTGTTATTGGTAGATTGCTTTGATGTTGTTGTGATTCATATATCTAGATGATTTTGGTAATTATATTTGTATTGTTTTGGATGTTCTGATATGGCCACGAGGCCGAAGGAGGTATTTGTGTTTTGTAGGTTTAAAATATCACAACAAACATCGGGGGATTAGAGACCAACCACATTAGAATTCTAGATGAATTCAACAAGGTCACCATGGAAACTAGTATTTGTTTGTGTGTGTTAGGGATTCCCATGGGGGATCACCTTTAATTTTGACCAAGGGGTTTTATGTATTTTCTTTTATTTTGGTCCCTTTGTTTATGTTTGCATGTGTTTATTTTGTGATGCTTTTACCCCTTTCATTAATTATTAAATGGTGTGTAAATTTTGTGAGTAATCATATTGTTAAAATAAATAAATCAAATATGTCATAAGAAGGTAATTAATGAGAGTTGTTGGCCATGATTTAAAGTGATATAAGTATGTGTAAGAGATGTGTAAGTGATGTGTAAGTTAACTTTTGAGTGTGAAACACTCCACCTTCTTGGAAATTTGAAATTGTCCTTAGAGGCTGATTTTGGAGGCTTGTGGGACAAGTTAAAATTGTCCCATACCTCTTAAATTTAGTTACCAACCATACCTACGGCTAGGGGAGTTGAGATTAGACTTTTATAATACTTTTTTAGTAGGTAGATAGTAGGTTTTAATTGTACTTTTCTTATATGATTTAATTTCAGTCCTTTGGGGTGTGGGTTGGATTTGAGTGTGTAAGTACATTGTCATATTATTCACCCACCTATTTATTATGCATTGGAGAATGAAGTTAAATTTTTGAATTTGGGTTGAACATGTGGGATATGGCATCCTACGTGGATTTGCCTCATCCTCTTCCCTTCCCTCTTCTATAAAATTTGAATGGCTTGCCTTGTTTTTGGGGTTGCTTTATTTTAGATACTTTATTCTGGGTGAATTCCTTGCTATTTTGAGAGCTCTTGCTTTGATGAAGTTTTTGGGAAGATTGTTGCATGCTTGTGCTTGGCTGTTTTTGATTTCTTGCATTGGGATAAAGCTTATTTTTGGAACTTGAACAACTCTTTCATGGAGAGGTATTAGCTTGACTCTTGAAATTCTCTTCTTTTATGAATGTAAGTGTTAATATATGAATGTTTTGACATGTGTATGGGATATTGGGTAGATGGCCTAGGAATGGTGTAGGAGAATGCTATGGGGTTATATTTTGTGGAAGCCACATGTGTGTTTTAGGGATTGTTAGGAATTAGAGAACAAATATGCGTAAACAATTCCTCAAACCGCAACAAAGAGGAAACTATATAGCAGAATTATACTTACAAAAATATAACAAGCATAAATGAATAATCCACAAAAAAACAAGAAAAGATTTAATGTTGTTCACCCAATGTGGGCTACGTTCACCAAGATATTTCTTAGATTTTATTATCAACAAGAGTAAAGCAACTCTCACAGCTCTTCTCTCGGTTATGAACTCACAATGAAATCCCAAAGATGCTAAACCACATCTAAACCACAATTGACACCCAATTACTTAACCTTGATCACTCTTGATCACCTCTTGATCTCTAAGACTCAAAACCTCTTAGAACACTCAAGATATCTTCAAGATACCATAACACCTCTATTTATAGGATTAAAATCCTCCTAAGAAGCCATAAAGCCAACCCTAGAAGATTGAAAGTCATGATCTTTCAACTTCCCACGGTTGGAAAAATAGTCCCGATGTTGACAACCAGTTAACAACATGTTAACAGCAATGTCACAACAATGTCATAGCAACGTCATAGTAAATGACTATAGAATGCTCCTGAAGTCTCCAAACTTAACCGTTCAAGCTCCAGCACTTCAACACTGATTCAAGAAGACCAAAAATAGGCTCTACACCCCAAAAATCTCCCACTTGGAAACTATTTACACTTGAGAAAAGTTCTTAACCCTTCATTATCAACCATGAAGGCCAATCAAAGGTGAACACAACTTCAACTTCTCCCTTGTGACTCGCCTTGGTCATCATATCCATAGGATTCTAACTGGTATAAATCTTTTATAGCTTCAACTTATCTTCTTCCAAAGTTGTCCTGATGAAATGATATCTCAAATGAATGTGCTTCATCCTAGAGTGGAAATTGAAGTTCTTCACTAAATGAATAGCGCTCGACTATCACCGTGTAGTCTCCCAACTTCCCGCTTTATGACCCAACTCATCAAACAACTCCGTAGCCAAATCATCTCCTTGTTTGCCTATATTGCAGAAACATACTTAGCCTCTGTGGTTGACAAAGCCACAACCTTTTGTAACTGTGAAATCCAACTCACCAAAGGTATCACCAACCCTGTAAATACATAACCTATCATGCTCCTCCAATTGTGTCCAAATCTCCTCCCATGTCTAAATCTACATATCCACGTAATGTAGTGTCTAATCCACTAAAACACAATCTGCTCCCATGGTCCCTCTCAAATCTTTGAAGGATTCACTTTACTACCCGTCACAATGCTCTCTACCGGATCACTCATAAATTTTCTCACTTCTCCCATGCCCTCGGGTAGCTCCACCCGTGATTCCAAGTTTGGTCTTCCATAAGAGATCTATGCTCCTTATCCATGGCCGCTCCCACTTCTTCCGGCACCCACCTCGCACTACTTCCTCAAAGAACTCGCTCACCACTATTAGTGAGCAATAAATAATCAAAAATGGAGTAAATCATTCAGTTCCCTTCTTACCCTAGAAGACCTTCTCACCGAAGAGTTTGGGGTTCCTGATGAGTAGGTATGTGAACTAGTTGTGCCCGAGCATGTTGTCCCCGAACCGGCCCTTAAACACCTTGTTGTCCATAATGTCCTCTAACACTATGTATTCTTTCTTTGATTCATCTTTTTGTTCTTGCAACTGATCTTTATACATGATTTTTCATTAAAGACAATATCTCTAGATTGAAATATTTTCTTGTCTTTAAGACTCCAAACACGGAAACCAAAATCATCTTCACCATATCCAACAAAGGTGCATTTCTCAGACTTAGCCTCTAACTTGGTCCTATCATCTTTATCAATGTGAACAAATACCTCACATCCAAATACTCTAAGAAATGAGTAATCAATTTTCTTACCAGACCAAGCCTCCTCAAGTATACCTCCATCCAAGGCCATAGAGGGTCCTCTCGTTAATCGAGATAAATAGCTATGCTTACTCGCTTCCACCCAAAACATGAGTGGCAACCCCTCATGTATCCTCATGCACCTAGCACGCTCCATGATTGTTGTGTTCATTCTCTCTGACACTCCATTTTCCTATGGAGTATTTGAAGCGCTTCTTTACCTGCGGATCCCATTTACCAAACAAAGAATCAATAAATTCATTGCTGCAATATTCCCCTCCATTATCTGACCTGAGACATTTCAAATTTAGACCTATTTCATTCTCAACCAAAGCTTTCCATCTTTTGCAAGTTTCAAACACATCAGATTTCTTTCTAATGCAATATACCCAAACTTTTCTAGTTGCATCATTAATGATAGTGACATAATAACATGAACCACCAATAAAGTTTACCTTATCTTGCTCCCATACATCTGCGTATGCACTAACTCCAACTTACCCTCCTTCCCGGTAGGTCCAACCTTGAGGAATCTCACCCACTTCTATTTCCCATAAACACAGGTCCTCACAGGTAGTCCAAATCTAACTCCTTTAATCTAGGTATCTTGTCCTTTATAATCTGCATGCCCTTATAACTCATATGATCGAGTCTATGGTGCCAAAAGTTACATATCCATCTATAGCAACTAAACGTAATAATCAACACCATTGGTTAAATACAAAGGACCATTTTCTTGCCTCTTGCAACCACAAGAGGTCCTTGGTAACCTTCCAAGAATCCACCGTAAAACTAACCGTACAACCATCACTACCTAGTCTGTCCCAACCGATATAAATTTCTACCTCAACTTAGGCACGTGCCCAATGTCCTTAAGTAGCCATGTGTTCCCATTCTACATTTTCACCCAAACATAACCTTTCCCTACTATGCTTTGCATGGTTCATCATCACGAAGATATACATGTCCAAAATCACCTTGAACAAAATCATTAAAGTAATCTCTATGTGGGGTGGCATGGAAAGAAGCCCTTGAATCTAACACCCAAGATTCAGAAATATTATCTAAAGAAAGAATTAAGGCATCTTGACGAACATCACCTACTACCACATTTACCTCTTTACTTTCTTCCTTCTTTTTATTTTTATCCCAAAGAGCCCAACAATCTTTCTTAGCATGACCAACCTTCCCATAGTGCCAACATTTTAACTTACTTTTGGACTTTGACCTTCCACAATCATTTGATACCTTTCCCTCTGTTCTTTTGTCTCCTCTGCTCTACACCATCAAAGCGTTTCCAGTAGAAGAATCTTCGCTTTCTCTTCCTTCACATTTCCTCTCTTAGGATCACACCTATTACATACTCAAACTTTAACTTTGAGTTATTAGAGACTAAATTACTTTTAGCCATAACCGAGCTATCCCATCTATCTTGTAAGGAGCATAAAATTAAAAAATCCCGACCTCATCATCAAAGTCATTTTTACTAAGTTTAACATACTCACAACCGTATTAAATTTATTCAAATGATCAGCAACAGAACCATTCTAAGACATCTTCATATTAAATAATTTTTTCATCAAAAATATTTTATTAGAGGTAGAGGGTTTTCATATAACTTCCCCAATGCACTCATGAGACCTTCCATGGTCTTCTCCTATGATATGTTGAAAGCAACCGAAGATGCAAGGCATAAATGAATTACCCCGAGTGCCTTTCTATCTAGCAACTCCTAATCCTCATCCGACATGGCTATAGGTTTCTTTGATTTTCTAGCCAAAGGAACATGGAGGTCCTTCTGATATAAGTAATCCTCCATTTACATCTTCCACAAACCAAAGTTCTGCCCATTGAACTTCTCAACCCTCGATCTGCCCTCATCTTCCATAGCTCCCACTCAAGCTAAACTTTCCCTGTGATTTACAACTTCAGAAAAAACCACCAAAGCTCTAATACCAATTGTTAGGAATTAGAGAACAAATATATAGAAACAATTCCTCAAACCACATCAGTAGGAAACTATATAGTAGAATTATACTTGCAGTAAATATAACAACATAAATGAATAATACATAAAAGAAGATGAGACAAGATTTAACATGGTTCACCCAATGTGGGAACAGCTTTTTCTCGAGTTATGAACTCACAACAAAATCCCAAAGATTCTAAACCACATCTAAACCACAATTGACACCCAATTTCTTAACCTTGATCACTCTTGATCACCTCTTGATCTCTAAGATCAAGACCTCTTGAACACTCAAGATATGTTCAAGATACCCTAACACCTCTATTTATAGGAATAAAATCCTCCTAAGAAGCCATAAAGTCAACCTAGAAGATTGAAATTCGTGATTTTCAACTTCCCATGGCTGGAAAAATAGTCTCGATGTTGATGTGACTAGATAACAACATGTTAATAGCAACGTCACAAAGAAATGACTGCAAAATGCTCCTGAAGTCTCCAAACTTAACCGTTCGAGCTCCAACACTTCAACACTAATTCAAGAAGACCAAAAACAGGCTCCACACCCAACAGAAGGTATAAGGGTGGAGGGAGTTGGGATTTGGGTTCCACCTTACAAAGAAATAGCTTGTATTTCTTTACTCATTATGGGGTGCCATAAGAGGCTAGGGAGACATAACAAAATGTGAGTAATAAGGGGTACTTAAGGGAGGCATAAGGGTGTGTTAGGGATTTTAAATGATATATATATATACATATTTTGGTAGTTTGTTCTTAGGTGGTGATACCCATTTCCCCTTTGGGAGGCATAAGCAACATCTCCAAGTTTCTTACTACTTTGGCTTTCTCGGATGAAGCCTCGCAATGTTTGTCATGCTTTAATGTAGTTGTAAACTACATTCTATGTTTTATTGTGTTTTCTTGTAGAAATGTTGTTTGTGTGTTTGTGGAAGCCCTGTTGTTGCCATGAGTTGGATCACGTCTTTTATTACATTGTGATTAGGGATTAGGGGCTAGTGAATAAGGATGGATTCTCCTCTTCATTAGATGTCTTGGTTGGGTGGAGAGCGTTGCCTTTCCCCTACTCTTGTTGTGATCACAATTTGGAAGAATGAGGAATACACATGTTTAACCACTTTTGTGATCCTTGAAATGAAATCTTATTGTAGCCCATTTTCCACATGAATTGGTTGATTTGTGTATTAATTGTAATGGATAGATACTTTGTGTTGACAATGAAAGTTGAAATTTGAAATGTAAAAGAGTTATACTCTGTATTCTATTTCGGAAAGAATGATACATAATTTGTATGTTGTATTTTGAAATCAAATGGAAAGGAGGTTGTAGGAGTTTCATTGAATTAATGGAAGTGTTTTCCTTGTTCATATGATATTATTTCCGTTGGAAATATTTTTTAACATGCACTATAAAATCCTTATTTACAAGAGGAAAAGTGAAATACATGAGAAGCAAATGTATTATTTTGTCCTGTATATAATATCCGATTTTGGAAAGAATAAATGAATATGTTAAATTTTTTTATTTTGGATTAAAATAATGATGTATTACCTTCCTCAAATTACCCTGTGGTATTGAATCTGATCTCTTAAATGTAATTGAAATCTCTGTTTGTAAGGAAGAAATGCGTATAAAGGAATGTGTAATACTCATGTTTTGAAATATGTGAAAATTGGAAATCAGAGATGTATCTTAGTTTTGAATAGTTGGTTTGAATCAAATAAATGTATTGGATTAGGATTGGAACACATTATAATGCTTGGAAGAAGAAAATGGCAAATAGACCTTTTAAAATTTGATCTTTGTCTTGCATTTTCAAATTGACAATTATTTAATCCCAAATGCATAGACCGAATCTACAACAAAGAAATAACAAATGAAACATTAATTTGGGCATAATAAGATCCAATCAAATTCATCTAGACATTAACACTTAAGGAATTTCTTAGAAAACTTAGCAAAATCGGGCTCAAACCATTTTGTAGTCATTTTGTTGTCGATAAATGTAAATGTTCAAATTGCAAATCAATCAAACAAATTGAATATTGAAATCTCTCTTAAATACATGTAAGAACAATTTTCCATGTCTATTTGACATGTTGAGAGAGGCAAAATAACAAATTTAATAAATTTAAGAAGTTAAAATGTACCATTTTTTGCATTGTAAAGTCTCAGAGGTCATTTTCTTGAAATTGACCCCTTAAACCTTATTAACATTTAAAACTAATGATTCCTATGAAAATAAGACATCAAGATATTTCCAGAAAGTCCTTGATATCCAAAACATGAGCCCTCTATCAAAAGTTATGGCCTTCTAAATTTTTTCTTCACTTGGCGTCAAAAAAATTTTTGGTAAAATTTTCCTTGCAGATCTGTGGGCAATTTTTCCCTTAGAGCTTCAGGAAAACTTTTTAGAAAAATTCCAAATTTTCTCCGCTGCCCCACTAGCCTCGCAGGTGAATCGAGATCGCCATGTGGCACCACGAGGTGTCGGAGGCATAGATCACTTTTAACTTAGCACTTCGAAAAAAAATTGAGAATTTTTTTCAAATTTTCCTCACTGACCCCGGAAAACCAAGAGCTACCATGTGGCATCATAAGGCTTTAGTGGAGGAGTAGGTTCCTTTTTGCCTTTGGCATTTTACAAAAAAAATTAGGAATTTTTTTCAAATTTTCCTAGTCGACCAGCTAATCAAGAGTCACCACATGGCATCACGAGGCGCGGGTGAATGTGATTTATTTTATCCTTCGAGGCATTAAACTAATTTTCTCCCCACCACCCCGCCTTCCTCGCATTGGCTTGAGACGCAACGTGTCTCTTATGGACTTGCAGGAGCACGAGCGCAAAGTTGACTTTCACATCGCGCGGGAAGATTTTTCAAAATGTCTCCCACCACCCTACTCTCCCCATACTGACTTGGGAGGCGTCACATGTCCCTAGTGGACTTGTGGACCCGCGGTGCATGGGCGCAAAGTTGTTTTTTTCCCCACGCGGAAAATTTCCAAAGGTCTCCCCACAGCCCACCGACTGCCTTGGGGCAAATTTTCACCCTTGGGCCCGCAGCCCGCTCTTGGGGAAAATTTTCACCCCAAGGCCCATCGGCCCATAACTTGAAAAATATGAGTTAGGAGGACTTCTTTATATCATTGGAAAGGTGAGGAAATTTCCTATCCAATGGGAATAATTTAGGAAATTTTTGAATGCGTTAAGTTTGAGAAAAATCAAGTTGAACCTTTAAGCCTATTAGAGAGTGGGTATGGTGAGGAATTACCCTCTGAACCTTATTGTACCTTCTAACCCTAAATTCGGACCTTATGACCTCTAATAATTGTTAATAAAGGAAAATTATGTTCTAGTGAATTAGAATTGTTCGGAACTTGTTAGTAACATTGTTTCCTTGTAACTGGTTGTAGACTCTTTTAAACAAAAAAATTATTTCATAATTTTTCCCGACTAATCCTAGGTTGTTCTTGGGTCTCAAATAAGTTGTTCTTAACGGCATCACAAATCTTTAAAATATATATTTAAGATATTGTTTCTAGAAATATCATCTATATCCATCATTCATATTTTTATCCATATAATGAGAGATAAAAAATGAATATATTTTCGAGAAAAATATATTGGAAACACCAATTATGAGAAAGAACAAGAAAATAAATTGTAAGAGTAGTGATTCGTACAGCTAGAAAGACAACATGCATTAAAAAAATATAGAATGTATTTGCAAAAATGGAGAAGTTGAGATGTTGCAAATGCAACATAGCTACGTGTAATCAAATTTTCTAAACGCGACCAAACCATTGAAGACATCATGGATAACACATTAAAAGTGTATCATGTTTCTTCTTATCTGAGTCGTATAATGTAAGAGAATCCAGTAGCGAATGCCATCATGTGTCAAATACACTTAGTATAGTAATAATAAGCTTGTGCACCCTGCACATCATCTTTGTTAGTGTGGGAGTAGGAAGGGCAACAAAAAAATTGAGAGTATGTTTGAAAGTCCCATGCAATCTAATGTGAAAGAATTTTGTGATAGATTTATGTGGAGAACGATTATGCACAAAAATTTATGCAAGCATAGCGAGATCTGATGCACACTTGTGCGCACCATGTATAGACTTCAGTGTCCACCCACATCTCATCGTCCAGATCTATGTGTCGGCTGATTCGTGTTCTTTGTAATAGAATTACTAGAAAATTAGATAACTCCAATCCGACAATAATGCCACCATTAGTGACTACATGTTTATTAGTCCGTCTCTATAAACAGTGATCCCACAAAGAAATAGTTTCTTTACAAAGGTATAATTATTGAAAAGTGATATTTACTTTCACTTGTTGTTTCCTACAAATAGAAGGACCGAAGAACTTAACGAGGGTGTTTTGCAGCCTAAGCCCGAGCATGAAAAATCGATAGTTTAGAGCAGAATCTGAAAGAAGGAGCCAAGTCTTGTTTGTAAGATTCTTCCAAAGAATTACGATTAAGAGTATTGCATCCCATTAAGAATTTCTATAGATTTCTCTTTCAAGACTGCAATATAAATTGTAATGTGTTCATGCCTAAAGAATCTTGTTGTTTAAGGTTGCTATTGAATCTCTTTATTTGATAAATCTATTTTACTTGATAACGTAATCAATTTTTAAAAAAACACCTTTAAAGATTTAACTAAATCTAATTCTCAAACAGTAGTCTTGAGATTAATTTAATGTGATATAACCTATTTACTTAATTTTATGATTGTAAAAAAGTAACACTGCCTTCCCATCGTCATCGAAAATAAGCTTCCATATAAGTATAAATTAAGAAAACTAATTGATGAAAACAATTCTCATTAGAATAAATTATTACATATAGACTGCCATATACTACACATAAATCAAACCTCTTGAATCTCACATAAATCAACACAAGCTACATGGTAAACAAATGCAATCTCATTGCCTACTTCAAGGAGAATTCTCACTGCCAGGTGGGTTATTGTGACCTATTCCTGGACTGTGACCTAATGGATGGAACACTATAGGACTTTCTGCTCTTTTTCTATCAGTTCTCTTTGAACGAGAGCCATTTTTCTCCTCCTGTAGCGCAGCAGCATTAGATCGATTTCCAGCTAAGATTTTGTAGCTTATATTTTCATCACTAGAAGCAGAGGTGGGATTTATGATGGTACTACTCGATTCCTTCACTAGACGAGCTTCCACGAATGAAGTAAACAAAAGAAGGAACGAGAGAAGAAGCAAGAAAACAACTCGGTTTTTCATTTTGCAAACAGGGGAAACTGTTGAATCTATTGAGCCTTGCGAAATTTAACCTAATTCGAAGGCATAGAAAGCATAAGCAGTATCGATCAAAAGCTGCATTTGAAGAAACACAACAGGCCTATAAATATACATGTTAGTGTGTATCATGATCCCTTCTGCCGTATTGTACTTCTCGCGATTATTGAACAATTTCCGGATAGTAAGAATAAAATACATATCTGGTTCTTTTGCATTATACTTATGATTATGCCAAGTGGAATTGTAAGTGTTAGTTAAGTAGTGACATCAAGATTTGTAGAAACGTTTCCTTCCACAATTAAAGTTAATTGAGTGGACCAAAAATGGTTTGCCTTTTTATCCTTCATCTAGGTTTGCATATTTATATAGGTAACAAGTTAACAACATAATATGTTATCACCTATATAAAACTTGTATCGACTGTGGATTGATCAATGAGTAATCCAAACTGCTAACGTTTAGATACAGCTGATAAACCGCTGTTTGAAATTGCCGCTTCACGTATTTTTGGTTTAGTTTTTCATTTATCTCTGTGACTGTATCCAACGAACTCTTGCTGGTTCAATTCTTTTCAAAAGCTGAAGTGTTCAATATTTTAAGCAGTTAAAACAGGCGACGGAATTCAGCTTTTGCCTTTTCTATCACTTTAGCATGTGGTGGAGAAGGTTTCAAAGTAAATTAGATTCGTTTGCACATGATTCCAAAATTGTAGGGCTGAAAATAGTTCTCAAAACTTGTCTCTTAAGTTATAGTATTTTCTGGAGCCATGTTAAGTATTAAATATAATGACAATATTTTAGTATCAAATCAGATGTCCTGCCTAAAGTTGTATTTATTGCATAAGCTTTTCTATTTCTTCGACCAAGTTTCAATCTACTATTTCTTAGAACTAGTTATTTACATAATAAGTGCTCTACAAATACGGAAAGATGCAGCTTTTTTCTTTTGTCATGTGTGGCTGGAGGCTATAAGCCTAAGTCTACTATAGAACCATTAAAATAAAACCAGGGAGAGCTTCTGTCTAAACATTTGAGTTTTTAATTTACTTCTAAGACCACAAACTTTGAATGGGACAGCTGTAAAGTGATAAATATTAATTTTGCTGAAACATAAATTTAGATATTTTTAATGCATTTTACATACTTCAAAGGCTTAAAAACGCTTAACAGGTACTGAGCGATAGTTGCATTGGAACCTCGTCCTTCCCCTGTAAAAGCTCCTCCTGATTACTAAATAATAACCAACAATTTATCTCTTCTTGCACATTACTTTAATTATTCTATCAGCTACAATTGCTAGCTGTAATTGCACAGCGACATCAATCTGCGTGGTAATGTTTCCTTCTATAACTGATCTTTAACCATGATGCAAATTTCAACCACGATGTATTTAAATTTTAGCCATACATAAATTTTAGTTAGAAATTACAACTTTATGTTTTTTTAACTTTTGCTTTCTCTTTATCTCGGTATCCAACGACTTCACTTGCATTGTTTTTGAGATTTCTGTTGGTTTACCTCGGTAAAAGCTGCAGTGTTTGTTATTTTAAACATTTAAAGAAGGATAGAGACTCAGCTTTTGTTACCTTTATTTTCCTTGACCATCACCTTAGCATGTTACGTATTAAATCAAGTACCCACCCATACTGTCATACTGTTAAATTTTTTGTGTTTCTGTCACTTAACCTATTTTTCTCGTTGGAAAGTTGGTTATTTTGATTATTACTACTCAAAACGAAAGGAAAGTTCCAGCTGTTTATTTTGTCTATTGTGATACCGTTAAAATTAAAATAGAGAGCTCCTGTCTACACATATCAGTTTTTTATTTCTATGCAAGAATAATTTTTTTATTAAAACAACTATTCAGGAGAATATCAAGTTTGACATAACTGTATATGTTGCATATTTACAGAGAAAAACTAAAAAGTAAATTAAAACATGAAAGGATGACGATTACAAGAAATTAAATTAATAGTTTCAATGATATGCATGGCTTTTTTTTTTTTATCCTTCAAAGCGGGGAAGAATGTTGGATAGCCAAGAGTAAAAGAATATTCAGTCCGAGACAAGTATAGAATTTTAAAAAAACTTTTACTTTGATAGAATATAATAACAGAGACAGCCTACAGGAACTCTGAATTTTAAAAGCTAACACTTGTCCAAACTTGTATCAATTCATTTAAAATATATAATATTCAGAGTTAGGGTCGTCAGCCCCTACATATAGGCATCTTAGTCTATGAGTATGGGGTGTAAAACCCACATTTTACACACATAAATACGACAGTAAAAGTACAAAAATAATTTATAGTTTTGACTCACATTTCAGTGCACACGAAATTTTAGAGGATTTGTAATGCCCACAATTTTGATGTTCTAAAACCACATTAATCCTTAAATAATTATTGGAAAGTTGTGCCAAATATAAATTTTTTGTTTTAAGTTGTAAGTGTGTCAACCCCAATATAGGTTTAATTAATTCCTGCAAGCAATGTTACATTTCATAAGATAGATCCAATCTAGATTATTAATTAATTATTCTTAATCCAATTCTAATGTCAATTTAATTATCATTATTAAATAAGTGTCTATTAATTTCTCTTACTAGGTTAAATAGTTTCCCTCTTAGGAATTAATATTCAACCCACATTTAATAAGCTTTATTTCTAGTTACTTTGGTTCTCTTAAATTATTTTCTTTAATGTCCATTGAATCATTTACTATAACACAATAGAAAAGTTGCATACTTAGCTTAACATATTAGAGTATTAAATAGCCCCATTCACCCATTTACACGTACCTTTAAATTATAAGAAAAAAAAACCATAATATTTATTCTTACCTAACAATCGTAGGGTTGATTCTCAACCCTTGGATCAAATCAATTATGGCCACTAGATCTTAGGTTTCCATAGTAACCCTACTTATCCCGTAACGACCCACAAATTCACACACAATACGAACAACACAAGAAAGACAGATAATTTTTTTTTGACTTGATTGACACATAACATGACGCAACATGTCGTCACCAAGTATACAACTAACACTATGAACAACTCGATACAAGGATGGCCATAAAGGCAGCATGGAAACGATTCACACATATCAAGGACAATTTACTTTTCTTTTGACAAGACAACATGGAAGTCCAATCACATGACACACTTACATGCTAGGGCCAACCACAATGAAATATTCTTGAGGTTATTTATTTTAATAAGACACCCTTTAGCTCATGACTTAAGTTTTCAGAAGGATTCAATATATGATTCACACAAATTCATCTTACCAACTGAGCTAATTTCTTATACACTGTAGAGAAGTTCACTTAAAATCTTCACTTTACGACAATAGAATTGTTTAGTTCCATTAATTTAATAAAGGGAATAATTAAATTCCACAAGGCTATCTGTCCATACTTACGCTACTAGAACTTGTTCATTACCTTGCTACAACAAGAATTCATGTTCAACAAAATCAAGAGGAACTTACAAAGTATCCTGGGAAAGAGATAAGGAGATTAGGTCGAGTTAAATTCCTCTTTAAGACGTCATTAGTTATTACCAAGGTTTAATTGGAGCTTGGGGTTTTATACGTAATTATTAACGCTTTTACTTAGGCTTAACTGAAAGAGTTTATCAAAAGGAAACTACTTACTTTCAAATAGGCTGAAAGATAAATTGTGTGGTTTCTAAATTTCCTTCTCTTACTTGTTAAATCTTATTAGAAACTAACTATTGTTTTCCTTTAGCTTGTTTTAGGCGTTCACCAAAAAGAGTAGTGTTCACTAGTTTAGCTAGGGATATCAATTTATAAAAATTTACTTTACAAGGATAGTTTCACCTTTGAGTACTTCAAGAATCTCTTGTTCTCAAGTAAGTCATCTCTATATTAATTTATCTGAATACACATATATTTTAGTTAACTTCTATAAGAGTAACCGTTCCATTTAATCTTACTTATATCACATCATTACAAGGAGTCAGAGAGTTTTGACTTAACACTTTATTCTCAAAAACAAGGTTTTACAATACTTATGCCAATGTAATGATTGAATATCATATCTCACCAAGGTAAGTAACTAGTCTAACAACAAAAGGGAAGGAACACTTCACCACATAGTTTTCCAAACATACCAAGGCAAGAGATCTTCTAAACTCTTTGCAAGCAAAGTTACAAAATTTACAACGCATTGAACTTTCTACAAGAACTTCATAATTTGAACTGATGAAACTTTTACACTCTTTTCTTTAATCTACTCGCATAATCCATCTGCACAAATATTATCTAGAGTCAGTTCGCTAGAACTGAGCATGTTAAGGCTACACATTGCAACAATAAGCTAACATTTAACAATATCATGAAAGGAATGTTCTAGTTAAAAAAAAAATCAAAGCACAACCCACTAATCAAAATTTCTTCATATGAGAAAGAGATTTATACAGCCAGCAAGGAGGAAGTCAAAATTTCTAGTAAGAAAGATAACTCTAGGTTCAAGGCAAGACCTTATGGGTTAGGAACAAGAAAGTCAAGAGTGTTGATATATCTCCTTCATGTAATCCTATAGATTACGTGATTGGAATCCAATACCCAATCCATCCATCTAAAGAGGTCCAAGAGAGGACAAAACATACTAATAATGATCGTAGGCGCGAAACAAAATGACGTTATCCAAAACTCCTAGGGGAAGGCTTCATAGCAATAAGGGTTCGGCGCCCTTAAAAGAAAACAACTATAGTTTCAGTTAAAATAAGGAGTTTTATCACTACCTTCTTATAGGATTACTTAAACGTAGTACTAGATTACAAACAAATCCACTCTTCCAAAGCGTACAAAAGAGACACAAAAAGGGCCATTATTCTACCAATAAACCTTATCCTAATCGTCAACCTCTCTACATAATATAAGGGAAGACTAAACCCAAAAGTCATTAATAATTTTTATATATTTCAGACAATGTCAATAAGCATTAAAATAAAAATTGATTTCCTTAACAAGGCCACAAAATGGGACCTTTTAGTAACCAAGTTTGAAGTATAAGATATTCGAGTTCAAAAACAAAGGGATTCACTACGCAGAGGGTAAAACACCAACGATGCCCTAGACTCAAAGAACCCTACCACGAGTGCAAGCACAAAAATAAGAACCAACACACATATCCATCAGGAAGGTTACGCAGTGCAGTCAGGCCTAGAAGTTCTATGAGCTCCTGCCAATGGTATAGAAGATGGAAATTTTACCCGATCCATGTGGGCTTATCAAGGACATGTCTAGCAAAATCAAACAGATGAACATAATAACCACCTATTATATTATCACCGTAATCAATCGTCATCTAACAGAAATGAGTTCACGAGTCCAACACCATGGATTCACCTACAACTTTTGTTTCAGTCCAGCTATTACTAGCTTGCTTGCGACCCTTAATAAAATTGTAGAGATTTCATTCAATAAAACTTACAATGTTTCCCCCTTACTTTAATCAAACAAGAGTTTGAACCAGGTAGTAGGAATAGTAAATTTTCTCAACACGTAGAGGCCAAAATAGATGTCAGGTTATTCCTCCTCTAGAACTGGGTACAAAGGTCAACCATGTACAGTTCTAAAACAAGACCCTAATGCCATTTTCCAATTAAACAGAAAGTAAGGAATGCCCATAGGCTTAAACAAGTTTTAGAACACAACGTCACTATTAATGTACCTTTTAGCAAAGCAGGAGAGCCCTAAACAGGAAATACGTATTTACTCAACCAAAAAGAGATATGAAGGCTTAACCTTCCATATAGTAAGCCTTCTATTATAAATACCATCACAAAATTCTTTTAAAAGAGGGTCATATAAGCAACGAAACTCTAAAACGTTTCCTTCCCTACGAACTAGATTGCATCACCCAAAATTGCAGTAGCCCATTTAGACAAATATGAAAATAGAGTAAGCTATAAGAGAGGAAAAGAACATTCCAAGCAAAACCAAATAAATTGTACGAGATTTAAAGGAACAACCAACACATTCAGTGGCGATTTAAATAATCACGAAAACATTTTGTCTAGGCGCCATTCAAGGGGAAAGAAAATTCATTTCAAGATACTGAAAGAAGGTAGAAAACTATTACAAGGGGTAGATTTAACATGCCTGATTAGAATTCTTCCAACCAACAACCACGTCGACCAGGGCTCGGGCAACAGCAACACAACCTGCGCAACTTCTCTTCCTCCGCCTGCTGAAGATCCATACCCTGTTAACGGCCATGCTTGGCATAGGAAAGGGGGTGATTGAAACATGCCTTCTTGGAATCCTCGGGAGAAACTCCGGGAAGATAGAAGCACTCTGTTCTCTTGTGTACATCAATGTACTCATCTGTTTCGTCCACAATTTCTTCCTGCAACAGCTCTTCAAAAACATCTTCAAGTGTGATAATACCTATGACCTCCCCTTCTTCAATGTCATCCAGCATCCTATTAACTCCATTTCTCAAGTCCTCATGCCCTGGCAAATTCTGTTGCTTGTCTAGTGAATTAAGCTTGGTAGGCAATTCTGCATTTCCAACTCGACCCTTCTCAAGGTCAACTGGCTCAGCCTGGTTCAACAAAATAGAAGAATTGACATTTGAGTCTTCAGTTTTTTTTTCTTGATACTTTCCTGAGAATTTATATCCTCAACATCAAGTTGAGGCTTTGGTTTTCTAGCTTTGACAACTGCAGCCATGTGACTGCTTCCCTTCTGAAATTCATTTAAGATATCATAAAGTGGCATGTCTGCTGGAACCCTGGGTATTCTCCTAATTGAAACAACACTTACAGGAGTTTCTGTTTCAGCACGCACTGTTAGGAGACTCTTAACCAGGAGAAGACCTATTATATTCTTAGGGTTTCCAGAGTACACGGGAACCCGGCTATGGCCTCGGGCCAAGATCTTCCCCATTGCCTCCCTGCCAAGCTCAAACAATCCAGCTTAGAATTCACATCCAACGAAAAGGTTGATTCAATTGGTGTCATGGCCTCCTGAGTAGTCTTCTCAGTCAAATCAAGTGCTCCACTTATTATTGTTGTCTCATCATGTGTAAGCTCCCCACCTTTACCTGCCTCCAGGCCATGAATTGAAACCAGAGCTTTCAGTTTGCCCTCCTGAATAAAGTAGACTCGTTGTGCCCAAGAACACAATCCAACACCTTCCCAACAGGCTAGGCAATGGGATAGCAAATAATCATAAGCACGCGTACAAGCCAAACAAAGTTTGCACCAACAGCAAGGCCGTATCGTGCACATATTGCTTGTGGAGAAATTCGTGAAGCATCACAGAATGAACACAGAAAAAAAAGGGAAAAATATGGTCTGAACACGAGTCTCCTTGTAACACTCTCACTGTTTACGCTTTGCTTGCAACCTTTTCAGTAATATCTAGCTTCAAATTCATTCCACTAATACTGATACTATTTGGGCGCTGCTTCTTTGTGAATGGAATAAGGACTAAAAATTCATTCTCTAGCAACAGAAGGGAACTCATTTGAGCACTCACGTCTAGTTTAGACCCTAAAACTACCTTCAAGATTTGATCGAGCTTCTTCCATGTTAAATTCACCACCTGGACAGAAGCGACTTCCCAAAATGAAAAGGCAAGACAGCTCAACTAAAACTTTACCTCGTTCTTCTACTACAGCTGCAAGATTCTGCAACAACTGGTCTCGACTGTGGTCGCGTGCAACCAGAACATCAGGATCAACACCACGGTTCCTTGGGCTCACCCTGCAGCAGCTGTCACACTTACACACTCTGGAGGCCACTGGTTTTCTGAGATACGTTTACTTCTCGCCCCCTTAGTTTGCGTGCAGCCAAATACTTCCTCACGGCACTCCTAGCAGAATTTCAGTTCTACGCCCTCCACTGAAACTACCTGCACAACACGATTTTGAGAAACCACACCCAGAACACGTAGCAAATTCATCTGTTTCAGCATTTGATGGAGCGCAGCAAGCATCCGTGGTTTTGGGCAGAAACAACAGGCAGACCACGTGACAGATTGGAGTCAACAGAAGATTTGCAAATCCAAAAATTTAATAAAAGGAAGATGCGCCCAACACTCCACCGACTCCCACTGTCCCACGCCAAACAGGAAACATAAATTTCCACCTAACTGCCAGCTAACCAAAGCAAAAAAATTTATTTTATCTTATTTTTGGAGCCCCACGCTTTGGGGACAGGCCGTCACTTGCCAGGAGTAAACAATGAACGGGCATTACATTCTCCTCCCCTTAAGAAAGCATCGTCCTCGATGCGACATTACACAGAGGAAAGGAAATGATTTGCAACCAAGGACAGGTAGAGGAGACATTACACCCTATGGTTTAAAATTTAGCTGATTAAAGCACGGCCACAGGGTAGCCTTAGGAACATTTGGTAGAAATTTTAACTTTAAATGTTCTGTGAAGATTGGCAGTTCTTTCTTGTTTGTTATTTTCATTAGTCTCTTTCCATTAGCATTATTCTTAGTTTAATTGCTTTTAAAATTTCATCATTGAAGAGTTTTGGTTCATTCTTTATTGTGGGTGCCCAACATGAACTGCTAACACAACACCCTATCGGTTCACAAGACACTACAGATTCACAAGCACGCAAGAATATACTTCATGATTGTATTACACCACAAAAGGTTACTCAAATACGGAATGGATTAGGCACAGTCCACATAACATAGTACACGTCACACATCTATGACTGACATATAAAATACTCAAACAAAAGAGTACTACAATCCACCAGACATTTCCTCAATTTGCATCAATGAAAACTCACATAACACCAAACCATGCTACAGGTACATAGTGTCCACAAGGGAATCAATGACATATCCACAACATCACAACACATATCCATCTGACATGAGTAACACATACATCAAAATACCACTACCAAAACATCACAATAACTCAACATATATCCCAAAACATCAACATACACACAAATATCATAAGCCTCCCTCAAACTCTTATGCCTCCCTCAAGTATCTTATGCCTCCCTCATACTCTTATGCCTCCCTCAAGTCTCTTATGCCTCCCTCATCTCTTATGCCTCCCTCATATGCCTCCCTCAATCTCTTATGCCTCCCTCAAACTCTTATGCCTCCTCAAACTCTTATGCCTCCTCAGGAGGCCGGTTGACCCTATGGTCCAAGACACATAGAGTTCGAACACTCCTAACCCAAGTGACATAATAATGCATGGTTCAACAACCCGCTAGTTATATGTACTCCTTGGGGCGTACCCCCATACAACGAAGCGGGTCCATAGGTCCAACCAATCCATGGTGCATCCCATGACCCTATTCCACACATCACGACATTAGAACCAGCACAACAATCCAATCAAAGTGCCAAGTGGCAAAGTACAAGCCTTGGGCAAGGTGGTAAGAATTCCAAATTTAAAAGAAGACCCCAAATCAAGCTAAAATAAATGGCCAAATAGCCAAAGTTAGTATCAAAATCCCCATGTTAGTGCCACAAACCAAGGAAATGCCCAAAATTGTAAAGCATTGCAATCAAGAAAAGATGTTGGTCCTTGCAAAATAAAGTAAAAGCTCAATTTACGAATAAAATCAACTTATAATAATGTCACATTACGATAACTGTGTGGCCTTATCTAGCCACCAAGGGGTACTCAACGAGTTGCTAGCACTCGGAACATTGAGCCTCAGCTCATAAAATACATATCAATAATACAACTGTCATCACCTCCATCTGAATCATCCCGCCACCACTTCGACAAGGCTAAACATAGTCATAGATACACTAAGGTTGCATACATACAACCACATAGGGAGAGAGGAAAGAATCACATGTTATCTACTAAACCGAGTTTTGGCTCGAGTTATTGACCCATGGTACACCATTCCTCACTCTCAACATACACTTCTACCGATTTCCCTCAGGATCGGTTAGCGTAAGGTTCACAACATAACATACAACAACATCACTAACATAACGGTGGCACACACATAACTACCATAACGTCTCACGTATGGTATGTATACAGGGTAGATCACAATCATACATCCACAGGTGTAATACATCACTTTACCACATTCTGCACCCAAAGTGCAATCACAATACGATAGGGTTCATACACTCACCGTATGACCCTAAATCACAACATGAAGCATTACATATTTCACACAAATCATACATACGATGAACATAGTACATCTCAACTTAACATCCATTTCTACATAACAAGGTGGTACACACATTTCTTCAAAACATGGTAAAAACATCATGATACAACTCATTTCTTTTAACATCAATCTAGTCATACAACACATTGATACACCCACATATCACAATATGCCACAATGCTCTAACACTATGTCATCCACTTTATAATTCTTTTCACATGCCACAAACAGTAATTCACACGTGAACTCTTCATAGAATCCACAAGAAGGAGAGAGAATACTCCCATCCCCAACATATCAACATGATCACAAACACGCACAAGGTGACATACACATCATGTGCGTTCACAAAAACACAATTACGACAATAATCACATCACGTTTAAAGCACATTACTCTTCCAATATCTACCACCATCATGCAACATCATCATCATCATCGGTATCATCATCATGTAACACCCACCACCATGTAACATCATCATATAACACCAATCCGGCCCATAGGTTCGAGAGCATGAACCTATGCTCGATACCAAGTGTAACGACACCACAAATTCACACACACGAACAACACACACGGTAAAAGACAGATAATTTTTTTTTTTGACTTGCTTGACACACATAACATGACACAACATGTCATCACCAAGTATACAACTAACACTAGTGAACAACTTGATACAAGGATGGCCATAAAGGCAAACAGGAAACGTTCACACATATCAAGGACAATTTACTTTTCTTTTGACAAGACAACATAGAAGTCTGATCACAGAACACACTTACAGTTAGGGCCAACCACAATGAAATATTCTTGAGGGTTATTTATTTTAATAAGACACCCTTTAGCTCATGACTTAAGTTTTCAGAAGGATTCAATATATGATTCGCACAAATTCATCTTACCAACTGAGCTAATTTCTTATACACTGTAGAGAAGTTCACTTAAAATCTTCACTTTACGACAATAGAATTGCTTAGTTCCATTAATTTAATAAAGGGAATAATTAAATTCCACAAGGCTATCTGTCCATACTTACGCTACTAGAACTTGTTCATTACCTTGCTACAACAAGAATTCGTGTTCAACAAAATCAAGAGGAACTTACAAAGTATCCAGGAAAGAGATAAGGAGATTAGGTCGAATTGAGTTAAATTCCTCTTTAGACGTCATTAGTTATTACCAGGTTTAATTGGAGCTTGGGGTTTTATACGTAATTATTAACGCTTTTACTTAGGCTTAACTGAAAGAGTTTATCAAAAGGAAACTACTTACTTTCAAATAGGTTGAGAGATAAATTGTGTGGTTTCTAAATTTTCTTCTCTTACTTGTTAAATCTTATTAGAAACTAACTATTGTTTTCCTTTAGCTTGTTTTAGGCGTTCACCAAAAAAAGAGTAGTGTTCACTAGTTTAGCTAGGGATATCAATTTATAAAAATTTACTTTACAAGGATAGTTTCACCTTTGAGTACTTCAAGAATCTCTTGTTCTCAAGTAAGTCATCTCTATATTAATTTATCTGAATACACATATTTTGGTTAACTTCTATAAGAGTAACTGCCCATTTAATCTTACTTATATCACATCATTACAAGGAGTCAGAGAGTTTTGACTTAACACTTTATTCTCAAAAACAAGGTTTTACAATACTTATGCCAATGTAATGATTGAATATCATATCTCACCAAGGTAAGTAACTAGTCTAACAACAAAAGGGAAGGAACACTTCACCACGTAGTTTTCCAAACATACCAAGGCAAGAGATCTTCTAAACTCTTTGCAAGAAAAGTTACAAAATTTACAACGCATTGAACTTTCTACAAGAACTTCATAATTTGAACTGATGAAACTTTTACACTCTTTTCTTTAATCTACTCGCATAATCCATCTGCACAAATATTATCTAGAGTCGGTTCGCTAGAACTGAGCATGTTAAGGCTACACATTGCAACAGTAAGCTAACATTTAACAATATCATGAAAGGAATGTTCTAGTTAAAAAAAAATCAAAGCACAACCCACTAATCAAAATTGCTTCATATGAGAAAGAGATTTATACAGCCAGCAAGGAGGAAGTCAAAATTTCTAGTAAGAAAGATAACTCTAGGATCAAGGCAAGACCTTATGGGTTAGGAACAAGAAAGTCAAGAGTGTTGATATATCTCCTTCATGTAATCCTATAGATTACGTGATTGGAATCCAATACCCAATCCATCCATCTAAAGAGGTCCAAGAGAGGACAAAACATACTAATAATGATCGTAGGTGCGAAACAAAATGACGTTATCCAAATCTCCCAAGGGAAGGCTTCATAGCAATAAGGGTTCGGCGCCCTTAAAAGAAAACAACTATAGTTTCGTTAAAATAAGGAGTTTTATCACTACCTTCTTATAGGATTACTTAAACGTAGTACTAGATTACAAACAAATCCACTCTTCCAAAGCGTACAAAAAGAGACACAAAAAAAGGCCATTATTCTACCAATAAACCTTATCCTAATCATCAACCTCTCTACATAATATAAGGGAAGACTAAACCCAAAAGTCATTAATAATTTTTATATATTTCAGACAATGTCAATACGCATTAAAATAAAAATTGATTTCCTTAACAAGGCCACAAAATGGGACCTTTTAGTAACCAAGTTTGAAGTATAAGATATTCGAGTTCAAAAACAAAGGGATTCGCTATGCAGAGGGTAAAACACCAACGATGCCCCAGACTCAAAGAACCCTACCACGAGTGCAAGCACAAAAATAAGAACCAACACACATATCCATCAGGAAGGTTACGCAGTGCAGTCAGGCCTAGAAGTTCTATGAGCTCCTGGCCAATGGTAAAGAAGATGGAAATTTTACCCGATCCATGTGGGCTTATCAAGGACATGTCTAGCAAAATCAAACAGATGAACATAATAACCACCTATTATATTATCACTGTAATCAGCTGTCATCTAACAGGAAACGAGTTCACGAGTCCAACACCATGGATTCACCTACAAATTTTGTTTCAGTCCAGCTATTACTAGCTTGCTTGCGACCCTTAATAAAATTGTAGAGATTTCATTCAATAAAACTTACAATGTTTCCCCCTTACTTTAATCAAACAAGAGTTTGAACCAGGTAGTAGGAATAGTAAATTTTCTCAACACGTAGAGGCCAAAATAGATGTCAGGTTATTCCTCCTCTAGAACTGGGTACAAAGGTCAACCATGTACAGTTCTAAAACAAGACCCTAATGCCATTTTCCAATTAAACAGAAAGTAAGGAATGCCCACAGGCTTAAACAAGTTTTAGAACACAACGTCACTATTAATGTACCTTTTAGCAAAGCAGGAGAGCCCTAAATAGGAAATACGTATTTACTCAACCAAAAGAGATATGAAGGCTTAACCTTCCAGATAGTAAGCCTTCTATTATAAATACCATCAAAAAAATTCTTTTAAAAGAGGGTCATATAAGCAACGAAACTCTAAAACGTTTCCTTCCCTACGAACTAGATTGCATCACCCAAAATTACAGTAGCCCATTTAGACAAATATGAAAATAGAGTAAGCTATAAGAGAGGAAAAGAATATTCCAAGCAAAACCAGTGAAATTGGTACGAGATTTAAAGGAACAACCAACACATTCAGGCAGCGATTTAAATAATCACGAAAACATTTTGTCTAGGCGCCATTCAAGGGGAAAGAAAATTCATTTCAAGATACTGAAAGAAGGTAGAAAACTATTACAAGGGGTAGATTTAACATGCCTGATTAGAATTCTTCCAACCAACAACCACGTCGACCAAGGCTCGGGCAACAACAACACAACCTGCGCAACTTCTCTTCCTCCGCCTGCTGAAGATCCATACCCTGTTAACGGCCATGCTTGGCATAGGAAAAGGGGTGATTGAAACATGCCTTCTTGGAATCCTCGGGAGCAACTCCGGGAAGATAGAAGCACTCTGTTCTCTTGTGTACATCAATGTACTCATCTGTTTCATCCACAATTTCTTCCTGCAACAGCTCTTCAAAAACATCTTCAAGTGTGATAATACCTATGACCTCCCCTTCTTCAATGTCATCCAGCATCCTATTAACTCCATTTCTCAAGTCCTCATGCCCTGGCAAATTCTGTTGCTTGTCTAGTGAATTAAGCTTGGTAGGCAATTCTGCATTTCCAACTCGACCCTTCTCAAGGTCAATTGGCTCAGCTTGGTTCAGCAAAATAGAAGAATTGACATTTGAGTCTTCATTTTTTTCTTGATACTTTCCTGAGAATTTATATCCTCAACATCAAGTTGAGGCTTTGGTTTTCTAGCTTTGACAACTGCAGCCATGACTGCTTCCCTTCTGAAATTCATTTAAGATATCATAAAGTGGCATGTCTGCTGGAACCCTGGGTATTCTCCTAATTGAAACAACACTTACAGGAGTTTTTGTTTCAGCACGCACTGCTATAGGAGACTCTTAACCAGGAAGACCTATTATATTCTTAGGGTTTCCAGAGTACACGGGAACCCGGCTATGGCCTCGGGCCAAGATCTTCCCCATTGCCTCCCTGCCAAGCTCAAACAATCCAGCTTAGAATTCACATCCAACGAAAAGGTTGATTCAATTGGTGTCATGGCCTCCTGAGTAGTCTTCTCAGTCAAATCAAGTGCTCCACTTATTATTGTTGTCTCATCATGTGTAAGCTCCCCACCTTTACCTGCCTCCAGGCCATGAATTGAAACCAGAGCTTTTAGTTTTCCCTCCTGAATAAAGCAGACTCGTTGTGCCCAAGAACACAATCCAACACCTTCCCAATAGGCTAGGCAATGGGATAGCAAATAATCATAAGCACGCGTACAAGCCAAACAAATTTTTCACCAACAAAGAAGGCCGTATCGTGCACATATTGCTTGTGGAGAAATTCGTGAAGCATCACAAAATGAACACAAGAAAAAAAGGGAAAAAATATGGTCTGAACACGAGTCTCCTCGTAACACTCTCACTATTTACGCTTTGTTTGCAATCCTTTTCAGTAATATCTAGCTTCAAATTCATTCCACTAATACTGATACTATTTGGGCATTGCTTCTTTGTGAATGGAATAAGGACTATAAATTCATTCTCTTGCAATAGAAGGGAACTCATTTGAGCACTCACGTCTAGTTTAGACCCTAAAACTACCTTCAAGATTTGATCGAGCTTCTTCCATGTTAAATTCACCACCAGACAGGTTTACTTCCCAAAATGAAAAGGCAAGCAAGATAGCTCAACTAAAACTTTACCTCGTTCTTCTACTACAACTATAAGATTCTCGCAACAATTGGTCTCGACGTGGTCACGTGCAACTGAGAACATCGGGATCAACACCACGGTTCCTTGGGCTCACCCTGCAGCACTGGCCGCACTTACACACTCTGGAGGCCACTGGTTTTCTGAGATACGTTTACTTCTCTGGCCTGTAGCTGCTGCGTGTAGCCAAATACTTCCTCACGGCACTCCTAGCAGAATTTCAGTTCTACGCTCCACTGAAACTTCCTGCACAACACGATTTTGAGAAACCACACCCTGAACACGTAGCAAATTCATCTGTTTCAGCATTTGATGGAGCGCAGCACAAGCATCCGTGGTTTTGGGTAGAAACAACAAAGTGTACCACGTGATGAAAGGTGGAGTCAATAAGATTTGTAAATCCAAAAATTTAATAAAAGGAAGATGCGCCAACACCCACCGACTCCCACTATCCCACGCCAACAAAGAAACATAAATTGCCACCTAATGTTGCTTGCAAAGAACCAAAGCAAAACATTTATTTTATCTTATTCATGGGAGTAAGGAAGGAAGAAAGATGGATGAATGCAAATCGGATCAAGTTTAGGTTAGTTTAGTTTAAGGACTTATTATGGTATTGTTTTCTATTAATGGATTGTAGGGGTTTCCACTCTAAATATGGAGTTATTATGTAGTTATTTCATTTTTGAGTTCTTTATTTGGGCAAAACCCTCTTTCAAATTAATCTATGAGATTAAATACATCTAGATGTCCATTCAAGGATTTACTTGCTTCAAACAATGATTTGATTCCCCATAGCATGCTATCAATTTCCTTTTACTTTTTAAAGACTCAAATTATAATCAAATCAAGTTTAAAATTGCACAGTCGTGGATTTTAATTTTTCAGCAAAAGTGATGAAAGTAGCGCCCTAAATAGGCTAGCGAGTCTTGGGACTACTGCCCTACCTAGGTGACGACTCACAAACTACATATTTTCTTTGCCTTTCTGGTGGTGGTTCGTAGACCGCCTCTGCATAGGGTGGCGGTCATGTTCTTTGAAAACAAAACCATCAATTCCACATATTTTCCTAAAAGACATGTTTTACAAGGGTGCATTATAGTTTATTCTTAGCTTGAATTTAACTGCATCTTTAGTCTCCATTGAAAGGTTACACCATTTATTCATTCCATGCTTAAAATTACTAAATTTAAAGATTTTCTATTTCTATAGTAACAAGAAACACAACTACAAGATCATTTTTATTTTCTTCCAACAAATTTTCTTTCAAGTTTAAAAGTAGGAATGAAGCTTAATCTATTTCTAGTATTATTGTTTTCCTTTCCACAACCAAATGCAATTTTTCAACAAAATAACTCATTATAATTTATTGCATCTTTCCATTACTACTACAACCATTTGTGTAACTACAAACAACTCTATTTCACATTTAGATTTGTTAAGAATACATTGTTAATGATTTACAACTTCTATGTTCTTCCTTCATTCTTACAATAATACAAATTATACAAATAAAAATGAAAGTTCTTTTCTTTGAGCATAGCTCATTTCTTTAAATGTAAGGAAACTTCTTTTCTAAAATACATTACAACTTAATAAACAAAATATACAATACAACTTTTCTTTCAAATACAATGCTACTAGTCTTCCACCCAAGTGGGAATTACAAGAAAGGATTCTACAATGAAGGATTTCCTTTGACTTCTACAAATTCTCCAAGTCCCAATTCTTCAACAAGAGCTCCATCATAACTTTACTTTAATCACAACAAAAAAGTAGGGGAGAGGTAAGAATCTCCGCCACACCAATAATCTAATGAGGATAAGAAGTTATCCTTATCATTGGCCCTAGATCCCAAACCAAAATTCAATAAAGGATGGATCCAAATCATGGAGACTATCACAAATCTTCCACACCAAAATAGAAATTTAACAACTATTTAATACCACATTCAACACAAAATACAATCACAAGGAGGACACTAATGAAATACACAAGGTTTGAAAATGCAAGCCAATGGAGAAAATATCTATAGGAGATCACTTATGCCTCCCAATGGGATTTGGTGTCCACCTTAAAACCTTCCCCCAAAAATACATCTCAAACCCATACACAACTCTTATGCCTCCCTTAAGATCCTTTTGCCACCCTACAATCACGTATGTCTCCCTCAAAAGAACCAAGTAAGAAATGCTAACATTTTTTTATCCAAGTTGGGGCACCCAACCCAAATCCCTCCCAAAAATTAAAATAAAATCATATGCCTTCATACATATAAAATCCCATAGCCTTCTCCTACACCATACTTAATCATTCTACCCAAGATCCCAACAAGCATACAAACCATTCATTTTCATACGAAATACACTTATAAATGAAAATAATTAAACAAGGATGTAGTTCCTACCTTTCAATGGTAGAAATTGATCAAAAACTCACACTCCAAGCTCCTTAAAGCTCAATCCAAATCTAACAAGCTCCAAAACTTCAACAAGAACTCCCAAACTCTTCGACTCTAAAATACAAGAACACAAATCAAATGAAGTAACCCCCAAACAAACAAATAAAATTACATGTATAGAAAAATGGAAGAGGAGAGTGAGATGGCTCCATGTAGGATGCCACATCACATATCCTCAACTCCACATTACAAATCAAACCTCAACCCCAATGCACAATAAATTGGTGGTTGAAGGGAATGACAAGGCTCTTACACACACAATCTAAACTGACACCCCCTAAGGAAAAAACTTAAAACCAATGTAAGAAAAGTGCAATAAATTTTACTTTTTGTCTTACAAACACAATGAGGTCTATTTTTGACCCCCCAATCCATAAGTAGGGTTGGTATAAGAAATTAAGGGGTATGGGACATGTTTACCTTGTCCCACAAGCCTCCCAAAATGACCCTTAAGCCCACATCCAAAATTTCAAAGTAAGGTAGAGCGTCAACACCTAAAGTCACTTACACTCAATCAAAATCAAAAATTCGAATGACCAACAACTCCAATTAATGACCCCTTTGGTCACATCCCCATATAATTGAATAACATGATTAAATTAGCTGATAAAGACACATTAATAAACAATTATTAAATAGATTACATCATAAAATAAATCACATACTCTACAATAAATAATATAAAAGGGAAAGAATTACACACGAATCCAATGGTCACACTGGATGTCTTCCCAACATGGGGACCCCTAACAACTAAAAAAACATAACAAATTACACGAGTTTCCATGGTGACCATTGTTGTATCCATCTAGTATTCTCGATGTGGTATTTCTCCAATCCTCCTGTTAATTGTTGTGATATTGTTACCTATAAAATTACACATTACCTCCTTGGGCCTCGTAGTTGCCTCAAAAACATAAAAGATAAAATATACACACATAAATTAGTAACCATCCTCATATAGCTAAATCATCATCACAAGTAAACAATGTAATAATTTGTCTAAAATTTCAACATCTCAATTCTATCTTTTAATCATTATCAACAAGATCACAAGATTAATTCAAATGATAAATCCTAGTCAACATGATGAGAATTCCGAATGTTAGAAATATATAAGCTAATAACACATCATCATCATCAATATAAAAATGTATTTTTATGCCTTAAAGCATTAACAAAAATCATACTATGAATCACAATCCATCAATAGTTAGAATATCTCTATCATCTAACATCATGCTAAACGAAAATGATACAATAATATCATTGTTTATAGTTCATAGTAATCAAAATCAAAATATAATAACCGTCAAGAGCGGTGGGCACTACATCCCCCGTTCCTTAGAATAAAATTCCTCCTAAGCTCACTATACTAGGTGTGGAAACTGGACTCATAGCAACATATCCTCCTCCCATGTATTATTAGTTTCATCATACTTGTCCCACTAGACTCATACCTGATCACTTTCTTTTCCTTGAAGGCCCAAGGTCCTATGCTCTAAAATATGCATGGGCTCCACTATCACGTGCCCCTTCTCTTGCACCTACAATGTATTCAAATTCAATAAATGAGAAGGATCAGGGATATATCTCCTAAGAATAAATATGTGAAGCACATCATGCACGTGAGACAAGATGGGTGATAAGGATACACAATACACTAAGAGACTGATCTCGCTTCGTGGATATTAAATGGACCCATGAATCTATCACACATCATAACTACAATTAACTATCCTCTCGATCTACATACTTATTTCTCCTATTTTGTGCCTCCCTAACCTTTGTCGAACAAAACAACTTGTTGTTCCATGTCCTATAACATACCTTGCCCAATAGATACTCTATCCTTATGTTTTTCCCAACTCAATGGTGTCTTGCACTCCCTGTCATAAAGTGTCTGAAAAGGTGCCATGTCAATTGAACTGTGAAAACTATTGTTGTAAGAAAACTCAACCAAATACAATTACTCCTCCTACCTTGATTGGTGATCCATGACATACATCCAAAGCATGTCCTCCAAAATTTGATTCACCCACTCCATCTGACCATCTTTCTTTGGATGAAATGTTGTGTTGAAGTTCATAGTCATCCCAAGGGCCTATTGCATAAGTAGTCCGTATGTGATGTGTATAAGGGATCGCGGTCACAGATGATCTTCCATGGAATCTCGTGCATTCTAACAATCTCATCTAAGTACACCCTCGCTACTAGACTAGCTATATAGGTGGTCTTCATGAGATAAAAATGAGCCACTTTTGTCAATTAATCCAATGTGACCATAATGGCATCATTGTGGTATCTTGACATCGGTATCCCTACTATGAAAACCATGGAAATGGTGTCTGATTTCGACTACGGTATAACATTTGGGTAAGTAAGGCTAGCTAGATGCTGATGCTTGGGCTTTACCCTCGACACTCTAAACATCACGACACAAACTAAGCTACATCTCTTTGAATACCTTTCCAATGATAAAGGTGTCTCAAGGTGGCATGCATCTTCTTCACCCCTTGATGGGCTGAATAAGGTGCATGATGAGCCTCTACCAAGATATCTTGTCTCAACCCTCCATCCCTAGGTACATAGGTCTGACCTCTTTTCCTAAGTAGTCTATCTAAATCTAATGTAAAACCATCAAACTTCCCAGTAAGGGGGTCTCGAGACTCAATCTCGATATAGCTACAAGGTAAAAACTTTCATGACAAATTTTTCAAAAATCCTACTCCGTAAATTTGTACCCACTAAAGTAGCCATAGCCAAATGTCTCTGCCTTCTCGGAGCATTGAAAACAACACTCTCTTTCCCCTTCACATGCTCTATCTCCATTTTTTACTCACATAACAACTCCATCTAATGCCGTTGATGAGCATTGAGATTGGGTTGTGTGAAGAGGTGACGTAAGCTCAAATTGTCTATCTTGAGAATAAATCTCCTACCCAAAAGGAAATGTCTCCATCAAACCAAGGCATGTAGAATTGATGCAAGATTAAGGTTATGGTTTGGATAATTGAGTTCATTATATTTGAATTTGTGATACTCAAAGGTAACCACACGGTCCTACTTGCATCAAAAACACCACCTAGTGCTGCCAGGAAGCATCAATACAAATGACAAATTCTCGTGGATGCTCGGTACTATAAGAATTGGTTCGACATAAGCCATTCCTTAAGTGTACTTGAAAGATTTCTCACATGCGTCATACTAAAGAAAATTCTTCCTTTTCTGCTGGAGTAAAGTGATGGGGTAAGCAATCCGAGAGAAACCCTAAACAAATCTCTGTAGTATCTTACCAACCCCATGAAACTACGCACCTTAGTCACACTAGTGGGCATAGGCCAATCCATAATTTCTCAAATATTGGAAGGATTTATGGCAATTCCTTCCCCATAAATGATGTGACCTAAGTACAACACCTATGATTGAAAGAATGCACACTTCTCCGGGTTTCAAAGTTGTTGCTCACGAAGACACTACGAACCTGGTGAAGGTTCTCTCATACTCCTCAAGCGTGCATGAGTGAATTAAAAATTAATCAAGAAATATAAGAATTAAGTGATCTAATAATGTCCCAAATACCCCATTCCTAGAACTCATGAATATTGCGGGGGCATTCGTTAGACCAAAAGTCACTACTATGAACTCATAGTGGCCATATCTCATATGAAAGGTTGTCTTATGAATATCTACATTTGTCATCCTTTGCTGATGGTATCCAGACTTGTAATCTATCTTGGAAAATACCATGGCCCCCTTCATCTAATTAAACAAATCATCAATACGTGGAAGGGGGTAATGATTCTTGATTGTTACTTTGTTTAGCTGATGATAATCAATACACAATCGAAAGGATTTTTACTTCTACAAAAATCAATGGTGCACACCAAGGGGATACACTAGGATGAATTATAACTTTCTCTAGATGACCCTTATGCTTTAACTTGACCTTATAGTGCTCGGGGGTAATCATCGTATAAGGAACTCGTGAGATAGGCTCTATTCCTGCAACCAAAACAATGTGAAAATCTATCTTACGTGGGGAGGTAACCCCAATAGCTCCCTTGAAAAACATCTAAAATCGCATCAAGATAAGATGATCATCAAGTGACAACTCACTAGACTCATCTTTGGATCTGTTGCTAACCTTGACAACAAACAATGGTAACCTTGTTGTAGTGTCCACTTCGCTTTGACACTTATTACTTGTTGATTTAGATATTGTTGACTAAACTTATCAATATTCTTTTAGTAGCATTTTTGACTTAGCATAATGTTAGGTGATAGAGATACTTGGACTATTATTGGATTTCAATTCATAGTATGATGTGTGTGGATTAGTAGAGATGTTTTATATTGATGATGATATGTTCTTGACTTAGTTATATATTTCGACATGTGATATTTTTGTCATATTGAGAAGACCTTAACAATAGAACTAATCTTGTGATCCTATTTATGTTGATGAAATTTGGAATTGAGATGTTAGAAATTTAAAAATAATAGCGTTACTTGCCTAGATGATTGTGGATTTATATTTGTATATTTATCTTGGATGTTTGAATGCAGCAAGGAGGCCGAAGGAGGTATTATGTGTTTGCAAGTAAACATATCACAACAATCAATGGCGGATTTTAGACAAACCACATCGGAATGATAGATGGATTAAAAATGGTTACCATGGCAACATGTATTATGTTATGTGTGTTTGAATTGTTGTTGGGGTTCTTTATGGGGGATTACCTCCAATTATGACAAAGGGTTTGTGTTTTGTTCTTTTTTTAGTTTCCTTTATTTAATTTTATTATGTGATTTTATAGTGATGTATTTTTTTGTTAACTATTTAAATTATGTCTAGATTAGTAAATTAATCATGTTGTTAAACTAATTAAAGATGGGATAAAGAATTTATTTATTATATTGGATGGATCTTTTGGTTATGTGTTGTAAGTTGAGTGCTTGTGATCTTGAGTGTTGTACACTCTACCTCTTCTTAGAAATTCAGATTTGACCTTAAGGGCCAAATTTGGAGGCCTATGGGACAAGTCAAACTTGTCCCACACCTCTTAAATTACTATACCAAATATACATATGGATTAGGGGGTAAAAATAGACCCCATTATGTATATTTTAAGACAAAAAGTGACATTTATTGCACTTTTCTTACATGGATTTTAATATTTGTCCTTAGGCGGTGTGCATTTGGTTTGCATGTAGAAGAGGTTTGTCATTCCTATCAACCACCAATTTATTGTGCATTGGTGTTGAGGTTTGACTTGTTAGGTGGAGTTAAGGATAAGTGATGTGGCATCCTACATTGAGCCACTTTACCCTCCTCTCTCCCTTTTCTATTTATGTTTGTTCTTTTGGTTTTTTGGGGTTACTTCAAAGATTGATTTGGGGCTCTTGTATTTTGGATTGGGAGAATTTTGGAGTGCTTGTAGAGTTTCTTTGAATCTTGTTGGTGTTGGAGTGGGCTTGAAGGATTTTGGTGTGTGACTCTTGGATCAAGCTCTACCATGGAAAGGAAGGAGTTACACTCTTGTTAAATGTTTTCTTTATATTGTGTATATGTGTATGTTTTTGAGTGTTTTGGTATGCTTGTCCAGTGCTTGGGTAGATTGCTAAGTGTCGAATAGGAGGGGACTATGGGGATCTTAAATTTAGGGAGGCATAAGAGTTTATTTCATGTTTTGGAGGGAGTTAGCTTGTGTGCCTCACCTTGGACAAGAAATTGCTTGCACTTCTTACTTGGTTTTATGAGGGAGAAATAAGAGATAGTAGGGAGGTATAAGAGAATATGGGAGGCATAAGAGGATCTTGAAGGAGGCATAAGAGTTGTGTAGGGGTTTTGAGATTTACATTAGAGGATTTTAATGTGGGCACCAATTTCCCATTGGGAGGCATAAGTGATCTCCCCATAGATCCTTGCTCTAGCTTTACATTTTGAAGCCTTTTATATTTTCTTTGTTTCCTTCTTGTGTTTGTAGTTTATGTTGATTGATTTTGGTATGGTTGTGAAATATTTGTATTGTGATGTGGAAACTTTGTATTGTGAAATATTATGGTTGGGGTTCAGGGGCCAATGACAAGGAAAGCTTCTTCTCCTAATTGGATTTTTGGTTGGGTGGAGAGTGTTACCTCTCCCCATGTTGGTTATTGTGATCAAGTGAGTACATGGTGGAGATTTTGTTTGTGATGTGAAACTTGGAGCATTTTTGATGTCCAAAAGAAATCCCTTTTCTTGTGAGAAAACGTTATTTTACTCCCACTTGAGGTGGAAGACTTGTAGTATCGCATTGTTGAAAATAAGTGTTGCATTGTAAGTTTCATTACCAAGTTGTATTATGATTTGAAGAAAGTTCATTGAGTTATTGTATAATCTCCTTTCCCTCAAATTTTAATATGTAAAGAAATGAATCAAATGGAAATCATGTTTAAAATTTTAGGTATACGTTGTATTGTGTGAAAGTAAGTTCTTTGCATTAAAAGAAATGTGCTATGCTCAAGGAAAAAAAAGTTCATTACCATTGTTGAAGTTATAGTATTGTGAAAAGAAAAGAAAGAATATAGAAATTGTAAAGTACTAATAGTGTATGCTTGGAAATTGTGAATGTGGAATAAAGTTGTCAGTAGTTCTTTAAATAAAAGGTTGTAGTGGAAACGGAAAGATGCAATAAATTTTAAGTAAAATATTATCCTGAAATAATGCATTCTATAGAAATGAAAAGAAACAACATTAGAAGTAGATTTAGTTTCACTTTTTTACTTTTGGATTTGAAAGAAAATATGTTGAACAAAATGAAAATGATATTGTAGTTGTTGTTACTTTTGAAATAAAAATGCTTTAAAATGATTAATTTTACTATGGAATAAATAGATGGAATAAACCTTTAAATCTGAAACTTTAGGCACATAAATTTATGTTCAATTACTTTTAAACACTCTAGTGATTTTTGTATTTTTGAAAAACCTCGGAATGATGGTTTAATTTCGAAGGAAGAGGACCGCTACCATATGTAGAATGATGGTATCATAATCGCCGCTCGGAAATAAATTGGTCTCGTAATCACCATTTAGGCAAGGTGGTAGTTCATGAATCGTCACCCAGGTAGGGCGAAGGTCCTAGGACCACCACCCTACTTCAGCGACAATGTCTCTAACAGCAAAAAAAAAACATAGATATGTTCTTGCGTAAATTTTAACTTGGTTTAACTAAAATTTAAACTTGTAAAATGTAAAAAGGAAACCCCAACAAGAAAATGAAGGTAAAATTTCATTTTTCAAAGCAAGTAAATCTTCAAATGGTTAATTTAAAGTGCTCTATCTCATACATGTTTATGGGGGTATGGCTTGGCCCAAATAGAGAAGTCAAAATGCAAATTATTTTGTAATAACTCCAGATTTGGAGTGAAACCCTTTATCTTCGAATGAAAGAAATTACAATGATAAAACTAAAACCTAGACAAAACTAATCTTGATTTTGTAAATTCCTCCATAGTTCTTCCTTTTTGCTCCCATGACTTCGTTCTCCAACTCCGTAAATTAAACAAAATAAAATAGACCCAATGAGGAGACTAAGGTAAATAAAAGGATTTACTAGGAATTCATAAGGATATTTAGGGTTAATTGGGAACCCTAGGATCTAATGGCCACAATTGAATTGATCCAATGCTCGAGGATCAACCCTATAATTGTTAGGTAGAAATGAATTTTATTATGGGTGTTTAAATAAATTTAATGGTTTTTATAGATGAGTGAATTGGGCCATTTAAATACCTTAGTGTGTAAATTCATTATTTAGTTCCTAGGATATTTTACAAAATTAGTGAAACAAACTTTTAAGCTATTAAGATAATGGATCTAAAGTAACTAAGTATAAGGTTCATCTATTTGAGTTGAATATTAATTAAGGAGGAGAAATTTAACTATGGCACCTTCCTAGTTTACCTAATTAATTAACCTTAGAGGTAAATTAAGAATATTTAATCATTTAACTTAGCCCTGGTCCATCCTATGTAAATTAGAGATTATTGGTGATAATTAATTTAACGTACACTAAGGGTTGGCACCCTTGCAATCTATAACTTAAAAGAAAAAAATAGTTACAGCAGCAACCTTCTAGATAAATGTATAAAGTTTAGTGTGTTCCTATAATGTCCTTTTTGTGGGCATCACACTTGTAGCACACACTACTTAAGTTGCATAATAGATATGGTGCAAATAGAGGTGGGTCTCCTAACTCCCACTATCACTGACTCCACTCCCAAATCATTTACACATGATATTACCTTACTATAACAATCAACCCTAGCCCTATGTGCAGATAACCAATCCATGCCCAAAATAATCCCATAGGAACCCAAAGGAAGGATATGAAGATCCAAGGTCATGGAAAAGGGTCTTATGTCAAATGTGCACTCCTTGACTAAGGTGGACACTAGGAGCTTAGATCCAGAAGCCATCTCCACATGCCAACTATAGCTCTACCTAACTGCCACTAACCTACATCACTCTACTACAAATGGAGAAATAAAATAATCTAAGGATCCTAAATCAAATAAAATAGGAATATAAATGTCATCAATTCTACTTGTTGTCTCAACAATTGTGCTCTTATACTCTTACTATAATGGTTCTCAACCCCTATATATATCATATGACTCCTCATATCACGTACTATAGTCACTAAAACTTGTGCCTTACCCTTGTTATTAGGGTTATGAGATAACTCTCTCTAATGATGTCCAAGTACTCCACACCCATAAAAACTTCCAAGTCCCCTCCATTTAGAAGCAACTCCTACGGGTAATCTATTGGTATATTTCATGGATCCTCGATCCTTCTATGGACTGTTGTAGTCACTATTGTGACGAGCTCCTACTGACCGATCTCTAAGCGGTTCCTCTTGAGTCCCGGGCTGTTCCCCAGGTGGAGGCCCCATACCGAGTCCCTTATAAGCTTAAAATCTCTATGGATGCCTAAATGGAGAACAAGTCGGTTTCGCTACTAAGGTGGTTCATTTTGTGGTCTAAATGAAGACTATGTAGAACCATGTCCACCATGAGGAGGAGGAGCTAACCCCTCCAATCACGTTATCATGCATTTTCTTGATGCTTCTTTGCACTCTATCTCTATCCTGTTGTGTCTTCCCCTCGGTCTCCTCCGCAATATAGGTCTTCTCAACATCTTATGATAATATTTGTGGGAAATGAATGCACACTGCCCCTCCAATGTATAGGTTTAGGCCCCTAATGAACCTATGGATCCTCACCTTCTCATCTTGCATGTATTCTACATACTAAAGTAGGTCTAGGAAGTGACTCTCATACTCTGCCACTTGTCCATGGATGCATGATGTAGGTCGTGGAACTCATCTATCCTCTACTTATTTAAACTCTTGGACAAGTATCTACTCCTAAACCTCTCATTAAAGAGCTACCAAGTGACTATCTTGCAATCCACATGGAGATTTTTCTCCTTAGCCCTCCAACAAAGCCCAACTTTGTCTCTTAGAAGATGGATGGGAACATGAGCCTTCATGTTGCTTTGGTACACGGACATAGCTTGAATTATCTGCTCAAGCTAGCCAACCATGCCTTTTCGTAAAATTCTCTAGTGTCCCCATAAAAACTAGATCAATGTAGTTTTATAATCTCCGATGTGATCTTCCGCTATAGATTATCTTCCTCTAGGTCTCTCAACATGATTATCATGCTGCCTAGGGATCCTAGATCTCTCCATGTGTCCTATAGCCCTATCTCCATGACCTCTCTATGGTGAATCTCTTATGACTGACTCCATGTGGGAGTTATCCTCCCTATACTTATCACTATATCAGGAAGTAGTACGAGCATCTACTAATGGTTCTTTATCCTACCTACTAGGTCTCCCTCCTAATGATCCTTCACGTATAACGGGATTAACATCCTATAATATCTGAATTATCTGAGGCAATATTGCTACTAATGTCTGATCTAGGGGTGGTAAGTCTAGGTCCACGTGTAAGAACCCCTTGTTTGAATACGTGCCTCCTCCACAAAATAAGGCGAGAGTTAGTTATTTTTCTAGATTTTGTTTCAGTTTTCAAGCTTTTTTATATCTTAAAACATCATGCAATGTTGTTTGATCTAGGTTCATAGTTGCGCTAAGTTTATTTTTCATGTCTTATGTTTCCAAGTCTTCTTTGGGTCCCAATGTTGATCCCATGGCTTAGATACCAAATGTAACACCCATAATTTCAATGTTCTAAAACAACATTAATCCTTAAATAATTATCTAGAAAGTTGTGGAAAATGTTTTTTTGTTTTAAGTTATAAGGGTGTCAACCCTAATATACGTTTAATTAATTCCTACCAGAAATGTTACATTTCATAGGATAGATCCAGTCTAGATTATTAATTAAATATTATTAATCCAGTTCTAATGTTAATTTAATTATCATTATTAGATAAGTGTCCATTAATTTCTCTTACTAGGTTAAATATTTTTGCTCTTAGGATTTAATACTCAACGCACATTTAATAACCTTTATCCCGAGTTACTTTAGTTCACTTAAACTATTTTCTTTAAGCTCCATTGAATCATTTACCATAACACACTAGAAAAGTTACATAGTTAACATATAAGAGTATTAAGTGTCCGCATTCACCCATTTATGCATACTTTTAAATTATTAATAAATAACCCATAATATTCATTCTTACCTAACAATTGTAGGGTTGATTCTCAACCCTTGGATCAAATCAATTATGGCCACTAGATCTTAGGTTTCCATACTAACCGGAACTATCCTTATGGAATTTTACTAAACTTTTTTCTTTTTTCTAGCCTCCTCATTTGATCTCTTTTCTTTTGTTTAATTTACAGGTTTGAAAAATTTAAGCCATGGGAGTAATCATATCCCAATTTTCTCCGCAGAAAAATTGATCAAACATGACCCTGCATAAGAGATAATCGAAGGGTCGGCTTAGTATTGCGAGCCCACATTTCAAATCCAATAGTCAGGTTACAAGCGGACTCTACAATGGAGGAGCAGGGTCGGTGAAGGATCAAACAACATCAAAGGAGGCCAGAGGCTCACAGGAGGAAAATGGGGAAAGGCTTGCAGAAGGTGCGCTACGAGTCAACCGGGGTCTAAGAAGAAAACTCACAGAAGGTGCCATGTGTCAGCTTGACACAATTAGAAAAGGCGCATCCAAAATAGGGCCTCCAAATGAGCGCCAGCCGACCATGTGGTCAGATCCTCAAAAGGTTGAATTGGCCATTGAAAAGTCTAAGGCCAATGGAAAGAGCCATGTGCCTCAATGACGCAACTTCAGGGCAGGACCCAAAAGGTAGTCCCCAAACAAGCACGTAGCTTCCATATGTCCAGAACCCAACATAGTCACTCCTAAATAAACGTAAGGGTCCCAGCTAAAAATGGAGAAAGAGGAGCGGGCCCAAATCGACTAAGTATAGAAGGAATAGGCGGAAGCCTCCATGTGTCTCATCAGCGCAACACCAAGGTTGAGTCCAAAGAGCGGGTCCCTGAATGAGCGCGAGGCTCCCACATGTCCCAGGTCTGAAAAGAAGATAGATTTGGAAGTTGAAAAGTCTAAATGGGGTAGAGCCAATGAAGGTGCCACGTGTCGACTCGGTGCAACTTCAAAGATCAACTCTAAAGGGTAGTCTCCAATCATGTGCTAGCCCACCACGTAGTTAAGGACTGCAAAAGGTAGTATGCCCAAAATATTTAAGTATAATGAACTACTAGAAGTATCCATGTGTCTCATCAACAAAATTTCAAAGGTGCAGCCCAAAGCGGAGACTCAAACTAGAGCCAATTCGCCACGTGTTTAGAGCCAAAGAATGGGGTAGAGTAGGCCCAAATCGGCTAAGTATAGAAGGATCAGTAGAAGCCTCCACATGTCTCATCCACGCAACTTCAAAAGAAAAATGGAGGTAATATCTACTTACACGTTGAGCCTCCACGTGTCTAGGGTTAGATATATGGCCCCTCCAAACAAAAGGGACTTAGCCAAAAAACAAAGAAATGAAGCAAAGTTGCGGAAGGAGCCACGTGTCTCTTCAGTTGCAACATTAAAGTAAAAATCCAAAAGTGGTTCCCAATGTGAACTAGCTCTACACATGGCCATGTGTCAGGTCAAAGCACAGAAGGCACCACGTGTCAGGCCTAAATTACATGTACGGAGGCAGGCCTTAGAAGGATTTTTGCCAAAAGTGGATTTGGCAGGGCTGGGAAGACTTTTCGCCAAAGTGTAAAATTTGGGACGATGGGCCCAAAGATGTCTTTTTGGAAATTAAAATTTGTGGGGCCGTGGGATTTTTTTAAATTTTTGCAACTTTCATAAAAGTGTAGTTTGCAAGTGCGGGCCCACAAGCCCGAGGAGGTTTGTTCGCCAAATGGAAAATGAGAAGGTTGTGGGCTTGTGGGGGATTTTGGGAAAAAGTGAATTTTGGGCCTATGGAGCTATGGGAAAGTTTGTGATTTTTGCATCTCTTAGTAAATATCACGCTTTGTATTTTTGGGCCCGTGGATCTCACTTTCAAAGATTACATTTTTGCCATTTTGCATAGTCTCGATGCAGAATCTTTAGATGGCCATATCTTTTGACTAGAAGCTCGGATTTGAGAAAGAGAAGACTTTTTGGAAAGGTCTTGACCTCCTCTACGCCATGAAAGCCTAAAAATTTAATTTTGATAAGGTTAGGTTGGTAAAAATTAGGAAAATTTCTTTCAAGCCATTAATGTATGATCCAATTGCTTCAACAACCGATCAGATTTGATTTGATCCGTCGTTCTTACTTCTTCAACATGCAAAATAGACATGGGGAACTAGAATTGATAGATTGTAGGTGGACTTGTAGGGCATTGATGGTTGGTGGTTGAGCTTTAAGAGCATAATCAAGTTTCTCTTCTTTCTCTCTAGTTTTCTTCGTCTATATATTGTAAACACATCTCATTTGAGAAATTGGGAGAGACATTCAGGTGTGGGAAAAATCTATAATTTTTTTCCAAACTCCATTTTGAGTTATAATCCCTATCCTATGCCCTGAAAGTAGATTTTATGCCTTTAAGCATTAATGTAATAGTTTTTTCACCTTATAGAGCAATAAAAGCATGTTTTTGTGGTCTCCTTCAACCCTTTGCATTGTTTTGTTATTTCTTTGTGCCTCTCCATCTCATGTTTACTTCCTATGCATGTATTTCACATTTGCAGGTGTAGGATGTTGTGTTTCATGGAGTTTTAATGGTGGATTTGGACCTGCATTTGTGTCACTCTGTCCCACCCCCATCTCCTCTTTCCCCTATTTCATCCTCCCTCAGAAGAGTATCTCACCCAATTCCTTTTCTGGTGTATCACCGCTTAGTGTAGGCTATGTTTTTAATGCATTTCTCTCTGTCCATGGTCCCTTGAAAGGTTAGATTAGGATAAGATAGGTTTTCCCCGCCTGGAGTAGCTTGTGGCGAGGATTTTAGGAAGAAGGAACCAACCTTCTATGGAGGTCCATCTCAAGTCCACAAGTCCCATAGCTAGAGACATGGTCCCATATTATGCAGATCACACCGAATGCCCCACTCGAACCGAGATCATTCGAGGGTGCTATGATTTTGCACTAACAGCTTTTGGCATGCCCAGTGGCACCCAGAGGTTATATTTTCTCATCTTTATGAGGTGTCTTATTCTCAATAGTGAATCTTAAAACACCATGTGACCACATAAAAATTTTGGCACACTAGGTGGGATTGGTTTGAAGCACCTTAAAACTTAACTTCATTAGGTTCGATGTGCTTTTTGTGAAGATTACAAACTTTGGAGGAATTTTCAAGCACATCTAGTGACTCCATCTTGTCAAAACCCACACTCTAAAGTTTTGCAGTCATGAATTATTTCTCACCATGGAATTATCATCTACGGCGTAGAAACTATTTCCCCATCCATTTTAATGCATTTTTTCTTTTCATTTCTTCCATTTTCTTCCATTCATGAAGTTGTGTAGTCATGACTTCATTCCCACCATGGAATTCTCATTTGTAGTAGCAGAACTATTTCCCTCCATCTCCATAGTTTAAAAATTCTCCTCCAAATAAGTTTTATAGGCCCCATTATCCCAAAAAATGCATACAACCCACTTTTTTCTAACCAAGATGTTTACGAAGAACATGTTTATGAAAATGATGGTGAAACTCCTTGGATGAATCTAATTTTGAGAGGAAAATGAAAGAGATGGAGATAGAATGATGCAACTTAGAGTCAAGTGCTCCATAAACGCAACTAAAGTTGGCTACAAGATCCCTTGTCCATGGGTGACCCTGTGTGCTAGTTTATCACCCAATGAAGCTACACTTCATCACTAAGATGTTTCCCAATATTGCGAGTGGCCGAGACAAATGGAGGCTCAAAAATCTAATGCACCTTCCATCCCTTCTACATCCATCCTCCGATTTTCTTCCAAGTCCCCTCTTCCTAGATGTACCATAAATGAACACCCCCTACCAACGTGCCTTCCCGACTAATGTCATCATGTTTAACTAATGTAGGAAAATTGAAGAATGGCATGATTCATATGACTTTGAATGGGAAAATTAAATCATACGGGTGCCTTTTCGAGAGAAAATTGCTAGCTCTAGAGGCGTAGCTTGAAAGGAGAACCATATAGTTCCACAGGGTCTAAGTGCGTAATGTTAGGCCATAGAAGAATCTTGATTCTTCTTCCCATTTCATCCCATTCGGGATCTAATGTCGAAGAAGAGTTTGATATTCCAAACTTCATGTTTAAGGATTAAAGCAACCATGGTGAGAAAATCTCGATCCGAAGGACACCATGGAGGGGGTAAATATACACATAACAAGGAGGAAGACTGCTTTGTCAAAATTTGAAGATTACTTTAATGGAGAGGAGCATGAGGAGATCACATCACTTTCTCCTCCATCATCTGAATTCCAAGCACATGAGTCTGCTTCCATGGAGGAGAGCATTCAAAGATAGCAACTTTGTGTATTGCAGAACCCTCCGCGCACCAAGGCGTGGAAGGTATGAATCTTACATGTTATTCATAGAAGAAGGAACGGAAAGAGCAAGAGGATGTCATCATCTCTCTCACGCCATCCACCCGAAAGGTCAGCAAGAAGATTCCATTCTTGGAGTTGAAATTGAGAACCATGGGCACATCCATCGAATCGGGCCAGTGCCCAATTAGGTGCTTGCTTCATTGGAGCCAAGAGAGAAGCCAAAACAATTCATGCCCACTTCAAATTGCATCGGGATGAGTATCAAACTACTAAGGATTGGCTACAATGCATCTTCAATCAAAATACAAAGCAACTAAAAGAGGTATTTTTCTTGTTTCTAGTTGACACCTTTATTATTTGGGTGGAGGATCAGCTTATAGTAAGTTTTTCACTCATACAAGAAGCCGCATTCAGTGTCAAATCATTTGCATGGCTACCCATTTTGAGAAAGAGAAGATACTTCTCCCTACTAGTTGTAGGATTTGTTTGAGTCCCCTTTCTCTCTTGTTAGTATACAAGTAGGAGAAAAATTTTATTTTAGTAAAAGAAGTGCTTTTGCACACTCTGCATGTTGCACTTGGAGCATGTATGATTTTTAGTTTTGTACATAATGTGTGTCATGGTGTTTTGTTGCTCACGCATTGTCCATTTCGAGAAAGGTGAAAGCCCTGTTTAATATAATTTTCTACTCTCGAATAAAAAAATCAAGATTTTCTTCTTAAAATTGAGAGTGCAAATAGCGGGATAGGTTCGAGGTAACCAAATGCAAGTAGTTAGGCTCTCATTTCAGGGGAATATCATGATGTCAAGCTATCAATTATAACTCCATGCCCAATGTATGTAACAAGGCACCTAGTCTCTTCATCTATCGGGTAGATGTCCCCATGAGTCACCAAACCGTTATCCCATTTTTTCGCCTGGAATAATTGATCAAACATGACCCGATATAGGAGATAATCGAAGGGTCGACTCAGTATTACGAGCCCACATTTCAAATCCAATAGTCAGGTTATAGGCGGGACTCTACAATGGAGGAGCAGGTCGGTGAAGGATCAAACAACGTCAAAGGAGGCCGAGGATCACAGGAGGAAAATGGGGAAAGGCTTGAAGTTTTCTGACTTAGCCAAATATGAGTTGAATCGGTGCGAAGTAGACTTGTGGAAGGTGCCACGTGTGAGCCCAGTGTAATTCCAAAATGTGCATTCAAAATAGGGCCTCAAAATGAGCACTAACCCTCCACGTGGTTAAATCCTCAAAAGGTTGAATCGAATTTTGAATAATCTAAGGCCAACGAGAAAGATCCACGTGCCTAAACAACACAACTTCAGGGGTAGGACCCAAAAGCGGTCCCCAAACAAGCGCGTAACTTCCATGTGTCTAGAACCCAACATAGTCACTCCTAAATAAGTAGAAGGGACCAAGTTAAAAATTGGAAAAGACGAGCAAGCCCAAATCAACTAAGTATGGAAGGAATAAGTGGAAGCCTCCACGTGTCTCATCAGTGCAACACCAAGGTTGAGTCCAAAGAGTGGGTCCCTGAATGAGCGCGAGGCTCCCACATGTCCTTAGTCCTAAAAGGAGACAAATTCGTAGTTAAAAATATAAATGGAGCGAGAGCCAAGGAACGTGCCCCATGTCACTTGGCATAACTTCAAAGATCAAATCCTAAGGGTAGTCTCCAAACATGCGCCCAACCCGCCACGTAGTCAAGGACCGAGGAAGGCAACAGAGCCCAAATAGTTTAAGTATAAAGAACTAGTGGAAGCCTCCATGTGTCTCATCAATGTAAATTCAAAGATGTAACCCAAAGAGGAGAATCAAAGTAGCGCCACTCACCATGAGGTTGGAGTCGAGAATGGGGCGGTGCGGGCCTAAATCAGCTAAGTACGAAGGATCGGTGCACGCCTCCACGTGTCTCATCCATGCCACTTCAAAAGTAAAATCAAGAGGTAGTCTCCCAATACGCGCTAAGCCTCCATGTGTCTAGGGTCAGACATATGGCCCCACCAAACAAAAGGTACTTAGCCAAAACACAAAGAAACAGAGCAAAGCCAAAGAAGGAGCAATGTGTCTCTTCAGCATAACTTTAAAGGAAAAATCCAAAAGCGAGTCCCAACATAGTTTAGGAAGTAGGAACCAACTTTCTCTAGAGGTCCATCTCAAGTACGCAAGTCCCATAGCTTGAAAGATGGTCTGTGTTGTGCAAGATTACAAATGCCCCACTCAATCGAGGTCATTCGGGGTGCGGTGATTTTATAGTAGCAGCTGTCGCATGCACAGTAGGACATAGAGGTTATATTTTCTCATCTTTCCGAGGCGTCTCATTCTCAAATGTGAATCTTAAGCCACCATATGACCACAAAACAGTTTTGGCATGCACAGTGGGAGAGATCTAAAGCACCTTACTACTTCACTTCATCAGAGTTCGATGTGCTTTTTGTGAAGATTACAACCTTTGGAAGCACTTTTAAGCACATTTGGTGACTCCATCTGGTCAACAACTCACTCTCTGATGTTTTCAGGTCATGAATTCTTTCCCACCATGGAATTATCATCTGCAGCAGTAGAGCTTTTTCCCCATCCATTTTCATCAATTTTTTCTTTTCATATCTTCCATTTTCTTCCATTCATGAAGTTGTGCAGTCATGACTTCTTTCCCACCATAAATTCTCATATCCAGCAAGCAGAACTATTTCCATCCATCTCAAAAATTTTAAAATCCTCCTCCAAATAAGTTTTATAAGCCCCATTATCCCTAAAATACATACAACCCACTTTTTTCTTTAACCAATATGTTTACGAAGAATAGGTTTGTGCAGATGATGGTGGAAACTCCTTGACTAAAGCTGATTTTGAGAGGAAATGCAAGAGATGGAGATGGAAATGATGCATCTCAGAGTCAAGTGCTCCATAATAGTAGTTGAAGCTGGCTACAAGGTCCCTTGTCCATGGGTTGGCCCCATGTACCAGAGTGGTTCATCACCCAACAAAAGCTACACTTCATCACCGAGATGCTTCAAAAGATTACAGTGGGCGGGGGGAAAATGGAGGCTTAAAAATCTAGCGTGCTTTCCATCCCTTCTGCATCCATCCTCCCATTTTCTTCCAAGTCCCCTCTTCCTTGTTGTACCATAAATGAACAACCCCCTACTAACATTCCTTCCCTAGCTAACGTCATCATGTTCAATGACCGTAGGAAAATTGAAGAATGGTGTGACTGATTAAACTCTTAATGGGAAGATGAAATTATATGGATGCTCTGTTCCGGAGAAAATCAGTTAGCTCTAGAGGATGCAACTCGGTGGAGAACCATACAGTTCCCAGAGGCTCTAAGTGTGGAGTAAGCCACGAGAATAACCTTCAGTTCTTCTTCCCACTTCATCTCATGTTTCCTTCATGTGCTACTATTTCACATTTGCAGTGCGAGAATGTTGTGTTTCATGGAGTTTTAATAGAGGATTTGGACTTGGGTTTGTGTCACTTCTATATGACCTCTACAACACCTCTTTCCCTAGTTTAATCCTCCCTCAACATAGTATCTCTCCCACTTCCTTTTCTAGTGTATCACCACTTAGTACAGGCTATGTTTTTTATGCATTTCTCTCCCTCGCTGGTCACTGGAAGGTTAGATTAGGATTAGATAGGTTTTTCCTACACTAGGAGTAGTTTGTGGAAGGTAGTTTAGGAAGTGGAAACCAGCCTTCTCTAGAGGTCCATCTCAAGTCCGCAAGTCCCAGAGATTGAGAGATGGACCCATGTTATGTAATTACACCTAATTCCTCACTCGGGCGAATCGAGGCCATTCGGGGTGATATGATTTTGTACTAACAATAAGGAAGGAAGAAACATGAATGGATGCACATGGATCAACCTTATCTTAGTTTAGTTTATGGATTTATTATGGCATTGTTTTCTATTAGTTAATTATAGGGTTTACTCTAAATCTGGAGTTATTATGTAGTTATTTCATTTTTGAGTTCTCTATTTGGGAAAACCGTTCTTTCAAATTAATCTATGAGATTGAATACATCTAGATGCCCATTCAAGGATTTACTTTCTTCAAACAATGATTTTGTTCCCCTATAACATGTTTTCAGTTTCCTTTTTACTTTTTAAAGACTCATACTGCGGTTTAATCGAGTTTAAAATTACATACCATGGATTTTAATTTTTGGGCTGAAAGTGATGAAACCGCTACCCCAGAAGGTCAACGATCTTGAGACCACCAAGCATACTTGGGTGAGAATTCACAAACCACCGCCTTTCTTGGCTAGTGGTTCGAGATAGCCGCTTGACACAAGGCATTGGTCCTGCCTGAAAATAGAACCATCAATATCACAAGTTTCTTAAAAAATAAATTTTACAAGGGTGTTTTGTAGTTTATCATTAGCTTAAACTTAAGTGTCTATAGTCTCCAGTTGAAAGGTTACACCATTTATTCATTCCATGCTTAAAATTACTAAATTTAAAGATTTTCTATTTCTATAGTAACAAAAACACAACTACAAGATCATTTTTATTTTCTTCCAACAAAATTTCTTTCAAGTTTAAAAGTAGGAATGAAGATTAATCTATTTCTAGTATTATTGTTTTCCTTTCCACAACCAAATGTAAATTTTTAAAAATACTCATTATAATTTATTGCATCTTTCCATTACTACTACAACCATTTGTTCAACTACAAACAACTCTATTTCACATTCATATTTGTTAAGAATACATTGTTAATGATTTACAACTTCTATGTTCTTCCTTCATTCTTACAATAATGCAACTTCAACAAATAATAATGAACTTTCTTTTCTTTGAGCATAGCTCATTTCTTTCAATGCAAGGAGCCTTCTTTTCCACAATACATTACAACTTAATAAAAAATATATACAATACAACTTTTCTTTCAAATACAATGCTACTAGTCTTCCACCCAAGTGGGAATTATAGGAAATAATTCTATAATGAAGGATTTGCTTTGACTTCTCAAGTGTTATAAGCCCCAATTATTCAACAAGAGCTCCACCATAATTTCACTTTAATCACAAAAACAAAATGGGGAAGAGGCGATACTCTCAACCCAACCAATAATCCAATGAGGTGAAGAAGCTATTCTCCTCATTGGCCCCCGATCCCCAACCCTATTGAAATAAAAATGAATCCCACTCATGGAAACTATCACAAAGCTTCTACATCACAATACAAATTTCACAACTATTTAAAAACACATTCAACATAAAATACAATAACAAGGAGGAAACTAAAAAAATACACAAGGCTTCAAAATGCAAGCCAATCGAGCAAGGATCTATGGGGAGATCACTTAGTCCTCCCAATGGGATTTTGTGCCCACCTTAAAACCCTAAAAAATAATAAATTCAAACCCATGCATAACTCTTATGCCTCCTCGAGATCCTCTTATGCCTCCGACATTCTTTATGCCTCTGTACAATCTCTTATGTATCCCTCAAAAGAACCAAGAAAGAAATGCAAGCATTTTTTAATCCATGGCGGGGCACCCAACCCAACTCCCTAAAAAAATAGAAAATTAAATCTTATGCATCCCTACATATAAAATCCCCATAGCCTTCTCCTACACGATACTTATGCATTCTACCCAAGATCTCAACAATCATACATACCATTCATTTACATACAAAAATACACATATAAAGGAAAAAAAAAAACAAGAATGTAGTTCCTACCTTTACTATGGTAGAAATTGATCAAATACTCACACTCCAAGCTCCTTAAACTTCAAGCCAACTCCAACAAGCTCCAAAAATTTAACAATCACTCCAAAACTCTCCAAATCTGAAATTCAAAAGCAAATATGAAATTACGTAACCCCAAACAAATAAATAAAATTGCATATATACAAAAAGGAAGAGGAGGGTGAGATTTCTCCATGTAGGATAACACATCACCTATCCTCAAATCCACTTCAAAATTCAAACCTAAACCCCAATGTACAATAAATTGGTGGTTGAAAGGAATGACATGTCTCTTACACACACAATCCAAACCCACGCCCGTAAGAATAAAACTTAAAACCATGTAAGAAAAGTGCAATAATGTAACTTTTTTCTTACAAACACATAATGGGGTCTATTTTAGATCCCCCAATAAATAGGTAGGGTTGGTATAAGAAATTAAGAGGTGTGGGAAAAGCTTCGATTGTCCCACAAGCCTCCAAAACGCCATTAATCCTAAATCCAAAATTTAAAAGTAAGGAAGAGTGTAAAACACTCAAAGTCACTTACACTAAATCAAAATCACAAAATACAAATGACCAAATAATCCAATTAATGACCCTTTTAAGATATCCCCATATAACTTAATAACATGATTAAATTACTTAATAAAGGCACCGTAATCAACAATTATTAAATAGATTACATCACAAAATAAATCACACACTCTACAATAAATAAAATAAAAAGGGAAATAATTACACACAAATCCTATGGTTGTTATTGAGGTCATCCCCATGGGGACCCCTAACAACTAAAACAAACATAAAACATTACACAAGCTTCCATGGTGACCATCGTTGTATCCATCTAGTATTATGTTGTGGTTGTTCTCTAAGCCCCCTTTCGATTGTTGTGATATAACTATCTGCAAAATTACACAATACCTCCTTAGGCCTTGTGGACACATTAAAATATTAAAGATAAAATATACGCACATAAATCAATAACCATCCTCATATAGCTAAATCATCACCTCAACCAAACAATGTTATCATTTGTCTAAAATTTTAAGATCTCAATTTTATCTTTTTATCAATATCAACAAGATCGCGACATTAGCTGTAATGATAAATCCTAGTCAACATGACAAGAATTTTGAATATCAATAATATATATTCTCTCTATGCCTCTAAGAATCCACACAAATCATATTACGATCATAATCCATTAATAGTTAGAATATCTCTATCATCTAGCATCATGATAAACCAAAATGATACAATAATATCCATATTTATAGTCAATGAGTAATAAAAATCAAAATATAATAAGTTTTTAAGGCGAGTGGGCACTACTGATTATCATATATGACAACGCACAACATGAGATCATTTTGCGAACATTAACCCGCATAGGTAACATGAAATCATGTGATGAACATCAAGTCCCCTCTTTTTTTAAAAGACAAGACACAACATAATGATTCAACCACATTATGAATCCTATATAGGCACCATCCATGGCATTAATTTCTATGTTTATATATTTATTACACTCATTTTTGTTATTGACCATATTTTGTTGAAACCTCTTATCGTAGATATTTTATAATTAAACTACGTTATCTTTATTTTATTTAGCATTTCACTTATTTTTCCTATTTCCCTCATCGAGAAAAAAAAAGTTGTAACCTAGTTATTCGTATGATCATTTTAGTGTTTGTTCCAACGATTCATCTTCTAAGTTACATATTCGATTGAATTTTACATTTATCTTAGTTGTAACAAGGGAGGTTCTCATTAAGAAAAGGAAGTTTATTGATTCAAGAGTTGTGAAATTCACGTTCTTTTCATATTAGCTGTTAATTTCTAAGGTTAGTCTAATTTGTTTTATGTTATTGAAACTAATCATGAATCCCATCTACTTCACTAATTTTTCTCATTCATCAAGGTACTAATGGGTATGATTTCACACTCCACCAGGTTTGGATTCTTGAAAAATTAAGCATTATATGTGTGTTATAAGGAGATATTTAATTATAAATTTTACACACCTTACTAAGGTCACAACTAGAGTTATTGTACACCCTTATCTCCAATAATCATCATGTAACTCTAGGCACATTCGATACTTATTTTCAAGTTGGAAACCTCATTTGAGTTGGGTTTAAAGGGATTCACATTAGTATTCTAAAGTGTAGGTATCTAAATTATAATACCTGATCAAATCAATTACATTCATCTTAAAATTATTTCACTTAATATGATTTATTTATTTTGTTGGGATTGTTGGGCAACCCATTTTATTCTAAGGACATTTGCAAACTTGTGAGCCTACTATATTTTGTCCTAGGGAATTTCCCAAGAACATGATCACCTAGTTTCACAACGTACATTCATTATGCATTAGGAAAAGTGGAGAATAAGAGTAATTACTCTTTCATTTAGAGTATTAGGGTTCATCCTATGGATCACATGTCATGAATTTAGTCCCTCACCACAAGATGGTTTATAAAAATTATATGAACTATCAAAATTTTAGTTTTCTCTGAGCACATCATCTTATGTTTATATTTTCATAAACTAATCATAAATTAAAATGTTGTTAAGTTTCAAAATTAAGTCTTACTATTGCACCATAAATCCCAAATGATAAATGAGATTGGGTATCGAGGTCAGTTATGATCCCAAATCTTAAGGTGACTTTCAAAGTTAGTCGAAGATATTTGCTATCTAACACCCTTCACTTAATATGTGTGTCGGTCCATCGGGGTTAAAAACTATGTTGGATTTTTTCTACCCATAGATTACTACCTTAAGTTAATTTCATTCTTCTTACTACAACACTATTTCCATTACTTGGAGGGGACCCTATTCCCAAGATAAATTTGGACCATGTCGTTCCTAATCCCAGCGGAGTTCACAACGACGTCACAAAGCATACGGGATATGAAAATAAACTCAAACTTGGCTATTAATTATTTAACTAGAAGGTGCCATAGAATGTAAAGATTTTTTATTTCATCCTAATTTTTTTGTTTTCTATCTTTATGAAGAATCACATAGGAAGGGTAGTTATACACAAAGTTTATACTAGGGTGGACTATTTCATTTAGATCTCTTTATTACATTTTAAGGTAAGAAACTAAAACACACCAATTATTTAATCATCAATTGCACACTAGAATTGTACTATAAGCTATTAAATTCAATTTCATTTAACACATATATCCAAATCTTACAATACAAAACTTGGGATCAAAATAACACCCATGTTGGGATGAAAATTTTCCTAAATGCTAGCATCTTAAAATGTCGAGAAAAATCAGTAATAAACCTTTTAATAGTTTGTAAAATGTTGAAATATCCTCTAAAATATCACTTAACATATATATCCAACCTATGTTTATTTAACCATATGTAAATTTGAATGAAAATACCCTATATTTGAAGGCACATTTCCCAAAGCATACCAAAACTAGAATCTCATGCATATTACAAAATTTAAATAATAAAATTTATCGTAGCATAGCAATAAATTTTTGACATATGTAAATTACAATGATACATATTTAATTACATTCACGTCGATCGCCATCTTACTTGCATCCTACAAACCATATGAGGATGAAATATGTGATAATTTGTTGGCATGACATCCGCCTAAATATAACATAATCAACATTTGTAGTTTTCCCATTTACATAAAAAATATAACAATTTTCATTCGAAAGGAAGGGTTTGAGACATACATTTATTTCATTTCACTTCACTTCATTTCACAACTAAGGAGAGATAGAAAGAGATAGGGAAGAGAGACAAACACTATTTTTCCAAAAGTCAAATTTCACGCGTAAAACCAAAAGGTAGAGTTTTAATAGTTATTTATATGTGTCAATAAATTTCCACGATGGTGTGCTAGCTTTGAATAGTGTCCTACAAATTTCGTTTTATATTTTCATACTAGTTGTGAGAATGCCCCATTTTGCTCGAAGGTTAATAAAGTTTGTTCAAAAGATGCATTTTGTTGGGTGATGCACAATGTGTAAATTTCTACATGTCCACCAACATACCAGAATTCATAGGATGTAATGGAATTCAAAAATAGCGAATGCTTTTCAATTTGTGGATAGCTATCTCTGGAGCCACTTATCCTAGTTGAGCTAGTTTGACCTTGTCAAACAACAAACCGAGGCCTACAAAATGCCTTTTCCAAACTATATAGAAGAGTGTTTTCCCCAACTAGAAGGTTACTAAAAATTAACTAGTAAAAATACTACGGGGTTGTGAAGACCAATAATCATTTCATTGATTAGGGCTAAAATGATGAGCGAAATGAAACCCAACTTTTCAGTTTTAACATCTTCCTAAAGTGTAAAACGGGTAATGCAGCTCTACGGGAGTGGCGAAGAGGGAAAAAATCGATTGCATGTCAATCTAAATCTTGATGCAACTCTCCTCATAACAAGGAGTACCTATGATGCTTGACGCCCCTTTTTGAGGTTTTGGAGGTGGTTTTGTGAGTCTCTAAAAATCATGGTTTACTTTTTTTTGCAAGGAAATGATCAACATCTTTACAAGGAACTCAACCTCAACTTGTCAATAAAAGGGTGTTGTAGTAATCTTTTTTTGTCTTGAACTTTGTTACATGATCTCAAAAGAAGGGTTTAAGTTTATGGTTGGCTACTAAGGGATAATCTAGATTACACAAGTTATGATGTGACATTTTATTATTTTTTAAACAAGTTTATTTAAAATAATCAAATGTATGATAATCCTAGGGTTTAAAATTTTATTTCTTTGAAAATGAAAAATAAAAATAAGAGAATTATGAAAGATGAGGAGAGATGAACCATGCCTAGAAATAGTATCATCCGTAAAGGAAATGGTGCTCCAGTGGGTTTATACTCGCGATCAATTAATTCCACCACTCGTTGAATTTTTCCAAACAATTTACATGCAACCCCAAGATATCTTGAATACACATATGCAATAAGTCCACCACATGACCATATGAACATATAGCTATCCTTCCCTCTTTACTCACATAGAGAAAATCATGCAACAATTAATCCACTACCTCTATAAAATATTTAGATGGGTACTGATTTAAAAATCAATAACATTGTAAGGCCACACCGATCAAATATCATAACTAACCATTTTTCAAGGCACTAGATCAAATTTCTTCTGCCTTCATTAGTAGCTTTTCTTGGTGTTTAGAATGCAGTCAATGTTTTATAGTCTTAAAACCCATGAGCCGCCACACTTAAAATTTGGGATAGACATTGCATTTGCGTAGATTACACTCCAAGTTGGTAACATCTACTTGTCAATAAATAGGTAAAAAAATTTGATCCATGTTAAATGGGATTATAGACGAATTTTATTATAAAGGTTAGAAAAGTTTCCAAGGATTCCATTATTGATCCTTGCAGGAGATGTCCATATAAGACCTTCCGTATAGTTCACACCTTGAATGTTTACACTAGAACTACTACCGTAGTTGTATTAGCAATGATAAGACGCATCTGTTCGGCCAAGATGATCTCCAGATCTAAAAATCACTACACAAACTCTAATATGCTGCAAAATTCCTTTGACATCCTTTCCATTTCCTAAATAAAGTGCGCGTATTATTGTCTGAGGAAGATAATAGAGTCTGAAAATGTTGTGGAATCGGCCCATGCCTTGTCTACCCACCTTCCACATGTCACCCTCCCCGTCATGCATACCCATTAACACTCTCCAACCCTCCAACTCAATTTACCCAAGAATTTCCCCGCTTTACTTTTTTTTTTTTTTTTTTTAAAATTTTTTTATTTAAAAAAACCATTGGGCACTACAATTGCTAACCCCTGTATTACATAATGTACAAAGAGCGTAAATAGTTTGGGAGAAAATAAGTAACTTATGGCATGAAATAAGGATCTTATAACATATAAAATAATTCTATTAATCTTGTTAGAGCACTCTAATGTATTTATGGTAGCAATAAACATACCCTAACTTTAAGAAAGAACTTATAAACTATGCATATACATATATATAACTACTTTTGTTTGTATATTTAATATGTTTATTCAAGTGCTTTTATAAGCAAATGCTCCTCTTGAAGCGAATGAATTGCCATTAGATTTTATCAACGTTCTTCTAATGAAATTAGATGTGTGTCACCATACATACATACCAAATTTATTATCTTTATAATACCCTACTTATTACATCGTATCGTTATCAATTATATGCATGAAACATCCAAATCACACAGGGTTAGATGAAGTGAGATTCACTCAAAGATATTTCGTTGTGTTTCCATGCGGTATACTTCATGGAAGAAATGGATATAATCCCATGCTTCCATCTTATTCAAAAAATGATGACTCTTTATCGATCATATTGAGAACATACTTGTTTTCTAACTTTCGTTAATCAATGTAAGTTTTCTAATTGAGAGTTCATGAACCAATCAAGTATTAGTATTCCAGGTTTAATGTTTAGCATACTAAGCACATATGTTAGCACTATTTTCACTTCCTTCTAAGTGTATTTGACCAGATTGCATTACTAGTAATAACACCTTTAGTGTTATTAATAGGGCCGATAGGCTTGTTAATTAAATTTTTTTGCATGACAAGGATCTTATATTAAAGTAAATGCAACATGATACAATATTCTCTCAACAAAAAAGTGGATGGTATAAGAGCATGTCCCAAAGCCACAAGGATACTACTCCAAGCCTAGAACACAATAAAATAACAAAGAAACAACTATAAGGAGGTCTAAGGAACACGAAAAACAAAGTTACTCATATCTAATGGAGAACAAGAAGTAGGAGGCTCAAAATTTCGTTTCTTCTCCTTAGAATGTGTGAAAATTGGCCATGGCACCTGTTTGAATGTGAGCTCAAGCAGAGGATCAAGGCACATGTTATATTGAGTGGGGTGAGAATCAAAAGATTTAGAAACATGCATTCCCTTGCACCATTGCAGCATGGGGAAGCTCGGCAGTCATTTTGTTTGGTTGATATTCAACTTCTAGATTTGAATTAAAAACTATTATTAATTAATTCAAAATTAAAATTTGGAATCATCCCTATCATGTATCCTGATAGTGGTGTTGGTTTGGTTGGGGACATGGGTTGGAGGATGATGGGCATGCAGGCTTCAGTGATCATTGGATTCGAGGATGAGGTGTCCCATGCTTAATTTTTATTTATTTTTTAAATCTTTATTAATTATTGTTATTTATTTAAGTTAATTAATTCTAATTCTTTAATATTTATTATTATTATTTTTTATTATTATTAAAATTTTTATTTTTTTATATTTTAATTTAGATTAACTTTTAATTTTTAATTACTTTTAATTTAAAATTTAAAATTTTGATTAATTTTTAAATTCTTATTACTTTTAATTTATATGTTTTTTTAATTAATTAAATTTTGTCATCATCAATCATCGTGATCATCATCAACATCATCACCACCAAAACCTCCACCACCACCACCACCACCATCATTGTCATTGTCAATGGTTGTGCTCATGGTGGTACATGTCTCCTTGGTTGGAGGGTTTATTGATTATTATATAGCGTGCGAGGTTTTTTATTTATGGTTTATTATTTATAGTTTACACTATAATATAAATGTTGTAGTGCCAACATAAAATATAAGTAGAAAAAATAATAGAAAAAATAATATTAATAAAAGGAAAGTATTTATGTGAGTAGGTGGGAAAAGGCAGCATGATTGGAGGAGAGAGGGCATTGGCTTGATGTGGATAGGGCATTGGCTGCCTTTAGTGTCCATTCAACCTATCATTTCCCACCAAATAGTAATAAGTTCAACTTCCTAAGTCATATGGGATCTTTCACACAACATTGGGCATCAATAAATGGCCTCACACCTGTCACTTCCCGTGTTTATTGATACAAGTTCTTTGTTTGGGATGCAAGGCTTTTATGGTGTGAAACCTAGTTAACATTGTAAATTTAGTAGTTTTTGGATAGCTGCAACAATGACAGTGAACAGGAGATAGGGGTTCCTTCGAGATAAAATCACATTGTTCCACCTAAGAAACAAACAACTCTCAACCGGATCACTTACATTTTATAGCATCCTTTAAGCCTATGCAAAAACTTGAGCTCAGAACAGGGGTATGGACATCCAACAAAGCATAAGATAGAAGATTTTTACAAGTTGTTGTAGTTGTAAGTTCTCTGTAGATATGTATGCAAATGTGGAAGCTTAGTCAATGTGTGAACTGTTTGAAAGAATGTCAAAAAAAATGTTCCTGCGTGGACTGTATCGATCAGTAGGATATGCACAAAATGGATCCATTGAAATGGCCTTGGGGATGCTTTTTCTAGGTTGTTTTAGGAAATATGGTCATTGTTTACTTGAAAATTGGCTCATCCATTAAGAAAAGTATACTTTGGATAGAGAGGACTCGTGAAGATGCATTTTCTTCCCGACACAACACAGCCCCTACCTCATTCAAGTCAAATCATGTTTTGTTAAATCTCCTCAAAGCAAATTTCATGAAACAATACCCATTACAACTATTGTTTGTGTTCCTTGTAACATCTTTATGTATACAATCTGAATATTCATCTGAATACCTCTTGTAATAATTATTGGGGATTATGTATGTATGGGTCTCACTGTCTTCTCCTTTTTTTGGATGAGGATTTATTATTGTGGGTAGCGAGCTCTGTTTTGATTCGAGCTCAACATGTATTTCTTGGGCATGGTTTCCATCAAAAGCTCAACCATGTTAAACATGAACTTTCTATACATTCAAAACTTGAATGTTTTACTATTTTAATTTGAGCTTTACTTTTATCTGAATCAAGGTCATGGAAGTATTCACTTAGGCTCAAAACAATTTCTTTTCTTTTGACTAGCCATATTAAGATCTAAATTGGTATGCTACTCATTTGGAGGTTGTTTGTTTGAGCTTAGTTACCATATTTATTATGCACTTTCACGAACTTTCTCTTCGGATCTCATTTTGATGATTCAATATCTTTTTAAAAATGTATTTGAAGCAGATGTTAATGAACATGGATAAGGGTTTTGAATGCATCAAACCATTCAAAGAAATACCTAGCTATGATACGCAATTGAGTCCAAAAATTTTAACCGATTCTTTCCTCTAGGCATGGTTCGCTCTCCTCATCTTTCATAATTCTTGTTCTTTATTTTTTAATTTATAACTAAATAAAATTTCAAACCATAGGATTATCATGCATTTGATTGTTTTAGGTAAACTTATTTTCAAGACAATAAGACGTCATATCATAACTTACACAATCCAAATATTCCTTAGTAGACAACCATGAACTCAAACCCTTATTTTGAGATGATCTAGAAATCTTCATGAAAAACTAGGTTGTTACAATATGCCTTTTTATTAACTTGAAGTTAAGGTCCCTACAAAATATGTTGACCATTCCCTTGTTAAATAAAATAAATCACGATTTTGGGGACTCACAAAATAACCTTCGTAACTCCGGAAAGGAGATGTTAAGTTTCCTATGTGTACCATGTTATGTGAGGATTCACTAAAATCCCTGGGATCAACCTTGTTTGATCATATGTGATCCTTTTACTCACTTCTAGGAGCCCTGTTACACGTTTTGCAGCTGTAGGAAGTTGTTAAAAGTGAAAAGTTTTGTTACAGTCGCTCTCCCATTTGAACCTTGAAAAAAACTTATCGACCTTTGTAAACCAAGATAAATTTTACTAGAAAATTTCCTAGAACCATCAGTTTTGGGAAAAAAATATTCTAGATAGTTTGACAATGGCATTTTGTAAGGCTCCAATCATAGTTTAACTAGGTCAAACTAGACCAATTATGACCGGTGGGTCTTAAAACTCATTGTCGTTTGCTTGAGTAACTGTTTTCCAGCTCTAGATTCCATTAAATCCAAGGTATTCTCTCAGTATATAAGAGGGAATGTGAAAATCATCTCATGGATATTCAAACCATCAATGTTAGTTTTCATATGAGGTTTCTTAACCCTCAACATAAAATTGGTGGTCACGACTAGTCCAATTATGACCTGTGGTCCCAGAAAGCGAGTCAGCCAATCGTAAACCATTTTTTAGTTTTGAATTCTATCATTTCTTGTGAATTATTGGTATATAGGTGGGCACATAGAAATTCACCCGTCATGAATTTACTTATTAGAAGACATTTTTGAATGCACTCTCTTAGCCTTTCGAGCGTAAATTGAACGTATTTTGTAGAATTCTAGCGGGAAAACATTAAAAGAAAGTTGTAGGACCCTTGTCAAGTTACTAAACCACTGTGGAAACTTGTTGACACTTGTAAATAATTTTTTGAAACTCTATAATGTGAATTTTGTGAAATTGAACTTTTGGCAAAATAGTGTTTCTCTCTCTCTTTTATCTCTTTCTCTTTCTTTGGTTAAGAAATGAGGTGTACTAAAATAAAATCAATACATGTATCTAACCCTCTCCTTTCGAATTAAAATTATTATTATTATGTAAATAGAAACTTAAAACATTAATTATACTAGATCTAGGTGGATGCCATGCCAATGATTTATCGTTGATTTCATGCTCACATGGTTTTGTGGGATGGAAGAAAGATGCCAAAAAGACGTGGTGTAATTCATTGTTTATTATTGTAATTCATATAGGTTATTATAGAATGTATATATCTATAACATATATCCATGTTACATAAAAAATTATATTTGAAATTTTGTAATATGTTTGAGATGCTAGTTTCAGGATGCCTTGCAAAATGTGCATTGAACTATAGATGTTTTTTTATCCCGAGTGTTGTATTGTAAAAAAGTGGATGTTATGATAAGTGAAATTGAAATTAATAGCTTATAGTAAAATTCCATTGTGTAATTGATGATCAAATAATTGGAATGTTGTGTTTCTCACCTTGAAAATATCGTAAAGAGAACTAAATAAAATATTCAACCATGGTATAAAAATCTTGTATAAATACCCTTCTTGTGTTAATATTTTACTATAGAAAATTGATACCCTCAAATGAACTTTGTACTTCACTTCATCAGGTTTGATGTGCTCTTGGTGAATATTATAGCCTTTGGAGGCACTTTAAAGCATATCTTGCGACTCCATCTTGTCAAAAACACACTCTCTGAAGTCAGACCTTCTCCAATCAATTTTCACCCTTTCTTCTTTCCAAATCTTGCATTTTCTTCCATTCATGAAGTTATGTAGTCATGACTTCTTTCCCACCATGGAATTATCATTTGCAGTAGAAGAAATATTTCCCTCCATCCCCACAGTTTCAAAATCCTCCTCCAAATTAGTTTTATAAGCCCCATTATCCAAAAAATGCATACAACCCATTTTTTTCTAACCTAAATGTTTATGAAGAACATGTTTATGCAAATGATGGTGGAAACTCCTTAGCCGAATCTGATTTTGAGAGGCAAATGCAGCATGAGATAGAGATGGACATGATGGAGCTCAAAGTGAAGTGCTCCATAATAGCGTTCAGAGTTGGATACAAGGTCCCTTGTCCATGGGTGGCCCTATAATAGGCTTGTTTAGTGCCTAATGGTTACACTTTATCACCGAGATGTTGCCCCCAGTGACACGGTGGGTGAGGAAAATGGAGGCTCAAAATCTAGTGCATGACAACCTTGTAATTGGGGCAACCATGCAATACCATCCTACATCCCTCCCACTCCTCTGCGCCAACTTACATCATCTCACCTCTTTCACAGTTCCTAGATTCTTCCGCTACTACCCCAAAGAAGAATTCCATCCCTTCTCCCTCTTCCCTTTCATCTCACCTCCCATTTTCTTTCAAGTACCCTCTACCTAGCTATACCATTATTGAACATTCCCTACCAATGCACCATCCCTATACAATGTCATCATGTTTGACGACTATAGGATAGTTGAAGAATGGCGTGACTCATGCCACTCTGAATGGGAAGAGGAAATCATACACCCTTAACAATTTTGGTGTATCACCCCAGTTTTCATTTATCCTAAACTAAGATAAATGCAAAATGGGGTGATACACCAAACTTGTTGAGGTCTTTGATTGAGTACATGCACAAGTATATGAGAATCGATTTTGGATGCACAAACCAAAAAAAATTAGTAGAATATTAAGGAAAAACACTTGGTGTATTGAGGGAAAGATTCACAATAATACTAATAAGATAAACATGCACACTAATATCATGTAGAAAAATACTAAATTTGCAATAGGGTAGGATGATTAACTAGGGAATTTGACATTCACAATGATTAACAAGACAACAAATTTTTGAAGGATAGAATATAATTCTCATTCAAAGTCAAAACTACAAAACTCGCTTTAGCACTCATGTGTCCAAAAATCCCCCTCCCTTTTTTCTTTTGCAATGCACTTAATATATAAAAATATTATTCATCTCACCCTTCCTAAAAATAGACTAAATATTGTACTCACCCATGCACCCTATTTTTATCCTTTATCATGCATAAATAAAGGAATAAAATAAACATACTAATACAATGAGGCATTAATAACCTTGGTTACAAAACAAAACTCAGCCAAACTATAGTTGACTGTTCTATTTTTAATAAACTTGGGTGAATAACTCTGACTAATAATAAAGCTTGCTTCATGAGAAAGTCTTCTCCAATGCATGCAATCTATGTCTTCTAGTGCTTGATGTGACACTTACAATTTGATCCACTTGCAATGATAAATTTAGCACTCTTTAATTCTTCCTCTTGGATGCACATGCAAAAATAACCTCCCTGTGTGAGTAAAAATAATTCTTTTATTTACAATACTTTGAAAAATTCACCCAATGCATGGGGACCACCTGTAGGCTCTGATGTTGACATTTTCTTTTCTTTATCTACATGGTGAAATAATCCTTTTGCCACCTTTTTGATCATATGCAATACATTATTCCTACAAATACAATACCTTTCAATTTCCATGTGGGGGCCACCTTTGATGTGCACATGTCTTAATTTGTCTTCTTGTGGAGGCACCTTTGGGCATGTGCATACTTTATCTTTTTAGGTACAAAACATTTGTGTATATTAAGGTAATAGCTTACCTATTGACATATGATAATGTGATTCTCCTTAGTAAGGTCTAAGGCATCATTACACTCTTGACTTGGTATAGTCACCTTGGCATATACAATATTCTTACTTTGGTCTCCCTAGTTTGATTGCATCACACTCAGAATTTGGATAACTAGCCACTTTTGATCATTGGCATCACATAATATTTAGGTCCTTTTATTACATGTATAATTTTAACCCCTTTCGAGTTAATCATGGCATCTATGTTTGACCACCTTTGATTAAAAAATTATGGCAAAACATGGGAAAAGCTAAGGTTTACCTTTTCATGGTCATTTATCAATATGTGTATTGGTCAGATCTTATTTGGTCAATACAATGATATTTTTTTGAATGATGTGGGCTGGCCTCCTCCCACATGACTCACCCCTTGAGATTTTTGGTGGTTCTCCTTTCGAGGTTAACTCGGTTGTGGTTAGGGTTTTGCATTGAATTTGGTGATTATTTTGTGGCTTCCATTTTGATCTGTTCTCAAGCTTCTTTATGCTCTGGTTTTAACATGCACTGATACATTGATCCTATTATATTTATTTTTGTTTCTGGAAATCCTGTGTCTAAAAATCATTATGGGAATTTGTTTTCTTCTTGGATTTTCATCTCTTCGTGAGTCTAGCCTTGAACCTATTATGGTATTTGCAAAACTCAGTCATTCTTTTTTTTTTTAAAAATTGCTTGCATTTGTTACTTTGAACAGGGGTATGTGGAAGCTTTAATGGCCACTGTCAAAGAAGAAGGTGAGCCTCCTGATTGAAAACTATAAATAATGCTTCCATTAATGATTTTTTCGAGCTTTGTTGGCTTTTTTTCTTGATCCTGAAACCCTTATGGTTTTCTTGTCATTTTCTTTTATTGGAGACCATTATGAGAATGTAAACCATTATGGGTCTTATTTTTCTAATTCTTAACTTCATCTCTTCAAGGATTTTCAACTCCGAAAGGAAGGTGAGTTCATGTTCTACTTGTGTGCTCTCTGAATCATTTGTTTACACTTCCTGAGTTCTAAAATTCTGTGGGTATTCATTTTAATGTAGATCTTAAACTCTAAATTTATTTTATTTTTCTTCCCGATGCTGATCTCTATATAATCTCTTAATATATTATCTTTGAAGACTTTTATAGTTGTTTCCATACCAAAAACTGGGTCACCATTTGATTTCCCTACCTTATAAGATCATAGTTGTTTGAAAATATTCATAGCTACTTGAATATAACATACCCAACTTATTGATCATTTTGATTCTTTGAAGCCTTCAATTCTATGGCTCTGTACCTACCACCTTGAAAATTATTTGAATACATCTCATTGATAGTTCCATCGAAACCCTAATGAGTTGGCATTATTCCATTATTGTTGAATTATTCCTTTTCTAAAATTCTTATACTTGAACGTTTTATTGCATTCTTTCATTATGAAGCTGATAGTTGTAGAATGCTTGTAATGTCTACATTAATCTTTAATAATTGTATCTTTTAAATGCTAAATATTCCTTGAAATAGTGTACTTGCAAATAGTTCCATTTTTTGAACTATACCTTGATCTTTCTTTTGTTTGTGGGTATTTGTACATCATATTGAGATTATTATTGGAGTAATTGTTTTTTGTTACACCTGGCTTGTAGAAGGAAATTGAAATTATTTTTAATGGACATAGATGCATACTATAATTTCAATCTATACTTTGTTTATGATTTTGAGCTTTGGATCAACCATTCGATGAATGATTCTCAAAAATATGGAAATACAGCTATATCTGAGTTTTATTTGTGAGTGTACATCGACCCTCAATAATGTCTCACAGCTTGTATGATATAAAAAGAAAATTGGAGGCCCTCTCGTTGAATTTTGTTTCATTAGCTCAAGAATGCCTGGATATAAGTACTATTTATTCTCACCTGGTGACTGTAATGAGCTTTATAATTTGTTTTTGGCCTCTGAAACTCTAATACTACCACTTTTGTACTTCATATATGTTCCTATAGTTGCTGATTCTCTTTTGTAACTTTTGATTTTTGAAAATTAACTAGATTTAACTTTGAATTTTTCATTTCGTGTAACTTAAACACTGTATCTTGAATGGAGATCTGGAGCTTTTATTCATGCTTTGTAAATAATTGATTTAGGTAACAAAATAATGCTTGTTAGTCATCTTATGAGATATTGGAGCTCCTCCATTGCTGTGAGCATTTATAATCTGGTGAATTTTGCTTAATTGTATCATCATCTCATATTTGTAAATAATGCATCCTTTCTCTGAATGAAGACTGGAAGTGCTTCTGTAAAATTTTAAATATTCCTTTCATCCTCTAGTTTTCTTCCACTATTCTGATAATGCATTCCAAAACTGAGAGTTTGAATCTTTGATCTTGTCAGTAGATGGAAATATTCATGAATGACAATTGTAATCTTTAAACTCAAATGAGAACCTTACTTCAATATGCATTCAAACTAGTTTACTTGACATATCAGGCCCTGTTAAACTCTACATTTTTGACTAAAATTCTTGCTTGTGTAATCTTGAGATTTTTTAGATGAAAAACCTGAAATGAAACCTATGTAACAAAGAAAACCTTGAAATCTGAAATGTGCTCATTACTTATAATTTTCTAAGTTGAGAAAATTAGCTTGTAATGTTATGCTCATGAACATGCTATCTCTGAAAATTTCAGAAGTAGACATAATGAACACTTTTCCTCCTTAAGTCCTGCATTTAGATTTTATTTTCACAATGAAAAAATTTAAAGTATATTTTTACTTTGATCCTTTTGTAATATTTACTCCCTACTTGTATCACTTGTATATTTTGTGTCCATACTTCTCTATTGGTTGAGATGGTTACATTGTACTATAATCTAAACTGTTCATGAATTAACCTCGTATTTATCTGAAATTGTAGCTTTGACTTTATAATGTATTTTCTCTTTTCTTGAGTACAATTTGATTAGTCTAGTAGTCATCTTCCGTAAAACTTGCGAGCATATATTACTTGTAAAAAACATGATGGAAAGATGTAAAATGTCTATTTTTCATGGCAAAGCCATGCCAAAATTTTCTTAGATTTCCTTTTCCATTATGTTTCAGTTGAATACCCTACTTACTGATGTAACTTGATGTAGTTTCTATTGATGAAGTATCACTTCATTGTAGTTTTCACTCTTTACTTGTATTAACTTCCTCTTATGTACTCATATTTCTCTGCGTAGTTGGTACTTTCTCATTTCCTTTATCGCATTATTAAATCTAAAACCTTCAATATCTCTTGTTCATTTATTTTCTATCCTTTCTTGACATAATTAGTTTTTCCTTTGTTACAACTTGTACATGTACATATTAGATAAAATAGTTAAAAAAACATTAGGCTTTTTGGCCTCTCTTTTATTCCATAGTTTTTCATTCTTCATTTTTGCTCTTAAGTAAATGATCATGATAATCATATGTTCTAATGTAGAACATTAATGCTTGTTTGTTATGCATTTATCTTTTCGATAATCATACCTTATGATATTAGGAGATTCAATTGCACGAAGATAGATAGTAAAAGAATATGATTTAATCTCACGAGCTCATGACTAAAGTCTATTATCCTGTTTGTTTTCTAGTACTTTGCAATGTTGAATCATGAAGTGAAGATGGAGCAAAAGTTAAATCGTAGAGATGGAGCAACGAGACAAAACAAATAAGGCAATGATGGGTTCCTTCATATTCTTTTTCTTTTATTTTCATGCACATGCACTTTCTATTTCAGTAGTTATGATGTTCACTTGAGTTACATCCCATAGCTTGTGTGGGAAAATTTGAAATTCTTTATGAATAAAACATTGAATTCTAAAACTGAGTTGTGTATTTCTTTCTACTTTTCAGCTTTGTATATGGATTATATAATGAATTAAACAACTCAATAACATAATTAAATGTATTTAATCATGAAGGAAAGAAATTTTCAAATACACAGTAACTTTAGAAATGAAACTTGACTATTGCAATCAGTAACTCCGATTGATGTTCCAAAACATAACACTTCATCTATTCTGTATTTTTAGTCTTCATCATGTTTACACATTTGTCCTTCAGTGGCTCTGTATTATTTCTTGTGAAGATAATCATGAAATTACAGACTATGTGATATGTTATATTTTGTAATAGCACACGTAAATTATGCAACTTATATATATTCATTAATTATCTAACATAAAAAATATTAAACTAAAATAATATCCCTTAGCTTAGGTTCATTTCACCAATGCCATACATCGTAGCGAAGTTTTGAGTTGCCCATTTGTGCACAAGTGCATAAATTGTCAACAATAACTACAAGTGAAATGTTAAGTAAAGTAATGATAACATAGTATAGTTTAAGAATAATGAATGACCACATGATAACTGATTTTCAACAATTAGGGCCAATAACGAAGATAGTGGTACTCTTGAAATTGTAAACTATAAAAGTGTGGTGTCGTGGATGGTAGCCTTGTGTGTAAATGAATATCCTATTAACGAACAAATGATTTTAAAAAGTAATTGAAATAAGGTAGATGATCCTCATTTAATGGGATACATTATAAGTTAGATGTTAAACTATGTTAAGGGAATTTAGAATAAAATAAAAAATAAAAATGTAGGATTCTCACATTTTTAGCCTTCCTAGAACTTATGTTAAAGATTAAAACATGATCTCAATAAATTTGTAATCCTGAAAATATCATGTCGTGGGAAGACCCTATCTATAAGTTGATATTTTTGTTGAATCGTTATGTTGTGTCTTGTCATTAGTTAAAAAAAGGGTGGCCTTGATGTGTATCATGTGTTTTCATTTTGCTTATATGGGTTAGTGTTTGTGCAAGCGAGATCATGTGTCATGCATTGTTATAATTGATCCCTCGTAGTTTCGTGCGCACCGAAATGTGAGTAAAAAATTTAATCATTGTATTTTTACTGTTGTAATTGTGTGTATAAAGTGTTCGCATTACAAATGTATACCTTTTTTCAATGTTATTATTTTGAAGGAGTAATTATTATCTATAATCATTTAGCAAAATATCATAAAAGAGTTAAAATTAATCTATGATATAAACTAAGTGCAATATTTAATCATGTTATTAACATATTTCTTATGTTCATGTCACAAATACCTATGGTTTTGTTTTTAATTATAATTATGGGGAACAAAAACAATTTAAAGGAAATTTTATGTCATTATTTATACTTCAAAATTGTGTAGATTATAGCGGTGGTTGCATTTTAGCATCATACTTTGTTGAAATATATATTCAAACAATTTTTTTAAACATATTTTTAATTGTCATTGTTGTATTCATAACAATTAAAATTTACGTTATTCAAGAATATAATATTGATTTTTTTCCATTTATATAATGATTTAAATGATATTTATTCAATGCATGTCTCTTCTTATTAATAAATTTATTTTCATTTGATATTAGACTTGGGGTTTTAATTAGGTTGAGGAGTTTGTAGAACATTAATAGTACATCAAATTAATTAGTTCCTTTAGTTGATTAATGAAAATATTGGCATTTATTGTTGATTCTATTGAAAAGAGCCACACAATTATTTTTAACTACTATATGCAAAAGAGCAATAGAGCGGGTGTTCAAATTATTGTATTGAGTTAATTCAACATAATCATTTTATTGACAAAATAGAATTTTGATCTATTGTGATAGGAAAGAGAGAATAATTTCCTTTGTGAGTCATTGAGAAATATATCAATATAACTTTTTGTATTTGCACATTATAAATATGAGGTTGTAACTAGTGCATGGATTTTTGGATGGTATTAATTATTTTAATTCCATCAAGAGTTAAATACCTATATAACACCTGAAGTTGCAAGTACATCTCAACTCCTATTTTACATTTTAAGCGTGTATATGTTTAATGTTCAAACAACAATATCTTAAAATGGGCATGCTCAATTTTATTTTTGGTGGAAACTTTAGTTCTTATAACAACATCAAGAATATCCATTAAAAAAATTGAAATTTCCTCTTTGATGAAAAAGAATTGTAAAATGAATATTTTATTAGTTCATATTTGTATAAAAATAAAAATTTTAATAGAATTGTAAATAAGCTAAGAATTGTATCATATTTCACTCATACCTTCAACTCAGAGAATGAAAAAATACATGCACAATTACATCCCTCATTATGATTGTTGAAACCCAATATTTCATACTAGCTTTTGTTTTTCTTATTGGTACGTAATGGTGTACATGCTTTGTAAATTCATGGGGATACTATTCTTATGAATTTGGATGTAGAAGTTATTCCACCGAGTTAGTGCCTTAAGAAAAGAAATATTCACATAAACTATAAAACTTTAGTATAGTTAGCTTTAGTGTTTTGTAATGCCCAAAAATTTGATGCACAAAACCAAGACACAACTCAAAGAATTACTTGAAAATTTTTGTAATATCTTTTTATTAAAACTAGATCTCAAGGGTGACAAGTGTCACTTGTGATCAAATAATCCTACGTTTAATAATTCCTACACCATAGTAAGGTAATAGAAGTAAAATTAATAATTAAATATTATTAATTTAATTCTAAAATATTTTGGAACCCAAACCTCTTATAAGGTTCCAATTAATTTTTAGTTAAGCAATAACTACTTAATAACAATTCTTTACCTATTCAAACTCTTATTAAATTTATAAATTTAATCATTTCCAAAGTTGGACTAAAACTATTTTACATATTGACCTCAGCACCCATGCCCATCATTTACTATATTTACTATAGATTTTATTTTTAATTAAATTAATCCCCCTTTTTATCAATGTCTAAATACCCATGAACAATAATTTTGATTTAATTCTCCCAAAATAACAAGGGTTCACATCTTGGTCTAAGCCTTTTCTTGAGCCCATTAACCAATTATCCATACATATTATTCAAATCTCATTCCCATGAAAATGGTAGGACAATCCTCCACCCTTATATTAGATTAAAATTAACCCTTGGATCTTAGGTTTTCTAAAATTTCCTAAAAATCCTAATGATTTTCTTCTATTCACATTTTCCCCTAATTTTCATTTCATTTATACTTGAGGTTAGGAAGGAGGCTAAGGAATTCTGTATGGAGATATGAAAGTTTATTTGTTTGCATTGGAATATTGTGTGGATACACACATATTTGAATGATTATTTTACATCCCTCTCCTAGGGTTTTCTATGAATATCATTTTTATTTGTATTTTGTTTGGGATTTACACTAGTTTTGTTACGGGAATTATTTTCCCCTTTTATTTTTTTATAAAAACGAGATATATTAATAGTCGTGGTTGTATCTAATTATAGGTTTAGTTGGAATAAAACACAATAAATTGTGTAAAAATTTGATTTGTAATTTTTAATAGTGTAGAGTTTTGTTAATATGGTGGGGTGGGAGGAGGGGCAAGGAAAGGGCGCCACCCGCACCCCACTCCTTCATAATAATAAGGGTTGGGTTGGGAGCACCGTCCCTCACACAACCAACCCCACTATAAATCCATTAAGGCTGCGTCCCATATGGGCCTAAATTTTTTTAAACAATTAATTTTTTCATTATATAAACTTAGCCTTAATAACACCATACATCCGATAAGTTATAAAATCTTTTCAATATTAATTTATTTTTTTAATATACACACGAGATACATATATATATATTTATAGTTGTATATTTTTGTTATATATTATTTTAAACAATCTAACAATTCAAGTTTACTTATATAACAAAATGTAAGGGAATATATAGTTTATCTAAATTTAAATATATTTAACTAGCTGAGGTAATTGGACTAAATATGCTATTTTATTCCATTCAACTAAACATAAGTAAAGAAATGAATATGGTATTTTATTCTCAAGGAGTAATCTAGATGCATTCATAGTTGTGTTTTCCATATTGTATAAACATGCAACAATGATATAATTTCACTATTTTAAGCGATACTAAAAGGGTGAAGATAACAATGAGAACTAAACCAATTCTAAAATTCTTCAATTTAAGAATACAATGGAATATGATAAGATCATTTTTAATAAATAAATAATGTCGAGAAATAATATTTTGTACTTCCATTTTAATAAAGATAATTTCCATTGATAAAATACATGCACTTATGATAAAATTTGTAGTTTGAAGGAGATACAATAATCAAAAGAATCAATCTTCACATTCCTCTTTCCAACATTTCCACTTCTTAAATAAATAGTAAAATCAGATTTCCATAATACATTACAAGGATTACAAAATTTCCACTTTGATACAATAGGATAAACTTTACAAAAGAAGATCTTATTGTATTGACACATAATGCAATTCCTCCCAGCTTCAACTTTGCACTCTTTCATCTCACCAATTTTGAATCACAATACAAAGAAGAGGGAGTACGCATCTCTCTTTGCCTAGCCTTTATTCCAATAAGGAGGAAAGTCTATCCTTCTTATTGGCCCACGAACCCCAAAACATGAACAATAGGAAATGTTTGCAACTTTGAAAACTTCACAATTATAATGGCTTCCACAATAACACACACATACATATTTTCAAAACTCATGCAATATATCTAACACTCAATCAAATCTTTCAAGAAAGTTCAACAAAGAGTAATTTTGCATTCTTTTCCAAAACAAACACATAGGTATATTTACATTTTCTTCACAATCACAAATTCTTAATAGTAAGCCAAAATGAGAAAATAATATGGAGTCTTCTCCTTATGCCTCCCATGTGGGAAGAGGGTCCACCCAATACCTCCAAAGTGCACTATCAAAATCACACACAACACCTTATTTCTCCCTATTCAAATGCAAGAATAACATAGAAACCTTTTTCCTCCACATAGGTGGAGCACCTCTCCCACACTCCCTCCACATTTTCTCTCTAACTCCCTTTTTCCTCCACAAAAATAACTTCATTTCCTTCTCCCACACCACTCTTAAAGGAAATCTACCCATCCCAACATAATACATTCACAACACACAAAACATACACTCAAACAATCACATATTTCTCAATCAAAACATATACAATAAAAATAAAAGGGGTAAGACCGTACCTTTCCAAAGGCAATATTTAAATCTTAAAACCACAAGCTTAAATCCAAGAAAAGTCCCTAAAAAAAACTATCTAAAATCTCCAAGGAAGAACCAAAGGCAAATTTCAAAAAAAATGCAAGAGTACGAATGAGAACAAGTTACCTCAAATACTCAAAATTAACTTGAATAAATAGAAAAGGAGGTGATGATGATGGGGTGTTTTCATGTAGCATTCCACTTCATCTTTCCTCAATTACAACTCAATAAGTCAGCACAAAAATACCAATGCTAATAAATGAGTCAAGTAAGGTTATGACATGCACAAGTATACACTCCAACATCCACTCCATACTTCCATGGACATATTAAATGAGGTAATTTGAAAAAGTGACTTTATTTACTCATTTTAAACCAAGATAGGCATTGTTAACGATAAAATTGAGTCCATACTTCATAAGTATGGTTGGTGGGTGAGTTTGAGAGGCAAAGGATAAGGTTAACTTGTCCCAAAAATATCAAAAAGTTGCCACTAAGTCAAAATTCGAGATATGGAAAGGAAGAAGAGTACACACTTCAAAATGAAATCAAATCTATTGAACATAAATTAAATATCAAGCACCATATATCCTAATGGGAAAGTTTTCACATCTTCATTTTAGTCTACTAATTAATTTTAATTAATTAATTAAAAGCATATCAAAAAGTACTAATAAAGTGAATAGATTTTACAAATAATGAGATACATGCACTAAAAAATAAATACCCATAATTAAAAGAGGGAAACATCACAACCCATGGCCACACACATGAGGTCACCCCCATGGGAAACAATATAACAAAGTATAAAAAATAAACAACGAGATACATAAATCACAAGTTCTTAAATTGGCCTTGTTGTAAACATCCAACATTCTTCTAGGGTTGGTACCCTAGCCAATTCTCCCGTGTATACTTATATCATTTCCTTACCAATCAAAAATAGGAATACCTCTTTGGCCTCAGGAATGAATCAATAACATTGAGAAATAACACATACATATCAATCAATAATCATCATCAAAATTAAGCAATTTTATCAATTGTCTACAATTTCTAATTAATTCGATTCTACCATTTTACTAACATCAATGAGATCAAAATACTAGTCTAAATATCTAAACATTGAAAATGCATCATGAATGTAATGTGTCGGTATAATATAATAATAATACAAATCAAGATATATAAAATTTTCCACTAGTGATATCTAGCATAGCATAATCCAAAACATGAATCATAACATATCGTTAATTCAAATGTCTATATAGTATATCACCTGCTAATAAAAATATAATAATAATAATGTTAATGTATCTAATAATAAATAATAACAATCTTAGTCAATAAGCTTTGAGGAGGAGTGGGCATTACATCCCCGTCCCCTTAGACTCAACTTCCTCCCAAGTGACTAAAATAGGTATGGAAACCGGGCTCATAAAAGCTAAGTGTCTTCCTATGTAGAAATAGTCTCATCATTCCTATACCAATGGACTCACACTTGATCAATCTCACGGACTCAAAGGCCCATTTTACTACTCTCTATAATGCGCATGGGATCCACTAACTCCTGTTGCTTCTCCTTCACCTAGAATATGGTCCAATCCAATATATGGATTTGGTATGTATATCCTAATAACAAGAGAACACAACACATCATTGGTGCGAGATAAGATGGGTAATAAGGCTAAGCGGTAGGGTAAGGGACTGATCCAGATCAAAGATCTCAAAGGAAACCAAAAATATCCAAACTAAATTAGAGCCTCTTCCATAATGGATAGGATTTTTATAAGGCCTCAATCTAAGAAACACCCTCATGCGAAACTCAAAACTATGGTCAATTCTCCTTTGATCTACAAACTTCTTCTACCTATCATGTTCTTCCTGCAATCTTAGTCCGATCAAGTTGACTTACTTGCTCCATATCCCGTAATATGGCTCACCCAAAAGATACATCATCCTCTAACTTTTCCAACTCAAAGGAGTCTTGTACTCTACGCCATATAATTTCTGAAATCATGTCATGTTTGATGAAACTCAAAATTGTTTCTAGTGCCCACTTCCCCTTTGACACCATTTGAAACCGATCATGACAATCGTTTACTATATTATGGACATTATTATAGTTTTGATTTAGTACGATGTTAGATATTTGATCATGGATTATTGTTGACTTTGATTCTCATATCGTGCATGATGATTATTAGAGACACTTTAGATGTTGATGATGTTATACTATTGGACATGGTTATATGATGGATTTTGTTCGGACTTGTGATATTTGGATATTGGGAGTATCCCTAGAAATAAAAAGTTATTTGATGATGATATTGTTAGATTGCTTTGATGTTGTTGTGATTCATATATCTAGATGATTTTAGAAATTTAATTATATTTATATTATTTGGACATTCGATATGGCCATGAGGCCAAAGGAGGTATTGTGTTTTACAGGTTAAAAGATCACAACAAACATCAGGGGATTGGAGACCAACCACATTGGAATTCTAGATGAATTCAACAAGGTCACCATGGCAACTAGTTTCATTTGTGTGTGTGTTTGTTAGTGTTAGGGATTCCCATGGGGGGATCACCTTTAAGTGTGACTAAGGAATTTAATGTATTTCCTTTTTTTTTTGGTCCCTTTTGTTTAATTTTTGCATGTGTTTATTTTGTGGTGCACTTACCCCTTTCATTACTTATTTAATGGTGTGCAAATATTATGAGTAATCATATTATTTAGTTAATTAAGTAAAATATGTCATAAGAATGTAATTAATAGAGTTATTGGCCATGTTTTAAAGTGTTGTAAGAATGTGTAAGTAATGTATAGGTGACTTTCTAAGTGATGTGTAAGTTAACTTTTCAAAGGTGAAACACTCCACCTTCTTGGAAATTCGAATTTGTCCTTGGAGGCTGATTTTGGAGGCTTGTGGGACAAGATAAACTTGTCCCATGCCTCTTAAATTTACATACCAACCTTGCTTATGGTTGGAGAACTAAAATTAGACTTTTATAATGTATTTTGGGAAAGACAAATAGTAGGTTTTAATTACACTTTTCTTACATGATTTAATTTTAGATCTTTGGGGTGTGGGTTGGATTTGAGTGTATAAGTAAACTATCATATTATTCACCCACTCATTTATTATGCATTGGAGAATGAAATTGACTTAAATTGTGTTGGAGTTGAGGATGTGTGAAGTGGCATCCTACATGGATCCACATCACCCACTTCTCTTCCCTCTTCCATAAAATTCAAATTCCTTGTCTTATTTTGGGTTGCTTCACCTTTGGGAGACTTCATTTTGGGTGAATTTTCTTGTTGTTTTCAGATCTCTTGCTTGGGGAAGTTTTTGGAATATTTTTGCATACTTGTGTTGGGTTGTTTTAGCGGGCGTTACAATTTCTGTTATAAGAAAACTCTACGAGGATATAGGTACTCCTCCCTAAATGAGTGATAATAAAATCGTACATGTGAAGAATATCCTCTAATATCTGGTTCACTGCTTGAGTCTGTCCCATTTGTCTTACGATGATAGGTTGTCCCTTGAAATCTATATTCCTCCCAAGAGCAAAATGCATAGTGATCCGAGATGTGAAATGTACAAAGGATTGTTGTCATAAATGATCTCTCGAGTAATCCTATGCAACCTCACTATCTCGATCCAAATATACTCATGCCACTACACTAGTTATATAGGTTTTCTTCATCGAGTTAAATGAGCTAGCTTTTTTAATTTATCAACCGTGACCATAATCGCGTCATGGTGATATCTTGACATCATTAGCCCCACTATGAAATCCATGGAAATGGTGTCCCATTTCCGAGTATGGTGTAACATTAGCACAAATAATACCTACTTGGATACTAATGGTTGGCCTTCACTGCTGGTACTCTATACATCGAGAAAAAAATCAAGTTATATGTTTACGAATCCCTCTAAAATAATTCAATTGTCTCAATTTGGCATGTATCTTCTTAAGCCCTAGATGGGCTAAATAATAATGTGCATGATGAGCCTCTAGAAATATATCCTATCGCAACCATCCATCTCTACGAAGATAAATTCGCCCTTTGTTTACGAGAAGTCCATCTCGGCTCTAGTGTCAATAACTAAAACAACCTTAAAGCGGTCTATGAGACTCAATATATGCTTTGTAGATTAAAGGTAGAAGATGTCATGTGGGAGTTGTGGTAAGATCATGGTCCTCGCATCTCATGCCCTACTATTGTCACCATAACAAGATGCCTTTGACAACTCGGGCATCTAAAACCACATTCTCATTTCTATTCACATGCTCAATCTCCATATCATACTCACAAAGAAACTCCATTCAACACCATTAACAAGAATTAAGATTAGTATTTGTGAAGAGGTGTTGTAGCCTCAAATGATCTCATTTCAGTGTGAATCTCTTGCCTAAAAGGAAAGTTTACCATCGAACTAAATTAAGGACTATTGCTGCAATCTCAAGGTCATGATTCAGGTAATTGAGATCATAATCCTTGAGTTTGTGACACTCAAAAGCTACTACTCGACCATGTTAAACTAATACACCTCATATCCCTACCACTGAAGCATTTGTGAATACGAAGAAATCTCTCTCTGTGGATTTGGAATTGCTAGAATAGATGATGTCATAAGGAATTCCTTCGGTGTCTGACGGGCTAATCACATCTATCTCAAAAAAAAATTCTTTCCTTTCCATTGAGGGGAAGTGATGGGATGCACAATATGAGAGAAATATTGAAAAAACCTCTTGTAATAAGCTATCAATCCCATGAAGTTGTGCACATTAGTCACATTATTTAGCACTAACCTATCCACGATAGCTCTAATCTTGGAAGGAACAATCGCGACACCTTACCCACAAATAATGTGACCTAAATACTTGAACCTCTTTACTGGAAAATGCACACTTCTCCAATTTCCCATATAACTACTTCTCTCGAAGAAAGCTGAAGAACTTGAAAAATATGATCCTCATGCTTCATATGCATGTGTGAGTAAATCAAACTATCATATAGGAACATGAGAAAAAAAAGTTCTATAAATTTCCTAAATACCCCATTCATCAAACCAAATCCTAGCTGATGATAACCCAACTTAAGGTCTATCTTGGAAAACATGGTATCCCCCTTCATCTTATCAAACAAATCATCTATACATGGAAGGGGGTAATGATTCTTGATCATTACATTATTCAGTTGTCTATAAATAATACAAAAATGTAAAGATTAATCCTTCTTATTCATAAAAAATTAGTTGTGAACCCAAAGGAGATACACTAGATCGGGATTAGGCCTTTATCAAGAAGGCCCTCTATTATCAACTTGATCTCACATAGGTCAAGGGTAGTCATCCTATATCGTATGCATGAGATAGATATTCTCTAGAGTAAAAACTCAATATGAAATTATATGTCATATGGGGAGGTAACCCTCGCAACTCACTCGGGAAAACATCTAAAAACTCCCACAAAAATGATGATCATTAAGTGACAATCCATGAATCTCATCCTCCCATTGGTCACTAACTCGACATCCCCATCATACACACCACTTTAGATGTATACTAGATATGGTAGGAATAGAAATGTGCCTCCTAACCCTAACTATCACCGACTAAACTCACAAATTTTCTACACAAGATATTACCTTGTTGTAGCAATCCAATCTAGCTCTATGTGTAGATAAACAACCCCCATTCCCATGAAAACTCCATACAAACCCAAGGAAAGGATACAAAGATCCAAGGTCATGGTGAAGGGTCCTGGGTCCACTACACACTTCTTAACTAAGAATTCCACTTGTGATCATGGCTCCAAAATCCATCTCAATGTCCCAACTATGACCCTTCCTATGTGCAATCATCCTACATCACTCTACTAAAGATGGTGCGATAAATGAATCAGAAGATCCAGAATGACACAATATAGAGGTAGGGATAAAACTAAATCTACTTATAGTCTCTATCACTCTACCTTGATGCTCTACATGGATGTTCTCAACTACTCCATAAATCTAATGGCTTCATCTCATATCACCAAATACGAGGCTCTAAAGTAGGTGCCTTACCCTAATTAAAATGGGACTGTGGACAATCCTTTCAATGGTGCCCCTTTACCCCCGCATCCATAACAAATACCAAGTCCCCTCCAATGGGAGAAAACCACTCCATGTCCTCTAACCATCTGTGATGCAGATCTTGATGATCCCGATATAGTGGCTTGGTGCTATAATAGATGTAATACTATTGGTGAGCTTAGTGTGGAGCCTTTGTCATAATGGGTCCACTAGCTGAGACCCCATACTATGCCCTCTCTATGCATTATGGAACTTTGGAGGTCTAAAATGTGGTGGAGTCTATTGTTGTTTTTGTGTCTTTTAATATGCTCGAGAAAAGAGGACTAAGTGGATCTATTTCCACCACAAGGGGAGGTGTATGACTCCTCTATCTATCCCTATCCTGTTGGGTCTTTCCCACGTTCTCCTCTGTATTATAAGCCTTCTCAACGGCCTCTACTAAAGTCTTTGGACAATGCATACATACTTCCCATCCCAAATCAAATTTCATGCCTCTAATGAACTTGTGAACACAAACCTACTCATACTGCATGTACTTGATATACTGTAACAAGTCTAAAAATTGACTCTCATACTCAACCATTGTCATAGATTCCTATCGCAAACCGTGGAAGTCATCAATCAACTTCTATATTAACCACCCTATGATATAATTTCTCCTAAATTGCTCCTCGAAAATCTCCCATGGAATATTCTACGAACCTACGTGAGCTCCTGCTCCTAAGTCCTCCACCGAAGAATGGACTCACCTCCTAGTAAATGGATAGTAACACGAGCCTTCATGTTGCTTGTATAAAGACATAGCTTGAAGAATCTAGTTAAGATAACTAACCAAGCCTGAGATTAGAATAATCCTGTGTCTCTAAAAAAATGAGGTGGCTGAATATTCAGCATCTCTCGGATATGATTGACCACTATCGTTTGTCCTACCTCTGGGTCTCACGATCATAGTTATCTCTCTGTCTAGGGCTAAAAGATATCTCCCTATGTCTTGTAACCTGTAACCCTACCTCTATGGCCTATATGTGGTCAATCTAGTCTAATTGGCTCCACATGGGATTTATCTTCCATATACTCCTCATTGTGTCGTGAAGAGGCATGAGCCTCCACTTATGGCTCCCTGTCATGTTGCATAGTTCTTCCCCTACTGATCCTCCTCATATAGCGACATTGATCTTCGGTAAGGATTGTAGTATCTTTGGCAATATAATAGTGAATGCCTCCTCTTTGGGGTATATTTAAATCCATGTGCAAGATCCCATCATTTGGTATGCACATCCCAGAAATACCAAGGCAAGAGTTAGTTCATGATCATCTAGGTTTCTTTTTGTTTTACTACATTTTCTACATTTTAAAATATCATGCAATGTTTATTATTTTAGGTGTAGGTTCTGTTAGGTTTACTTTCTGTGTTTCGTGTTTTCCCATGGTCTAAGTATCAAACCCACGGCTTTGATAACTAGTGTAAATACCATAAATTCGATGGACAAAACCCACGACAAAATTCGTTAATTACATAGGAAAAATTGTTGTAATTTTGTCGTTGTTTAAAACTAGGTCTCAATGGTTATAAGCACCACTTGCGATCAAATAATCTTACATTTAATAATTCCTACACGATTGTAAGTTAATTGAAATAAAATTAATAATTGTAACATATTATTAATTTAATTCTACAAACATTTTGGAACCCTACCCTCTTGTAAGGTTCCACTTAATTTTTATTTAAACTATAACTATTTAATCACATTGCTTTACCCATTCCAATTCTTCCGGAGTTCATAAATTTAATCATTTTTGAATTCAGCCTAAACCTATTTCACATAATGAATTTGCACCCATGCCCATCATTTACTATATTTACTTTACATTTTATTTTTAATTAAATTAATCCACCTTTTGATCATTGTCAAAATACCCATGCACAATAATATAGATTCAATTCTCGCAAAATAACAAGGGTTCACAACTTGGTCTAATCCTCTTAGTAACCCCATTAACCAATTACCCATACATTTTATTAAAATCTCATTCCCATGAAAATGCCACTAACTTAAAATTGTAGGGACAACCCTCCACCCTTAGAATAGATTAACATGAACCCTTGGATCTTAGGTTTTCTAAAATTCCCTAAAAATCCTTATGAGTTTATTTTATTCACATTTTCCCTAATTTTAATTTCATTTGTTCTTATAGGTTGAGGAAGAAGGTTAAGAATTTTTTTAAGGAGCTATGGAAATTTATTTATTTGTATTGGCATATTGGGTGGATACACACATATTGAAATGATTATTTTACATCCTCCTCCTAGGATTTGAAATGAATATCAATTCTTATTTGTATTTCGTGGGGTTTTACCCTTTTTTGGTTACGGGCAATGTTTACCCCTTTAATTTTTTTGTTAAAATGGGATATATTCATGGTTAGGGTTGTTAAATACATATACATATACATACACACACACACACACACACACACACACACACACACACACACACACACACACACACACACACACACACACACACACACACACACACACACATATATATATAACATTTATAAGATTTAAATGCATATAGGTTCGTCCCAATATGCATAAAATACAAGGAACTTTGTACAAATATGAGTAGCAGTTTTTAATAGTGTGAGGGTTTTATTAATATAGGGTGGAGAGGGAAGGGGTGCTACCCCAGCCCAACACCTTATTATTAATAAGGGTTGTGGTGGGGAGTGCCGCCCCAACGCCACCCTCCCAATCAAACTCGTAAATCCATTAAGGTCGTGGCCATACAGCCCAAACATTTTTTTAAACAATAAAATGTTTCCTTATATAAACTTTGCTTTAATAACACCATATACTCAATATGTTATAAAAAAATTTCAATATTAAAATTGTTTGTTAATATATACATTATATATATATATATATATATATATATATATATATATATATCATATAATGATTTCATTTAATATAAATATAATTATAGTTTATATAAGTATATAAATTATAGTTGTATATTTTTGTTTTATCTTATTTTAAATAATCAATCAATTCAAGCTCATTTATATAAAAAAATGTAAGGGCATATTTAGTTTATCTAAATTTAAATATATTTAACTAGATGAGATAATTGGACTAATATCTTTTCCATTCAACTAAATGCAAGTAAATAAATGGACATGTTATTTGATTTTTAAGGAGTAACTAGATGCATTCATAGTTGTGTTTTCCATATTGTATAAAATTGAAACAATGATATAATCTCACTATTTTAAGCAATACTAAAAGAGTGAAGACAAGAATGAGAACTCAACAAATCCTAAACTTCTTCTCTTTTAGAATACAATGAAATATGATAAGATCATTTTGTTTTAAAAAAGAAATAAAGGCAAAAATACTCTTTTATAGTTCCATTTTAATAAAGATAATTTTCATTGATAAATCAATGCCCACATGATAAAATTTCAATTTTTAAGGAGATACAATAATCAAAGAATCAATACTTACATTCCTCTTTGCAACATTTCCACTTATTAAATAAATAGTAAATTAAGATTTCCATAATACATTGCAAGGATTACAAACTTTTCACTTTGATACAATAGGATAAACTTTACAAGAGAATATCTTCTTGTTCTGCATAATATAACTCATCAAAGATTCAAATTTTCATGCTTTCATATCACCAATTTTGAATCACAATACAAATAATAGAGAGTAAGAAATGATCTCCAACCAACCTTTATTCCAATAAGGAGGAGGATCCATCCATCTTATTGGACCCCGAGCCCCAACCATAGAACAATAAGAAATGTTTACGACTTTGAAAACTTCAAAATTATAATGGCTTCCACAATAACACACAGATACATATTTTCAAGAGTTGTGGAATATATTTAATAATCAATCAATTCTTTCAAGAAATTTCACCAAAGAGTAATTTTGCATTCTTTTCCAAAACAAGAACATAGGAAGATTCACATTTTCTTCACAATCACAAAGGCTTAATAGTAAGTCAAAAGGAGACAAGAATATGGATTTTTCTCCATGTGCATCCCTTATGGAAATAGGTTCCACCAAATACCTCCAAACCGCACTATTAAAATCACACACAACACCTTATTTCTCCCTATTCAAATTCAATAATGATATAGACACATTTTTCCGCCACATAGGTGGAGCACATCTCCCACATTCCCTTTAAATTTTCCTCAATAAATACATTTTCCTCTTAAAAAAACCTCCATTTCCTTCTCCCACACCACTCTTAAAGGAAATATACCCATCCCAACATAATACATTCACAACACACAAAACATACACTCAAAACAATCACATATTTCTCAATCAAAACATATATAATAATAAATCAAAGGGGTAATATCATACCTTTCCATTGCAAGCTTCTAATATTCAAACCTTATGCTTCAATCAAGTAAAATCCCTAAAAAAACTCCCCTAAAGGTCCAAGAATGAACCGAAGAAAAATTCAAAAAATAATGCAAGAGTAGGAATGAGAACAAGTAACCCCAAATACTCCAAATTAACTTCAATAAATAGAAAATGAGGTGAGGATGATGGGGTGGCTCCATGTAGGATTCCACTTCATCTTTCCTCAATTCCAACTCAACAAGTCAACACACAAATACCAATGCTAATAAATGAGTAAGTAAGGTTATGACATGCACAAGTATACACTCCAACATGCACTCCATACTTCCAAGGACATATTAAATGAGGTAAGTTGAAAAATTTACTTTATTTACTCATTTTCACCCAACATATGCATTATGAAGGCTAAAATTGACTCCATACTTCATAAGTATGGTTGGTGGGTGAGTTTGAGAGGCAAGGGACAAGGTTAACTTGTCCCACAAGTCTCAAAAAGTGGCCACTAAGTCAAAATTAGAGATAGGGAAAGGAGGAAGAGTACACACTTCAAAATGCAATCAAATATATTCAACATTAACTAAATATCAAGGATCATCTACCCTATTAAATGCCTAATTTGTCACATCTTCATTTTAGTTTACTAATTAAGTTAAATTAACTAATTAAAAACATATCAACAAGTAGTAATAAAGTGAATAGATTTGAAAAATAATTAGATACATAAACCAACAAATGAATACCCAAGAGGGAATTGTGACAACCCATGGCCACACACATGAGGTCACCCTCCCATGGGAAACCTCCTAACCAAGCATAACAATTAAACAACACACACATAGAACACAAGTTGTCAAATTGGATTTGTTGTGAAAACCAAACATTCTTATAGGGTTCGTCCTCACCCCTTCTAGTGTATAGTGATACAATTTTCTTACAATAAAAACAACAATACCTCTTCGGCCTCAAGGCTTTGCATCAATAACATCGAGAAATAACACATACATATCGATCAATAATCATCATCAAAATTAAGAAATTCTATCAACTATCTACAATTTCTAATTAATTTTATTCTACCATTTTACTAACATCAATGAGATCACAAGACTAGTTCGAACATCCAAACATAGGCAATGCATCATGAATATAATGTGTCAGTATAAAATAAGAACAATGCAAATCAACATGTATAAAACTGTCCACCAGTGTCAGCTAGCATATCATAATCCAAAACATGAATCACAACATATCAATAATCCAAATGTCTATATAGTCTATCACCTGCTAATCAAAATATAATAATCATAATGTCAATGTCTCTAATCAATAGTAATAAAAATCATAGTGGATAAGTGTCAAAGAGGAGTGGGCATTACATGTTTCTTTCTTAAAAACAATGTCTCTGTCTTTGGAGCACACAGAGAGGAACTTTTTATTTATCAACACAGACCCAAATACTATGCATTTTGTTTCACACAATCTTGCTAAGAATGTGGATTCCATTGATAATCACTAAAGATGTCATTATCTATAACTTCCATTCCATTACACTATTATTATGATTTTTGTTCACCTAAATATGAAGTAACTTGTACAACTTTTTAAAATGTAAAGGTTCCTATCTTATTTTTATTGTGTCCCCTTTTGTTTGAATTTTTAAACAAAGTGTAATAAAATTATAGATAAATAATACTCATCTAAACTTTAAAAAGTGTTTACTTACTAAAAATATCTAATTAAAGAAGAATCTTCACATACCTACATCAAACTCGAACAAACATTGAAGACCCAACCTAATAAGGTTTAATTACAAATGATATATGAATGAATAATGAGGTCAAGTTATTGTGTCTCCTACTCCAAAACCTAAACTCGATGGCTACAACAATGCATAGCAAAAATAAATTTCAATTCCCAAAACCACACACTTTTATTCATAAAAGATAGTTTTTGGGCATAAATACTTGTAAATCAATCTAAAAGAAACTTTTGTTTCAAAATGAAGACATCTAGAGACATTGTTAAAAGACTATTCTCATAACTATTTTTTCGTTGTATCTACATATCTAGTGGCCAAGACGTTTTCTAGTGCAATTTTTAAAGTATGATAATCCCGATTTCTTGACATCAAAAATTATAATAAATATGCAATCATTTCACATATTTTTAAATAAACTAATAGTGTATAAGAAATATACGAGTAAAATAAAAAATTGTAGCCTATTTTTCTTCCATTACTTGCTTGTAGGAAGAAACATAACTTGCATTAAATAAAAGAGTAAATCGCCTCTAAAAGATTAGAGTTATCAATGTTTACATGTAGCCATCACTTAGATTTGAAATAGATTTATCGATAATAAACTAAAAATGTAGATGAAGAAAATGCTACCAGAAATCGAAGCTCAAAATATCCGTCCATGTTTTTTCTTTTTAAATTTTTTTGTAAATAATCAAATTCATCACTAAACTATATTCATCATCGTTACCCTTTCTCAAAATTAGTTGTGAAAGAAAAAGAGAGTTGATATATTCAATGGAGGTTTTCTCTTATCCTTCCATCATTTATCGCACACAAAGTGTCTATACTGCTATGAATAAGAAAATAAAAAACCAGGAAAATTGTTAGGAACTCACATGATTAAACCTTCTAGAAATCATGGCAAATATGACCAACTATATATGGTGGGATGGTTAATTAAATAAAATCGACATTCGTGGAATTGGCGAAATAGAATATATTCTTTGAAGCAAATTTGTGATGGACGGAGAATGAAGGAAAACTTTTCGATTATGGACTTAACCATTCTTTGCAAGTATAGGACCACTTTACATTTGAAATTATATCAAATATAAAATACCAACTAGTTATAAAGACTCCATGACACATCCATAATCATGCTAAACACATGACCCGTGTCACAATTCTAGTAATCTCCCAACCAAAAGCTTCTCGGAGTTTTGAAGCCAACACAATAAGCCATAATCAATATAGATATCGGGTTTGGAGTTGGGGTCAAGTCTTTGGTCAACAATCAACGGAGGACACACAATGACCAAGGAGATAGATGGTGTAGATTGAGAAAATCAACAAGGACATGTGTTGTCATTTCGACCCTCTTCAAATTGATTGGGTTCTTCATAGTGATTAATTTCTAGAATCCAAATCTATGTATATATATATATATATTCGTAAAACTAATCAAATTTCAAAAACATTCCCAAACATGTTGGCCAATGAGACCAAATGACTAGTAAGGTTCCATAGTTTTCTTGGCAATCCAAAAATATTTTAAAATATTGTCCCATCAATCACATGGGGATTCATTAAAAAATATACGTTTGGATTGGAGATTCATTGGCTACTTGTATAAGACAAATTAAACTTTTTGAAAATTTGGGAGAAGCTCGGACACTGCTTATGGTTGTAAAAATGGCCAAATTTATAATATAGAATTCCTACTTTTAGCCAAATTATGAATATTAGCCATTAAATTTTTCATGTATAAAACTTTGCCCTTTAACATTTTTTTCTTTTTCTTTCATGATGTCGACCCCACATGAATACAACCATTATAGAAGTAATTAAAAGTATCTCTCCATGAGAAGACGGTTTATTAATCAATACTACATCAATCAAGACATTACTGTACTAATAGAGATAAAATTATTTCCCATACTAGAAATAGATTCTCACGTACCATGTCTTTTTCGTCATCCTTCAATGTTTTGATTCACAAGGTTGTTGGGATTCATGCTCTAGTTCGAGTCGCATTAGATCCTTTGTCTTTGTGGTCAATTCCCTTGCAGTTTGTGTCTCGGTCAATTCGTAATAGCTCTAAGCACTGTAATTTATGCATATTTTACACCTTCAAAACCTTATATGATGCAGTAAAGTTCTGAAATTGAAAACATGCTATTTCAAAACACTATAAAAAGCTCTGTTAATCTACCAAACTGTATGGAATATGGTCTTAGGCACAAAAACTTGGACCTTTAACAGACCTGAATAAATAAAGTCATTGATGTGCCCAAGCATAGAGATGTTGCATCAACATGAAAATATTTCCATGCCTTAATAAACTTAAAAGTTAAAACCATGTCTTATTTTAAGAAAAGTGAATCTCAGCATAACAAGAATAATTTTCCTACAAGATGTCCTATAAAGTTTATTTGCAATGAGATCCCAGTTCTACGGGTTGTATTTAGTCACAACCTCTTTAAGCTTGGCATCCTCCGCGGGCTTCTAGTGGCCTCTAGCACATAAATTCGATTGCCCTCAGGAATATAACACCTCTTTAGTGTTCCAATTTCCCATCTCCTCATGCAGTCATTCTAGTTCGTGCAATAATCCTCTTCGCTTGACCAATTCTCTGCCATGGAACTGCTCTCCATAGTCTAAGTCGCTACTTCCTCCTACTGCATCATCATCATTCATTGTCATTCGAAAGTGGGGTTGAACACCTACTAAAAGGAAATATGATTTCTGCATTAGATTTCACAAGAAATAGATCCTTCAAAACCACCATCCTTCCTCAAAATTTCAAACGTCGCGGGTTCAAAATTTGCAATGCTAGAGCTGTCGCTTTCCTGCAACAATTGAGGTAAAATGAAAATTGTCCGATCTAATTCTTTTAGTCTCATCAAAACTAGAATTCCTCTCGTCGCATGTACGCAAAGGCGTATGATTTCCATTGTTGTATCCAGGGTAAGCAATATTACGGTTCCAATTTATATACAAAACCTTACAAAGAATAGTCGCTGAAAAGAATAATCATTCTGGATTTTTCCCTCCATGCATGAGAATAATGGTTCTTGGTTTTTTCCTCCCGTGCATTCTTTATTATTATAAATAGTTATGTATTAAGGAAATTATTGAGAATATAATTGATTTTTTAATTATTTATAATTGGTAAGTTATGTGATGTAGATAGATGTCATAGATTCTATGGAAAAGAGTTGTAGCACACCTATCAAAAAATCTATGGAAAAGAGCAGCATGTCCCCAGTTGTGGAAGGCGTATTGGCCCAACAATCATTGTGTTATATTTTAAAAAATATCCTAGATGTAATCCAAGTTATTTATGAGATAAACGATGCAATCCTTGTAAGTTGGTAATTTTGCACCTAGAAAATTGATGATAAATAAATTTATTTTTAATGGACATTATAGAGAACCAGTTTAAATTTAAGTAGCAGTTTCAATATGCAATTTTCCTACACAAACATATTCTAGAAACTTCCTGAAATTGGGAAGTAGAGTCATTTAGTGTATTTTGTGTCAAATTTCATGTTATCTTAAGATAAAGAAGGGTTCTCTTAAGTATTGCTTCTAGAGGTGTGTAGGATACTTCGTTGGGTAGTGTTATAAGATTAGTTGAAGGTGAAGCTTATTTTTAAGGCCCCTACGAACATATCTATGAAGGAATTTTGTTGATTGGGCATTAAAAAATTCAAAAACATGTAAATGAATTTTTTTATATTAACTTCGAATATGTAAGTCCATGCACAAACTCAAATTCAACATTTTGGAATTAAATTTAATAATTTTTGACATATTATAGCCTCAATAAAGAGGAGTTATAATCTTTTATTCTATTTTTATGTCGTTCATGAGTGGGATCAATCTCCTATAAAATATTGTGTATGTATGTCCTCATCAAAATACATAACCACTTACCTACCTAGGAAGTTACTAAATTTTAATTTATTATAGGATGTTCTGAAAGAGGGATTCGTGAGAACCAATATCGAAAACAATGCACCACAATGAAGTTGCACTCCGAAGGTAATGTCAAGCTCGATAATATGCAAATAACAAAACAAGTCTGCTCATACTCATAGATCGAAAAAGGAAATACAAATAGGGGTGTTGTGTAACCCCCATGCCTAAACAAGGATAGAATATCAATGACATGACTGACACATATGACGCCACTAAAGGAGTTATAATTCCAAATAAGGAATGTAATCGCTATGATGTCATCGACGTAAATGACAATGACAGATTCTATGATAGAATCGACACTTGTCAATTGACTTCTAAGACCTATGACTCTCGCATGGTGAGATGACTCACCAAGTGATGTGGATGATGACTAATCATGTCACACACACAAACACCCCCTTCATTGAAGCCGAGGAAAAGGTAAAGGTAAGCCGGAATAGAAAAGAAGACTCCACTGACAACTAACTAAAATATGTGTCAATGGGGCCCGAAAACTAAAGGCTTGAAAAGGTGCCCATATATAAACAACATCTTTCTAGAAAGAAGAGTTAAAGAAAGAGGACTATATAGCTTTGAAGAAGATGGGCAGCTGCGGTGAGACCTCACCCAAAAAAAGAGACCGCAAGTGAAGAATTTTCACCTCGGTGAAGGGCTTGGTGAATATGTCTACAACCTAATCGGTTATGTCAGAACATACTTGTATGTCGATGATGTTTCATGTATCATCTCCAGAGTGCAAGTGCATGTGAATCTCAATGTACTTTGTGCACGATGCTGAACTGAATTTCTACAAATTGAGATAGTGTTGGGGTGTGGAGCATGTTTTGGTCTTCTTGAAATAGTGTTGAAGTGTTGGAGTTCAAACGGTTAAGTTTGGAGACTCTAGGAGCATTCTGCGGTCATTCTTTGTGACATTGTTGTGCGATCGATGTGCCGTTGTTGTGGCGTTCTTTGTTAACATGCTATTAAATTGGCTATTAACATCGAGGACTATTTTTTCCAGCCATGGCAAGTTGAAAGATCACGACTTTCAATCTTAGGAGTCGGCTTTATGGCTTCTTAGGAGGATTTGAATCCTATAAATAAAGGTATTAGGGTATCTTGAAGATATCTTGAGTGTTCAAGAGGTCCCGAGTCTTAGAGATCAAGAGGTGATCAAGAGTGATCAAGGTTAAACAATTGGTTGTCAATTGTGGTTTAGATGTGGTTTAAGCATCTTTGGAATTACTTTTGAGTTCATAAGCTGAGAGAAGATTGTGAGAGTTGTTTTACTCTTGTTGATAATAAAATGCGAGAAAATTCTTGGTGGACATAGCCCACATTGGGTGAACCACATTAAATCTTGTCTTGTTCTCTTTTGTACATTATTCATTTATGATGTTATATTTACTGCATGTATACTTTTGCTATATAGTTTCCCTCTTTTGTTGTGGTTTGAGGAATTATTTCCACATATTTGTTCTCTAATTCTTAACAATTGGTATCGAGATCTTTGGTGGTTTTTCTGAAGTTGTAAATCACGGGAAAGTTTAGCTTGAGTGGGAGCTATGGTAGATGAGGGCGATCGAGGGTTGAGAAGTTCAATGGGTAGAAATTTGGTTTGTGGAAGATGCAAATGGAGGATTACTTATATCGAAGTACCTCCATGTTCGTTTGGTGGAAAAGCAAAGAAACCTACAGCCATGTCGGATGAGGATTGGGAGTTGCTAGATAGAGAGGCACTCGGGGCAATTTGTTTATGCCTTGCATCTTTGGTTATTTCAACATATCACAGGAGAAGACCATGGAAAGTCTCATGAGTGCGTTGGGGAAGTTATATGAAAAACCCTCTCATGCCTCTAATAAAATATTTTTGATGAAAAAATTATTTAATATGAAGATGTCTGAGAATGGTTCTGTTGCTGATCATTTGAATGAATTTAATATGGTTGTCAGTATGTTAAACTCAATAAAAATTGACTTTGATGATGAGGTCAGGGCTTTGTTGATTTTGTGCTCCTTGCCAGATAGATGGGACAGCTTGGTTATGGCTGTAAGTAATTTAGTCTCTAATAACTCAAAGCTGAAGTTTGAGGATGTGATAGGTGTGATCCTAAGTGAGGAAATGTGAAGGAAGAGCACCGGAGATTCTTCTACTTTTGGAAACGCTTTGACGGTGGAGAGCGAGAGGAGACAAAAGAAAGAGGGAAATGTAAGCGTGGTAAGTCGAATGATCGTGGAAGGTCAAAGTCCAAGAGTAAGTTAGAATTTTGGCACTATGGGAAGGTTGGTCATGCTAAGAAAGATTGTTGGTATCTTCGAGATAAGAAAAACAAAAAGGAGGAAACTAAAAGAGGGTAAATTTGGCAACAGGTGATGTTTATCAAGATGCCTTAATTGTTTCTTTAGTTAATATTGTTGAATCTTGGGTGCTAGATTCGGGGGCTTCTTTCCATGCCACCCCACATAGACATTACTTTATTGATTTTGTTCAAGGTGATTTTAGACATGTATATCTTGGTGATGATGAACCATGCGGCATAGTAGGGAAATGTTGTGTTTAGGTGAAAATGTAGAATGGAAACACATGGCTACTTAAGGACGTCGGGCATGTGCCTAAGTTGAGGTGGAACTTAATATCGGTGGGACAACTAGGTAGTGATGGTTGTATGGCTATTTTTATAAGCAGATTCTTGGAAGGTTACCAAGGGAGCTCTTGTCATTACAACAGGTAAGAAAAATGGTACTTTGTATTTAACTAGTGGTGCTGATTATTGCAATTTAGTTGTTGTAGATGGAGATATCAACTTTGTGGCACCCAGAGACTTGGTCATATGATTCATAAGGGCATGTAGATTATAAGGACCATAGGATACCCGGATTAAAGGAGTTATGTTTGGACTTCTATGAGGACTCGTTTATGGGAAATAGAAGCGGGTGAGATTTCTCAAGGTTGGACCTACCACGAAGGAGGGTAAGTTGGAGTTAGTGCACACAGATGTATGGGGGCAGCTAAGGTAAACTCTATTGGTGATTCATGTTATTACGTCACTTTCGATGATGCAACTAGAAAATTTTGGGTATATTGCATTAGAAATAAATTTGATGTACTTGAAACTTTCAAAAGATGGAAAGCCTTGGTTGAGAATGAAACAGTCTCAAGCTGAAATGTATCGGTTGGATAAAGGAGGGGATTATTGCAGCAATGAATTTATTGATTACTGTTCAGCTCAAGATATGGGATCCATAGGCAAAGAACGGTTCCAAATACTCCATAGGAAAATGGAGTGTTAGAGAGAATGAATAGGACAATCATGGAGTGTACTAGGTGCTTGAGGTTACATGTGGGGCTGTCACTCATGTTTTGGGTAGAAGTGGTAAGTACGATTATTTATCGATTAACGAGAGGACCTGTATGGCCTTGGATGGAGGTATACCGAGGAGGCTTGGTTTGGTAAGAAAATTGATTACTTGTTTCTTAGAGTATTTGGATGTGAGGTATTTGTTCACATTGATAAATATTATAGGACCAAGTTAGAGGCTAAGTCACAGAAATACACCTTTGTTGGATATGGTGAAGAGGATTTTGGTTTTTTGTTTTTGGAGTCTTAAAGACAAGAAAATATTTCATTCTAGAGATATTGTATTTAATGGAAAAATCATGTATAAATATCAGTTACATGAACATAAAGAGGAATCAAAGAAATAATACATGGTGTTAGAGGACATTGCGGGACAGTAAGGTGTCAAAGGGGTCGGTTCATATGCACAACATGTTCCAAAGCCACAACTTGATTCAGTACCTACTCATCGGGAACCCCAAACTCCCGAGGTGAGAAGGTCTTCTAGGGAAAGTAGGGAACTTTGAACAATTTACTCCATCTTTGAATTATTTATTGCTCACTTGTGGTGGAGAGCCAAAGTCTTTGGGAGTAATGAGAAAGTTTATGAGTGATCTGGTAGAGAAACCTTTGGCGGCGATAAAATGGATCCTTGATTTGAGAGGACCACAGGGAGCAGCATTGTGTTTTGGTGGATCGAGACACTACATTATGTGGATATGTAGATTCGAGACATGGCAAGAGATTTGGATAGCAGGAGGAGCACTGTGAGTTATGTATTTGATTGGTGATACATCGGTGAGTTGGATTTCATGGTTACTATAGGTTGTGGCTTTATCAACCATAGAGGCTGAGTATGTTGCTGCCATAGAGGCAAACAAGGAGATGATTTGGTTACATCATATGCTTGATGAGTTGGGGCATAAGCAGGAAGTTGGGAGACTACATATTGATAGTCAGAGTGCTATTTATTTAGCGAAGAACTCCACTTTCCACTCTACGACAAAGCACATTCAGCTGAGATATCATTTCATCAAGACAACTTTGGAAGAAGATAAGTTGAAGTTGGAAAAGATTCATACCAGTCAGAATCCTACGAGATATGATGACCAAGGTGGTCACAGGGAGAAGTTGAAGTTTTGTTCAACTTTGATTAGCCTTCATGGTTGATAATGAAGGATTAATAACTTTTCTCGGTGGAAACAATCTCAGAAGTGGGAGATTGTTGGGGTGTGGAGCCTATTTTTGGTCTTCTTGAATCAATGTTGAAGTGTTGGAGCTTGAATGGTTAAGTTTGGAGACTTCAAGAGCATTCTGCAAGTCATTTGCTCTAATGTTGTTGTGCGGTCACTATCCGTTGTTGAGGCGTTTACATTAACATCTTTGTTAAATTGGTTGTTAACGTCGGGACTATTTTTTCTAGCCGTGGGAAGTTGAAAGATCGTGACTTTCAATCTTCTAGGGTTAGCTTTATGGCTTCTTAGGAGGATTTTAATCCTATAAATAGAGGTGTTAGGGTATCTTGAAGATATCTTGAGTGTTCAAGAGGTCTTGAGTCTTAGAGATCAAGAGGTGATCAAGAGTGATCAAGGTTAAGCAATTGGGTGTCAATTGTGGTTCGGATGTGGTTTAGCATCTTTGTAATTCTACATTGTGAGTTCATAGCGAGAGAAGATTGTGAGAGTTGTTTTACTCTTGTTGATAATAAAATCTAAGCAAATTCTTGGTGGATGTAGCTCACATTAGGTGAACCACGTTAAATCTTGTCTTGTATTCTTTTGTAAATTATTCATTTATGCTATTATATTTCGCAAGTATAATTCTGCTATATAATTTCCTACTACTGTGGTTTGAGGAATTGTTTCCGCATATTTATCCTCTAGTTCCTAACAAATAGTGCTCATGTTGTCACAGTAGATAATGGTAGGGTGCCGAAAGTAGATGCCAAAATCTGTCAAGATACCTTTTAACCAAACAACTTATTTGGAAGCGTTAACTTGCTCCTTTGTATTCTACTTTTGTCGATTATATGACAATGGCGTTCTTCTTCTTGTTGGACTAGGCTGACGGGACCTGAACCAAGACTGAAACTATAGCACGAGGTTTACTTTCAATGATCTAGATCACCAACCCTATCCGAGTTTATAGATCTAACCAATTCAATCTCGGTCCCTCCTAAGTAATGAATACCATCAGTGTGAGTGCCACAAACATAGTGAAGGATTCACTTTGATACTTTTAAATGCATCTCATGGCGCTTCGTACATAAATATGGACATGATCCCGATAGCATATGAAAGATATGGATGAGTGTGAGTAAGGTAGATCAAGCTCCCCACCAACTAGATAAAGTGCTGTACTTAACCAAGGGGAATAGCAATTCAAAACCAACTTGACCCCGGAAAGAAAAGGAGTAGGTGAGGAGTTGCAATCAAACATGTAAAACCGAGAAAATAAATCAAGAGTAATTAGGTTGTGAGATCATAATTCTCATGTCGGATTGTGAAATATGGATCTAAGAAAGTAATGAAGCAATCCTAAGTCGGACATGGAGTTCACTTTTTGACCAAGGAGATTTTCGTAGAATCAATGATAGAGGAAGAGCTACTGTGATCAACAAGTCATCAACATAGAGAACAATAATAATCTTGAAGTCATCCTACCACGAGAATATACACATTTGGGTCGGAGTGACACTTTGAGAGAACCTTGATGCAAGTAAAAGTAGTCCATCTTGGCATACCAATCCCTAGGGGCTTGTTTAAGGCTGTAGAGAGACTTATTTAACTTACAAATGAGGGATGGATCATGGACATAACCTAAAGGTTGTTCCATATAGATCTCTTCCTCTAGGTCCCCATGAAGGAAGGCACTCTTAACATCCATCTGGTGGACTTCCCATATGTTAGTAATAACGATGACAAGGGTCATCGAATGGAAGTCATCTTCACAACCAAAGAAAAGGTTTCCAAGTAATCAACCCAACTACAGGAGAAACCATTAGGTACAAGTCGTGCTTTATATTTCTCGACTTCTCCATTCGATATATCCACCTACACCAAATGAATTTTCTTCCTTTCATAAGAGGGTAAGATCCCAAGTGTCATTCTTTATGAGTGAGAATAATCCTCATTCATAGTAGAATCCCACTCAAGAATCCCGAAGCTTCTGGAAAGATGGTGGATCGAAGCAAAGGCGAAGAAGGAGTGGGCTCTAATGAAACTCACTCCCATATGTATCTCATCTGAAGGATCTCCAACTAAATGTCCAGCACTCTGTAAACTTTTCTGCCCAAAGAGGTCCCAAAGGTTCAAGCTCATATTCGAAGATTACATTTATCCAAAATTCACCCTCAAGGTAATTTTGATAACATACATCAAATTCTTTAGTCGGAAAATAGATTGAGTCGAGCAAAAATTTCATGTTTCTAGGGTCCCCTCATATTTTCTAACTCCCTGTCCAGTAGAAGAGAAAGTTAGAGAAAATGTGAAAAAATTTGCAAAAACAAGCTCGGGCAGGGAAAAAAATCACGAAAAATGGCTAAGTCCTAGTCTAGAAGCATTTGGGACAAGTGGGACAAAAGGCGCGGATCGGCGAAATGAGCACGAGCGGCCACAAAGCAATTGGGACATCTCGGGACAAAAGGACGCGTGGGACGTGGGAGAATCCGGCGGCCGAAAAGAGAAAAAATTGGTTAAATTCTATTGAGAGGGTCGCCTTTGGGACAAGCGGGACAAAAGAAGCGAACCGGCTGAACAACTGCGAAATGAGTCAAGGCGATGCGAAAGCTTGATGCAGGGACGCGTGGGCCAAAAAAATACGCGAACCAGCTGAGCCCAAGAAATGAGAACTTTTGTCCGAGCAGTTGGGACAAAAGCGCGAACCGTAGGCAAGGCGGCGTTGTCCCAGACGATCCTGAAACCAAATGGGACATATGGGCCAAAAGTACGCGAACGGCCGGTTCAGCCAAAATGGGAAATTTCAGCACTTTGTGCCAAATGGGACAAAGGGATGCGTGGGGCGCAAAGCGAAATGGCGAAGGCGAGGAGAAAAGTCAACATTTGACCCGTGGAACTTCAAACGGCCATAACTTTTGACTCCGAGCTCCGATTTTCATAAAATTGGACTTTCTGGAACGAGCACGACGTCCTCGCCAAAAAAATTTTCGCTCCAGTCAGTCAATGCTCATTCCCGTCAAATGACAGAAAACGCCTGCCAGGCCCAAAACAGCTGCCCGCACTCAGAAGGCCATAACTTTTGCATTTCTCAACGAAATCACACAAAATTGGTACCATTGGAATCGTGGTTCCGAGACCGATGCACAGAAATCAAGAAATTCCAGATTTGATCAGAAATTGATTGAGTTTTTAAGGAAACGTGGCCGGGTTCAGAACAGTGTTTTATTTGGTAGCTGGGAGTGCAATTAAGAGGCATGGTCATCATTCTTTCTCTGCTGCAGCACATGGGACAGTATGGGGAGCCTTTTGCAAGTAATGTATAACCATTCCACTCAATTTAATGCCTCTTACAGGTGGTTGAAGGACAGATTTCGGGATTTCCATTTTCCCTTCTCTTCTCCTTCTCATTTTTCTATAAATTGGAGTGTTGGACTCATTGTAAAGGGGAGAGTTTTTGGGTAACAAAGCTCTGTCAAAATTGCTTTGTGAAGCCAGTGTGTTGCAGGCCCTTGTAGTGGACTCCTTGCATGGTGATCCAGGGCCTTATCTTGTAATAGATTGAACTGTGCATATCATGAAGCAATAAAATATCAGTTTGTGGATATATCTTCCCCTGCTGTGTTTCCTTGCATTCTTCTTGCCCCTTTAATCTTTCTACAAGTATATTGTGTCTATTTATTATGTTCTTGCAGGAATTCATTATCATTGTGTGTGCTTGGAATATTCTTGTGAATGCATTTCTTTGGATTATGGTGATTGTCATCACCTCTTCTAGTGTGCACTTTGTCTCATATTTCACACATTTGGAGATTACTCTCACACCCTCCTTTTACGGTGTATCACCGCTTTAGTGTAGGCTTTCATTTTATGCATTTTCTTTCCCTGGTCCCTTGGAAATTTAGATTAGAATAGGTTAGCTTGCACTTGCTTTGGAGTAGATTGTAGCGGTGAGTAGTTTAGGAGCAAGAACCGGCTTTCTCTGGAGGTCTCTGTCTCAAGTAGCAAGTCCCACAACTTGGAGATAGTACCCATGTTATCCAATCACACTTTGTGAGTTCAAATACATGCACGGGGGTGCTTTGTGATTCGGTGATAACATATTCTTCACTCAAGTGAGAAGGGACATAGTCCTCATCATCACCATCTTGTCGGAATTAGAAGACTCATAAGTTTGAGGATTGGGAGGATTAGGTAGAGGAGGAAATCGATCAACAACATCATCATCTCATAAGTCAAAATCTGAATCGAGGGTAAAAGAACCTCATTGGAAGTCAAAGTCAAGGATGACTCATCAAAATTCATACTTCTCTCAATATAGAGCTCATGGGTAGTAGGGTTCAACAATCGATATCCTTTCACACCATCAAGATACATCTCTCAGACAAAGATACAAGGTTTGGATTGTGGATTTAATGCCTTATGTTTCTTCATGGGAATCGAGCCATAGCCTTGGATCCGAAGACTCAAAAGTGCTCAACATCAATCTTATGTCCAAACCAGGCTTGAAAGTGTGTCATCCCTCTTCTTGCCCTTATGTTGAACACTATTCTAAATGTAACAAGCACAATTCTTTGCTTCGAACATGCAATATTACGAGAGGAAGGGACTTGAGTGAACCATACAAGTGGCCATCTCCTTGAAATTTCGTTTCTTTCTTTCTACAAGTCCATTTTGGGAAGGGTTATAAGCAACTATACGCTATAAAGCAATCCCCTCAAAAGGTAAGAAATCCTCAAACCTATTACTCACATACTCACCTCCATTTATCTGCATTTGAAGAACCTTGATAGACCATTCCGCTTGATTCTCAAAGCAAGAACCTTAAAGTTTTGAAAATTCTCAAAGACTTCAAACTTAAGCTTAAGAAAATATACTAAAGAATAACGTGAAAATTCATCTATGAAGGTCAATATATATATAGCTCTAGTGAAAGAAGGAGAGATGGAAAGGGGCAAAAAACATCGGTATGAACAAGATCTAAGGGACGAGTAGCTCTCAGATTTTCCCTTATCAAAGTTTTTTTACGGTGCTTTTCGAGGGTGTAACCCTCACAAAGACCTTTAGAAAACTTAACTTGGGGTAACCCGTTGACCATTTTGTTTTGGCTCAATTGTTCAAGGTAAAAATAATTTAGATGCCCAAAATGCTCATGCCATAGCTTGCTAACCTCATTTTCATGAGTTAGCAAGGCATTGGGTGTCAAATTAGAAGAGAAGTGGGAAAAGGTATACAACTATGAACGGTGATCTGCCTTTCCCTCACGACCACAAGATCTGATCGAGTTAAGTTCACAAATGATCACTGAGTTAGGACCAAATTCCACTCACATTCCTTCACCAAGGTGGGTGATTTGGTAAACCGATAGAAGATTGGTAGAGATTGGTAACACTCAACACTTGGTTAAATGTTCCACCTTCTATCTCTACCGATCCACTACCGAAACTAACACATGAGTGTCATCACCCAACATGATTTGGGACATGCCACATGGTTCAAGGCTATATAATTCAACCTCTAATGAATCCATGTGGTGCGAGGCACTAGAATCAATAATCCAAGTTGATGATGGAGTTGATGTAGCTACGAGGGCCATACCTTTCTTCTTTTCATTTTTAGACTCCTTTTCTTTAGAAGAATCACCCTTCTGAGCATTTTGTTTAACGGATTTAGGAACACTTATTTTATTCTTCTCAAGCAAATGAGTTAAGTGATCAATTTTTTTTTAAAAATAATGATGCTCATTGTGGCCAGAATTTTTACAATAGGAGCATTTACACTTTTCCTTCTTCGCTTTAGGCTCAGAAGTCAAAGTGTTAGTGTTGGGATTAGCTGGGGGTTGGTTGGTATTGGTTTCTTTCTTAGGTTGGTCCTTTTTTTCTTTCTTATTTTCATTTTCTTGCCCTTATTTTCCACAAGGGCATGTGACTTGGATTTTAGAGTCCCCATTTGAATGAGTTTGTCCTATTCTCGAATGAGTTGGGATGAAAAATGTCAAAGGAGGTCATTGTCCAAACCACTACCCATGGCGGATTTTATGGCGTGAAAAGTTGAAATGAAGACAAAGTATTCAGGACCTAATTTAGAAAGAATCAACAAGATACATTGAGAGTCTTTCTTTCCACTTTACATTCCTTTAGAAGTAGTCTAGTTGAGAATAAGGCCCGTAGGTTTTCAAACTCACTCGTATTTAACCCTAGTAGTTTGTTCTCCAACTCATGCACTCTCATGTCATCTTGCTTCCCAAACAAATTGTCTAGTGTTTTCCATGCTGCATCATCGGGAGTTAAGGAGGTTTCAATGTGGAAGAGCAAGTTGGGAGAGACAAACATAAAGAGAATACCTAAGGCTTCATCACAATGGTTGAACCACTTAGATTTTTGGGTTCATCATTAGGTTCGGTCTCTAACCCCATGGCAAAATGGTATAACCCTTTATTTCACAAAAACAATATAATTTTAGATTTACATTCAAAGAAGTTACAAGGTGTGAGCACCGTACCTTAGAGATATCCATAACGAAGAGATAAAATCAAAGGATGTAGAAGGAAGGAGAGAGAAAAGAAACAACCACCCTAGAATAATATCACACCCCCGAGTTTGGCACTTTATAGTTCAGTGCGTTGATTTTAAGTAGATGCGACGTGTGCTAAGAACCGTGTGTCACTCACCTTGCAATTAGCGTAATAATGTGGAATAGTGGAGACAAAAATCAAGGTTCATTGGCCGCAGCAGATTGACACGGAAAGCAAGCACAAGAACAAGAGAAAAAAAGAAGGGAAAGAGAGGGATTTGTGAGAAACAACATCTCATGTCAAATGAAAGAATCCCTTTGCCGTAAGACTTTGGTGGACGTGCTCACAAGTCCACAAACAATAAAAGGGATAGAATAAAGCTCAAGATGAACTGATTTAAGCAATACAAAGACACCCCCTGCATGTGACACTTTATAAAATAGTACGTTTACAAAAATGATAATCCCATCAACTAGAGTGCAAAAAACATGCAACTTTGACAAAAGATATGCTCATAACCGAGCAACAAGTCAAAATTTATAGCAAAAACAATTCCCATAACTAATGGAAAAATGCTAATAGAAAAGGGTGTTGTATGTATGCTCATTGGAAATGGAATTAAATTTAGATAGGGTTTGTTGTAATTGTGAGGGGGATTAGGATCTTGCCCGACCTCAAACCTCACCCTCCATCTTCAACACTCGAAGGAAGGATATTAAAACAAGCAAAAGAAATATCTAAAAATAAATTACAATGCCAATTAAATGTTTTACACCTTAAAATATTTTAAAATGTGATTATTGATTTACCAATAATCAATTCTAAAGGAAGGAAGGTGTATCACCTGAGCTATGACAGTGTTGACCGAGTTGGTGAAGGAGAATGGAAAAACCGTCGAGGAAGCCATTGAGAGGGAGATCCCGAGGAGTTAGCCAGGACCGATCGAGATGTTGCGAGAATAGTCACCAAGATGTCGAATGGTGTGGGCCTCTCAAATGAAAGTGTAATGGCGAGCCTCGTGAGGTTGGTGTGAAGTATGTCGAGTCGATGTGATAGGGATGAGGTAGTCATTACTAGCTCTAAGTGGAATATCGAAAAAATGACCACTCCTTGAGTTGTCGATAGTGCACATGTGATCTAAATGCACAAGCACGGGCAGAAATGTTGAGTAGTGGGAAGATACTAGAGGGCAGATACGGTGAAAAAACTAAATAGAGCACAATGCCCTAAACCGGGAATGGAAGAGCTGAGGTAGATCTTTGAAATGGTGTAGGGAGCCTTTCGACTCAATCAATGTAGGTTTGAGAGGCCAAAGGAAAGGTAGAGAACCAAGAGGACACAACACCGAGGGTGAGACAAAGAACCAACGTAGAAGCTGGATGTGTAGGGTGGGAGGAAGCGGTGCAGGCGAGTTAAAGTCATTCTCAAATGTGAAGATCTCAAGTCAACCACTTTGTACTTCGGGTTCAATGCAAGCACGAGGAGATTAGAAACACAAGTTGGGCAGACCAAGGCACGAGTAGACTTCAAACTACACAAACTGAGCCCTTAGTTGGGGTGAAAACATGATGCAAAAGCCTAAAAATCCAATGTAACCACATTGATAGAGCACACAGACATGTGAAACCAGTGCCGATAGTGCTAAAAATAAGCATAGAGATCGGAGGTGAGAGGTATCAATACCCAATGCACAACAAAGCAATGCACAAGCAAACAAAAAACGAGCCTCCAAATCCAAAAATGTGCCCGAGCAGTAGGTTCACCAATGTAGATGAGTTAAAAAACCACAGGTCCACGCTAGAGTAAAAATGAGCTCACAAGAATAGAAGCAATCCTGAATGAACTCAGCAACCATGATAAAGCAAACCAACCAAATACTCTCAAACTTGCAACTACTGAAACCTCAATACGAGGTGAGCAATACAATTCCAAAATAATAATAAAAAAACTTGCATGAGGAAATAAGAAGAAACTAGAAGTAATAAACAAATTGATAAACGAAGAGTGCACATTTTACCAAAACCATCTCTGATACCATGAAAGAGGGATTCATGAGAACCGATGTTGAAAAAAATGCACCACAACAAAGTTGCACTCTAAAGGTAACATCAAGCTCCAATGCAATAAGAAAGATTCAAACAATGGAAAGAATATGCAAATAAGAAAACAGGCAGCTCATGCTCATAGATTGAAAAAAGGAAGTACAAATAGGGGTGTTGTGTAACCCCATGCATAAACAAGGAAAGAATATCAATGACGCCTTGCGACCCATATGACATGAATGAGCGCATATGATGCCACCTTTGAAGGAGGAGTTACTGATTCGAAATAAGGAATGTAACTCCTATGATGCACTAACACAAATGACAATGACAGATTCTATGACAGAATCTGACACTTTTCATTTGACTTCCTAAGACCTATGACTCTTGCAAGGCGAGATGACTCACCAGGTGATGTGGATGATGACTAGGCATGTCACACACACCAATAGTTCTAAGAAAAATATTGGCCTTGTTTCATGTATTGATGCCCTTCATGTTTAGGATTAATGTTTAGATCAAGTAATTTGTAAAAACATGTCCTCAATAAAATCCCATTAAATTTCATGCTAAGAAATTTACTAGTTTTTTATGTATTACAATCTCTTCCAAGTGCGGTGTAATCTTTCTTAGCATAGACATGCACTTTTTGACTGTGGTCCTCTCTCGGAGGAATTAATTTTCATTATAAGTCCATTCCAAAATCATAACTAGATTCTTAGAAAGGTATTTACTAATTTCATACATAATATAATATCATAACTAGATTTCTTAAGTAGAAATCTAAGCTCACTTTACATATTGATTCAAATAATGAGTTGTATTTTATTTAATTTAAAGTAAATTATCGAGATTAGTTCCATGTTGAAACACTAAAGGGCATGATTTTTCTAGAAAAACAATGACATAATTTTGAGATGTTGCGAGTCATCTCTCTCGATTTGATGTGTATGCTTTTGTATACATGGAGATTCATTTGATCTTAGATCAAGTAACTCCTGAATACATAGAAAATTATTCCTTAACTATTTGCAAGAAAAATACTTAATTGTAGGGTTAAGAAAAGGAAACCGGGGTTTGAAGATAAGGTAACGTGATTGACATGCCCAGAGATTTCCTACTATTGTAGTAAAAACTACAAATATGTACCCTTTACAAAAGCATAAAGGTCTAACTTGCCATCCGGAAGAGGGATCTAGCGTTTGAAGATCAACTCATGAAGTACTATAAGAATGGGGAAAAGATAGTTGAATCTACAAATTAGGGCATGCTCTTGATAGAAGGATTTGGCTGCAAAACTTCATCTCCAAAGGAAACATGGGTGTTTCTAGAAACAAGAACCATAGGATTGAATCCACTCTTCTCCTACATATCCTCTTAAAAAGAATGGTTAGTATTATCGGCATGTTTGTGCCCATCCTAAATAGGAACAACATTATTCCCATTAAATAGGAAAGGAGTAATCATTGCATTACAAAATGGGAAAATCTTGCCTTTAAAAGCCCCGTCCCCATCATCACAAAAATGGTCAAAAATGAAACGAGAGATAGAGAAAGGAATATCATTTTCGACAATGACACTAATTGGGCAAGATCTGCATCGCCTCTACCTCTAGAGCCTTCTTGAATTTTGTCTTTAGGGCACAAAAGGGGATTTAATCCCTTGTCCACCAGATTTTCCACCCCTATGGCTCCCGACGGACCACTTGCTCTCCCCATTTCTGTGAGGCAGGACCATCCTTTGGGTTCTTCTTGTTCGGATTTGAGAGCATTATGTGGGTGAGAACTACTTTGTAAGATATTCCTTTTCTTCTTCCATTGCTATCTCTACCCCTTGCCACACCATTTTTCCACCCTTAGCCATGCACGATTGTTTTTGGCCCACCAAACCATTACCACTTCCTTGAATAAGGTATTTAGAGTTTGAAAGGCTAGGTTTAAAGTGCGGCTTTACAGGTTTAAGGTTCAAAGGAGTCATCATAAAATTAGAGAGAAATTTATAAATTACGAATTAAATTTTAATAGTTTAAACATGACATATTTTAAAGTATATTAGTTTTAATTTTATTCTACTAATAAATATATTTTTATTAGACATAGTAAAAATAGATTTTAAAGGGATTTGGAAACCTTGTACAATAAAAATATATAGAGTAAAGCTCAAAGAAGAGACAAAATGAAAAACAAGGCTCTATCACCCCGAGATGGAACACACGAGACGAGCCACGGAAAGCAAAAATAGGAAACATAAAACAAGAGAAAGGGCCCTCTAATGTAATTATCAAAGAACTTGACAAACATGTAGAGTAAGACCCTTACTAAATCATTTCTTTCCCTTTATGGGATTTGAGGTTCATCTTAAAGGGAGATATATTTTTGTTTATCACTTTATTCCACCCCTCCCCGTCAACATTAAAATATTCGTTACCTCCCTCATGTGGTGAACCGATCCTCCCAAGCTCCATGCAAAGCTCTATGTTGTGGTCCTTGAAACATTAAATCACGTGATTTGTAGTACCCACTCCTCTTCGATGTATTGTTTTATCTTGACATTGATAATATTGGAATGATATTAAAACATTTGATTATGATACATTTATCAATAGATGATAGATTATACTAATATTTGGATTATTTACATTATGATGTATATATTTTATTACGATGCACTAGATAATGATGCTAGACAATTGGATCTATGTTGATTTTCATGATGTAGATTTTATACTAATATGTTATGTTTTGAGATGTGGAGTAAAATTGTAATCTCATGGATGATAGGATTATATTTTAATATATTGATGGATAATAGAATTTGCTAATGTAAAATGTTGGATATTTATTTTATATGCATATTGTCTAGATGTTGTTAATCCACCAAATGGCCAAAAAGATTTTTATTTTTGTAGGAATTTGATCACATACATCGAAGGGGATAGGGGACCAACAATAGAAGGATATCGGGGGTTGAGTAATGAAGATAAATTTGTGAACTTGTGTAATGTTATTTATTGTGGTGGTTTTGCATGACTAGTTTGGAGGTATCCCATCCGGGGTGATTTCACATGTGTGGTCAGTATGACGAAAAAGTGACAAGTGAGCGTGGGAATCTACAAGTAACTCTTCCTCACACCCGACCTCCCGAGATCATCTTTGAGACGGCCGGTGGGGATGAAATATGCATGGGATTTAGACAAACTAGTTAGGAAATCTTATGTCTTCAACGCGCCTAGTGGAATCTGCGAATCTAAGGCAAGAAGGCTCTCCTAACTTCAACCGGTGTGATAGATTGATCGGTGAGGATGAGCTGCTCAAGGCTTCAATCAATATCGAGCTTTGGCATTATTTGATCTATAGGTTGTGGGATACGGAAAATGACCTGGAATAGTTTCGTGTATGTCTCAGGAGACTGCACAGGTCATAGGGTGGATGATGGGTGCATTGATTCTACGAAGGATTGTGCAGTCTAGTCTAGAACTCCTTAGCTTTATTAGCTACTACATCTAACAAGAATAAATGTTCGATGATGATAGGTGGAAGTGGAGTAGATCTGAATACTAATGTGCGTAAGCCAACATCTATGTCCTGATTCACTGTGGATTCGTTGGGTTGCATGGGATTTGTGAGTCACAACCGTAGATTCTGGTTGTTGTGGACCTCTTTATGGTCATGTGCGAAATCAATCCCTAATCCCTAGTATCTAATAGTCGTATGCCTTCTCGGCCTCTATATTCGGGAATTAACAGGTTGTGTGATCTTTTGAGTATCGATAGGTGTTCTTAACCCTGAATTCTTAAGCTAGTATCATGTGCAGTGAGAGTATCTCCTACATCCGGTTGTGGAACCAAAGGATCACAACCAAATGTTTTGTCTCTTTCAAGCCCTTACTATAGTCATGTGGATATTTATCTAGGGTAAGCTATAGTTACGCTGATTTGACCAAAACGTGTGTGCTTGGTCTTCTTCTATGTTTAACCCGCTCAGCGTGAATCTGATCTGTTGCAAGTCTCGCTTATTGTTCGGAAGACTTGGATCCTAAGATTCTGATCTATGTCAGTTATTGCTGTGATGAGATTGGGTTGAGGCACGATTGGCTCGAATATGTATTCTCTGGGCTCTCTAGGTCCCGTGATTGTCATACAAAAGGAATGATACAAATCTAACTAATGACAGAATAACTTAACTGCATAAGATATGTCTATGTATATTCTTTATTGATAAACTACTAAACAGAATTTAAAGAGAAATTATCTAATATATCTAAAAATAATGACAACTAAACTAATAATGCAATTTAAAACAAACAAAGCAACCGAGTATAGCTACTTGTCTGTGCAATTTGTAGATCTATTCTAAATAACCTGATAACTGATCTACTCTATTTGAAAGACTCTCGATCCTACCTCGAAGTGGGAATGAATCATAGTTTCTCGAAGCTATCAACCCTCACTGACTTCCCCGACAATATCGAAAGTGAAATTAGCCGAAAATGAAATGATTGACCACTTTATTTGATATGTTTTAACTATAAATTTAAAAGCTTGAACCTGGATTTCTGAGCACGTGGCGAATCCAATGGTGTGTGTGGCTTTTTCCTCGCAGTGATCTCCTCATTCCTTCGTGCTCACGTGGATCCAGAAAAGCGTGTAATGCTAGCATCAACAAAAGTAGATATTGGAAAAAGGTAGCTTTAGGATACAGACTGAATACAATGTGAGTAGGAGAGGGATAGCGCAAGAGTACAGAGCTTGGCTTATGTAATTCCTAGTGGGATTTATTGTGAGTCATGCAACATAAAACGTCCAGAACCTGAAACTATCCTGTTTGATGAACAAAACCTACAACTTTAATGGCTTCCCTACTGATGGATTGCATGTAATACAAACACTTACACAAGATGGATATGTGGCTTTAACAACAAAATAACACTAATTAGGCATGCAATGAACAAAAATATGAATCTCGACAAAATCAAAAGACTAAGCTATTGAAATTAGAAATTGAGAGGCAAATTTGAGGGGCCATTTGCTTGAGCACAAGCCAACTATTTATAGCATTTCATTCACCCAAAGGTAAAAACCAAATTGATCTCTAAACTATAAACAATGTAAAAACACTATTCCAAGGAACCCGGAATCATCAATGCAAGCCAAAGGTGGTGAAAAAAAGCTGGTAAACGTTGAATTTTTACGTGAGTCACGTTAAAAGAGCATTATGGAAAATGTGTGAAGGACTATCGCCACGAGTAGGCGGTGGTTATAGGACCGCCGCCCTACCCAGGCGGCGAATCACGAGACCGCCGCTCGAGCTAGGTGGCGGTTTTGTAGCAAGATCAAAATGCAAAGGAAAAAAGGAGAAAAGAGAAAAACAAAGAACGTAGGGGATAAGTAGGGCATGTCGGATGTTAACGCATACTTGGCGAGAGCTTTTTCAAATCCCGAACACCTTACGGGAGACTTGTATCATCATTGGGGCACGTGTTATGTTGTTTTGGTGGTGCGATACCCTACAATTTTGGGTACATACATATTACCCCCTCGGAGAAGTGTTTTAGCCATGAAGAGGCGTAAAACGGTGGGTCCGAGTATGGCGGTCCCGAAATGGGAAGTTAGAAGTTATACCTGATACGTCGTGTGTCGAAATGACACCATCCGAAATTCCACCACCAAAATGAAAAGAGAACTCAAGTGCAGATAGACAAAGTAGATCGGAAAATAAATACTAAAATAATATGAAATGAGGATGTACCATTTGTGTGGGGATAAGAACTTACCTCCGTCGGCACTCCAAACCTATGGAAAGGGCATTCAAAATAAGTCATGTTGCTATATATGTAAAAGTGGGCCCATTTTCCTATTCATTTGTGCTTGTTGATTTGGTTGATTTTGAGCTTTGGGACCCATGGTGATGGTTTCTGACTAGAGTAGAGTCAAAACATTCGGGATGAGATTGTGATCATGCCTCCATGAGCGAAACACTGACCCGCGAGATCACAAGTTAGTTTTTCTCATTTTACCATTTTACCCCCAAAATTTTAAAACGCTAAAACCTTTGTCATGGGGGTTATTTTTTAAAATGTTAGTTTTAATAGGTCTATCTAGTGGGGCGCCTACTCTTGGGTAGGCTTTGTTTTAGTTAAAAATTATCATTTTTGTGTTTTTAGGCCTTTTTAAGGCACAAGACCTACGTTGGTTTTCGGGGCACGACCACTGTCGCCCTTAAGGTGGCGGTTGTGAGGAAACCGCCGCCCTACTCGGTGCGGTGGTTCTTCACTGAGAATGCCAAAAGAACACTTGTTCGAATTTTTTTGCATGTTTAGCATTTTTATATGTTTTAGTGATTTTTCTAATGTCATTTGGATACTAACTTGCTCTGTTTTGTGTGTTTTTAGGTGTATGCGGTGTGAGGAGGAGTACATTTGATGGAGCCGAGAGAGAGAGTATGACCCGGCTCCAGCTATATTAGATGCCCTTTCGCAGGATGAGGAGGAGACACTCTTCGAGGGTCGGCTGGCATCACTGCGTATGTCACGCGTCCCACATATTGCACCATCCAGTCACATACTTTGTGACTTATTTTCATATTAGGATGCTGATCGGAACACTTCCGATTACCAGGGGTCCGAGGTGAGTGGACCATTACTTTGGAGGATGTTTACCATATATTGGGGGTCCCGATCATTGAGAGATGACTTACTCTTGAAACAGCAAGTTCACGGGCTCAGATAGCGCAATGGGCCTCTTACATGGGAGATGCAGTTATCTCCACTGGTTCGAAGAAGGGGGTGAGGGTCCGATCTATTCCTAGCCTTCCCATCCCCCTGATTCGTCAGGCCATTATGGGGATCCTTGCCTCGAGATTGATCGGGGACAAGGGAGGAGACACTCTATTATATTGCTGGTCCCCCATCATTGCACAGATTGAGGGACATGGCCGGATTTATGCCTGGGGAGCTGACATACTTGGGACTACCTACCATGATTTGTACAGGGTGGTCCGTTTACAGGGGTAGTCTTTGAGCCATCCGACCCTGGTTATGAGCTGGGTCTATGAGCGCTTCATCCCCTATGGCAGAGGTGTAGAGGTGGCAGATCCCGGAGCTGTGAGGGCAGCCAGATGGACAGACATGTTGGTGCTCAGAGCACCTCACCAGCTAGTTGCTTCCCTGACCACTGATGACATGGAGGCCACACCGTATCAAGCCATGATAGGTTTATGGGTGAGGAGGCTCTTACCTTGATTTCCTGCTCCACCACAGGGTAGCTTGTTAACAGGGTAGGGAGGATGGAGATACATCCTTTTGCCGAGTGCCTCAGTAGTTTTTCCTACCTTACGTGGGTATGCTTCCCCCGATGGTGCCAGTATATAGATCAGTTCGAGAGGCCAGGGGAGGTCCTAGAGGCCGAGGTTGGACAGTTGTTACTCCTGGTGTTCCTATTGTGGCTAGGTGGGTAGTACAAGCTCAAAGGAGAGCCGGTGCTCCTTAGATACCCTTACTTCAGATTGCAGCTGTTCCCACCCGCAGTAATGACGACGCCATTGACATAGACTTTGAGTCTGAGGAGTTCACAGGGGGAGAGACAAGCGAAGAGACCAGTGAGTCAGGTGGAGAGGAAGACAATGATCTTGAGTGGCATGACACTCGGGATATTTTACAAGGAGAGAGTGGAGAAAAGTGCGGAGAGGGTGACTGCGGTTTCGAGGAGCCACTCTCTCATGGCCTTGGTGGGGAGGATGAGTCCGTAGCAGGGATGATATGTTGCCCGACCACGGGAAGAGTGCACCGATCAATGGCGGCATCACAGTGGCGGTGCCGATCCTAGAGATCCATCTTGGAGGCCCGGCGATCTGAGTGAGTTATCATTCTTTCTTCTAACGCTTGTTTCTAGCTATGATTACCTTAGTTGCCATCTCTCCTTTTGTTTACATTTAATTTTATCTCTTGATTATTTATAATTTGTTTTCTCCTTTGCCTATATGAGACTCATATAAGTGGCGAGACTTGATTCACCGGTATGCACCGATACCCTGATGATCCCTATGGAGAAGACCCATGCAGAGCTATCCGTGGATGTAGGGGAGCCTTCGCAGCTGGTAGGCATACCGACATTTTTTCCCCCCATGTCGCATGTGGCCAGGATGGTGTCTACCCTCCATACCAAGTGGCGGGGGTATAGGACATAGAGCACCCGATGAGGAGTCATTCTCATGGCGAGACCACAGCTACCCCTCGGGATCATGAGCCCTCCGTGCATTCGGATCCCGGTGTAGCCGCAGTCCTAGACATGGATGTGAACCCTCGGGGGGATCTCATAGGGGTTGAGAAGCTTCTTGGCTCTCTTGGACTATTTTTTATGATGTATTTTGTATCTCCTGGGCTTTTTGAGCATTTTGACCATGCTTAGTGCATGATGGCATTGTACAGAATTTTGACCATTTATATATATATACTCTTGTCTTGGATTAGACGCTTGGTATTATGACTTTGTTTTCATTTTCATATGTAAACTATGATGTCATGTTTATATGCTTTCCGAATGTATGTAATGGAGAACAAATGATACCAATGTTTACTTTCTTTTTGTATTTCATGATGCTGATATATGATAATGTAGACACAATGTGAGTTTGAAATTTTATTTTCTTATAAGTAATTTTTGATACTTCGTTTTTGTTTTGACAAAGTGTGATGATAAACAAGTATGATGAGCAAATAGACTTACCCCACTCCTAACTCCACGCAACTAGTAAGATGTGAGGGCTCATCACCGAGAGCTAGAAAGGGCACAAGTTATGAAATGTGTTGAAATGGTAGTGATGAGAGATAGACAAAGCTTTGGTGGAACCAAATTAGGATGCTACAAGCCTACTCTACTCGAGTGACTCCATAGTTTGGGATGCAACTTGCTTTGCGGTTTATCTAGACTTAGATCCGTAGATGGCCACATGGTAGACAAAATCTAGGTTTCAGGGTTTTGAATCCTCTTGGAATTTTGGGCATCTGATTCATTTGTTTTTGACTCAGGATTTCAAAGGTTCATTCGAATTTGATTACTGACTGCTTTCAACATTTATTGTCAATAGGACCCCCTATACCTTGCCCCATGCTACTAGTAAGAAGTATGGGCTTATCACCATGGACAAGGCATAGGCGAGTAAGGGCATTTCCATCCTTTCCCAACCTTACGTCACTAGTAAGAGACACAAGCTCATCACCAAAGGTTGGTAGGGCAAGGAAATGTGTAAAATTTAAAATTTTCTGTTTGATCTATATTTGACTTGTTTATTTGAGCAAAATGTCAGCATGCTCTTACTTCCAAAGAGATATACATATGGGATAGATGTGACATGATGAAGCTTCTAGAACAGACCATAGGCAAGACACCTATCCTAAGAAGAAACCAAAAGTGAGAACAAGTATGTAGACCTTGGTATGGTTACCATTAAGACTTTGTCATATCTAGCTTTATGTGATGAAATGATTAAATAGTTGATGATGTCATGGAAATGGAGAAGTATGATTAGAGTGTTTATGCCAATACCATCAGAAGTTTGTAATGAATTACTTTAAGAATAAATTCCTTGATCACAAAATTGTACGAAACAAGCAGACAAAATGAACCTAACTATATGAAGATGCAATGTAGATATAATTATACAAATAATGTTGGCCGCTTATGCGTAGAATCGTTTAAGGTGTAGGGAATTGACTGTTTCACCAAATTCCTCACCTTCTAGTGTACATAAGAGATATGCACCATTTCCATAGTCTCTCATGACTCGGTATGGGCCCAACCATTTGGGTCGGAACTTCCTTCCTTTTCTTGTCTTTTTATCGATCCGACTATGTAGCCTTAGTACGAGATCACCTTCATATATGTCACGTTCATATACCTTCTTGTTATATTGCTAGTACATCCAGTCAAAGCATAGATTCATGCATTTTCAAAGATCTAACCTAGCTTCATCTAGGCTATCTAGTTGGGAGAGATGTGCTTCTCTATAAGCGTCTTCATCCGAATCCCTTGTAATGAGATACTTTGAGATCGGGTATTTCAACCTCAAGTGGGAGAACCGCTTCTTCCCGAATACTAACGAAAGGAGTCACTCTTGTTGGTGTTCTTATTGAGGTTTGGTGGGCCACAAGGCCGGATAAAATTTCAAATGCCAATCTCGTTTGTTTTCTTTCACCGTTTTAAGGAGAATGGCTTTTAATGTTTTGTTTGTCTCTTCCGCCTCTTTGTTGGCTTGAGGGTAATACAAGGAGGCTATATGATAGTTTATTTTAAATTTATTGCACAATTCACGAACTTCATCATTCTTAAAGAAGTCCCATTATCGAGATAATGATTTGTGGGACACCGTACTGCAAATGATTTCGTTCAAAATGAACTTGGTGATTACGAGATCTGGTAAAGTAGTAAGAGGCATGGCCTCTACCCACTTGGTAAAATACTATGGTGGCCATGATTATGAAAGTATTGCTATCTGTAGATGAGGAGAGAATTTTCCTATCAAATCTAGGCCCCACGTAGAAAAGGGCCATGGAGTAGCAATTGGTTGTAGAGCTTGTGCTGGCATGTGAATCTTGTGGGATAATTCTGACATTTATGACACCATCATACAAAATCTACTGTGTCGTGTTCTAAAGTAGGCCGAAAATAGCCCATCCAATGCATTTTACGGCGGTGGCATGACCACTCATCAAGTGGCCTCCACATATTTCACCATGAGATTTGTGGAGAATCTTCTTGGATTCTTCTATGTTGACACATCTTAGAATCATTTCATTGAATGCTTTATGATAGAGCACTTGCTCTATAATGACGTATTTAGCTACGATAATGTGCAACTCGCCCTCTTTGTTGCGTTGTAGCACCTTCTGGATACGTATGGTCCATGATATAATTAATAATATCAGTATATCAAGGACACTCAGAGATAGGAGGTCTGGTTTTGATGTAGTATATACATTCATCGGAGAGTCTAGATCTACTAGATTGCCCCATTTAGTGGTTTATTAGCTAACCAATCCGCAATGATTTTTCCTTTAACGGATTTCTGATTTACAAATGTTAATTTGAATTCCCCCATTAAGGTTATAAAACATCGAGCCTTTTTAGACAAGGACCCTTGTGTGAGGAAAGTTCGTAAATGGTCTTGTTCGGATATTTTGATTTGATTGTATCCTAAGAATCCATCCATGAGAGACAAAATCTCAAATCCAAGTTGTTGCGTCAACAATGACGTCTATGGATGGTAACGAAGTCGCCCTTAGGACATGCCTTTTTAATTTCTTGAAGTCTATACAGATGTGTATCTTCTCATTCTTTTTGAGAATGGGAATGATATTAGATATCCACCGAGAGTAATCAACTGGTTTGATGAATCCTACTTGGAGGAGTTTTATTACCTCCTCTTTTACCATGAGAGCTACCTTGGGTTTCATTGGGCTTGATTTTTGTTTAATTGGTTTTACATCTGATTTAGTGACGAGATTATGTACCGCAATGTGTGTACAACCCCTATCATTTTGTATAATTAAATGCAAAATCCTTCTCCGATGTTCTTTGAGGATTCGAGTGTGTATTTCTACTTCTCGATGGAGTTAACGAGGATCCTAATTTCAATATCCTCGTTCATCCTCCATTTTGATGTTAATATCAATTGTTTCTTTTATTAAAGAAGTGTTACCTTCTTCAAACTCGTAGTAGGCTGGAGGTAAGTCCAAATCATCTCCATTTTCTATTGTGTATATGCTAGAGTCTTTTTGTGGGGAAGCTCTATCATGGGATTTTCAAAGTAGGAAGACGAATGTGGGATTAAGGAAAATCTATCATGTGAGGGGTGAGATGTAATGCCACATAAGCATTTAAGTAATTCAGAGTGGCCATATCACTATCAATGTGGTCTAGGATAGTAAATTTGTTCTCAGCTCTGTTCGTTAAAAGAGGGTTTGACATTTTTTTCACCAATGGTTCGGTACGAAGGGATACCATGAAACGGGCATCTTCCAACTCACTGTTTGGAGTGAAGCATGATGTTGAGGTTGTTATTGAATTGGTGAGAAGATTTTGTTCTCACGGGATTGCTTCAATTGATATGAAATCAAACTCTTTGCTTAAATCCCATACAGTTGTTTTGTAGAGCTGTAAGTGCTCAGCTTTGGTTTCATACACCTCAGAGACTTGGTTTGCTACCAATTGTGAGTCTCCTAACACCCTGATGTTATTAACACCGATCCTCTTAGCTAAGACGAGGCCAAGGAGGAGGGCTTCGTACTCAGCGCCATTGTTTGTACATTTGAAATTTAGTTTAAAGGAAAATGGTAGGAATTTTCCCTCGGGAGAAGTAAAGATTACACTGCCTAGCTCCAGTAATTGACATCTAGCTCCATCAAAATGGAGAGTCTAATATTTAGCTGGGAATATGGGCATTGGGATATTTGTTGTGTTAACATATTCTACTTCTACCATGCAGAGATCCTCTACTAGAAGAGAACCAACACCTAGGGTATATCCCATGCCTACAGAATCAAATGGTAGGAACATTGGTAGATCCTGTTCTAGCAATTCAATGATTTTTGTAGTAGTTCCTAATGATATTGTTTCTACAATGTTAGCCTCATCCTTGAGGGCTGGGATCATCTTGACTAGGCTCATAGTCTCAAGATCTCATTGTAGGTACCAACTTTTCCTCCGGTTTTGCGTCGGTGGGTTTATTAAGTTGGTTTGTTGGGAGTTCAAATTCCAAGTGAACGCTTGGTCTTTTCTTTAAGTCAGCTGGTGTATATCGAATGGTTTTGGATCACCTTTGGCTACTGAACACCTTTCCTAAATGCAATAATCTTACTTCTTGGAATAATGTAGAAGGGATTGCCTTCATTTGGTGTATCCATGGTCGGCCAAGTATCATATTATAGTTTGTTTCTTGATCTATACTATAAAAATCATTCAGATTGTTTTGGGTCCTAAGGTGACTGGTAGTATTATAGTTTCGATCGACATGGCTTTAAGGCTATCATAGCCTCTTAATGTATTTCGAGTCGTGGAACAATTCGTTTCTCCATACCCTAGATTTTGAAGGAAAGAGAAGGGGACTATGTTAACTACTGCCCCATCATCAACCATCACTGCATTTCACATAATTATTATAAACCCATACTTGCAAATGTAAGGTCGGGTCGCCTCTGCGTGTAATCTCAGCATCTGTTGGTATTTTTCTTATTTCGAATATAAACTTGGTATCCCTATCCAGCTTGTCCCTGAGGGTGGATATCAAAGTCTGTATGGTTTACCTATGTTTCGGGAGGTGGAGTGATGTTAACTAAATGACCCAAAACTAATGCCTCTAAAAGAGAAGCCCACATGGGAAAGAGAGTTCTTCAGTAAGTCCAAGAACGAAATGTGCGAGAAGGTTTTTGTTAGATCACTAATTAAATCATAGGCACCCATGGGTTTTACTACTATTTGTTGGATGTTATCTGTTCTCTTGTAGGTAACTTGGACTTGGCTGAGAGGAATACTCTCGTGTTCTCATTCTGACTTCAATGGGTAGTTCGGCATCCAACTCTACTAAACCGACTATCTTGGGTCGTGGCTGACTTCCTAATTGTGGCACAACTAATGGATTTAGTGAAGTCGAGGCTTCATGATCATTGTTTCTTGTCATTATGCCCTTATTTGTCCCATTTGGATTTAACCTATTGTTATTGTGATTTGGGAGCGGATCATTAAAGATTTTGAGGGGAGCATTTTGAGGGGAAACTGCCCCTATAAAAGTATTTGGTGCTTTGGTGACGTAGAATCTGCCAAGAACATATCTATGAAAAGTTGTCTTTGTTCCTCTGGAAAACATTGCATGAATTTATTGTAGTCACGACATGTTCTAGTGTCATGGCCCCAAATTTTGTGGAAACCACAATACGAGTTAGGATTGTAATTCCTAGTTTGTTGGCTTGGTGTATATTGTGGCCCAAAACTCTGATCAAACCATTGCCTATTAGGATTAAAGTTTTGCATTTGTTGTTTTTGGTTTTGATTCTAGTTTTGATAACTAGTTGAGTTTTGGCTTGGACCGTGTGTAGGGTTTCGCCATTGTTGTTGTTGATTAAAATCCACTGTATTGATTGTTGGGGTAAATTTGTTGTTTCGTTGGTTGTTCATTAGTGGTGGAGTATTCACAACATTTACCCTTTTAGCTTGATCAGTTACTCCATTTGTTGTCACACCGCAATTTTTATTAAGGATTTTAGGTACTTGAATGGTATTTGTGGTAGTAGGATAAGTCGTAGTATTCTGGTTGGAGGTGATTAACCTCCCTTTTGCTCCATATGTCTTATGACCGCTATCTATCGCGCTTGATCTATTCAGAGAGCACTCTCAAGTACTTCATCATAAGTCTTTAGTGGGAACTTCTGGACTTCTTCCTTTACTTCTCTGCTGAGAGAATGAAGGAATAAATCACATAGTTCCATTTGGTCCATGTTTGGAGCACTAGCCGAAGAATAAAGGACTGTATGCCATCTCTCGGATAAAATGAGTACGTTCGTTGTGTTCTTGTTTAATGTGCAAGAATTCCCTGATTCCTGTTCTCAATAGTTTGTTCATATCAAATGCCTTGATGAAATCAGAAATGAGTTGTTTAAATGAATGGATGGAGGCTTCAGGTATTCTGTAATACCAATCGAGGGTGATGCCTTCCAAGGTTTTGGGGAATAATTTAGTGACAACCCCATCCCAGGAGTAGTTCTCGAATGGCCATGGCATAAGCCTTGATATGTGCATTCGGATCTCCCTCACCTCTGTATTTGGGAAAATCATGAAGAGGTCTCTGGAAGCATGATGCTTCGTATGGTGAAATCTAAGGGCTCTTTCAAATATTCTGAATAAGTCCCTATCACGTAGGTTTCGACCATTGATGGTGCTTGTTGAGGGAGCGGCGGTGGAATGGGTTGTTGATATGGCGTAGCGTATGCATTGGCAGGGGCATAAGGAAACCCCTGTGTTTGAGCAACCATGCCGGAGAGGAGAACATATCCCCTTGTGGTGATTTGGAGTACATGTTTAAGTATGAAGGGGTATTGTCTAGAATGGATTATTTTGTACTAGACCAGGAGGTATCGGAATGGTGTTAGAAATGGCGGTTCTAGTTGGCGTTTGTTGTGAATACTGAGGAGGCATGCCCAACATGCCTATTCCTGTGAGGAGGTCTACTTGGCTAGGATGGTGTGGAGGATTAGAATTTCCTGCTTGCATGAATTGAGAATGGTGATTTTCCTGAGCAAGTTCTAACCCCCTAACTTTTTCTACTAAAGTTGAAATGACCTCATTTGGTGAAGTCATGATATTTTGCCTTAGTGGTGTTTGTTGTATATCCTGATGTTGTATAGGCCTGTGATACCCTACTATGAACTGATCGCTGCCCTGCCAAGTTTCCCCGAGGGCATTTCCTATATGTAGTGGTATGGAGGTATTTTCTTGAAAAGAGACCTCGGGTTGTGTTTGTAAACTCCCTATGGGTGGGTACATACTCCGAGAGCATTGTTCATTCCTGGCATAATGTACTGAATGTTCATCATCTAAAACCAGGTATGGGTCTGATTGTCTACTAATTTGTGGTCTAAGTAGTACTGAGGAGACGAACCAGATTCTCCTGTGAACGTCATATTGTTTGAGCACAAGTCTCTGTTTGTTGTATTTGGGCGAGCTGATCCAAATCCTCTGTTTGGAAAGATGAGCTATATTTGATCCTTGGAGGTGGAGTTTGTGTTGACAACAGGTTGTTTGAATAATTGTCACCCCATACTGAGAGTGAGGGTGATGACCTGTCATTTAGTTGAGCGTAGTATGCCTCGAGACCTAAGAGGGGTATGCCATATGCATCAAATCCCAACATATTTTGGGGGTATATGAATACCCAGTAGAATAATGGGAAGGAGAGGTGGAAAAAGAGGTAATGAGGAAAAGGAAAGCATTGTTTTGTTTCACATCGGGTTCAATAATTTTGTTGGTGAAGCTGATGGTGAAAGCTAATGAGGTGTAAAAGATGAAAAGTATTTTAATTGGAAGAACAAGTAGAAATATGACTCAACTGAGAAAGTAAGAAGTTTCACGTCGGGTTCACCAATTTTGTACGATGAAAAAGTGATAAGTGAGCGTGGAATCTACAAGTAACTCATCCTCGCACCCGACCTCCCGAGGTCGTCTTGAGACAGTGGGGTGGGGATGGAATATGCGTGGGATGTAGACAAACTAGTTAGGCAATCTTATGTCTTCGACGCGCACTAGTGGAATCTGTGAATCTAAGGCAAAGAAGGCTCTCCTAACTTGAACTGGTGTGATAGATCGATTGGTGAGGATGACTGCTCGAAGGCTCCAATCAATATCGAGCTCTGGTGTAATTCGATCTATGGGTTGTGGGATACACAGAAAATGACCTGGGATAGTTTCGTGTATGTCTCCAGATAGGGTCATAGGGTGGATGATGGGTATAGTGGACTCTACGGGTGATTGTTTGGTCTAGTCTAGAACTCCTTAGCTTTATTAGTTGTTACGTCTAACAAGGATAACTGTTCGATGATGATAGGTGGAAGTGGAGTAGATCTGAATACTAATGTGCGTAAGCCATCTTCTATGTCTGATTCACCTGTGGATTCGTTGGGTTGTGGGATTTTTGGGTCACAATCATAGATTCATGGTTTTTATGGACCTGCTATGGTCATTTGTGAAATCAATCCCTAATCCCTAGTATCCAATAATCATATGCCTTCTCGGCCTCTATATTCAGAATTAACAGCTTTGCGATCTTTTGAGTATCTCATAGGTGTTATTGCAACCCGAATTCTTAAGCTAAGTATCTATGTCACGTGAGAGTATCTCCTACGTCTAGTTTGTGGAACCAAAGGATCACAACCAAATGTTTGCTCTCTTTCAATCCCTTCTACATTCATGCAAATAATAATCTAGGGTAATTTGTAGTTTGGGTGATTTGACCAAAATGCGTGTGCTTGGTCATCTTCTATGTTTTGATCAACTGTGAACTGATCTGCTGCAAGTCTACTTGTTTGTTTGGAAGACTTGGATCCTAAGATTCTGATCTATGTCGATTATTGCTGTGTGACGAGATTGGGTTGAGACACGATTGGCTCAAGTATGTATTCTCTGGGCTCTCTAGGTCCCGTGATTGTCATACAAAAGGGAATGATACAAATCTAACTAATGGCAGTAATAAATTAATTGCATAAGATATGTCTATGTATATTCTTTATTGATAAACTACTGAATATAATTTAAAGAGCAATTATCTAATATATCTAAAAGAGCAATTATCTAATATATCTAAAAAAAATATGATAACTAAACTAATAATGCAATTTAAAACAAAAAAAGTAACCGAGTATAGCTACTTATCATGTGCAACTTGTAGATCTATTGTAAATAACCCGATAACTGAACTACTCTGTTGAAAGACTCTCGATCCTACCTCGAAGTGGGGAATGAATCATAGTTTCTCGAAACTATCAACCGTCAATCAGACTTTCTGACAATATCGAAAGTGAAATTAGCCGAAAATGAAATGATTGACTACTTTATTTGATATGTTTTAACTAGAAATTTGAAATCTTGAACCTGGATTTTACATAACAGTGGTGAATCTGATGGTGTGTGTGGCTTTGTCCCCTCATTGTGATCTCCTCATTCCTTCGTGCTCACAAGGATCCGTAAAAGCGTGTAATACTAGCATCAACAAAAGTAGATATTGGAGCAAAGGTAGCTTTAGGATATAAATGAATAAAATGTGAGTAGGAGAGGGCTAGCGCAAGAGTATAGAGCTTGGCTTATGCAATTCCTAGTGGGATTTATTATGAGTCATGAAACATAAAACGTCCGTAACACGAAACTATCTTGTTTGTGAATAAAACCTGCTGACTTTAATGGCTTCCTACTAAAAAGTTAAACTATCCTACTTTAATTTATTGCATGAAGTAATAACAACACTTGCACAAGATGGATATGTGGCTTTCTAACAACAAAATAACACTAATTAGGCATGCAATGAACAAAACTATGAATCCTAGACAAAATTAAAAGACTAAGCTATTGAAATGAGAAATTGAGAGGAAAATTTGAGGGGCCATTTGCTTGAGCACAAGCCAACTATTTATAGCATTTCATTCACCCAAAGGTAAAAACCAAATTGATCACCTAAACTATAAACAATGTAAAAACACTATTCCAGGGAACCAGAATCATCAATGCAAGCCAAAGGTGGTGAAAAAAGCTGGTAAACGTTGAATTTTTACGTGAGTCGCGTTAAAAGAGCATTCAAAATCGTGTGAAGGACCACCGCCTTGAGCATGGCGGTGGATATAGGACTACCGACTTACCTAGGTGGCGGTCACGAGATAGCGCCCAAGCTAGGTGGCGGTTTCTGTAATCAAGATCAAAATGCAAAGGAAAAGAAGCGAGAAAAGAGAAAAATAAAGCGCGCGGGGGCTAAGTGAGGCATGTGGGATGTTAACGCATACTTGGGGAGATTTTCTGGATCTCAAACACCTTGCAAGGAGACTCGTATCATCATTGGGGCACGTGTTACATTGTTCTAGTGGTGCGAGTACCCTCTGATTTTGGGTACGTACAAAGGCCATGGGGTGAATTGTGTCCCTTTCTTTAATTTTGCATGTGCTTTATTTATGATTTGTGAGTTTAAATTTGGAATTTTTTCAATTTATTAGTATGTGTTAAGGTGTGTTAATAAAGCTTAAACCCCTTTTTTTTAAGTTAACCAAATTAAAGATATGACAAATAGTTATGATGAGATCTGGTAGTCCTTGTGTGAGTAAAATTTATGTTGATTTGGGAGTGTTTTACTCCACCCCAAGTTCAAAATTCGGATTTTGACTTGGGGGGAATTTTTGGAGGCTTGTGGGACAAGCAAGACTTGTCCCATGCCTCTTAAATTGACCAAAAACCCTACCTATGGGTTGGAAAGCTTAATTTTGACTTCTTTGTCCATTTTTGAGTGTAAAATAAGGAAAATTATTGCACTTTCTTTCTACCCCAATTTATTATGTCCTTTGAAAGCATGGTGTGCAAGTTTTGAGCCATGTGGGTTGTCATAGTCCTTTGAATTTGCATTGATTTTCTTTTCCTTGGTGTGTTGACTTGAGTATTGGGATGGACGAATGATGAAGCGGCATCCTACATGGATCCACCTCATCATCCTCACATTCCAATTCTATTTATTGGTTATTTTTTTGGAATGGGGTTACTTGTTCTTTTCTTTTCTTGTGCACTTTTTAGATTTGGAGCTTTTTAGAGTGCTTAGAAATTGTTTATTTGGATTTGAAGAGGCTTGTGGGATTTTGTTGGAAATTTATGGAAAGCTACGCTCTCAAATTTTTTCATTATGTTATTTACCTTATTTATATGCAATGTATTGTTCTTGTAAAATGGTTCGTTTTGTCTTACGAAGATATTTGTGTGTTGGGTTGGGTGGTAGATCTTATTTGGGTGTGGGAGAAGGGTTTATTGGGCCATTGGGGAGGGAAAATGGAGTTTATGTGAGGCATTCATTTGGTGGGAGTGTTAATGGGACCCTTTCCTATGGGAGAGAAAAATAATTCATAGATTTGTTGCATGCTGTAAGGGGAGAGAATGGTTTTGTTATTATTTTGTGCACTTGGGAGGCACAAGGAGGTGGTATCCCATAACCCTTCCTCTATTTTATTTGTTCTTCAATCCTTTGCATTGTTGTGAATGTACAAATTGGTTGGATATGTTGTCTTTGTTGAGTTGAATGTCTTGTTTGCCTGCTTGTTGTGAACCCACTGCCTATAAGTTTTCATTGTTGCTCAATGGTCCTTGTGGTTCCTTGGTTTGCACTCAGGGGCCATTAATAATACAAGCGGTCAAACCAATTCTTTTGTAGTTTGAGACTTTTCTTGGCCATGGCGCATATTATTTTATTAACTAAATTATATATATATATATATATATATATATATATATAAAGTAATAGATCTATTGACAAATGGAAAATACCCAAATGGGTATTTTTGGTTAAATCATGCTTACAACAAAATAGAAATTACAAACAAACCCTTGAATAGGGTAGATTGGAAATAGAAAAATAAATAAAATAGGATGGTGTTGGGTTGTGAATATCCATCCCAAGCTTGCACCCTTCTCATCCATGGCTTCCTCCTCTTCCATCTTCCCTTAACCTGTAAAACCAAAAATGAATGAAATGAGGAAAAAAAAAAGAAAAAAAAAGACTTGAGAGTTTTTAGGTTTGTTTGTAAATTCTCCCATCCAATGGCCTAGATTGGATTCATTCAATGGCCCAAATTGTATCTTATAATTGTTAGGTGAAGGTAGGTGAGATAATAATTTAGTCACATGGGTCTTCCCTTTAATGGTTTGAAATTCATTTAAACTATTACTTTTTATTTTATTTTAATTTAAATAAACTCCTTCCCTTTTACTTTAGACAACTTTTATATTAAAAAATTAAATAATTAGCTTGTGTCTTTGAAAGGGATTATTTTTGAGTTGGAGTTTACCTAATAAATTATTGCATGACCTTAGAAACCTATGTATTAAATTAATTTAGGATTAATTGAATGAAATATTTTAAACTTAATCATACATTAAATGCATTATTTAAGTTATTTGGTGATGACCATTTGAAACCTAAGGTTAACATTACCATTGTCTTCATCCCCTTTAACAAAAAAAAATCCATAATTTTCCTATAATAAACATTGTTTGGTTTTGGGTTTCATGTAAAAATATATGGGTCTTACATTTGGTATCAAAGTTGTGGGTTGAACACTTAGACCTCGGGCACACCTAGAAAACATGAATAAAAAACAAATAAACCTAGCACAATTTTAAACCTAGTACACACAACTATGCATGATGTTTTGAAACATAGAAAAATTAGAAAAATGAAAACAAAAGCTTAGATAATTATAAACTAACTCTTGCCTTGGTCTATGTAAGAGGCGTGGACCGACTAGGGGTTCTTACACGTGGACCCATATCTATCACCCCAGTTAGGAAGTAGCCGTTATTGTGCCTTAGATATTGCAGATGCTACAGGAGGTTAATGTTGTTATATGTGGAGGATTGATAGGAGGAAGCCTAGTAAGTAGGATAGGGAGCCATTAGTGGAGGATTGTGCACCTTCACTTCACAGTCCAAAGGAGAGGGTGAGACACCACATGGAGTTAGTTAGACATGAGTCACCTCTTAGGGATCTTAGAGATCAAGATGTGATGCATAGAGATAGGTCTAGGATCCCTAGGCTGAGGGATGACCAATTTGAGAGGCTTAGAGGGTGACAATTATCTATAGCGGAGTACATTAGAGAGATACTCAAGTTACACCTACCTCATTTTTCTTGAGACACAAGGCGGATTTCAAGATGAGGCATGGTTGGTTAGCTTGAGAGGATGCTTCAAGCTATGCCATTTTTCTAGCAACATGAAAGCTCATGTTGCCATCCACCTTCTTAGAGATAGAGCTAGAGTATGGTGGAGGAGTGAGGATCAAAACTCCATGTAGATTGTGATTGAATAATTTAGGATCTCTTTGAGGAGTGTGTCGGAGAAGATATATTTCAAGGAGGTTCATTCAATAGTGGATTGATGAGTTCTATTATTAACATCAGGCCTCCATGAGCGGTATACAAGTATGAGAGACGGTTCCCGGATCTACTTCAATATGTCTAATACATGCGGGATGATCAAGTTCGAGTTCACACATTCATCGGGGCATGAACTTGGACTTTGGTGGGGTAGTGCGCATTCATTTCCCACAAACATTATCAGAGGCCATGGAGAAGGCCTATATTGTAGAGGAAACCAGGGGAAGACTCAGTAGGTACGTGACAGAGTGAGGAGTCACATATAGTAGCTACAAGATAGTAGATTGAGGGGATCAACTCCTCCTCATGCATGGACACACCTCAATAGAGTCTTCCTTCAATCCTCCTCCACTTGCTCGAAATAGAAACAATAACAGACTTGACCACCCTTTCAACCTCCACATCGTCATGATGCTTAGAGAGGGTGTAGCATGAGACCTCTAGCTAGGGGGCCTAACAGGGACACATGATCAACCTTGAGAACAAATCGGTTGGATCATTACCACTTTGCAGCGATCACAAAATTATATGACATGATCATCGGGACCTTCAACACCTACTGCTGCCACAGCCGGAGGACTATCTGCATAGTGGAGAGGACTAGGAACTTGTTATGGATGTGGTGTGTATGGACATCATTAGAGAGAGTTCCCTTAGAACCCTGTTAATTAGGGTAAGGCACCTACTTCAAAGGCTATTGTTGGAAACACGGCTAGAGCCACGGGATATATGCAGCGGTCGAGAACCACTAGGTAGAGCACTAGGGCATGGTGATAGAGACCATAGGTAGCATTGGTGGTATTTCTATCCCTATTTTATTTGACTCAGGCTCATCAAATTATTTCATTTCACCATCTTTAGTAGAGCGTTATAGGATGGTGGTAGTTAGGAAGGGTCTTAGTTGGGACGTTAAGATGGTTTCTAGAGCCAAGATCTCGGTTTACTCCTTAGTCAAGGAGTGTGTAGTGTATCTAAGACCCTTTACCACTACATTAGATCCTTGTATCCTTCGTCTAGATGCTTATGGAGTGATTTTGGATACGGATTCGTTGTCTACACACCAGGCTAGAGTTTATTACTACAGTAAGATTATGTCTTGTATAGATGATTTGGGTGTTGAGTCAGTGATAGTTTGAGTCAAGGGACCCATCTCTATTAACCTCATTTTGGATGAGTTATCGGATTTTTTTCCTAGTTAGTTGTCAAGGATGCCTCCCTCATGTGATATAGATTTTCACACTGATTTTGTTCAAGGAGCGAACCTATCTCACATGCCTCATACAAGATAAGCACACTTGAGCTATCTAAGCTCAAGTTATAGCTTTTGGGCCTTCTTGAGAAATGCCTAATCCATCCTAGTGTATCCCCTTGGTGTGCACTAGTGATATTTGTGAAGAAGAAGGAAGGATCCTTCCATTGTGTGTGGAATATTGTCACCAAGAAAGTAACGATCAAGAATCATTACCCCCTTCCTCACATTGATGATTTGTTTGATCAGATGAAGGGTGCCACTATATTTTCTAAGATAGATCTTAATTCAGGATACCATTAGTTGAGGATTGCAAAGGCAAATATCCACAAGTCAGATTTCCATACGAGATATGGCCACCGTGAGTTCACAAAGTGATTCCATTCATCTTACGAATGCCCTTGCAAAGGTGTTCATGAGTTTGATGAACACGGTGTTCGAGAAATTTTTTAAAATATTTTTTGTTTGTTTTCCTTGATGAAATTTTGATCTTTTCTCATATGCATGAGGACCATGAGGAGAACCTTCATCAGGTTCTGTAGTATCTTCATGAGTAATGACTTTATGGAAACTTTGAAGAAGTGTGCATCCTTTTAGTTAGAGTGCGATTTGTGTCACATCATTTTTGGGAAGGTATCATTATCGATACTTCAAAGATTAGATCCATTATGGATTGGCCACCACCTACTAGTGTGACTAAGGTGCCTAGTTTCATGGTGTTTGTAGGATACTACAGGATATTTGTTTAGTATTTTTCTTAGGTTGCACCCCATCCCTTCCCTTCAAAGGAAGGGGAATAATTTCAACCGGTAAGATAAATTTGAGTAACCCTTTAAGGCACTTTGAAGTAATTCCTTATGGAGGCACCTATTCTTGTAGTGTCGGACCCTTAGGGTGAGGTATTTGTTTGAACAAAGGCTTCTTTAGCGAGATCGGGGAGGTTTGTTGATGTAGGAGGGCCATGTTGTTGCTTTTGAGTCTTGAAAACTCAAGTATTATGAGATCAATTATCTGACTCATGACCTTGATCTTACAACATTTGTTCATGCCTTGGTTCGATGGAGACACTTACTTCTTGGCTCGATATTTATACTCAGGACTGATCACTTGAGTCTTCACCCCTATTCACACAACCCAATATCAACTCTCATCAACAAAGTTGGATGGAGTTTCTTTGTGATTACAACATGGAGATAGATCATGTGAAGGGGAAGGTTAATGTGGTTACTGATTCCTTGAGTAGATGCGACATTTGGTTATGGCTACCTTAGTGAGTATAGATTTACAAAGAAGGATTATGTAGTAGCTTCCTCACGATAGCTTCTACCTTACAACCAAATAAGAAATTGAGTCTCGATACTCCTTTACGAGAAGTTTGATGGTTTCTCATTAGAGGCGAGATGGTATTATTAGACATAGAGATGGGATATATGTTCCTAGAGAGGGAGGTTTGAGACAATATATTTTGGCAGAGCCTCATCATTCACCTTATTCAACCCATGGAATGGTAAAGAAGGTGTGCACCACCTTGAGAAAACTCTATCATTGGACAGGTCTTTGGAGGGATGTATCCCAATTTGTGTCATGCTATTTAGAGTGTCAAATTACACTGATTCTACACAAGATCATTTGTGACTGCGATCCCTTGTACACTTCACAATTTTGGACTACCATGAAGCAAGTTCTTGGTAAGAGTATCAAATTCAACACAACCTATCATCCTAAGACATATGGATAGCCATAGCGAGTGAATATGATCTTGGAGGATATGTTGCGCATGTATGTCATGGACCCTCGGTCTAGATGGGAGGAGTCCTTATATTTGGTAGAGTTTTCCTACAACGATAATTTTCAGAGTTCAATTAGCAAGGCTCCTTTTAAGGCATTGTATGGTAGAGAGTGTGTAGAAACCCTTGAGTTTGGATAGATTAAAGGATAGGGTTTCTCTTAGGCTTGCTTTAGTTTAGGATATGGAGTAGAAGGTTGTTTTGATTTGTCGGACACTTGGAGGCTCGGGATAGGTAGAAGAAGTATGCGGATCTGAAGAGGATGGATCATAGTTTTGAGGTGGGCATGATGGTGTTTCTTTATGTCATGCCTCACAAAATTCCTATCCATTACGGAAGTTAGATCCTATATTTTTGGGTCCCTTTGAGATCTTGGCACATGTTGGTCCCTTGGCCTATAATTTAGAATTCTCACACAACTTGTCTCACTTACATGATATATTTCATGCATCTATCCTTAGGAGATATATTCCATATCCCTCTCATGTTTTGGATTGGACAGCATTGAAGGTATAGGAGAAAGGGTAGGTATCAATGGACCCTGTGCACATCATGTAGAGTAAAACATTGGACCTTTGATGCCATGATATTGACTAGATACGGTCTAGTGGGATGAATATGATGAGACTGTATTGCCTCTTGGGAGGATGCCACTATTTTGTGATCTTAGTTTCCTCATCTATTCCATTGACTTCCAGGAGGAAGTTGAATCCAAGGGGAGGGGGATGTAGTGCTCACTACTCTTCGACACTTTGGTTTATCTTGATATTGATACCATTGGACTAATATTCGATGTTTAATTATGATACATTGATCAGTAGATGATAGATTATACTGATATTTGAATTATTGACATTATGATGTATACATTTTATTATGATGCACTAGTTAGTGATGCTAGATAGTTGGATGTATGTTGATTTTCATGATGTATATTTTATAATGACATTTTATGTTTTGAGATGTGGAGTAAAATTGTAATCTCATGGATGATAGGATTAGATTTTGATATATTAATGGATAATAGAATTTTCTCTTTTGTTAAATGTTGGATATTGATTTTATATGTATATTGTCTCGATGTTGCTAATACGACAAAAAAAAAATCCATAAAGGTATTTTATGGTGTGCGGGACTTTGATCACATACATCTAAGATAGGAACCAACCACGTAAGGATGTCAAGTGTTGAGCAATGATACCGAATTTGACAATTGGTTTAATTTTGTTTAGTGTGGTGTTTTACATGTCTAGTTTAGAGGTCTCCCATGGGGGTGATTTCACATGTGTGGCCATGAGGTGAATTGTGTCTCTTTCTTTACTTTTTGCATGTTAATTTTGGAATTTTGTCACCTTATGAGCATGTGTTAATGTGTGTTAATTAAGCTTAATCCCTTATTTTTTTAGTTAACCAAATTAGAGATGTGAAAAATAGTTATGATGAGATCTTGTAGTCCTTGTGTAAGTAAAATTTATGTTGATTTTGGAGTGTTTTACTGCACACCAAGTTCAAAATTCATATTTTGACTCGGGTGGCATTTTTGAGGCTTCGGGACAAGAAAGACTTGTCCCATACATCTTAAATTGAACCAACAACCTTACCTATGGGTTGAAAGCTTAATTTTTACCTTTATTTACATTTTTTATTGTAAAAGAATGAAAATTATTGCATTTTGTTTCTACTCGAATTTATTAGGTCCTTTAAAAGCATGGTGTGCAAGTTTTGAGCCATGTGGGTTGTCGTAGTCATTTCTATGTCTATTTATTTTCTTAGTCTTTGTGTTTTGACTTGAGTATGGGGATGGAGGAATGATGAAGTGGTATGCTACAGGGATTTACCTCATCATCCTCATATTCAAATTCTATTTATTAGTGATTTTTGGTTGGAATGGAGGTTACTTATTCTTTTCTCTTCTTGTGAACTATTGGGATTCAAGCTGTTTTGAGTGCTAGGAAATTTCTTGGCTTGGATTTGAAGAGGCTTGTGGAATTTTCTTCTAACTTTATGGATAGGTAGGTTCTCCACCTTTTTTATTGTGCTATTTTCCTTATTTATATGCAATATTGTACTTGTAAAATTATTTGTTTTGTCTTGTGAAGATTTTTGTGTGTTGCGTGGGGTAGTAGACCTTAGTTGGGTGTGGGAGAAGGGTTTATTGGGCCCTTTGGGGAGGAAAAATTGATTTTATGTGAGTCATTAATTTGGTGGGAGTGTGAATGGGAGCCTTACCATGGGGAGAGAAAAGGAATTCATAGATTTGTTGCATGCTTCAAAAAGGACGATAATGATTTTGTGTGATTATTTTGTGAACTAAGTAACACTCCCACTTCACTTGGGAGTCACAAAGAGGTTTTATCCCATAACACTTGATCTATTTGGTTTGTTCTACAAACCTTTGCATTGTTGTGAATGTGCAAATTGGGTGGATATGTTGTCTTTGTTGAGTTGAATGTCTTGTTCGCATGTTTGATGTGAAGCCACTTGTTGGAAGTTTTCATTGTTGCTCAATGCTTCTTGTGGTTCCTTGGTTTGGGCTTAGGGGGCCATTGAGGGGATGGATTCTCCCCTTAATTTATTTAAGCTTGGCGGGAGAGCGTTTCCTACTCCCCTTCTTTGTTTTCGATTCCATTCTCAAGTTTGAAGAAGGCAATTTTTAGGAGGTACCATTGTTGAGAGGCATGCTTATTAAAGACTTGAAGTTTGACTTATTGATAGCCTTGTGGTAAATTGTTCATTTAACTTTATCCCCACTTGAGTGAATGTTTGTAAATTGTAAGATTGGAAAAAAATTGTTGTAATACTTGGAAACTCTTTCATATTGTAAACTCTCTTTAAGAGTGCTTGTTTAAGAGATTTATATTTTCAAATGTATTGGTTTGGTAAATGGAAGTTACAAAATTTTTTGCATTAGTCAAATAAATAGACAACTTGCAAATGGGTAAAAGTAACAATTTATCACCTTTTATAAAGTTTGTTTGTTTCCCTCTAAACTTAGTTTCTTTTCACTTCATTATCCTTGAAAGTCTTGTGAAATTGCACTTGTTGTTGGGAATGGTTTGAAATTTAGTTTGGTAAATGAAAGTAAATTGAAGCATTTAAACTACAAGTGTATTATTAAATTTTTTGAAGGGAAGAAAATAGTGTTTTGGAACTACCTTGCTTAGGAAAAAAAGAAAGAGGAAAGAACCTTCTCGTTACATATTTTTTTTAAATGACTAAGAACCTTAGTACTTGTTTAAAAATTTCTTTATCCTCCTTTGTATAGTTAGAAATTTTCATATCCCTCACTTTGTTCTACTAAGTTCCCAATGACTTGTTTTTATTGATTAACTAAATCAATTGTAAGAATGTAAATAGCTAGTTATAATTTAAGTTTTATTTACATTAGAATTTGGTTACTAATCTTATCTCTATATAGTTCATTTATTAATATCTAAAAAAGGAGGAATTCAATAAAATGTCACTATGTTTATATTATAAATATATTAATATTGTCTATTTTTAAAATAAATTATTAACAAAATTAAAATAATATGAATAAGACATATATATATACATTTATTGTTACTTATTATTATTATCTTTAGTATTAAATATTATTATTAATATTATTAAACATCGGTATTCATAAAAGTCTTACTAAATATTTTTTTGTTTTAAAAGAAAAAGGGTGGAAACCGTAATATTTTAACTAAGTGGGTTGGCATTATGCCATGGAGTTTAAAAATTTAAGTGGGCTCATGGATGGGTCACCGTCCCACCCCAACCCATATTAATATGGGTTGGTTAGGGCGTGTCCCCTCCCCCAACCCACACACACTATTAAATAAAAGTTTTATGTCAAGCATTTTTTTACTAAACCATGCCCTAAAATAAATGGTTGAACAATTTTTTTGTAGTATGAGCTTTTTCTTGGCCGCAACCAGTATTTATTCAGACACACACAAACACACATATATCTATTTTCTTGAAGTGGAGATCTATACAAATATGCATACATATATTTAAATGAGAAAGAAATGTAACTTTAAAAAAATAAAAATAAAAATAATAGATCTATTGGATAAATGGAAAATACCCAAATGGGTATTTTTGGTTAAATCATGCTTACAAAAAATAGAAATTAGAAACTAACCTTTGAATATGGTAGATTTAAAATAGAAGAATAAATAAAATAGGATGGTGTTGGGTTGTGAATATCCATCCCAAGCTTGCACCTTCTTATCCATGGCTTCCTCCTCTTCCATTTTCCCTTAACTTGCAAAACCAAAAATGAATGAAATGAGGAAATATATGAATAAAAACCTTCCTTAAGAGTTTTTAGTTTTGTTTTGAAATCCTCCCATCCGATGGCCCAAATTGTCTCCCTACAATTATTAGGTGAAGATATGTGTGATAATCATTTTGTCACATGGGTCTTCCTCAATGGGACCACTTTTGTGGTTTGAAAGTTATTTAAACTATTACTTGGTAATTTGTTTTAATTTAAATAAAAGCATTCCATTTTTAGTTTAGAATACTTTTATATTACAAAATTAAATAATTAGCTTCAGTATTTGAAAGGGATTAATTTTTGACATGGACTTTAGCTATTAAATTATTGCATGAAATTTGAAACCCATTTATTAAATTAATTTAGGATTACTCAATGATCTTATTTAATCCTAAACATAGATTAAATTAATTTTTTATTTAATAATCTTATTTAAGTGATTTTGGGACGACCATTTGAAAGCTAAGGTTTACCTTTTACCGTCACCTTCTGCCTCTCCTTCAACGAAAAAAATTATTCCATAATTTTTCTATTATAAAAATTGTTTGGTTTTGGGTTTCGTGAAATAATCTATGGACGTTACATGATTTTTTCCAAATAGTTACCACACTCTATGACTACGAATGAGAAATGACACGCTTCCCAACACTATCTACATTTAAAGCACCACTAACCACCATTTCAAATTTTAAAATTCATTTGAATTAGCCCACCTACAGGGCCCACCATTACACCCACCAACTATAACCTCCCTGATTGGTGAAGTTGTAAACACCTTGTCCATCCCACCCGCCATAATCTCCTCCCATCTAGCCACCTTCCCACAAGTGGCGCCCAATAGGATCATTGGCTTCAATCTCAAATCCCTCCCTCATAAAGAGAGTTTACTCCAAATGCTTAGAGCATCAAACTTCATCACCAACTTATACAATATGATTCCCACTATAGGTCTTAAATGTGTTATCCAAATCATGATCCCCTTGGGGGAAACTAATCTTAGAAGTTTACCCTCTAGCAAAACAATAATCCCTCGCTTCATATCTAACCTTCCTACATCGACTTCGTAAAATCCGCAAATCTTCGATTTAATCTCCTAAGCCCGTTCACCGACAAGAGCGTTCAAAATAGTTCACTTAGGAAATATAAAACCATAAGAACATTAATACAGAGCCTAGAAAAACTAGCCTAGATCTAGCCTTTGTAGTTAGGTCAACTTATATTAGTATGCCGATTGACATAACGAATCCCCAAAAGGAATTTTTCTTCCGAAAACACAAAAGGAAGTCCTGAGAGATAGATCCAAATAGGAAGGCATTGAAGCACATGTCGAATGACACTTGGGAACCCACCAATGGAAGCTAAAAGTAGCATTACACTCAAAAAATGGTCCACCACTCAAAGCACACCCTACATGTCAATATTTTTTTGGATAAAAAAAATAAAATGTTCTCTTGCAATGGCCCGAATGTTAATTTTGCAGACCCATTTTTTTCTACACCACTCGCTCACAAATTCTATATTCGATCATGCTCTTGAAAATATTCCTACAAGTGCCTATTTAAATATCTCCTTAGCTCTGTGAATGATGAATCTACGAACATCTAGATGAGGTTCGACATTCTTCCAAGAGGGAATGAGCTAGGGGTATCCCATTTTGTCTCCCCAAACAACTTTTCTTCCTAGGTATTGGCTCCTTCATTGTAATCATTGGAGTTATACTCTACTATACCATCAAATATTTTGTTTACTAATTTATTCAAAATAATCAACTTGTAACATATTCTACTAATAAATGTGTTTAGAGTTGTATTTATTGCTTTTGATAATTTATACGTATTGTAACATATGTTATTATATGGGTGGATAGATAAATCATGTTTATGCGGAATGGTTATGGGTTGTATTATTTTACCATAGTCCTGTTATCCATTATATTGTAATATCAATATGATGGTTAATTATTGATGTGATTAGGATAGAAATTACTTATACGTGCATCTTTACTATATTGAACATGTTTAGTTAGCACAATAAGGAAGATAAGTTGTTGTGATGGATAGCTTTCTATGTACTATTTTGTAATAAGGAAGGTAAATATTATGTACTATGTTGTGTTTTCTATGCCATTTTATACTTCTATAATATCTTAAAGATTGTGTAAATTATTTCCTATCTCATATTTGTGTATTAAGTATTGGCTTAAGGAGCATATCTATAAATTTTGATATGTCATGTATACACACACACTAGGGGTGGGCATGAGAGTGTTAATGTTGCTGATGATGATATTTGGGGTTTTCATGTTGGGGGTATGCTCAATCATGATTGGTATTATAATATTTTTTTAGAACTATTAAATTAAAATTAGTTTACTTTATCATTTTTTCAATTCCATCAAAAAAATAGATATACCCGACTTGTCTTAAAAGACAATTGTGATGTGGTGTACATAATTTCTTCATATCTTTGTATTGCATTACAATTAGTTAGTTACATTATTTTTATGTTAATATTTTTAAAAGTAGTTGAATTCAATTTATATCCAACATTTGAAAGGATTACAATTATATAATAATTAAATTATATGTAAAATATAAAAATTAAAACACTTCAGCTTTAATGAAAAATAAAGTATTATATTTTGTCATTTTTCTAAAATAAACATAGACTCTAGTAACATTATAAAATGATCGATGATCAATTGATATATATAATTTTTATATAGATGGTAAAAATAATATTTTGATAAGGACCCTACAAGATGGACCAATATTCTAGATGATAAAATAAGCACAAAATTAAGAAAACAAGAACAAAACACTATAAACTCAAAAAAATAACTAGGAAACAAATGCCTAGAAAATGCTAGAATGCATCCCAAAGAAAACCATACTACTTCCCAATAAGATTACAAATGAATAATTAAATTTTTAGCGTAATATATTAAATTATTAGGTTATTTATATGATAGTTTTCCTCCATGTAGGAAATTTGTTTGTCTAACTACCTACTCCAACCAAGGTACCTAGTCCATGTTATATTTATGTTGCTTCTACATTGTTTAAAATCATTCACTTATTTCGAAATTTTGTACTCTTGTATTTACTATCGTAGTATCGTAGTATGGTTTTATGCTTGCATGTTCTTATCCTTTGTAGTTGGATCTTTGTGAATTCTTATACAACAATTAAAGGAAGGAGATACTTGGTTTAACTATTTCTATAAAATCTTGTGGAACGATGTAAACAAGTTTTGGAGATACTAGACAGTCTTCAATGGTCAAGTGAGCTAAAAATCCTATTATAACCTATTTCATATATTTTAGATCATGTATCACGGGGTTATTTTTAGGAGGGAACATTTTTGAAGGAGAGACCGGTTACGTGGCCACTAAAAACACTAGTCCCTAAAAATATTTGGAGGAATTAATCTTCACACCTCTCTACCCTAGAATTCCATGTTAGGAAAATGAATTACGGTGGGAATTTATCAAAAAAATGAGTATGCCATCCTCTTAGTGCATATGCTTCTCACCGTTGCTGCTCCAAGTGTTGTTGTTGTCATTTGTCCTAAGTGGCTCTTTTGATCATCTCCTTAGGCATTAGATTGGGGATATACAATTCCCTCATTATTCTTCCATTTATCTTTTGATGTCCTCAAACATCCCGTCAATTTTATCTTGTTGGCATTGTTCACTATGACCCTTGGTTTCATTGTTGGGTTGAATTGTACATTCCCTAGTGGAAAATTTATTTTTGATTCGGTTATATTTACCAAAGTTGTAGTTTTGAGTCTTACTTTGCAAGTGTATAAATATGGAATTCACCGTGAGTACCAGGTGGGGATTGATATTTCCATGGAGCATATGCAATGTATCTTGTAAAGATATTCACCAATGAACATGGAAAATATAAGGAGATGGAGCAAAGTGTTTTGAATCTACTAGAAGATGGAGGAAACCCGGGGTTGGAGGAAAATCTGGAAAGTGTGTGTGTGTATATATATACTCTCATACACAAAATGAAATCAGATATCAAACTTAACTAAATCCAAAATGGGAAAAACCCATTTTCCTACTTGGGAAATTATTATTGAAATGAAATAAACAAATACATTTAAAACCCTAAATGAGGGTATAAAAATAAGAAAATAATGGAGCATGTATGCCTCCCCAAAATCTTAAGAGGCCCTCTAATTGCTTCATCCTCCTCCTCCAACAACTAGGAAAATAAAAGATAAATAATAAGCCAAAAGAAAGAGAGAAATTAGTTTTATTAAGCATACTTTAGGGTTAGTTGTCTTTCTTCCATCTAAGGGTCCTAAATGAGTCCATCCAAGGGATGAGATTCATCCCTACAAAAAGTAGGTGGGGAGTGGGTGAGATGAATTTGAATTTAAATTTAAATGTTTAAATTCTAAAATACATGGGTTGACTTTTTAAGGGGCACTTTATGGGGTAGGGGTGTGTTTATTATTCTAATCTTATGTCAAATTGAGGGCCTTGTTAATTGTTTTAAACTTAGTCACCTTGTGGGTTAAAATAACTTAGTAATTAATTATATTGGCCCCTTTACCCTTGAGATTAAAATGTGGGATTATCAACTATAGTGGAATTAAATGGTTTATCAAAATAACATTTAAGGGGAAACTAAACCATGCTTAGTCTAATTAACTCCATTAAAATATAATGGTAGTTGTAATACTTTGTTATAATGGGGAAAAATATTTTATTAAATTTTATGCGTAAAACAAACAATAATGTTACAACCGTTGTTTTCAAAATCTTTCTGGGGGCATGTCCTTAAAAAAATCCATAATTTTCTAGCTTGCTCTAGGTTGTTCTTAGGTTTTGTGTAGGCATAATTTTAACGGGCGTTACATTTTCAATCACCTACGATGGGGTCACATCGTTTTTATGGTGACATTTTTTTAGTGTGTTCTTATTTTTTCTCGTGGTTTTAATATAAAATACTAAACATTATTTTCCAATTTGGTACCTTCGATGAAGAACATTGTTAGGAGAAAAAACACTGAAGTAGCACTTAGTTCTTGGAAAATGGTTTTTGGAAATATGAGAAACCACCAAAGTTTATAGTTGATTTTTATTATCATCTCAAGGTTTGTGGTCATAGGGCTTCGTGGTAATCTAGGAAACCACAGAAGGTGGTAATAGAGAGATATACTCCTATAACTTCTAATTTTGTGATAATACTACAAAGAAAAACAAAGGTGTCACCAAGACCATGAAGCCAAAAATATTTCATGCCACCTCAAATGTGAGAAGGATACATGGAGAGTGTAAAAAATATTTTTACCATGTTTGAAATAACAGGGGTCTACTATCCTGGAAATATGATGTTGAAAAAAAATGTAATAATGGGGAATGTGAGAATAATATATTACATTGTTTGGTCAGTTATATGATAGGTGGCATCTATGTAGGAATTTTTCCTAACCACCTATTCCAACAATCTAAGCTATCTACTCCTCTTATATTTATACCGCTTATACAATGTATAAAATCATTCAATCATTTCTACACTTCTGCACTCTTGTCTTTGTTGTCATAAAACAAAATAAATAGTTAGATAGAAAATGTTGACGGTGAACCTGCTTTACTTTTGAGTGTGAGATAAGTATATCTTATAAGAATTTTTTCTTTATTTTTGATAACTATCCATTTATCCTTATCTCGCATCAAGATATGATTCAACCTCGAAGTGGATAAAAACTTCCAAGAATTTTATTGGTCTAAAATTCTTCAAAAAATGAAAGTGTAGGGAAACTACTCTATGAGAACCCTAGGAGGGTTTAGGTCAAATATCGGTAGGGTTTGGAATGTCTCTTTAGAAGATGGATGGTTTTTATCCCAAGAAGGGTTCTTGTTAGAAGAATTTTTTTTTTTGATATAGGTTTAGAAGTGGTGTAGAATGTGAGATGACTAGGAAGATAATATTTTCATCAGGATGGTTTAGATACTTTGGGTTTAGAACAACCATGATTCATAATCGTAGATGACCGCCAAAGTAACGACAACACCGAAAAGGTTTATACCTTTGTAATAAATTCATTGTATTGAAGTTCCATCTCAAATTCGAATATTAATCTGGGAGGAAGAGCATGAGAAATATATAAAGGAAATACTTGGTTGAGTTCACATCCTATTTCACATAAATGTTCATTATGTAATTGAATAGGAATACCTAAGAGTCTAACCCAATGAGGTTTAGTTTTGGAGGGGTATTTTGATGATTCAAATGAAGGGTTCTCTAGTTTTAACATGAGACCATGCTCCCCAAACCCATTATTTTCTATCATTAATATCCCTATCTTCAAATGATTCAAAAAGAACTATGAAAAAAACTCTAGAATAGGGAAACGTTTGAGCTTACTCGTAAATTTTTGGGCTCTATATTTGGGATATCAAATCATGAAGTTGAGTTTATCAGGCAAAAAGTTCTTAAATCTATAGATTAGGGAATTATTTGAGAGTATCTCTATTGTATATAACACATTGTGGAGTAGGTCCTCATCAAATACAAGGGAATGGGGCTAAGTCAGCGGAACCAAAGGAGGATTCATAGACCTAGAGGCAGCCACAAGGAAGGAAATCCTTCCATTTCCTCTATAAATTGTGTCACCTCCTTTTCTATTCGTCTCTAATAAAGATCCGTTGAAAATTTGTGAAGATGCCAATTTTTATCTGTCACCGTTGTAGTGCCCACTCCTCTTCGACAATTATATGGTTATGATTCTATTTATTATAGATTACGCTTATGCGCATTGCTATCACATTCTAGCTATTGACGATATGATTTTTTTATTTTATTACTTAATAGATATACATTATAGATGTCGAGACTTATGACATGATTTATAGGATGGATTATATGCATGTTTTGATGTATCAAAATTTGATGATCTTGATTTTATACTTTCAAGCTACATTTAATTTTATAGTTATATGTTTTCTAGATGATTTAGTTGATTTTGTGATCTTATTTCTAGTTGATAATTGATAAAATTGAAATAATTGAAATCATGAACAATGGTGAATTACTTGTTAGAGATGGTTAGTTGTGATAATTGATGATATGTATATACATGTGTTTTTACTATTTCAATGTCGTTAATATGGCCATGAGGCCAGAAAGGTATTGTCTTGAATTTTGCAGTGTTTGCAACACAATAAACCAAAGGGGGATAAGAGACCAATAGTGAAAGAATATGGAGTATTGGAAACAGGTCACCATGGCAACACGTGTATTCGTATGTTGTATGTTGTTGTAGTTTGTTAGGAGGTCCCCATTGGGGGTGACCTCAAATGTGACCTTGGGAATGTTTGTAATTTTGTCTTGTTGATTTTATTTAATTGTGAGTATTGTATTTTATTAGTATGTGGAGTCACTTTTATTAATTTTTTTCAACACCCCTCTTAAGTTAATTTAAAATTATTTAACTAATGCTTATTAGGATGTGACAAAATGGGGGAGATAAATGTGATTTTGTAGCCTTAATGATTGTTGGTTTGGAATTATTTAAATTTGTTTTGGGGTAGTTTGTACTCAATCTTCCTTGTGAAATTTTGATTTTGATATTCTAGGCTATTTTGGAGACTTAAGGGACAAGCTAAGCTTGTCCCAAACCTCTTAAAGTCACTCACCAACTTGTCCTATGACATGAGGGACATATTTTAGGTCTTATTTTGTGTTTTTATGGATGAAAAGAGAAATTAATTGTACTTTTCTTACATTGGTATTTATTTCTGTCCTTAAGGGGTGTGGATTTGGGTTTAGTGTGTAAGAGGGTGGTATTTTCCCCAACCACCAATATATTATGATTTTGGGTTTGGGTTTGACCTTGGCGATGTGGGATGGAGAAGAAATGATGTGGAATCCTACATGGAGCCATATTGTCTCCCTCTCCCTCTTTTCTATTTATTGGAATTTTTGTAAACTTTTGGACGTTACTTGCTTGTTTTTTGTCTCCCATTATTGTAGTGCTTTATTTTTGGAGTGCTTATTGGAGTTGAATATTGCTTGGAATTTATTGGACTTGGATAAATTTTTAATTTTTTTTATGGTGTCAAGTATTGCTATGATAAGGTAGGGTCTTCACCCTTGGTTTCTTCTCTTTCTTTGTGTGTTATGTGTTAAATGAATGTTTTATTGAACGAGCATTATTAGGTAGTGAAATGACTTTAGGATGTGTATGAGAAAGTGCCATGGGGAAATTTTTTTGGGAGGCATAAGATTTTTCTCGTGGGTATTTAGGAGGGAGTGGGTTGGGTGCCCCACCTTATACTTGTCTTATTGTTTCGTTCATCGTGGGAGGCATAAGAGATATTTTAATTATAGGGAGGAATAAGATATGTTGGGGTTGATTGAGTTTTTGATGTTTGAGGTGGGCACCCAAACCCTTGGGAGGCATAAGGGAATCCCCATATTACTTTCTTTACTTGGCTTGATTTTAGAGCCACTGTTTGGGAAGTTTATGTGTGTAAAAATGAATGTTGGCTTGAAAGTAAATGTGGAAGAATTTAATTTGGTTGCCAATGATTGTAAAATATTCTGTATTGTTTCATTGTTGGGGCTCGAGGGGCAATGAGGAAGTAGGCTTCAATTCCTCATTGAGTATTGGTTGGGTGGAGAGCATTGCCTACTCCCCCATTTTCGGTTTTTGTGTGATCTTGGTAGAAAGTGGAGCTCAAAGGAGGGATCATGTTTATTGTTTGATTTGGAGGAAAGGACCAATAACTCCTTGTAAACATTTTATCATATTGTCTCCTTTGTGTATGGAGGACTTGTAAACTTGTATTCTTAAAGTGGATCTCTTAGTTGCCTTATTTACTAAAATTGTAGTATTAGTTCTCATTGGAAATGAAAGTAAAAGATTTAATATTACTTCTTTGATTTTTAGGGAGAGAAAATGTTTTAGTGTAGAAGTGCAACAAGTTTCTTGACATGATGGAAATGTGATTGAAACGATAATAAATTTACTTTCAAGTTAGTAGTTTCATTACCTTCATAATGTGCGTTGTCCTTATTTTTAAAAACTAATGGGAAACCTTGTCATTAATTTTTGTTTGAAATGGTGGAAACTTGCATTTTTGATGAAAGAAAATAGTTATTCATATCAGCATCGCATGAAAGGAATATGGTAGCAAAATATACTATAGTTGTTTTTTTTTATTGTTAAAGGAAAGTTTTGTTTTTAAAAATGGGAATTTCTCCATTTTCACCTTTACATGTGTAGATGGAAAGTATCAAAATCCTTGTTTGTTACTTGCCTTATTAATTAAATCGATTTGATCTTTTTAAACTAAGTAGAGCCAAGGAATATATGGTTACAAATTAAATATTACTTATATTTGACCTTATAGATTTATTGTAATTTTTTTATAGAAAATACAATATAATTTAATAATGATTGGAAATAGAATTAATAAATAACACTTTATAAGGTTCTTATTGTTTTTTAATAATACAATCAATTTAAATGGTTAGGATTCCTCGATGTTGCCAATATTATTATTATTATAAATTAGTAATGGTATTAATATTACAAATATTAATAATAGTAATTATATATATATATATATATATACCCAAATATAATAAAATATTAATACCTAAATAATAAACTGAAACCCTTATATAAAAAAGAGGGTGCGGGGGAGGGGGTAAATGTTTTGAAGTGGTACAACTCAAGGCCTGTGGACATGAATTTAAAAGTGGTGGGGAGGTTTGAGACCCCACCTCCACCCCAATGATAAATGGGATGAGGGGTGGGTTCAGCGACCGCCCCATTCAATCAAAATCTTCCTTAATTCTAATCCATGACACATAAAGAAAAATCAGTTGGACTTCTTACCATAGCGATCTCTAAAATCCTTGCATAGCTTGGTAGTATATACTTTGGTGATATATATATATATATATATATATATATATATATATATATATATATATATATATATATATATATATATATCACCAAAGTATATACCTCCAAACCGCCCCACCACCTCCACCCCAATAAATGGGATGAGGGGTGGGTTCAACACCGCCCCATTCAATCAAAATCTTCCTTAATTCTAATCCACGACACATAAAGAAAAATCAGTTGGACTTCTTACCATAGCGATCTCTAAAATCCTCACAAATGGTATATATTTTTGTGATATATATATATATATATATATATATATATATATATATATATATATATATATATATATATATATATATATATATATATATATATATATATGTATGTATGTATGTATGTATATATATATATATATATATATATGTATGTATATATATATATATATATATATATATATATATATATATATATATGTATATAACTCACTTTTTGTATTCCGGATTTAATAAAAGAATCTTATAAAAATATAGATATGTATGTTTATGTGTGTGTACATATCTATATATATATGAGTATATACATCCTTTTAATCAATTCATAGATATATTATTCCAACTATTTCCTTAAAATGTGGCAAAATGTCAATAAAGAATATTTTAAGAAATAATAAAATACTTACAAACCCTAAAAGAGGGTATAAATGGAATTTCAAAAAAAGGGGAATGTTATCCCTCCATGAGCTTAAGCTTGCCTCTCATGGCTTCCACCTCCTTTCTCCTCTGAATCTATAAAAATAAAGGAAACAATAAGTCATATGAAATGAAAAAGAGCCTTCATAACCAATCAGGGTTAGTTGGAGCCCTAAATCTAAGAGCTCAAAATGAATCCATCTAATAGATGAGGTTTGTCCCTTGAAAAAATTAGGTGAGAAGTGGGTGAGGTTATTTTTTAATTAAAATGCATGGGTAGACTTATTAGGGGCCACTCAAGTAGTGTATGGGGTGTTATTACCTTTCTAACCCAAATGTTTTATTGGGAACTTTTTATTTAATGCAAGCCTTGACCCCTTTGTTGGTGGAATAAAACTTTATTATTTAAATAACTAGACCACAATAATTTTGAAATTAATTTGATTGAGTATAAATAAGATTGAATTTAATTGTATTAAAACAAAAGGGAGGGAGAGTCTAAGCCTTTCTATAAAATAATTAAATTATTAAATGGTATTGAGAATTTTTCTTAATTTATTTAAGAAGGAAGCTAAGGAGATTGTGGATATAATTTTGAAATTAATAATATTAATTAAATGTAATTTTAAAACAAGAAAGTGTTGACCGTGAATTTAACCTAATGTTGCGAGTGGGTTTTACAAAAAAAAAATAATCCATAATTTTTCTAGTATGACCTATATTTGTCTCGAGTTTCAAATGGGTAAATTTATGGGCACTACAACCACCACCTTGGCTTCTACCTCTAAACCAAAACTATTGGAGAGAGAAGTGGGATTTTTTTGTCATTTTTCACTACTGCCTATGCCTTTGCCTTTGACAATGTTTTTAGAAGATGGATGAGTTCTTAGGCTAATCCCAATGCTCACCCATGGTCATAACTTATGCCACTTCAAGTATCTCGATCTTGGGGCTTAACACATAACATGCCACCATTAACAGCTTATACTATTCAAAAATCTGAATCACTTAGTGTTTCAGCTTACCATATAATAAACCAAATAAGATACTGGTCCTATAGTCACATGAAGTATAAGAGCCTTGTATTTATATGTTATAGTCAATCAGAGTTCACATAATAGTCAAATTATATAGTTACATTATAGTAAAATTTATAGTCGGTCCATAGTCTAAAACAATATTCCTAATATAATAGTCCTAAAAGGTAGTTTATATTTAGAAAATATTGTTGGCATATAAAGTAATATCCTCAAAGTAGCTTATAACCAAGCTATTGTTGAGACCAAAATAAATTATACTTCAACAATAAAATTCATTTTCGATCATGGGCTTAAAATATAGGAAAATTGATAAAAGTATCAATACTATGACTCCTCCCCAAAATCCCTTTTCGAAATCTTCTTCTCTAAATGTTGTAGTAAACCCTAAACATAAAGATAAAATTTGTGTCGCTTAAGGATTTGGGAATTGTCAGAGGACATCAACGATGACTTGGTATTTAATATATTGATGAGAAAGGTGTTTGTTTATGGTGGTCGTGGGCATAGGGGGATCTTTTTCTTCGAGGAGGGTTTGGATCCTCCCTTGTTTTTGGATGGTAATGTTGTTTTGACCCTATGAAAATGATTACAGATTGAATTCAATTTTTCTTTTTCCCCTCTTGGTGAGCTAGAAGTATCTAGGATCCAATGGCATTTAGATGGTTCCGTAAAGGGCAAAAGAACCCTCTCACCTAAGTCTCTTTTTTAGGATTTGGAATAGGTTATGGCTATGGTGTATAGAATTATTTAGGCATAGATTGTGGAGGTTATACAAATATTTTTGATATGGGAGGTATGTCTTTCCTATGCATCCGAATAATACAAACCCTCCATTGTGTGGTGTTGAGAGAATCGTTGGTTACGGAACATCCCCTATTAACGCTTGTTACTTTTAGGATGTCCTTACCGATTGGGAAAACATTTCTCAAAAGGTGAATCTCTCTTTCTAGGAGGTGGTGTAGGGGAAGTCTAGTGCCAAAACCTCAAGGTGGATAATATCTAACCATCGCTTACTTTTGGGGTGCAAGTGATAGAGGTTGAACAAAAATTCATGATAAGTGGCCTCGATCTTCTAATTTAATGATATGTGTCCAAGCTCACTACTACATTCCTAGATTTATTCATAATGGAAACCTATCATGGTAGGTAGAGTGGATATTTATCCCTATGCTAGAAATTTTTAAGTGTGGTTTTTAGCCTTCTTGAAGATAAAGAGAAAAAACTAAGCTTTGGGAACATCAGAATCATCTTCTTCTCATGAATTAGTGGTTTCCTTCTTTAAATACTACCACTAAACAAATTCATGTCAAGCCTATCTAGATTCGATTGTCTCACCTTGAACTTTAATTTTGGGGGAAGGAAATCTTGATTTCTATTGGAAATCCATTAGGGAAATGGTTGGATATTGATATTAAAAATGAATTGTAAAATCACAATACCTATGCATCTATATTAGTGGATCTAGATACTTGAATCGATCTACCAACTTCTATGGAACTTAGGGTTTTGGATTGGATTTGGTCCCAACCATTGGACTATGAAAGCTATCCCTTCATATGTAGGAAACGATTTGGCTCGGGTCACTTAGCTTAAGAATGTGTGAGTTTGAAAAATAAGGTGCATGTGAAAGTTTCTTAGTGGAAGGATTATTATCCTAGTATATTTATTCTAGGTTGTGATCATGATTATTCCTCGAAAGATTCAAAAACTAAACAATGTGAGATTAAACTATCGCTGGGGATTCCCGAGTTCTCCACATCCTTTAGGGGTTGAAGGATCAATTTTTTTTAGAGTGCAAAGGATAAATCACTCCCTTTGAGGTTGGAATGTGGTTTAATTAAGAACAAAATCTTCAAGAAGGATTCAAATGCGGGTAAAAAGGAGATCTAAGAAATCATTCATCCTATCCATCCAGATGAAAACATGAATCCTTATAGGAATGAGTGTTTGATAGTGATGAAAATAATAAAGTAAGTAAAGACTCTTACTTCTCCTCTTAAGATGAACTTAAGATCCCATGGACAAGATTCTCATGGTTAAACCAACCTTACTTTCTAGTTAGTAATGTTCAATAGGGGTATAGAGTGTTCTTAGGGGATGGTAAAGTTTTCTTGACCTACTGGGAATGTTGTACTTATTTTTTATTCTTTCCTAGCTTAGGTGTTTGGGTGGTGTATTTTCTAGATTTTTTTTTGGTCCGGGATCATGCTTCACTTTGTTTCATGTTGTGCTTTAATACCTATGTTTTGGTCAGACGGGGTTTTGATCACTTAAAAATCACTCTTGTTTCATTTTGGTTGTTTTTATTTGGCCTTTCTTCTATTTTTGTACAAGGATCTTTGGTCCCTTCAAAAGAAAATCTTTTTAGTTTTATATAAAAAATAAAAAGTAGGAAAATTCATATTAAAAATGAACTATAGTCAAGTTATATTTGGAAAGAGACATCAAATAATATTCAAACTTTAAAAATCAGCCCAAATTTAGGTTATAGGCATCCTAAAATTTCCTATAGGGATCTAGTTTAGGAATACTATGCTATGCCCTTAACCTATTGCTTTTATTAGCATATGAGTAGCCGACTTGTGGCTTACCATATCATTTTATTATATCATTTATACTTTCTCATGCATATTATGTCGGATTTGGTGATGGCCATAACATATGAATATTCTATATAGGGGATTGTAGGTAGTAGTTCATCATCATTAGAGAATTTGAGTCTTACTTTATGGTTTGTAGGTTTCCCCCTCGAAGTGGAAAAGATATTATAATTGCATTTTGAGATCAATATTATGAAATATTGTGTTCTATTGCTACTTATAATCTGAATTATACAAATAATTTCATTACATGTGGTATAAGAGTTGTAATCAGGCCAAAATTAGGGCAAAAACCCTAATTTTTTTGTTTCCGCCATATATTTCAACCAAAGTGAACTAGTGAGAGATATTTTTACCAGATTTGTGAAACATTTCAAGTAAGGTTCCCTTAAAATTTAAGACTATTTTGATTTATTTTCAAAAGTTATTACAAATTTATGGTTTTTCATAAAATCGATCCCTAGGGTGTAAATTGTGGAATGTTTTGAAGTTCATTAAATTTTCGAAAGAAAAAGAAGAAATAGTTGCGGTTTATTCTGTAAGTTTTTTTAATATTTGGCCAAACTCTTATCTAAATTTGAAACCGTAAAATTTTACCTTGATCCCTACATCCTACTATTTGGGGCATCATGGTGGGGCCTTCCATAAGAGGAAAAAAGAATCTCATCACTCGAGGTAAAATATCAAAAAAGGATGAGATAGTAGTGGAGGATTTGGAGATAAAAGATATAACTATAGATTCCTCTGGGTTAGGGTTTACTTTGTGAGACCATAAAGTAAGCCAAGTTGAATTTAACCCGAGAGACCTCGAATCTAGGGTGCCTAGAAAATAAGATGTTAAGAGGATTGAACAAATATTGGAGGACATCATGAAAAAATTCAGTATAGATATGATGGGTAATCATAATTCTATCAATCGAGATGGATCATGATGTCAAAATATTAGACACATGAGTCGGGTGGATCTTCTAGCATGCCCAATTCAAATACGAGTAGTCTATAGGCTTGTAATATGTTTCCAAAAGTGGAAATGCACTTGTTTAATGGAAAGGATCAACTCAATTGGATCAACCAAATCAAGAATTTCTTTGAACTAAATCAGATTCCATCAAGACAAAATGTGACCATGGTATCTTTGTATCTCGAACTTTGACCAATTCATTTGATATCCATGGTTATGTGCTCAAAAGTTAGAAGATTGATCTCACTTTACAAGGATAGTCTTCACTAAAGAGTTGTAATTACACTATAGTTCTAGTGTGTTAGATAATTACTTCAACCAATTAGCAAAGTTTAGATAGATAAGATCTAATAAGGATTACATTCATCAATTCCAAAACCTTTCCTGTGGGTGAAAAATATTACTAAAGAGAATCTGAATGACCTATTTCTTGGGGGTCTTAAGGATCACATTGAGCATGAGGTTCGTATGTTCAATCCTCATAAGGTTTATAATTCTATTATTATGGCAAGAAGGGAAAAGGAGAAATTTGTTTCAAGTAGGATACAACATTTCACATATACATGAGATTGCAACACCTTCCCCCCCAAAGATTCCCTTGGCTAGTTAGACCGACACCTCAAAAAATTTAAGAAAAAAAGAAAAAGGATTATGTTTTAACTTTGACAAAAATTTGGACACGGACATAAATGTGTTGAAAGGAAGTTGTTCTACATTGGTGGGTCTAGTGATGATGAAGACAAGGATGAAGATGTAGAGTCATAGGTCCAGGTCGAGGTAGAGGAGGAATCAGAGATCCCCAATCAACGATCTCATGCCATAAAATTTTAGGTATTAGCACCCACAAACCCTTAAGGTGGTTGGATACCTAAAAAGAGAGGGTCACAATGTTGATTGATTCAGAAGTACACACAACTTTATCAATCATAAGTTAGCGGTGCCCTAAACCGCTTCATTTATCAAGCTCTTGAGTGTCAAGTAATGATTACGAGATGGAGGTATTGTTACTTGTTATAGAAAATTCCATAACATTAAGCTTGTCATGGGAGATTACATACTAAATAGTCCCATCTATGCCATTTCGATGGGAGGAGTCGACATTGTGTTAGGGGTTCAATGGCTTACCACTTTGGGAACCATTGAGATGAACTATTAAGACTTGTTTATACGATTTCACTCTAAGGAAGGAATTTTGAGCTAAGAGGCTTAAGAGAAAAGTCTCCACAAAGAGTAAGTTATCATGAGATGCATAAAATGCTAAAAAAGGTGCATATGGATTTGTGACACAACTCTTTTCATTGAGTCTCATCATTCTAAGGACATTATACCATCAAATATGCAAGTAGTATTGGATGAACAGTCTATTTTATTTATAAATATACCAAAGGGATTACCTCCAAAGAGAGATCATGATCATGCTATTCGAGTTAGTACTAGGTAGCCAATCACCTAACATTAGACCTGATAAGTACCCATATGTGCAAAAGAGTGAAATTGAGAATATTTTACAATAGATGTTGGAAGCAGAATCATCTATCATAGCCAGATTGCTTTTTCCTCTCCAATAGTGATGGTACGAAGAAATATGACATATGACACATGTGTCCTGATTATAGGGAACTTAATAAGTACACAATAAAAGATAAGTTTCCTATTCCTGTAAATGATGATTTACTTGATGAGTTGTATGGTGCTATTTATTTTACAAATCTTGATCTTCGTTCGAGATACCACCAAATCAGAGTCAAGGATGATAATGTTCATAAAACTACCTTTCAAACAGATGAAGGCCATTATGAATTCCTAGTAATGAATTTTGGACTCACAAATGCACCTTCTACATTTCAAAGTTTGATGAATTCTATTTTTAAGTCATTCCTATGGAAGTTTGTTTTAGTTTTTTTTAATGATATATTAATTTATAACAAAACATGGGAGGAACATTTACATAATGTTAATATGGTTTTGGAAACCTTTGAGCAACATCAACTTCATGTAAATCACTCTAAGTGTTCGTTTGGACTCAAGGAGGTTGATTATTTGGGTCACATTGTCTCTCATGAAGGAGTTAAAATGGATCCTAATAATATCAAATCCATGATCAATTGGAAGGTTCCAAAAAACCTAAAGAAGTTATGAGGATTTTTGGCTTACAAGTTATTACCAAATATTCGTAAGGCATTATGGAAGTAATTCAACACCTCTCAAAAGTTTATTAAATAAGGACTCCTTCCATTGGAGTGATGATGTAACCAAATCATTTGAGAAACTAAAGGAGGCCATGTGCACCACTCCAAAGATTGCTACTTAAATTTTTCCAAAACATTCATTGTTAAATGTGATGTATCGGTGGGTATGGTGGTAGTTCTTATGCAAGAATGTCATCCTATTGCTTTTTGATACATCAATTGAAAGATAAGAATATTTCAAATCCAACTTATGAGACGGAAATGTTATTCATACTTCAAGTAGTAAAGCAATGGAAACCATATCTCATAGGAAGACACTTTAAAGTGAAGATAGATCATGATAGTATGAAATGCTTCTTTAAGCAATATTTATCATCTGAAGAAAAACAAAAATGGGTCTCAAAGATGTTGGGATATGATTTTGAGATTATCTATAAGAAATGGAAGGAGAATGTAGTTGTGGATGATCTTTCGAGAAAATATGACTCAACTGGAGCATTGTTATACATGTCATATCCATATTATAGGAAGATTGGATAGATGAGGAAAGGTCCAAATGGAGAAATGACCCAACCACACAAAACCTCATTCATAATATCCAGAATGATCCAAGCATGTATGAAAAATTTGTATTGAAAGGGGATGCTTTATGGTATAAAGATAGATTATACCTATGTAAGAACTCCACTCTTAAAAATAGGATTCTATTTAAGCTTCACTCTTCTCTAGTAGGGGACTCTCTAAATTCTTAAAGACTTATCATCGACTGAAACAAGATTTATTCTAAGAAGGGATCAAAGGGGATGTAAAACAATTTGTGGTACAATACATGGTTTGTCTACAAAATAAGGGTGAAAGAGTTTTATCCCTAGGTCTTCTACAACCTATATCTATTCCTGGCAAAGTGGTGGGAAGGGGTTTCCATGGAATTTATCACAGGGATTTCCTAAATATGAATGAAAAAATATCATCATGATTATGGTGGATATACTCACTAAATATGCTCATTTATGTGCCTTATCACACCCATTTTCTACAAGTACGGTAGAAACATCCTTCATGGACACACCTTCGAAGCTTCATGGGACACCAAATATTATAGTAAGTGATCATGCGACCCTATATTTACTTGTAATGTTTTGAATGATTTATTCTCATGTTTGGGTACTCGGTTAGCTCATATCTCTTCTTATCATCCCCAATCTGATGGGAAAATAGAAGTTGTAAATAAGTGTTTGGAGGGATGTTTCCATTGGTTCACGCTAGATAAACAAGCAAGATGGGTCCAATGGTTGCCACTTGCAGAATGGTGGTATAAAACTTCCTTCCATACTTCATCTAAAATGTCTCCTTTATTGGCACTCTATGGATACCATCCACCATCCATCACATCATGATTTCGAGGAAAACCATCGTTTAGAGCAAATAGTATAAGAACACATTCAATATCAACAAGACATCCTCTCTAGTCTCACAGAGAACTTGGCCATGGCACAAAACCGCATGAAGCAAAAGGCTGATCAACATCACACGGAAAGAAATTTTGAAGCCGGTGATTGGGTTTTAGTGCGATTCAAGAATTTAAAAAATGTCTTTGAAACAAAAAAAAAAGGATAAAAACTTTCACCGAAGTACTATGACCCATATCAAGTATTGTAGAAGATTGGTATTGTAGATTACAAAATAGAACTTCCACAATCAACTAGAATACATCTATTCTTTCATGTTTCTTGCCTAAAGAAAGTAATTAGATAAAGAGTATTAGCCCAAACAAAGTGTTACCCGAGATCAATGAGGAGGGGAGTAATTATGGAAACCGAATGCATCCTTCAAACACAAACTAAACGATTGAGGACACGGGTTATTACCGAGTACTCGATTAAGTGGAAGAATATAGATAATGAATATGTAACATGGGAAGATATGACATTCCTATAAGTAAGCACCCATAGCTTCTCAACATTGGGGACAATGTTGCTTTGAAGGGGAAGGGCATGCTATGCCTTTAACCTATTTCTTGTATTAGGGTATGAGTAGTTGACTTATGGCTTACCATATCATTTTATTATATCATTTATACTTTCTCATGCTTAGTAGGTCGGCCTTGGTGATGGCCATAACATATGAATAGTATATATAAGGGATTGTAGGTAGTATTTCATCATCATTGGAGCATTTGAGTCTTATTTTATGGTTTGGAGGTTTCCCCCTCGAAGTGGCGAAGCTATTATAATTGCATATTGAGATCATTATTCTGAAATATTGTGTTATTTGGTGTTCTATTGCTTCTCATAATCTAAATTATACAAGTAATTTCATTACATACTATAACATGACTTCAATGGACCCTTATGTTATCTCAAAATATTGTCTTTTTATGGATTCTATATAAAATTTCACATTAGTAACAAAAATTAATGCCAACCATAAAGCCACTATTTGGGATTTTAGACATGATTTTTTCCCATTTGAAAGTTTTATTATGTCTATGTATAGACATTAAAGTTACATTAGTTAATATTTCGTATTACAATATTAATTCAAAAGGTTATAGTGCACTCATATCATGTCATAATCTAGATATTAGACTTTCTATATAACATGTTTATAAATTAACATAATAACGGATCCACTCACATATATGACATAAAATGATGGATCTTATTTTTAGTACATATTAAACACTAGCTAAATAATTATGACTATAAATGATAAATTCATTTTATTTTTTAACATATATAGATATTTGCATGAAAAAATAAAAAAACTTAGACATATTAATTTTCTTGAAAAAATTCTTAACAATATTTTGTACTTATTTATAATACAAGTTTCTAATTTCATGCTACAAGAGACCTTGTATGAGAGGTAAAAGACAGTTGCTAAATGTGATCTTAAATGAATGGACCCAATCTAGGATCATCCCCATTATCTAGATATTTTTTTTTAAGGGAGTGCTAGTTTAAATAATATAGATAATAGTAAGCATAACACTAGTATAGCTATAGCTTTCCAATTCCTACAACTAAGATAAAGATAAATATCATTCTATAATTAAAAAGAAGATTAATGATGGGGATGGATAAATCCAATGGGTGTAATATTAGTAACACAATGTAATAAATGAAACTAACATACATCTACTCTAGCCTACAAGAATCAATGACCAACACTAAAAATACATATAAAATAGAAGAGACTAAGGAGTGACAAAAATAATTAATTCTAGTGTGTGCCTAACTATTGTTCCATAATCCTCCCCAAAGACAAAAACATCAAGAAAGAATTATTTTTGGTGGAGAAGGTGAAATTTTTACATGTAGATCTTCAATCCGAAATCAATATAGTGGCGAAATCTAAAAAATATAAGTTACAAAACACTAAATTCATCCATTAAGTTAAAGACAATGTGAGTAATATTATATCTAATGAAGTAGTTGTCATTGGTGAATCTAAAAATAAAACATGGGGGTAGATATTGCTAATTCCATTTCCCATCGCAAATGGAATAATATATTTAAAAGCTCAAAATTAATAGCATCACACATGGGAAAACCTTAAGGTAACAAGGTGAAAATAAGAAGAATGGAAGCCTAAAGATAAGTAAGATTAAAGTTGAAGGTCTTAAGTGATTGAAAAAAGGATTACATTGCATAATAAGTAGATGTATTTAGACATAATAGAAAGTTTGAACATAATGAGTGTAATGTGTTAACAAAGGGAAGAAACAAGTTGTATAAAATGAATAGGCAACTGATACTAATTGAAATAAAACCCTAATGTGCAAGAATAAAGAGAGGAAAGAACTCACTGATTAAAGACGATCGTCACAGAGTGTCATGGGTCCGACAGAAATTCTAAAGCACGAACAAATGAATAGAGGTCTTGAAAAGGGTGGATGTAGAAGATATGAGTAGAGTGATGGTGCACAGGTAGGGCACTAGGGTGCCTAGGGGCACCCCGATATGGCTGAATAGGTGTTGTAGCCTCTAAAAATCTCATAACTTGCTTCTTTCGAGCCAAAACATGACATGTGACCTTCACTATTTATCACAAGAGCTTTTCCAAAAGTACACCGAATGCACTAAATAATGTAATGATGACCTGCAAGAGACAAAAGGAGTATACAACCCTAAAAATAGAAAAATACAAATGATTGGGTCAAACCCGAACTCAACTACCTCAAAAGTGGGATTACTATTCTTAGCGTTGCACTACATTTTGAACCCAAATGTATTTCTTGTGTGTGTCTCCATGTTATGCCGTAGGTGCTCTTGTGCACTCGTTGTACTTTGTGAAAGAACAAGAAATAACTAAATATAGAAAATATAATAGCATTTGTGCATGGAATATAATAGAATCCCCCTCTTATGAAGTGTGTGTGTTGATGTAGTTATCTTAGCTGTGATGCATGGAACTATGATGATGTAAGTGATGCAATGGATGTAACTCTACATGAAATAATAGTAGTAATTGATGTTAGGACCCTCATTATGGTCTCAAAACTTTATATTTATAGGGTTCTCTTGATCTAATATAGTAATTAACCCCTAAGAGGCTAAGTATTAAAACGATAAATATAAAAAGGGTCAAAAAGGCCCAAAAGTTTCGTAAAGATTTAAAAATCCTCGAGACAACCCAAGTCATATCTAGGCACCCTATGGTGCCCTAGTATAGGCTTGAGCACCATTGTTTACGAGAAAGTGATGGGAAAGTGATGAAATAGACTCGAAATGTAGGTAAAAATGTGTGAGAATGACATAATAAAAGTAAAATAAGATGGCTAAAAGGTGGGGTTAATTAGTAATTTCTGCACTCAAGAACCTTCTAAATAGTAGTATGAGACTAGGATAAATAATCTCTTATATGCATGATTTTTGACTACATTTTTCCCCCACTCTATGTTGGTGAGATGAAAGCTCGAACTTAAAGTAGGTAGAAGTGCATACCTGATATCCATTGAGAGTATAGTATAAATACACCGAAGGACTAGACTCAAGTGTGGAATGACCAAACATAAGATGGAGGAGCATGGAATCTAAAGATGAAAAATGTGCATATAAAAAGTGATGAGAATGAATGTAGGAAAGAACACATGTGTAGATTTAATGATGTGTAGTGTACCTCCATGGTTAGCAAAAGCATGTGTTGTCATGGAATTTTTTTGTTGATGTTGTTGTTTTTGTTTCCCCAATTTAACTTCTTCTTTCTCATACAATTTGGACTTGTAAGGAGGAAATGATCAAGTAGTAAAATATGTATGTATGTAAAAATGTTGTGTAAAATATGTATGTGCATAGAAATGTGTAAAATACGTAAATATAAAATATGCAAACTTAAAAACTAAATGGAACATGTGCACCAAATCCATGTCAAGAAAAGGGAGGTAGAATGATATCTTGTACTTCTACGATTTTTTGGGAAATCTCATGCCACCCTAGCTGAAGAAGTGTAGGGAAGAAATTCTCTACATCCTCCAAGCTCTAACCACTTCTTCTAAAATCTATGTGAAGAGATATCTATAGAATCTTGGTGTTTTTGGGGAACCGATGTCATTGGCTAAAGTAGTGTAGAGAGGTGCACCCACTTGTAACTCCTAATCATGTAACTACTTCCCAAGAATTCGAAGGACACCAATATTTCCTATAAAATCCATTGTGTATGGGGTAGGTAGACTGTCTCGAACCCACTCTCTCTATATAAATACACAATGCCAAGGGTGAAAATTACATTGTACTTGAATTGGTGTAACTACACTATGTTAGTATGTAAACCCACAAATGATACCCCCTCTTTGGTAGTACATCCGACACCACTTATAGGAGAATGCGAACCCAAAAGAGAACCAAACAAACTTTAAAATATATACATGTTAACAAAAATAAGCTCCCTCTTATTTTGGCTTAACTTACTCCTCTTTGTGCCTCAAAAAATTTCACATGTTTTAGGCACTCAAATATTTCTGAAATTTCTCCATCATATAGAGAATTTCTTCCCCTTTCCAAAAAGGTAAAGAACTCCTCTTAACTCGTATTTCTCAAGTTATGACTCGATAGAGTTATGGAGGAAAATTTATCCAAGGCGGACTGAGGAGCTTGGGAGAGAGTTTTTCCAAGGATTTTGGGCCGTGCAAAGTGAGGAAATAATTTGAGAACTTAGCACTTTTTGCGTTAAAATTTCAATATTCATTGGTGCTCTTGCGAGCCCTGCAAAGGGAAACAAAGTGAAAATTTGACTAATTCCCGAAAGGGACACATAGCATCATTTTGTGTAAAGACGCTAAGGTGGGCTCATGGAGGATTTTGGGGACTTGGAAATTTTCACCAAAAGATTTTATAATTCAAAATTTTGGCCGCATCTCCGAAGGAATCCAAAAGTGACACTTGGTAGGCCCAAATAAGCAACGGGCCACTGGGCCTTCGAGAGGAAAAATAGAATTTTTGTCATTTTGTTAAAACAAAGGCAAATGGAAAAAAAAGTATCCCCTACCTCCGTCAACTCCAATGGATGCCACATCATCGGGATTTGCGTGGGGCATGTGCCAAATTTTCTGAGCTATTTTTTGTAGAAAACGTAAAGGAAATACTCAGAGAGCCATATCTTTTGGTCCAGAGCTCCATTTTGGAAAATCTTGGTACCAATGGAAAGATCTAAAGATTCTCTTCATCTTGAGTCTTCAATTTTTAATTTTGGTTTAGATTTGTGTGAGAAAATTGCAAAACATAATTTTGCATGGAAAAAATGTAGAACCAACTTTCAACTCCCAAATTTAATGAAATATGGGTCTTTTCTCCCTCGAGCAAACAAAATATGTTGGGGAATGGATTTTAGAGATGGATCCTTGACTTTTCGACCCAATTTTTTAAATTTTGTCGGTGGTTGGAGTAGAAGATTTGATTTTTCACGTTTTCCCTCTCTTCTCGCATTTTTTTATAAAATGTAACAGAGGCATCATTTTGGGAATCAAGTTAGTGGTTGCTCACTCTTCTTCTCTACCTCCCTCTTCTTTTCTTCCCCAAGGTCAAAAATGGAGTTAGAACCTCCTCCCCTACTTTGTAATGATGTTTTTTACCTCTTTCCCATGAAATGGTGCATTGTGTATATCTCGTAGCAATAAAAACATGTTTTTGTGATGCATTTGTCCATGCTTTGCTCATTTTTGGTTATTTATTATTGCCTCTAAATGTTGCAGGACATCCATGCATGTTTGAATCTAATTTTCAGATTTTGGAGCTATGTTTTTAGGTATTTTGGAACATTTTCTCGTGTGAAGTCAATCTATGGTCTATGAGGCACTTGTCCATTGTCTCCATTGCTCACCTCTCTTTGTTTCCATGGCATTTTTGATAGACAATCAACATTTTCCTTCTCTAGTGTATCGCCATTTTAGTGTAGGCTGTATTTTTTTAGTTTTCTTTCTCTCCTTGTCTCCTTAGAATTTATATTAGGATTAGATTATCTTTCTTGCATTGGAATAGCTTGTGGAAGGTAGTTTAGGAAGAGGAACTATCCTTCTCTTGAGAGCTTTCCCACTTTTGCAAGGTCCCACACCTTGGGGAAAGTTCAATGTTATGCAATCACACTAGATGATTATGCCTTAGAAAAGCAGATCCATAACTCATTTGGGGGTTTTGTGATTTCATGCTAATCATTTTTACATGCCCAATGGGACCTTAGAGGTCTTCACTTCATTGCAGTAAGGTTGATGTACACTTCTTGCAATCTTTAGCTTATGAGAAGCTTTAATTTGCATATTTGGCGACTCCACCTAGTTTATAACCCATCTTTGAGTTCTAGACATGTTTTCGATCCATTTCCATTTCATTCTTCTTTCCATCTCTTTCATTATTTTCCATTCCATGAAGTTGTGCAATCATGACTTCATTTCCACCATGGAATTCACAACAATAGTAATAATACATTCCAACTCCAATGCTTTCTATAACTCCTTCAAATCAACATTTTGAGCAAATTCAAAATCACCATGTTTACCCCTATGAGCAACAAAGCAAAATCATTTTGGCTATGGAGCTTTCAAGAGCAGGGGTATGCAAACAATGAAGAAAATCAAATGTAAGATGCTGGTATGTTGGAGAAAATCCAAAAATGGAGATTGGTATGGTGCATCCAAGGGCAACAAATGAAATGAATGCATTCAAGATTGGTTGGGGACACCTTGACCATGGGAAGGCCCTTTTCCAAGACACTACAGCCCCGAGGAGAAGTAGGACTTCATGATTGGAATGTTGGCCCAACTTGTACAATGGATCAAGAGATATAGGCCTATGAATTTGGTGCTAAACAACCTTGTCAATGGGTAAGTTCTACACCATCATTTGGTATTTCTCTTTCCATTCCTCAAGTAGCACCATCTCAATTTGAATGTCGTTTCAAGTTTCTCCAATGCTGCTCCAGCTTTGAAAACCATCCCCTATCCCCTACTCTTCCATCTTATCTCATCTTTTCTTCCCTCTTCTCTTCCAAATCCAAACCCTCCATAAGAGAAAAAAGAAACACATTCCCCTTAAAATAAACAAGAAGTTCCATCCTTCCCACTACCACAAACAAATGTACAAATGATTTAATCCCAACCTACTTCTCCTCTTTCCTTCCCAATTTCATGTGGGGAAGAAGAGATTGCAAAAATCACTTAATGAAAGCAAGAAGAAGACCGGTAAAAGAAAAAATGGTTAAGAGCTTAGTGAGATTAGCTCTTAGGTTTGGGATAAAAATATTCCTTTGCTAGTTAAGCCTATAAAGGAGGTAAAAGTTGAGGAACCAAAGGTGGTCAAGGCTGAGTTTGTTGCAGAAAAAGAAGAACAAAGAAAAAGGGAAGAAAATCGTAAGCCTTTTTACTTAGAGTGTAGTGCCCATGTTGGCACTCAGCTTGAAGAAAATGATGATCTAATAGAAGTTCGACAATCAGCCATGGAAGAGAAAGAACAATCCGCCAAAGCCCCATAGATGAGGAGCAAATGGAAGAAATCGAATCGAGTTTGTAGTAGCGGAAGAAGAAGGCATCATTGGAAAAAAATTCTTTGATTTGGCGCTTGATTTGGTTAATGAATCCATCACGGGGAGGAAGAACCAACGGCTCCAAGTTTAGTTAGAGAGGACCACATGAAGGTGGAAAAAATAGATTCGAGAGGCATGGAACCGTGAGCTGGTTGCACATAAGATAGTAGATCTCTCCCACATTCAATCTCTCCTAAATTCTGACCGTGTGGAGGAGTTTGAACTCACTAGCTTCATGTTTGAAGATGAAGCTTCATCTGGTGAAAAGAATGTAGATTTTGAGATCACCATGCAAGAGGGAGAAACATGGCTACAACAGAACAACATAGAGTTTGATTTTTTTATCAAACCTAGAGGGTGTTTTGATACGGAGAAGCCCACGAGTTACAATCTTTTCTTCCCCATCATTCACCATTAAAGAGCCTCTGCCATGAAAGAAAACTTGCAATCATAACCAACTTTTTCCACCATGCTTCTTGAATCAAGGTTAGGAGATTTTCATCTTCTAAAGGCCACATCCATCATGAGTGAGAACCGCTAAGAAGACATTTCTATCACAAACAGTTCTCTAGAACAACAAAGTATAAATTTTTAGTTAACAACCTTCTTGGTAGAAGGCGTTGTCCAAGAGTAGATTGATCTTCAAAAATTAGTAGAAGAACTCCAGAGCCAACAATGTATAGCAGCAGAGTATTTTGATGAAAAATAAACTCCAATGGATGTTGCAATCAGAGATGAAGAGCTGCAAATTGTAGAGGAGTTTTATGCTGCTATGGAGGAAGAAAAAGAGTAGAAGATTTCCACCACTTCTTCCACACCATCCATTCAAGAGGATTTGCAGGAAGACTCCATTTTCGGAGTTGAAAATTAGAGATATGGGAATATCAAATGGACCGAGACCTTGCCCAATTATGTATTTAGCTTCATTTTAGCCAAAGGAGAAACCAAAACTAGTCATGTCCATTTTAGGGCACGAGGATGAGCTATAAAGCACCAAGGATTAACTACCATACCTCTTCAATCCAAATGCAGAGCAACTAAAAGAGGTATTGGTTTTGTCTTTAATTGATACTTTGGTTATTTGGGTGGAAGATCAGCTTGTATTTAGTTTTTCACTCAACCAACCAGCCATGTTTAGTGTCAAATCAGTTGCATTGCTGCCATTTTTGAGGAAGGGAAGCTATTTCTCCCTGCCGCTTGTGGGTTTTGTTTGAGTTCCATTTTCTCTTGGTTATATTAGAGTTGGTAGGTTTGTTTTTAGTATAATAAGTTATCGTCAGGCATGCTCTTCATGTTCCATTCAGAGCATGTATGATTTTTAGTTTGTATATACTTTTTGGTGTTGTTGTATTACTCTTGCATAGTTCATTTCAGTTGGCATTTTTTGATGAAGATCAACTCCAAGTTTCAATGGGTTTCCAAGTGATTTAGAGGTCATTTTTTCAAAGTTATATCGATAATTCATTATCGCTTGAGTCCATGCCTAATGGATTCAACTAAGGCCACCGATCATTCATCTAGCAAGAAGATGACCCCGTGAGTTGCCAAAGTTGTTAACCAATATATGCTCCTCTTATTTTGGGTTAACTTACTCCTCTTTGAGTCTAAGTAAAAATTTCACAAGTTTCGTGCACTCAAAGATTTTGGAATTTCCTCCATCGAGATAGAGAATTTCTTCCCCTTTCTAGAGAGGTAAATAACTCCTCTTAACTCCTTGTATTTCTCAAGTTATGACTCGATGGAGTTATGGAGGAAAATTTACCCAAGGTGGACTTATGGAGCTTAGGAGAGAGTTTTGCCAAGGAATTTTGGGCTAGCGGAGTGGAGAAATAATTTGAGAACTTACCACTTTTTTGGTTAAAAGTGTAAAATTCATCGCTCTCCCACGAGCCCGCAAAGGGAAATAAAGTGAAAATTTGAATAAGTCCCGAAGGAACACGTAGCATCATTTTGTGCAAAGGCACTAAAGTGGGCTGGTGGAGGATTTTTGGGATATGGAATTTTTCTCCAAAAGATTTTCTAAGTCAAAATCGTTGCCACATCTCCTAAAAACCCGTATAAATAAGTGGCGAGGCCCAAACCAAAGCACCGGTGGGTGGCCCTTTGGAGGCAAAATAGATTTTTTTCCTTTTGTGAAAAAGGTGCAAATGAAAAAAAGGAGCCCCCGCCTCGTAGACCCCAATGGATGCGACATCATCGTGATTTGTAGGGAAATGTACCAAATTTGCCCGAGCTATTTTTTTGCGAAAACATGAAGGAAATACTCAGAGAGCCATATTTTTTTGGTCCAGTAGCTCCATTTTGAAAATATTTGTACCAATGGAAATATATAAAGATTCTTTTCATCATTGAATCTTCAATTTTACATTTTGGTGGAGATTTGTAGGATAAAATTACAAAACGTGATTTGGTAAGTAAAAAATGCAGAACTAGTTTTCAACCACCAAATTTAATGAAATTTTGGTCTTTTCTCCCTCGAGAAGACAAAATACATTGGGGAATGGATTTTGTAGATGGATCCTTGAATTTTTGACTCAATTTTTTAAATGTTGTCGGTGGTTGGAGCAGAAGATCTGATTTTTCATGTTTTCCCTCTCTTCTCATGTTTTTTCTATAAAATGTAATAGAGGCATCATTTCAAGGAGTGAGTTAGTGGTTATTCACTCTTCTTCTTTGCCTCCCTCTTCTTCTCTCCTCCCTCTTCTTTGCTTCCCAGTGGTCGAAAATGGAGTTGGAACCTCCTCCTCTACTCTGTAATGGTATTTTTTTGCCTCTTTCCTGTGAAATGGTGCACTGTGTAAATATGGAGCAATAAAAACATGTTTTTGTGATGCATTTTTCCATCCTTTGCTCATTTTTGGTTGTTTCTTCTTACCTCTCATTGTTGCAGGAATTTTTACATGTTTTAATGTCATTTTTCAGGTTTGGAGCTATGTTGTTAGGGATTTTGGAACATTTTCTGTTTGAAGTCCATCTCTAGTCTTTGATGCACTTATCCATCCTCTCCATTGCTCACCTCTCTTTGTTTCCATGGCAATTTTAATAGATGATCAAAATTTTCCTTCTCTGGTGTATCACCGTTTTAGTGTAGGCTCTATTTTTTCTAGTTTTCTTTCTCTCCTTGTCTCCTTGGAAGTTAGATTAGGATTAGATTAGCTTTCCTGCACTAGAATAGCTTGTGGTAGGTAGTTTAGGAAGAGGAACCATCCTTCTCTGGAGAGCTTTCCCACTTTTGTAAGGTCCCACACCTTGGGGAAAGTTCAATGTTATGAAATCACACCAGATGATTCTACCTTAGAAAATTAGATCCATAACTCATTTGGAGGTGTTGTGATTTCATGCTAACAATACCCTAGAAAATTACTTGGTAGAAACCAAGGCATGCACAAACATGAAGGCTAGCCAAAGACAAATGCAAACAAACATAACATCCATATATAACATGTGTAAGATACAAATACAATGGAGTAAATGTAAATGCATAAGAAAGAAAATAATCCACATAAAGTGGGTTATAACAATGGGACATCAGTCATGATGTCACAAGACACACAAGGGCATCATGGTTGAAAAAAAAAAAAGCAAGTGTGCAAACATAGGGAAATCCTACGTCAATAGAAAATAAAGCAGATATATACAAACAAGAAAAATAGTCATCATAACATATAATCCTTCTAAAAAAGTTTTTCACATTGAACACCCATTAGAATGTTAGATAAATAACTAATATGTTAAAGAATTTATGATCAAGCAATGTAAGATGCTAAGAACAAAATTAAACAATAACACCTTGATGAGAGGAATGTAGATGCCTCCAACGACCAATATAGTGAAGGTAAAGGTGAGAATCCATGCCACATGTAGGATTCGTGTATCTATGATCAAAATTAAAAATCCATTAATGTGCATGTTTGGATGATATAGATAATAACATAGAAGAAATCACTCTAACATTTATAATAACATGATTGTGTAAAACACTAGTAAACAATGGTAAATACTCCAAGACAATGCAATATGTTGTGGATGGATGGAATGGAATGCAATATGGAATGATAGGATTACTTTTCCCCTCTAGCCATTAAGTGGATGGAAGTGTATGGAATAAGGTTCATTTTATTTTCCCCCTCAGTTGTCTAGAATGAACTATAAACGAGAGTTCATCATTGAGAAATGGTCCAGTAGTGTTAATTGTTTATCTAGCACATTGTAACAAGTGTGTATGTAGTGTTGATGAAGTGAAACATATAGAAAGGATGTGCATGAATCCTATATCCAAATCATATAGCTCAACTTGATGAATGGAGGAATGATGATTTATCCTAGGCATATATCATAGTATGATGAAAAGATGAGTGATGATTTATCCCTAAGCATATATCACTAGAAGATGAAAATACGAGTGATGATTTAGCCCTAAGGGTATATCACCAAAATTTTATAATATGAGTGATGATTTATCCCTCAACGTATATCACTATAGTATGAAAGGATGATTGATCATTTAACCTAAGGTGTATACCATGAGAAGATGATATAAGAGGGGTGGTTATCTAGCCTAAATTGTATACCATGATTAGATCAAAAAGTGAGTGATAATTTCCTAAATAGTATGTTACTAGCATTGTGAGTGTAATGTCCATTAAGTTTGTAGATGCTCTTAGTCAAGTATGGACTCGAAGAACTAAAATATGTCCTAGGGTGGTGAGTTTAGTGGATGGAAGAGAATGTAGAATGTATGATGAGAACAAAAGAACATGTGATGATTATAATGTGTAAATGTGTGACGTGAAAATGTAATGTAGAACGTATTCAATGTAATATATAGTGTGCAATGTCGAGGTGTAAATATATTAGTAATGTAGTATGTATGATGATGTAATGCTAGACTCATATCTTATGAATACTAGTATAGTATGTAGAAAATGTATGATATGAATATGCACAATGTATAATGTCAGATATGGGACTATGTATAGGCTATGCATAGATAGCCTAATAGTGTATGTAATAATTAAGATGAATAATTTATAATAGTGACCGCATGGATGATATAAATATATTATATGTAACCTTAATACTAGTATGATATTTGATATATAAATGTAAAAATGAAAAAAATGTAGAATAAATGTATAATTTATGGTGTTTGATGCACAATGTGTGATGAAATGCAATATGTAAGGACTATAGTGCAAAGGTGTGGGATTCAAAGGTAATGGAAGTCCTCAATAGTCATATGTGAATTGTCCATGAAAATTCACAATACCCCGATTGTCTGTAATTCCAAAGATTGAGACAGTAAGTGTGAATGCATAACATGGATATTTTCCAAATGTCTACAACTTTGGATTGGGAATGCTCTCCAGAGAAAGGCACACTTCCTATTTCTAAATCTACTACAACTCACCAATTTTGGGAAAACTAATCTAAATCCTACCTTAATTTTTTCCAAGGAGATAGGGAAGAGGATATTGCAAGAAAAATAAACCTAATCTACTAGAGGTGATCCACCAATAATATATTATGAATATCTTCCTTACATAGTGCTAACAATAAATCATTTTTAAGAGGTCAATACACACCATATATCAAGTAATTGTTATGAATTCATTCACCAATACATAGAAACCATTAAAATGTGTAACAAAAATTAACCATGCACGTATAAATAGAGATTATAATTAGAGATCAGATACATATAATGAACACAAAAGAGGGGTAAAATTATCCACAAATTTGTATTATTTCTCTAGTGGTTGATATTGTACCTCACAATGGACAAAATTTAAAAAAATCATTACAATTTGAATGGAATGTCTGAAACTCCACAAAATTCCTTATAGAAAAAAAAAAATATGGGAGGGGCAAAGCAAAATTATTCAACAATAGAACCAAGACCCCGTATACAATTTATAGTGGTAGATTTGCAAGGGTTGAGAGAGAGAACAAAATCCTCATTTTTTCCTAAAATCCTCCAAAAATTATTGTTTAATATTTAAATTAGTGCCTTGAGATCCCCAAAATATTTTCTTTCATTAATGGTGTGCCTTGTGCTTTAATAAATCTAGTATGATTGCACCCTTGGTCTAGTCTAGTTCCCGTAGCTTCATTATGACCTTACTTTTCACCAACCTCCATCAATGAACTTTACCTAAAACTACATTTCTTTTCATTCCCAAATTTGAGAGGTTTGAAACCTATCAAATACCAAAATCATGCTCTCATGATGTAGATATTGCTATCACGATTCCAATGATTATTCGTTTGCGATAATTAGACATCGGGAGCTAAAGATATCATATTTCAAGTTTTGGTGAACTCTAATATTTTGGGGTTTAAAAACCCTCCGAAAATCCATTTTCTAAAATTCCTTTTTTCCTCCATTGCAAATATCACTCTCTCATCTTTGCATTGACTATGATTTTGTGATAGTTTGATGTCCTTAGCTCAGATATCGTAGTTTGAGTGAAGAAGGGTTTTATGTTTTCAGGCATATGCATGGCTATGCATCACTTTGTTTGGGAGAAATGGCTCATCAGTGCTGCTCGGTGAGCCCTACATCGATATTTTCATCTCAAGTTCTCGACTTCAATATTTCTACTTGAACAACAGGCTTCATACCACTAAACCGAGCCTCATGGATTTTCTCGCTTTATATTATTTCCATGGATCCTCTCATTGCATCTTAGGCCTTCGACTTAGAAGTTTATTCCATCAAGATCTCATTCAAATCTCTCACCGAAATATACATGCAACCTTTGCATGGTGAGTGCCTTCAAACATTTTTCTAAAATTTCTACCTCCTATTTACCATACATGGTGGGTCCTCTTTAGCTATCTCTAAATTGCATTAGACTCCCCTTATTGCATTTGTGTCACATCTCTTAATTTACCTCTACACCATTGACACATAAGTGGGGAGAGATCATTCACACTAGCTCACTAGTAATTCATTTCCTCTCACCAATTCAATTACAACCGACACATCCAAGGTTTGACCCTTAAGAAATTCACATGGAGATAACCAACAAACTTGACATGACACAACTCCCAAATCATGCAAATGGGATGAAATTTGGGGTTTATTTGTTTTGCTTTCAGAAATTTTTCTTTCAAAGGTGATCAACATTTATCACCGAGCCTAGGTGAAGAAATCCCTAAAATTACGAATGTCCAAAGTCCAAAATTTAGACTTTGGACTTCGATATTTGATTTTTGGTCTTTTTAGGACTCTTTTCTTGTTGTTTCTTTAGGATTTTCATTGCGAGTTCTCAATTCAAAATTCCGCATCCCTAAAAGACATGTCTCTCTCGAGTCTAAAAATAACTCATCATTTTGAACTTACTAGAGCTTCAAAGTGGGTGCCTCTAATTCATTCCATTCAATGGTCCTATTAGTACGTAATCAAAACACCCCCGAATTTATGCAACTAGATGAGTTGAGACTCTTAGTGTGATTGCACAACATGGAGAATCTCTCAAAGTGTTGGAATTAAAACTTGAGAGAGATCTTTGGGTGAAGTTTGGTTCTTATTCATCTATTCAGTGCAAACAGATAAATTGCAGAGGATATACTCTAAAAACTACTCTATCTTACCAAGGAGATAGGTTTAAGAATATGCGAGAAAATAAACCTAAGATAACAAGGCGATGCACTAAAGGAATGTTAAACACACATTTTTCAATTCAACACAGACCATAGAAATGTAACACAACCACCATGCATAGATAACCAAACTCCAATGAGAGATTAGAAGACATCAATGAACACATGAGAGGGTTGAGGATCATCCACAGACATATATTAATGCTCCAGAGTTGATACAAGACATACATTACGAGCTAAGAGGAAAAAAATTATATTACAACTTGAATGGGAGGTTAGTAAAAATCCATAAATTCAATCGCAGAACAACGGAGGAAGGGACGGTGCAAAACAAAGATGTTCAACCCTTTATAATGAACCAAGTCATTTCCTTTATAGATGCAAAGAAGAGAGAAGAAGAAAAAGGCACGGAACTTGATTTAGAGCTCAGTTTCACTAGTCATCAATGCCACTACAAATCCACCCATAATTTGTCAAGTCTGTCCGCTCTCTATGTCCGCTCGGTATCATTGAAGAAGAAGAACAGTAAGATCAAATCAAATCTGATCTTGTTTTTAGGAGCAATCAGATTGCATATTAATGGTGTGAAGATGTTTTCCCATTTTTCACCCACCTAACCTTATCAAAATTAAATTCTCGTGGTTTCCATGGCGTGGATGAGTTGGAGACCTTTCTAATGGTGCTAAGTTTGCTGAATTTCAAGCACTGGATTGAAATATTTATCCATTTGAATGTTTGACTCGTGTTCATACAAAAATGATGAAAACTAGTTAGTAGGACGGGTCTCATGGGCTTGAAATTCTATTTTTGCCGCTTGCACAAAAAAACAAATATGCACAAAATACCTAGTGGCCATGAAATTCATTCTTTTCAAAAAACCATCCTTGGGCCCGCGGGTTTACATTTTTGATTTGGGAAAAAAATCCTCCCAAGGCCCGTCAGCTCCACACGTAGTCTAGGCATGACACATGGCTCCTTGGGCATCAATGGACTCGTGTCTCATTTTTATACTTTACACCATTTCGAGCCAAAAAGTTTGAATTTCCTCCAACGACTTGCCTTGACTTGAAGCATGGCCACATGTAGAGCTGGCCCGCGTTTGGGAACATTTTTGGATTTTATTTTTTGAAGTTGCAGATCAAGAGACACGTGGCACCCTCCACGATTTTCTCTATTTCTTTATGTTTTGGTTAAGTCTTTTTGTTTAAGCAGGCCATCTCGCATGATGTGGGACATGTGTAGCCTTAGCACACATTTAAGATTGCCCCTTGAGTTTTAACCTTTCGAGTTATGCCAGATCGACACATGGAAGCTTCCACTAACCCTTATGTACTTATTCAATTTAAATGGTCAGCTCTGTCTCCTTTTTAGCTTTTGTACATGTTGAATCCCTACACTCACTTGATATTGGCCCTTGTGTTGTCCCTCTTGAAATTTCACTATTGAGCCATATGGCACCTTCCACCGACTCTCCTCCATCTTGACTTTTCAACCGCCGACTCGTCCCTTTTATGAGTTGGGACACATGGAAGGGTAGCACTTATCTCGGGAGATCCACTTTCAAATTTACCTTTGAAGATTCTCCCGAGCGACAGTGCCTCCTTCCATGAGTCTATGATAATTATCCAATTCAAAGCCGATGTCTTTTTCAAAACCTAGACACATGGAAGCCTTGCGTCATCCGAGTCTCAACTTTAGGTTGCACCTTTTGAATTTACATCGTTGAGACACATGGAGACTTCACACCCTCTATATTTGTAAATTTTGGCCCTCTTCCATTTGACTTATGTTGGACCCCGACCTCATAAACAAATGCTGGTGCTACTTTGAGTCTCTCGCCTTGGGTTGTCATTTTTGAAATTGCGTCGAGTTGACACATGGTTCTTTCTACTCGTTTGGGCTTTTCAATGGCTGGCTTTGTCCCTTTTCATGCCCGGGACACGTGGATACTTTTTTCTTGTTTATAGAACTTCCATTGGCCTTGATCCTTAAAGTCACGCCATTGAGAAATGTGGAATTTTCCACCGACTCGCCATACTTATCCAATTTGAGCCCATTGTGAATCATTTGTCAAGCCCAAGCCTTTGAGCCACTTTGGTATCTTTTGACATTGTTTGGTCTTTCCATGACCCTGCTTCTTCCATTTTTGATCCCGTATGTAACTTGAATGTTGGATTTGAAATGTGGGCTCATTCGATGGAACCGACCCTTAGATTTTTTCCTACACAAGTGTCATGTTAGATTAATTTTTCTATGGGAAAAATTAAGATAACAGTCCTTTGAAAGCATGTCTTCCTAGCACTATTGTTCCTTATGAGCCATGCTTTTTGCACCTAAGAGATCTATAACTTGCTTCTCGATGCTCCTAGGTTCATGCTCCTATTCAATACAACAAGTTTTAGTCTAATGCACTATGATCTGAATCTTCTTTGCACGCTTTTAAGGTTGAATCAGCCTTTTATTTTACATGATCCCTAGGCTCTCTCTTTTCTTGTTCGATTAAATCTTGATGAATCCACTCATTACAAACTCGCGAGCTTGTCTAATGTCCTTCCCTCACTTACTCCGAGCCATTTCTTCATTTCCTCTTCATTCAAACAAAGATAATATGGGGTACCCCTTTATGGATATTCGATCAAAACATCTTGACTTCTACAAGCTCTTCCCCTCAATATCGAGCTCCATGGTTTTTCTATTCACGATCTTATAACAACTTCTACTTCTCCATGGGTCACCTAGCTTGAAAAGCCCTTGCCATAATCTAAGCTACCTATTCCGAAGTTTTCGACTTAGTTCTTTCCTTTACATGTTCATCTACACAGAGCTGATCATGCCTCGACTCATTCTTCTTCATCGGCCCCATGACCATGGCATTTTATTTATGAGCCATCATTGACATTTGGTATTTAATCCCCAAAAAGATTCCTCTACATAGTTGAGCTTGACTTTTCTTTTTTCCCTAGGCTAAAGTGTTGCATCCAACCATGGTTCGATGACATGCCCACATCTCCACCTACGATGTGATGTGGGATACCCATTCCCGTGTCATATTTCTTTAGCTCTCCCGAGTAAACATTGACTCTTCCTACAATGAAGACTCATAACTTGCCTAAGTCGATTCAACTCACCACCTCTGCATGGTTCTCCCGATTAAATTTCAATTCACTGAGAACAATGTTTGAGCTCATTGAGTAGCTCCTAAGCTTCTCATCAAGTTCCTTTGAGCTCAAACCCGTTATAAGCCTCTATGGGGCATTTTTACTATTTTTGCATTTTAGGGGATTTTCTTGATTTTGATTGAGTATGGGCCCCAATAAATGCTTATGGCCTTATTGGGTCCTCGTTGGCCAATTTTTCCGAGGGGCCAAAATTTTTAACAATTTGGTGACTCATGGGGGCATCTCCATGCTAGATGCTCTATGCCAATAGCCTAGGCACATCCATTTGGCACAATTTCATTGTATTCCTACAACTTGATCCCGATTGTGTTGCAATCAAAACCCGAGACCACCTATACCTTGTCTAAACTAGAGCTTACTTCTTGCACTACAAATCTTGATAAGAATATATTAAAATTATGATTTGTTAGAGTGGAAAATTGCCTTGATTCAATATTTCCACCTATTCCTTTCTACAACTCTATTTTATGAGACTCGAGATGGACCATCTTGAAGCCTAATTCTTCCAAGTACCAAGAACATAACTTAATATTATTTCACATGCATTCCATGCTAAATTTTTTTAAATAAGATAATTTTGAAATTTTTACATCATAGAACTCTATTAAATTGAAATTTGTTCATTCTTCTGAAAGTTCCACTCTTTGGCATGATGTTGGAGGTTATTCGTGATTTGACGAAGGTACTTAGAAGTCCACTTTTATTAATCTTGAAGGACCCCAAGGATGAAAACTTAGTAAGAATGTCCTTGATATTGATTTTAGTTGCTTTGCATTTTATTCTCTTAAAGTCAACAACTATTCCTTGTAAGTATGAACTTCTTTCCTATTACAACATTCATTTGGGAGGCACAATGGTATAACTTAGGAGCAATAAACTATGCGTAATGAAATTAAGGAAATGAAATCTACACTACAAAAATAGAATGTGCGTATGTACTTAGAGGAGTTTAAAAGCTTAAAATAATATGTACAAGGGTGATATTTTTTCCCTTTTTTACCAATGTTTAAGATAGATTTTGTTGACCGAATCGGATGTTCCTCTCCAAAAAATGTAGACAATTTGAAAGCATTGTTGCTTTTACATCCTGTGAGCATGTAGGATCCACTCCAAATGGCATAGAACTTGGAATGCTTTCTAGGATTTTCTCGATCTGCATCGCATTTTGGAACTAGGCCCCCTCTTGGAATGTCTTTGATTTTTCTTTTAATCGAACCATCTCTTGACTAAGGCACTATATTTCTCCATCAATTACGCAACATGTTCTCGAATTTACTCTAATTCCATCACCTCTCGATACCTAAATTCCATACGTTCAATTAAGACACTTCTATCTACATCATGATCTTCAATGCAGGTGTAGCTCCAATAATATACTTAGCACTACTTCTTTTCGTAGACCAACTTGTAGGATGAATTTCCCGTTGACCTATTTAGTATTATCAAATTAGCCCATAATGTTGATGTGTAGTTGTTATGCCATGTCCTTTGATTTTAATCCAAAGTCCTGATGATTATCTTCACCAAATTCTTATTCGTGGACTCGACTTGTCTGCTACCCAAAGGTGGGTAATAGTTTGATGGGGTGATCAAATAAATCCCATTCCCGATGAACCATTTTGTGAGCTTGTAACCTAGGAATTCTATACAATTGTTAGATACTATGGTTTCTAGTACCTCAAACCTTATCACTATCCCTTTGTAGAAGTCCAAGATAATGTAAATAATTTATCTCTTTGAGATCCACCGCCTCACCATTTGGTGAAGTAATTAGTTGTAGTTAGGATCAAATTGTGACCTTAGCTTGAATTAGGATTAACGAATCTGAGTATGTCCAATCCCCATTGCATGAAAGGATGCTCTACTGAAATAGAGTACAATGTAAATGATGCTAACTTCTCATTGCCTATGAAGAATGCACATTTTTTTAATTTGTTGACCCATGTGTAGCAAGAATTAAACAAAGTGGGCCAATAATAACACACCTTCATTATTTTGAATACGTTCACCCACTAGGAAAAATGACCTCAAAATTTTTCATTGTTAATTTCTTGTAGCACTCAAATAATTTGACCTATTCCAATACATCTCTACAGACTCAATTGATGTTTGTATTAAATAAAATACCATTGCAACGAGAAAATATGGAATGGATTGTAGTATGAAATATCTTCTCTTTTCTTATCATCTCCAGAGGGCATAGATGTACTTTTACGAATTTTTTCATAACTCTAGTCCAACATGGAGTGGGAACATTATCGTCTACTTCCTCTTGATTATCTTGTAGAACCTGTACAACATCTTTCCCATTACCTATTTTGACCTATGGACTTGAGCCCAATAGTTCACATAGCCCTTTACCATGAAGAAGATTGGTGAATTTAATTTCAATGTCATAATCCGTGACACGAGTGCATGCTTCTCATTCAAATCCTTTTTCAACAAGAATTCCTTGATTCCCACATGTGACACCATCACCTGGATCCTATTATTTGATACTAGGTGCTTGAACTTTTAGGCTCCTAATTACTATGAGAATGTTCTTCTCAATGAAGGAGTATCTAACCTCGTAGTCCTCTAAACCTTGAATGAAGAAGGAAATTTCTTGTTTTGATCCTTCTTTGTTTTTTTGTACAAAGATTGTAGAAATTATGTCTCAGCCCCTGAAGGCATAGAGCATAAATTCCTTAGAAAGTTTTGGATTGACGAGAGTTGGAGCTTGAGATATAGCTTCTTTGATAGCTTTCAAAATTTATTTTACCTCAACTTTCCACTTAAAAGTCACGCTCTTTTTTAACATCTACATTATTGGCTTGATAAGAGAAGTGAATTTCATAAGAAACCTATGAAAAACTTTTATTCTTCCTACGAAACCCGTAGAGAGATTTATTATGGATTGGTAGTGGAAATGCTCGTATTTTTCAACTCTCTCTAGGTCAATCATCAATCCTTCCTTCGACACGATGTGTCCTAGAATATTTCCTAGTTCAAGGAAACTTCGAACCTTCTACACCTTAGAAAACCTATCTTAGATGAAAATGGTGATCCATTTTGTTTTTGGAGAACACAGTGATATCATCAAGATACTCAAGCAATATATTAGTGATCAACCCCTTGAATTATATGTTTATCTCCCTTTAGAAAGTAACTCCAACATTTGACAGTCCAAATTGCATCTTCCTATAGGCATAGGTGCCCCACTTGACAGTGAAAGTCATCTTGAATGAGTCATATTCCTTTACCATTATTTCATTATACCCAAAGTAGCCATCTAGGAGATAAAATATTTTTCAACCACCTACCACCGAAATATTTTCTCAATTGAAGGGAGTGAGTAGTGGTATTTGAGAGATACCCTATTCAGATTTTGAAATTATACACACAATCTTATTTCTCCATTCTTCTTTTTGACCGGTAACAAAGTTTTCAACATAGGTTGAGTGTTTCATCAGAAATATGACTTTAACCTCTATGAGTTTGTTCAATTCCTTTCTTGTGAGGGGCTCAATATGAGGGTTGACTAGTCTTTGATTTTTTTCGATGGGATTAGCATCCTGGGTCCAGCTTCAATTGTATGTTTTTCCAACTCGTGATTAAAACCTCTCAAGTCTTCATAACACAAGGTGAAGACATCTAGAAAATCTTGGAAAAGTTGTACGAAGTTTAATTTTTCTTCATCTATGTTGAATTTGAAAATCTAAAGTACCTTGCTGGTCCTACGGAAATAGGTTCTAAATCTTCTCGTTTGACCTATATGTTGGAATTTTCTTTTAGAATTGATCATTTAGGTTAAAGATAGATTCTATCACTGTTACCAAGCCTTATGGGAGCTTGTGTTTTTGCAGCCGCACTACCCGATCCCCTAATACCGCTCTAATTTATCCCGATTACTAGTTGAGAAATCCACCTCTTCCCATAAGAAGTTAACAATCTTTTGATCATTCTTGAACACCTACCAACTTGTGTTATTATTTGGTACTTCTAGTCCTATTATCACATGGATATGGGGCTAATTTTTCTCCTTTTTGATACTATCCATGACATCATGAGTTTCCCCAACCACCGTGAGTCTATCTCAGAGATTCATTCTTCTTTCTAGGTATGGACTCGATGTTAAATGCTATAAAGTCCTCAATAAGGTCCAATACCATATTTTTGTAACCCTTCAATAGGTTATTCTTTGCAACATGTTTTCCTTTGACTTGATTGACTATTAGTTAACTATCCCAAGACACCGACTACTTTTGAATTCCTCTTTTCCTAGACAAATGAAGTCAATGAACTCGAAGCCTTATATTATGATATGTTGTTTGAACATGAAAACTTATATCTAAAAGCTAAATAGTACTTGAAATTTTATGGAGATACCAACCTTTCACCCTCCATCCCCTTATCTACTTATTGAATAAATCAAAAACAATTGATATACCTCATTGTCATGTTTATATTTCATCTTGGTAAGGTTGGGAATGGGTGAATTCTCTTCATGTACATAATATACTCCTAATTCTGCTTCCTCCATCTCCTTATATGGATCAAATGCATGTATTCTCATTAGCCCAATCATCTAGACTCACCGAATGGGCTGTAAAAAATTGTGTGTATCTCAGCACTTCATCGAACTATTACCCTCAAGGTAATGGCCAAGCCAAGTCTATGAACAAGAACCTACTAAGAATCATCAGAAGGACTCTGGATGAAAACCAAAGAACTTGGCATGCAAAGCTCAAATCAGCCCTATGGGCTGATAGGATCACACCCAAGAGATCTACAGGAAGCTCTCCATACAAGCTTGTATACGGGAAAGAAGCAGTTCTACCTATATCACTTGAGTTGCCAGCGTTGGAACTCCTGAAACAATTAGAGCTGGCTGAGTTCGAACCTATGGAAATCAGGTATGCAGAGCTGATGGAATTAGAAGAGACAAGAGAGCACGCAATGCAGACCATAGAAAAGGATAAAGCATTGGTCAAAAAGAGTTTTGACAAGAAAGCTAAGGCCAGGATATTGCAAACTGGAGATTTGGTACTGAAGTGGGATGCTGATCGTGCAAAACCAGGAAAGCACTCCAAGTTTGATGCCATCTGGAGTGGCCCATACATGATCATTGAATGCAAAGGTAGCAATGCTTTCCGACTGGCTAAGTTGGATGGTGAAGAATTGCAGATCCCAGTCAACGGGATCTATCTCAAACGCTGCTACTAGAAAGATAGATTTTCACCCTTGTAAATATTAATTTAGAATTTCCATTCCTCTAAGTGCTTATGCACATTGTACTGCTGTTAGAGTAGTTTTTATTTCCCTAAGTGCTTGTGCACATGTCCTATTGCTTCTAGTATGTGCATGTTTGCAGTTCATCAAGCTCCTGAGAAAGATTTGCAGCCATGAGAAGACCAGCTCAACAAATGTTCAAATGGCTCAAGAACGCAGGTTTTCAAATTTCAGATCAGCTGAGAGGTTATCAAACAGACTCCATGCCCAATGGATCGCTACAAGCAGCTGGTCGTTCTTCATCTGGCAGGCAGATGACCCCACTGAGTCGCCAAAATTGTTATCCAAAATTCACCCCTCAAGGTAAATTTGATAACATACATCAAATTCTCAAGTCCTGCAAATAGATTGAGTCAGGGCAAAAATTTCATGTTTCTAGGGTCCCCTCATATTTTTCTAACTCCCCGTCTGTAGTAAGAGAGAAAGTTCGAGGAAAGGTAAGAAAATTTGCAAAAACAGGCTCGGGCCAGAAAAAATCATGAAAATGGCTAATTCCTAGTCCCCGCGACACTCGGGACAAATTGGGACAAAAGGACGGAAACCGCCGAAATGCCGCCAGCAGTCGCCACGCAGATTTGGGACAAATGGGACAGAGGGACGCGCAGGCGCGAGATCCGAATCGCCAAAAAGTTGAAAAATTGACTAATCATTAAACAAGCGATCGTGGACGCGTGGGACAAAAGGACGCGAATCGGCCGGATCGGGTTTAAATGAGTCAAGGCATCCCGAAACAGCTTGGGCAAGGTAAGGTACGTGAAGTACGCGACCGGCCGGATCGGGCTGAAATGAGAACTTTCGACCGGTGACACGCGGACAAAAGGATGCGAATCGCCAAACCGGGTGAATCGGGAAAATTTGTCCCAAACAATTCAAAGAAAATGGGACATCCGGGCCGCAAGTATGCGAATCGGCCGGGCTTTGGCTGAAATGGGAAATTTCAAAGACGGGCCGAATGGGACAAAGGGATGCACGGACGTGGATAGCCAAAGGAGCCGAAAGCCAATCGATCACGCCACGTGTCACCGGCAAAGGGACATGGAAGCCCATTTCGCGGTTCGGGATTTTGTACCACGCAGCATTTGGGACAAATGGGACGTGTGGGACGCGAAAAGCCGAAGCGGCCGAAGGCAAGAGAAGAAAAGTCAACGTTTGACCCGTGGAACTTCAAACGGCCATAACTTTTGACTCCGAGCTCCGATTTTCACAAAATTGGACTTTCTAGAACGAGCACGATGTCCTCTACACCACAAAAACTAGATTTATTAATTTTAATGAGGGTAGATATATTTAAATAAAAGAAACATATTCGGCTCCAAATACCAATGCTCATTCCCGTCAAATGACAAGACGCTGCTGCACCCAAAATAGCTGCCCGCACTCAGAAGGCCATAACTTTTGTATTTCTCAACAAAATCACACAAAATTGGTACCATTGGAATCATGGTTCCGAGCCCGATGCACAAAAATCAATAAATTCTAGATTTTATCAAGAATTGATTAATATTTTTAAGAAAACGTGGCCGGGTTCGTAATGTTGTTTTATTTGGTAGCTGGGAGTGCAATTAAGAGGCATGGTCATCATTCTTTCTCTGCTGCAGCACATGGGACAGTATGGGGAGCCTTTTGCAAGTAATGTGCAATCATTTCACTCAATTTAATGCCTCTTACAGGTGGTTGAAGGACAGATTTCGGGATTTCCATTTTCCCTTCTCTTTCCCTTCTCATTTTTCTATAAATTGGAGTGTTGGGCTCATTGTAAAGAGAGAGTTTTTGGGTAGCAAAGCTCTGCCAAAATTGCTTTGTGAAGCCAGTGTGTTGTAGGCCCTTGTAGTGGACTCCTTGCATGGTGATCCAGGCCCTTATCTTGTAATAGATTGAACTGTGCATACCAGGAAGCAATAAAATACAAAGTTTGTGGATGTATCTTCCCCTGCTGTGTTTTCTTGCATTCTTCTTGCCCCTTTTATCTTTCTACAAGAATATTGTGTCTATTATTATGTTCTTGCAGGAATTCATTATCATTGTGTGTGCTTGGAATATTGTTGTGAATGCATTTTGCTAGATTATGGAGAACTGTCATCACCTCTTCTAGTGTGCACTTTGCCTCTGTATTTCACACATTTGGAGACTACTCTCACATCCTCCTTTTCTGGTGTATCACCACTTTAGTGTAGGCTTTCATTTTATGCATTCTCTTTCCCCGGTCCCTTGAAATTTAGATTAGAACAGCTTATCTTATCCCGCATTAGAGTAGATTATGGTAGGTAGTTTAGGAGCAAGAACTAGCTTTCTCTGGAGGTCTATCTCAAGTAGCAAGTCCCACAACTTGGAGATAGTACCCATGTTATCCAATCACACTGTGAGTTCAGGTATATGCACAGGGTGCTATGATTCAAGATAACAAGTATCTCGTTCGATCATTTAAACACTCTTCCTTATGAAAGGATGAGAAATTTACGTTGATGGGGCTAGGAATATGCGGATCAATGTGGAAATTGGCGATAGGATATGACCTAATTGTTTCCTTGGCTCCATACTTAGTCCCGAATAACATGTAACACCAATATGTAGATAATTATTCACCAATTTTTGCCGTGAATTCTCATAACAAACATAATGTAAAGAGTGGCATAAATTTTATTACACAAACATCCTTTAAGACAATGATATTTAGACATGCATGTAGTGTAAGGCTTAACCCTTCAAATGATGAATCCAATTGTTCTAACTATTTTCCCATCTAGTTGCATAAATCCTCTTATTACTTGCCTCATACTTGATTCCCAACCGACCAAATTTCTTCTTCAAAGGTCGTCGAAATTTATTTCCCCATAATCAATCATGCAGCTTGAATACCAACTTGTCTCTAATGATCAATGATACATATAATGGCAGAGGCTTAAAATATTTTCCTTGTTGACCCCATTTTTGTTGCACAACATTAGAGAGAACTTTCTCTTGATTCCTAGTTTTCTCCTTTGAAGTGGACCAGTTAGCCATTGCAACTTGTAATAAGTCCCTTTGTTTTAAGATCGCCATCGATTCCCACATGGAAGTGTTCACATGTGTTATATTCATTTGATCTATGATGTTGAAGGGGGCGAAGATCTCTCAGTGCTACCCCTTGATGGGAAAACCTTCTCCTATACATGAGTTGGTACTTGTGCTACTATAATAGGTGCCTTAGGTTGATTTTGCAAATTCGGAGCTACACTTATTTTATTGGAACCTTGTGATGTGAGAATGGGTTGAGAAAGGGTAGGGTTGGATAATTTCCCTTCCACTATGATCCTCTTCTTTGATCTTGTGTTTGTATTACAACCCTGGAAAGGTGGTTGATTAATTCTAAAAAATACTCCACCTTCCAACTAACCAAAGTTTTTTCAATCTAAGAAGCCACTTGTTGACTTTCTTGATGTCAAATTACCTCCTTGCTTAGTTATTGGACTACACCAACCATTTGAACCATCAAGGCTTGATTTATCAGTATCATTTAAAAAAGTAGATTGGTTATATTTTTTACCTGTAATGATAGCACCATTCATATTATTAAACAATGTTGTTTTTAGTTAGGACCATGGATCTTGACATTGAGGCTACATTTGCTTTATATGGCCAGAATTGCATGACAATTTGAGGTTGTCCTTAGTTCTAGTTTTGCTTTGGATCTTTGACTCGAGGCTTATTTCCTTGATAAGGAGGCCTATTATGTTGAGCTTAAGGATGGTATGGCCTTGAACTTTGTGATTGTTTCCTCTTTATGGTATTCATTTCATTCCCTAGGGTCTACACAGCTTGTTTCATGATCTCTTGAATATCCTTGAAAATGTTTGAATAATTTAAATCTTCGATGTTACTTTGATTCCTAGGGGCTGGAATTGGATTTAATTCAGGTGTCTAACTTGTTGTAGGAGCTCCTAATTCTAGATATAAAGGCATTTGTGGCCTTGGTGTGAGTTTTTATGATTGAATAAAAATAAATTCTTCTCTAATATTTATGGCATAGGCTCTTGGTAGTGGGGGTTCCTCCCATTGATTAAATGATCATAACAATATTAGAATTTATAGCCTTCACAAAGTAAAGGAATGTTCCTTTAGTAGTTGGAATGATGACTATTGGAATCTTTTCCCATGTCCATTGGAAGAAAAAAATTAAAATCTTTCATTTGCTCATTTATAGCTCACTTGATTGTCATCAATTGTTAAAGTAAAGACAGGTTGTCTACCCTTTCTATGAATCGATTGTAGAGAGCCATACACAAGTGGTCCCACTTCTCTGGATATACCCTGCTTTTTAGACTCCTTTACATTTTCAAATATTTACCCTTGAAGGAGGATGTCAATGACTTGACCATAATATGCATTTCCATAATCTCCTGGATTACACAAACATTGATAGTGTCCTAGATGTGCTCAACTTGGGTTGATGGTTTTCCCCTCGAAATAGGTGACATTTTTAGTCTTTGAACCGGAATTAGATTTTGAGCATTTAGTGAGAGTGGACTACTTCCTCTGAATTTGATATTAGGATTTGGTGGTCCTTGAGGTGGTTTCGATGTGCCATTAAGATTTTCCTCGAACCCTAGTTGAATTAATGAAGGGTCTACTAGGTTGAGATGTAAAAATTCTGTTATGCAAAGATGTTGATATTTTTTTCTTCTTCCTCTCCTCTCTCTACCTAGATATATTTACAGTACACAAATAGTCCCTCTTATCTTGATTCAGACCTAGTTCAAACTCTTCTCATGTACTTGAGTAACTCCGTGCTTCTACACCACCGAAGTTTATTACGTTGAAGTCATTAGATGCATTTGGAAATGAGCCTCAAAAGGCTAGGGTTTAATAAAGACACACACCTAATCTTGAAAAAATGAATGAAAAATTAATTGAAATTCTTAAAATATGATTTTGGAGGTTGAACTCATCCTATAACCGCTCAGCTTACGAAATCCAAAATGTAGTGGATCCTAAAAATGAAAACCTCCAAAACTCTAAAATGAGGGAAATAATGAAATCTGAAAGCATCAGACTTCTGAACTTCAAAATTCAAAAGGTCCAAAATTGATGGAATCCCAAAACCCAAAATTCCAAAATCCTAAAATTCTTGAAAGTATAAAATAAGAAATAATGGTGGCCATACAATGTTGTAGAGAGCTCGAATAGATCAAGAATGGAAAAATCAAAAGTGTTTAAAGTCAGTGAGCCTCACAGAGTTAAGTAAATACACAAAATTAAACATAAAAGGCAATTTTTGTAAAGTTTTAGAGATTCAATGATTATTTTATTGGTGGCCATCGAAAAGTAAAACAAAACCAAACCCCTCACGAGATCTCATAATGAAGTAAATAGTGGAAAAAACTAAATATTCATATTCATAAAGTTCCATAGAAGCCATTATTACAAATATTTCAGATTTTTAAAGAACAAAAAAAAGGCATTCGATGGAAATTTTCCTAGGGATTCACCTAACCAAACCGACATTGCAGCAAAATGAATGATTCGGTTTTGAATGTGTTTTACCCAACTAGCATAAATCCTAACTGATCGTGAGTTAATAGATCTATAGTTAAAGATAAAAAAACTACTAAGATCTACATTCACATATTGATCATAGTTTGACCACATGTGAAACCCTAGTCATGATGAGTTAGCAAATTAATGACTAAGATCTAACAATGCAATGATCAATAGTTGAGGATCAAGTCATAGAATCATTGTAAACCACCATGATCATCACAATTCTTACAATCGAATGGCCAAGATACTTCAAGTAAAAATCAAATGGTCATCAACAAAGCTCATAATTCAACCATCTTGCCAACTATGCACTAGAAATCCATGATTCTCCCTTGTAGTTTAGTTCTATTTTTTTAAGCTACTTTGACTCTACTATAGAATGTAGGAATTGTTTTTAGCTTTTTCAACTCGATGGATAGTTTAAAACTTTGGCTTTATCAAAAAATGACCCATATATTATACTAATAGTTATAACATTACTCTCATCTTTTTAAAACTAAAATCCACTTTGAAACACACTTTCTTGAAAAATAGATGAAAATTGGCAATTTACTCCCTAAAAATTTCATTCTCTAAAAAATACATGGGTGGAACTTTTAAATCTAAAAATTTCATTTCTACAAACCTAATTTTTAAATAAATCAAATAATTTTTTCTTTACAAAATGTCTAAGGGTTTTCATCTTTGTTGTATCATAAAAAACCAAGATTTTTAAAAATATTTCCAATATGAAAAAGTGATTTTTAAAAAAATTTAAAGGTAAATAATTATTGAAATGATTTGAAAACTTGTATTTTGATACTTTGATTTCTGTGATTATTTTATGTAAATGTATTTCATGAGACAAACAAAGAAACATAATTGTGATGCTATGAAACTCTATTTTTTCAAAACCCCGCATTTCCACTTGAAAGTCTAATAGAAATTTGTAATTTTCAGGAAAGTTTGCAATCATAAAATCCACATTTGCAAATCAGATACTTTGTAAAATCTATATCTTTCACCGTTTAAAATGAACGAAAGATATGGAAACAAAAACTTTACTTGTTCATCATGTTTTGCACTTAAAATATCTCCATGTTTAGTATCTTGCATGTGGCACTCTTTCATTTCTACAATACTTGTTCATAGTGAATAATGCATATACATTTGAAGATTAAAATATAAAAAAGCTTAAGGTGAACCTTGAGCCCTAATATCCCCTTTCTCTCCTTCACATGAATAGAGGTAGTATTTGATCAATCTTGGAGTAGAATATTCGAGAAAGTGAATTATTCTTTCAAGATATGATGGGTCACATTATCTTCCTTATGTGTTTACTTTCAAATATATATGTATTCTTTTCTTTGAGAGTCATATCCCATAAAATGTGTAGGGAAACTTGTACAATTTTCCTTATGAATATACATAATTGTTTTAGACGATGAGTTTTCTTCCACTTCCTTAACATTAATTTTAATTACATAACTGAATAAACAATTAAAGAATCCATTGCTTATCATGTTTTCATATAATCAATAGGAATTAAAAATGAACTTGTTGACAATTTTTGCACCTGTGTAAAAATGGGCAACTCGAAACTTCATTACGACGGACAACTTTGGTGAAGTATACCTAAGCTAAGGAATTTATGTCAGATTATTGTATTATTGCTGATTTGTGAAAATGATTAAGTGAAATCTGCTGCTATGTGTGCTGTTACAAAACATAACAACTCACATAGTCTGCAATCTCATGAATATCCTCGCAAGAGAACACAATCCCTGAAGGACATCTGTGTTATCCCGATGAAGACACCGGATTGCAGAATATGTAAGGTGTATATTTTGGAACAAAAAACATATTGGCGCGCTTTTCGAGATAGTCGATTAAGGTTATTATCTTGATGCCTATCAGTTTTATTGCTCTATGTTCATTAAAGTTGTTATGATTTATAAGTCTACATTTACCTATGTTGTCATAAGAGATTAAAAATTTATTCCTTTCCCGATACTTCCATCAAGAAAATATTGAAAAACAAACAATGACAATAATGTCCAAATGGAGATAACAGAAAGGAGTCAAAATGAACAATGGAAGCTAAGATAATCAAAAAGCTTACAAAGAGTCACATTTCATTCAATGATTATCCACTAGAGTTACAGGTGTATTCACTTCAAGTTATCCCTTATGTTAATTCATTTCATTGAGATATTTAGTTTCCTACATCATTGTACAACCAAAAGAAAACTTAATGCGAAAGAGATAATCAACTCATTATTTCAATTTAATTATTTATTCATAAGAGATCATAAGCTTTCCCACACAAACTATGGGATATGACTAAGTGACTCATCATATACATGGAAAGGAGAATACCACATGTGCTAAAGAATAAGAGTAGAGGAGTAAAAAGGAACCCATCATTGCCTTTTCTATCTTCTGTCTCCACTCCTCAGCCTTTCCATCTCCATCTCAACTCCTCCATCTTCCGCTTCCATCTCCATTTCTTAACACCTATAAGACAAAGAGAAGCATCTATAAAATTGAGCTTAGGGTACAATGTTATTCCAATACTCATGTTCTAAAGCAAATACATATTCTAAGTTCAATGTATCTAATGGTACTTGAAACAAAGAAATACAGATGAGCTGGCAACAAGGAAAAGGTAGAGTACATAAAGTGAAATGAATGGCAAGAGAAGATCAATGGAAGCTAAGGATTGGGTTAAGAAAAGTAGAATCTGAAGTAGCTTGTAAAAGAAACAAATGTGAAGATAACACTTGAAGAAAATTTGAAAACAACTTGCAGAAGAAGGAAAGAAGAAGAAATAAACCACATGGATACAAGAGAGGCCAAAAAGCCTACTTATTTCTAACTTATTTATGAGTTTTACAGAAAAGGTTGCAACACATAATGAAAATCAGTTTAACTGGTTAAACAAGAAAGTAATTACTGAATGAAGATAAACATCAGTTTCGGATGACTTGCAGAAGGTGGGAAGCATCATAATAGGTCGGGAAGAAATATTTTGCAAATCAGGATTAGAAATCTGAAAAGGAGAGAGAAAATAGGATTTTGGAAATTTTTTGCCAGAGTCTCCCCTTGTAAAATTGACTTTTGATTTAAAATAGAATTGAAACACATGCTTTTTTAGCTACTACATTACTTTCTAAGCTATCTGAGCTTCAAAAGGAATAAAAATAGTCAAGAAAAGTACATGTTTCATCACTTCTAAGTTGATATCATGATCAAATGAAACATACAGGTATTCCAGATTTTCATCATGCTACAGCTATCAAAAGTTCTTTTTAATTTCCAAATTCAAGTGTGAATCAAAGGCCAACTACTTCACAATTTTTTAGAAGATGTAATGAATCAAGTAAAGCTAGCATGGACAACTTCATTCAAGTGATCGGATAAGCAAAAGAGATGTTCATATCCTTTTCGAATGATCAAATCACAAAATCTGGGAAGAGAAGAATTCTGAAAAAAAAAAAATTTGCCAGAGTTTCCCCTTGCAAAATGGACTTTTCCAGAAAAACAGAAATGATATTTTAATACAAAAATTGAAATATAATTGCTACTATGACTTCTGAAAAGGGAAAAGTCATTTTAGAAAAGGAAATTAATTATTTTCTTCACTTTCCAGAAAAGGAGCAGTTACTTCATTATACAGAATGGAATGCAATCATGTTTGCAACAAAGAAACAACATACAACTTCTAGAGAGTCAATATCCTGAATGCAAATGTTAAAGCTACAAAATACACAAGATGGCATTCATCTTCCAACTAAAGAAATAAACCACAGAGCTCAGCAAGTATTCAATACAAACTACCAAGAATGGAGCAAATATCCACACAGAGTTCAACTCAAATGCAAAATATACATCTATAGTCAATGGTTACAGCATATCAAGTATACATAAGCAAAGAGAAAAGAAACGTGACAGATTTGCAAAGAAGTATCATCAAAAACAATGCTAAGAAGTAAGGTTTCTCTCACTACATCTTCAGACAAGGTCCAACAAGTCAAATATGCATCTACAGGAAGGATGAAGTGAATTCCAATACAAATTTGACAAGTGCCTAAGGAGCTTCTACGGCCAAGTTTACGATAAAATAGGGAAGAAGATCTCGAGTATCAAAACAAGGAATAGAGGAATAGTTGACACTTCCAGGTACCGAGCCGAGCTACAAAAATATCAAAACCCTTACACATAACGAAGCTTCAACCAATTTCAAAGTGATTAGTTAGGCTCAAAGGCTCATTTCAGAAGCATAAATGGACTTTACCCACAAAAAAATTCGTTTAACGAATATTTTAACCCAGGTTTGCAAAGATTCAGAGTTGCAGAGCTAAAGCTCGAGCTCGAAAGGAGTTATCAGAAACAGTTAAAGAACTCACCATGCCCGAAGATAAAAAAAAGAAAAACAATGGTGGCACTTCCTTCCATAGACTCATGACGAGCTCGACAACTGTCAAAAGCGCAAAGTCCAAAAACCAAAAAGGAAAAGCAGGTTTTAGTGTTGTTACAATGATCAAAGAACTCGAAGAAACAACGAAATAGACCAAGTTCACATCTATAGATCATGCACAAAAAGAAAGCTGAGCTACAGAAAGAAAAATAGAATGAATACCTTCATTTTTCATCAAAAAAAGATAGGCCTAGTCAAGTAACCATGGTGTCGAGGGCTGAAGATAAAAAAATAGGCTCGAAGGCCTCCAAGATCTCCATGCTTTCATCAAAATGTAGAGTGAGGGAAAAATTTTCCAGGGCTTCGCCCAAAAAATGAAAAACCAAATGAAGTGACCAAGTGTGAGCTCACAAGTGTATAAACTCTCCATCGAACTAGGGTTTCAAAACCCTAACCCATGGTTAAGGATCAACCAATCACCAAATGCCAAGTGGAAGATCAAACGGTGATCGGTCAGCACAGGTTCGAAGTGATAAACCCAAATTAAATTCCACCAACCAAATAAATGCTAGGGTTCAAAACCCTAACCATAGGTGGAGAATCGATGGCATCGTGCATGCTAGTACCAAGATCAAGGGCTAGCAGAGCTCGTGAAAAATCAAGTTAACCAAGCCCAGTTAGGGTTGCCACCGCTTAAGACCGGAAGGTTCGAACCTTCATAGGGGGACCAGCCCACATGGAGAGAGAATTAATCATTGCCAGGGACTTTAAAAAGTCTAAAGTGTGCATGCCCACATAAATCAAAACATCACTATATGCCAAAAGTCCCAAAAAGGTAATATTTGTATTATGTGCCAAAGGGGCTAAAGGTGGTGGATCAAATACATGGTGGGCTAGCCAAAGGGTGGTCCCCTTTTTAATCAAATACACATACAATTACCTAAGTCCACAATGTGGCAGCATCAAACCAAACGAACCAAGGTGGTCCCCACATGGGGTGTTGTATTCAAATTTGCAAAGTGTCACTCATGTGACCATCCAGAAAAGGAAAAATTAGAAACATGTGCATACCAAAGGTGGTCCCCACTTAATCCTTATTTTGCAAATATTGCTAAAGGTTGCAACTTTTGCCTACACACAGGGGATGATATTTTTCATACCTCCACAACAGGACAGAATAGAGAAGATGACGAATTTGCATGTGCAAAGAGGAAGACTTGCCTAGCAAGCAATTTGTAATTTTATCAAATTATTCACCTTCCTTTCTTAAAAATAGAACAATCAACTTTAGTTTGACTTTATTGTATCTAAGGCTGATAATGCCTATTTTTATTACATGCTTTAGTTGTATTATTTTATTCCTTTATTTATTATTAAATAAAGGATAAAATTATGATATATGGGCGAGTGCAACTTTTAGGCTATTTTAAGGAGAGGGATGAACTTTTGTTATATATTGTGTGCTTTTGCAAAGCACAAAGGGGGGAATTTTTCGAGATTTTTCCTAGAAGAACTTTTGATATGAGTATAGAAGAAATTTCTACCGCTTTACTGTCCGAGTGTTGAATTACTCTTTCCTTTCCAAGTTATTCAGTAGTGTTGTGTATGCCAAATTGATCTTGTGAATCAACATTCCCTGATTAGTGACTTTACCTTGTCATGCGAGATCTACTAATTTTTGCTAAATTTCATTGTGCATGTTAGCTTACTAGTACTGTTGTGATTTTCCTCGTGATAAATTAAGTGTTTTTTTGCCCTTACATTCTCGCAGAAAGTGAAATTGGTTCATGCACACGAATTTTTCATGAGTCAATTGTGTATCCCACTCAAGTCAAGTTCTCCACTTAAAATTTGGTGTATCACCTTCATAATTATTTTATTTTTAGTCACCTCCTAACCCTAAAACTCCCGGAAAGTACTCTAGTGAACATCGATAAGGAACTGCCTTTTAACCCCTGGAGGTTCACCTCAAAATAGGTATACCCATAGACCTGAGGTGTCCCCATTGTATCTACGAGAGAGAGATATCTTTTGTAGACTTAGAACACCTGCTACCATCTCTCTCGCTGTGCATTTTTGAGAGATAATAATTTTTGCACGCTAGTGGGACGACGAATCAGATCTGCATGCAAATTTTAGATTCTAGAGCAGATCAAAAGCAGATTTACAGTAAATAAAAGTTACTTTTGGGAGCAAAGCTGCAGCAAATTAATTCTAAAGATTCTATGATCTTTTGGCGACTCCTTAGAGCTAATTTTAGACTAGTATTGCAGCATGTTCCATGCCTAAAGTGACTACAAGATCATCGGTAAGAGGTATTCCTCTTGAGTTTGTTTCTTTACCTTTGAAATCTACTAGAAGAAGAAGGGTTGGTAATACTTTTCCTTATAACAGACCTAGTTTTGAAAACCCTCCTGATATTCCTTCACCACGAATAAATTTTTCAATCAATATCCCAGTTTTTCCAATGGCTATTCAACCACCCAAAAATTTTGCAGCCTTTACTAATGGAAGCCCATTAGTAATTACAGTATATCATGACATACCTAATGCTACTCTGAAAATTCTACCATCATTTACTGGTGAAAATCAAGTTACACCAATTGAACACATCAAAGATGTCACAGCCATATGTGTAGTCCACAATATTACTCATGAAGACGTAGCTTTAAGACTTTTAGCTACATCTTTTAAAGGACAAGCCTTGCAATGGTATAGGAACCTAGAAATTGGAAGTATAAGAACTTGGGATGGATTAGGAGAGAAATTGCTGGAACAGTTCCAAGACAATTCAGATCATTTGTCCCTGATAGAACAACTATCTACTATCAAGAGAGCCCCTCATGAATATTTGTCTAGTTTCAACATTCATTTTGCTAGAACTTGGGAAAGAATCCCAGCAAGTGTTAAGCCTCAAGCTGATCACACTTTCCTTTATTACCTTAGAGCATTGAATAGTGATATTGCAACCATGATTCAATCCATGGGAGCTTTTACTCTTCTAGGAGCCTATGACACTGCCATAAAAGCTAAAAACAGCCTTATTTAGGCTGGAAAGTTAGCACTAAGGCCAACGATGCCATTTTTATTAGATTTATCTCCTATCCCATAGCCTATCACAATCGTAGAGCCTACTGTTGTAGCCCCATCCCCAGATATGTTTAAAGCCTTGCAAACTATGGGAAATAAACTGACGTCAATTGAAAATAAGCTTACATTGCCCAATAGGCCATATCAAACTCCTTACCAACAAAACTAGTAGAATAGGAAGCCTTATCAACAAAATCAAAATTATAGGCAGCCTTATCAACAAAGGTAGTTTGATTCTAATGTTCCTAGTACATCTAACGCTTTGGTTCTAGTTAATATGGCTACAGAAGAGTGGTGCCAACCTTGTAATCAACCTCATCAAACTGTAAATTGCCCAAATGCATTCCCTCGAACTCGAATCTTGTTGTGTAACCTCAATCCGAAGCACCTGTTCATACCTCAAATGGAGGGTGGTGTTCGTGGCGAATCACAACACCACCGAATGTCTACAACTCGATGGGTTGAGACTCGAGTGTGATTGCATAACATGGAGCTTTTCCCAAGTGTGGGAACTTGTGAATCGAAAGCTCTCCTGATGAAGGCCTGGTTCCTATTCCTCTATTCACATGCACACATAAAAATGCAGAGGGTTTACTCAAAACCTAATCTAATTTTCCAAGGAGATAGGGTAAGAAGATGCATAAAAATAAACCTAAGCTAACAAAGGTGATGCACCGAGGAATGAAGAAACACGTGTCTTGCCAATAAACAAAAACCATTAAAATGCAATGCAAAATCATGCACAAATAGCCAGATTTGCAAAAGTGAAAGATCGAGAGGATGCAAAATGAACAAAGAGAAGGTTGAGAATCATCCACGAGTATGCATTATTTTCTCCAAAGATTGATACAATACACTAAAAGATGCCAAGAGGCAAAGTTGCATTATAGTTTTAGATGGGAGGTTTGAACTCCACAATTCACCTGCCAAAGAGAAGAAGGAAGGGGCAAAACAAGAATGTCCAACCTTTAGAAAGAAGCCCCTCCTTCAAATTTATAAGAAGAATGAGAGAGGGAAGAGAGAGGAATTCCAAATCTACCCCAACCACCTCCAGTTGTATTTAGTTCATCTCATTATGGTGGTAGGTGAGAACCTAGCGAAACCCAAAAATGGCGAGCTGTATTTTACAATTTTGAAGAATTTGTTCTCACCCAATTTGAATATCTCCATGCTTTGTCAAGGGCTGAAGATAGCAAAAATAGGCTCAAGAAGGCCTCCAAGATCTCCATGCTTTCATCAAAATGCAGAGTGAGGGAAAAATTTGCTAGGGCTTCGCCCACAAAATTAAAAACCAAATGAAGCAACCAAGTGTGAGCTTGCAAGTGTATAAACTCTCTATCGAACTAGGGTTTCAAAACCCTAACCCACAGTTAAGGATCAACCGATCACCAAATGCCAAGTGGAAGATAAAATAGTGATCAGTCAGCACAAGGTTCAAAGTGATAAACCCAAATTAAACTCCACCAACCAAATAAATGCTAGGTTTTGGAACCCTAATCATAGGTGGAGAATTGACGGCATTTTGGATGCTAGCACCAAGATCAACGGCAAGTAGAGCTCGCGAAAAATCAAGTTAACCAAGCCCAGTTAGGGTTGCCACCGTTTAAGACTGGAAGGGTTGAGCCATCATAGAGGGGGACCAACCCATGTGGAGAGAGAATTAATCATTGCAGGGGACTTTACAAAGTCTAAAGTGTGCATGCCCACATAAATCAAAACATCACTATATGCCAAAAGTACCGAAAAAGGTAATGTTTGTATTATGTGCCAAAGGGGCTAAAGGTGGCGGATCAAATACATGGTGGGCTAGCCAAAGGGTGGTCCCTTTTTAATCAAATACACATACAATTACGTAATTCCACAATGTGGCATCATCAAACCACACGAACCAAGGTGGTCCCCACATGGGGTGTTGTATTCAAATTTGCAAAGTGTCACCATGTGACCATCTAGGAAAAGGAAAATCGAAACATGTGCATAAGCAATGGTGGTCCCCATTTAATCCTTATTTTGCAAATATTGCTAAAGGTTGCAACTTTGCCTACACACAGGGGATGATATTTTGCATACCTCCACAATAGGACAGAACAGAGAAGATGACGAATTTGCATGTGCAAAGAGGGAAGACTTGCCTAGCAAGCAATTTGTAATTTTAGCAAATTATTCACTTTCCTTTCTTAAAAATAGAACAGTCAACTTTAGTTTGACTATATTGTATCTAAGGCTGATAATGCCTATTTTTATTACATGCTCTAGTTTGTATTATTTTATTCCTTTATTTATTATTAAATAAAGGATAAAATTAGGATACATGGGTGAGTGCAGCTTTTAGGCTATTTTTAGGAGAGGGATGAACTTTTGCTATATATTGTGTGCTTTTGCAAAGCACAAAGGGGGAATTTTTAGAGATTTTCCCAGAAGAACTTTTGATATGAGTACTGAAGCAATTTCTGCCAGTTTTACCCTCTGAGTGTTGAATTACTCTTGCCTTTCCAAGTTATTCTGCAGTCTTGTGTATGCCAGCATTGATCTTGTGAATCAACATTCCCTAATTAGTCACTTTACCCTACTGCAGATCTACTATTTTCTGCTAAATATCATTGTGCATGTTAGCTTACTAGTACTGTTGTGATTTTCCCTCAGTACAAATTAAGTGTTTTTTTGCCCTTACATTCTACAGAAAGTGAAATTGGTTCATGCACACAAAGAATTATTCACGAGTCAGTTGTGTATCCCACTCAAGTCAAGTTCTCCACTCAAAATTTGGTGTATCACCTTCGTAATTATTTAATTTTTAGTCACCTCCTAACCCTAAAACTCCCAGAAAGTAGTCTAGTGAACACCGATAAGGAACTGGCCTTTTAACCCCGGAGGTTCACCTCAAAATAGGTATACCCATAGACCTGAGGTGTCCCCATTGTATCTACAAGAGTGAGAGATCTTTTGCAGACTTAGAACACTGTTGCCATCTCTCTGTCAGGTGCACTTTCGAGAGATAACAAAACTCTTTATACCTTTTCGATGATTTTCAACTAATTAAATAAATAAATGAATGAATGACCACTGAAAGCTAAAATATGCTTCCATACTTAATAAATTTCAAATTTGAAACCTAATTTCCTATTGTTTCTAGTTTTTCCTACAAGATCCTGTAATAATTTATAATGGTTGGTGCATGATTCTCATGAAGATGAAAACTAGAATGACATTTTATATTATGAGTGCGCACTCTGCAATCTTATTCCATTCATTTATTTCATGTTCATTGCCTTCTAATCTAATGAATATCATTAATCTGAATGTTTTTCATACCCTTCCACCATGACCACAAAAAATGCTCAACATCCTTGGATGATTTGTTGGACTGATTTCCTAGTAATAAGTAAAAACCCTATGATTACTCCATCCTAGAAAAGATTAATTAATATCAAATCTTCATAAAATCTTGACTGATAATTACCAAGGCCAAGTAGCTCCCTTCAAGACTGAAAATCCTCCAAAATCACTAAAAATCAACACTAAAAACATGTTCAAAAATGCACTTGGATGAAAGATACAAATCCTACAAGCCTAGCCATTAAGAGGGAATTTTTTTCTTGAATATTAAACATACAATCATACATGCTCCAAGGTGAAACATGCAGAGTGTGCACAAATAATTATTTTTTGATAAAAAAACTACAAGTAGGGAGGAGTAACCTCCCTTTCACATGGATTCAAACCATGTAACTGAATTAGAATTTAATGTGGCCTTCAATAAAAGTTGAAAACTATTTAAACTATGATTTTTATCCTTATTACTTAAGGTATCGATGAAGAGAGGAAACATACTTCTTTTTGTTTTTCTACATCTCAATTCGAGAGGCATTCTCTGGATAACCTTTATAAAATTGTAGCTCATCCTCATTCCCTATATTGATCATCATTATTGACAATTCCGAATTTTATTTCAAATCTACCAAGTATGTGATTAGAAAAGGCTTGATCCTTCTAGTTTGTGCATCTTCTTTGTATCTAATTTGAGGGATGGGGCTGTTAGACCCATTTTCTTCATCCCCGATCATGTTTGGAATTTGAAATGAACTCTTTACTTCTTCTTTACACATATTTGTCTCTCCTTTGAATATTGGGTTCTCCAATGGTGTCATCATCTCATTCCCCATTCTCATCCAACATCAAGTTTAAAAGATAAAACTCATCCTTCTTGAAATCTTGAGGTCCTTCTTGGGTCCACTAAAATGACTAATGTTGTTATTGGTGTATTTGTATAATCTTAAAAATGACATCAATCTCTAAACATGTAGAGAAGTGAGGATCATTGCATTCAGTTGTAACATTTTGATCACTTGGAATAATTTCTTCCTCTCTCATATAGAAAAATTTTGCGAAGATGAAATTATATTTTTCCTCATCATGAGCAAAGTATAAAGATGATAATTCTTCTTCATATTTACACTAAAATTTCTATTTATTTAGCTCTTATTTATGCTCTTCACTTATGCGAAAATTTTCTTTCATCATTAACACATTCTTATTCTCAGTAAATCAAAATCATACGAATCAGCAAATGTTACTCAATAATTTTATTTACTAGAAGAAGATATAAGCTAAATATTTCTAATCTTATATTTATAATCCTCCATATTCTCATTCAAAACAAATTATCTTTACTTTGTAGCTCAAGAAAACTGAGAATTTTTTTACCAACCTTTGTTTGTTGATCATATTTCTTCTACTAATCTTTAACTTCCACCTCTTTCTTGCAATCTTTCTCAAAATAATAAATTTTAGGATTAGCAATATGTGGGATTTATTTGATGTTTAACCTTGATGTTCAAATTCTCAAATATTTCCTTAGATATTTTTCACTTGGATCATTAGTTGGATGTGCTTCAAAACAAACTTGATGATTAGTTTCATTAAAAATTGGGCTTGGGAGTTTGAGGGGAGGGGTTGGATGGGTCCAAACTTAGTTTCATTCAAATATGTTGGTAAGGTTGTGAAGTTTTTTTATTCTTTTCCATCACGTGTTTTCCTAGGCCCTTTCTATAAACCCATTTTGTGTGTACAATAGTCATGGCAATCCATGAGGCCACTTCTCTTTCTGTTCAACATTACTTGTATAATGGAGCTTTCTGCCCATGCTAATCATGGAAGGGAATGGAGGTTTTAGCACCCATCATGTTGTGGACAAAGATTTGACCTGAAGATTGTTGTTTCTGGTCCGCAAAGTGTCCATGTGACTTGTTGAAGCTGAGATCAGAAAGAGAATTCTACCATTGCTATAATTGCTAATATTTAAAAATATCATGAAATGGAACCTTCCCTTCCCTGAAATTGGCTTGTCTCTGCTACTTTTGATGTGGGTTTGTATGCCTTGTTGGGAAAGATCTCCTTTCCTCTTGAAATATTTTCTTGTTTTTATCTATACTAGTTATCAGTGTTAAAGTGGACAACAAAGATTTATTCCCTTTCTTAGATCAAGTATGTATTCATACTTGAATGAACTACCTTCAAATCATTATTAGCCACATTTCTGGGTTTAAGTAACAAGTTGTCATGTTGTTTATTTCTAGAGTTTCCAGTTGTGAAAACAAGCCTGTTGTACTTTAAACCCCTTGCTCTTCATATGAGCTTATTATCTGTAGACTAGATTTTCCTTCTAGATAATCGAGTTGTTCCTATTTCGGTGACTCTAGATCTGGGTACTCAAGTAGTTACTCTATCAAAGGATGTCTCTTCTGGGTGTGCGAGATGTTTTGATCTTTAAGGTTTATAACCCTTTTCCCCCTTCTCTGCTACTCCTTAAATCAATTGGATTAGTGGAACCAAATTTAGTATAGTTTTACCTTCCCGCTTATGGGTATGTTGAGCATAGATTACTTGGGTCATGAAAACCTTACTTTAGTGAACAACCACTAGGTTGAACCCGATCTGGGTTGACTATAGTTTTATGGACACTTAGTCATCCTTTCGAGTTATGGCAAATTTCATAATGTTAGTTGTTTCCTTTGGTGTTACCCAACCATGGTGAGGTGTGGTTGTCGAGGTCTGTTGGACCTCCATGTTCTCCTTTCTTGACTAGGTAGGTGGCCCCTTCATTATCCAATCATTCCCGCAGGTCTACAAAACTTTACGTGTAGTTGACTATTGTGGTTGCTATTATGTATGAAGGGGGTATCATGGCTAAGGTACCCGATTGCTTAGTCTTTTTGCACCTTGGTTTTCCTTTAGAATTGATTAGAATCCTAGACATTTACCCAACTACTTGATGATCATCGGTGTAGGTCCAGATGTTTAAGTTCTTCCTTTAGGGGCACTTTGACCATCCCTTATGAAACTTAAACCGTAACAAAGGTTTTCGTCACCGAGATTTGTAGTTTCATGTGTGTGTTATGGATAGTATTCCTTTATTGTCAGAACTACCTTGGCATAATTCTACTCGTGATGACTCTTGGTGGAATTTTTATAATTTTTCATCTCGCTGATTTTAATTGACATTTGGATGGTGTATGTGCGTTGATATCTTGTTGACTTATGATAGAATGGTTAAGAGCACTAGGGATAGTTGGGGGTATTTATATATAGATGCATTGTTGATTGATAGTTGAAGTTGATGTTAATTTAATGGCTTTTGGTGATACTTACAAATGTAATTTTACTTTTGAATGGTTTGAATATGTCAATGAGGGGCACTCTAAAAGGACTTGTGATGGAAAGTAGTGATCCACATTGTTTTAAAATGAAACTATAGACTTATAGAGAAGGTTTGGAAATCCCTAGTGTGGCAAAACTTGGTTTGATGTTTAAAATGTTAACTTGTATGTCAGAACTCTCTGTTACTCTCACTTGTCATTACTTTCCTATAAGGGCAGTGGCCTCTTCTTAAATGATTGTGAAATTCCTTGAGTTAATGGCCAAACTGGTATTATCTTCTTCTCCTTATTAAAGAATGTTGAGTTGTGGTCATGTATTAGTTTACCACAATACAACTTATATGATTACATGATTAAAATTTTAATAAACTCAACCTTTCATGTTAACTTTGAAATCCGTGTTCCTCCTAGATTTATCATTTTTTTGTTGTTTATGAAAATGAGTATCGTGATCTTTTACTTTTGGTACCTATTTATGAATATAGATTATTTGATTTAAATATCAGTTCTCAATATTTTAACCTAAATTTGAATTTGATGTGAATCCTTACACTAGACTATTATTTTTAACTTATCAGCCATTGGCCCTTCTTAAATGATTGGTTAATTTTTGTTACTTGAGACAATGTTCATAACTGAAGTATAAGGCTTTCTTCTTAGATTCACATGGGGGAAATTTTTTATAATCTTAAGGGGTTGTTATAATGTAGAGCTTCGAGACACTTCTTGGAATAGAATATTTTATCCTTTCTTGATTTTGTTAGATATTAGCTTATTGTTCTTTTGTGTAGTCTTATCTTGCTCAATTCTCGTGAACTCACTCAGGTTAAAATAATTGTTGCAGATGGTTTGTGTGAGTAGATGAGGGAAATACTTATAGAATATTGTAATGACCATTAAAAACAACCCACTTAAGACCCAAGAACAACCTAGGATTAGTTAGGAAAATTATGGAATAATTTTTTTTATTAAAAGAATCTACAACCATGTTACAAGACAACAATTGTAACTAATATGTTCCGAACAACTCTAATCTACTAGAGTATATCTTCCTTTTATTAATAATTATTAGAGATCATAAGGTCAAAAATTTAGGTTAGAGCCTCAATAGGTTCAGAGGGAAAAATTCCTCACCATACCCATTCTCTAACAGGATCAACGTTTCAACTTGATTTTTCTCATAATTATTACATTCAAAATTTTCCTAAATCACTCCCATTGGATAGAAAATTTCCTCACCTTTCCATTGATATAAATAAGTCCTCCTAACTCCTCATATTTTTCAAGGTATGGGTCAAGGGCCTTGGGATGAAAATTTTCCCCAAGGGGCGGGCTCATGGCTGGGGTGAAAATTTTCTCTTGCGCAGTCGAAAGGAGTGGGGAAGAAACTTGGTGTTTTTTCCTTTTTGGGGAAAAAATCGTGATTATCCTCCGTCCGCCCCCATGCCCGAAGAGGACACGTGTCGGCTTGAGAAATTTTTGGCAGAAAGTTGGGCACGGAGAGATTTAAGGCATTAAACCTTTTGGGGCACAAACACAAGGGGCTAAACTTCCCATGCCTCCGCTGCCCTGATGACACCACGTGTTATCACCCTATTGGCTTGAGTCGCGGAAGGCAGAGAAACTAAGAAAATTTTCCCAAGAAAAATTTTAAAAGTGCCAAGTTTAAAAATTATGCCGCGCCTCCGTTGTTGCCTTGTTAGGCTACATGGCGGCTTCTAATTGGCTATGGGATGGCAGAGTGGCGGGGAAAAGTTGGAAAATTTTCCCAATTTTTTTTTAAAAGCACTAAGTTAAAAAGGGGATCTGCCTATCCGCTGACACCTCATGGTGGCACGTGGTAGCCTTCAGATTGGCTACAGACCGAAACGGTGGTGGAGAAGCTTTTGAAAATTTTCCCAAAAAAATTTCCTAAGTCCTAAGGGAAAAATTCGGACGTGGGCCCGCATAGGAATTTTTTCCCAAAATTTTCTGCCAAGTGAAGAAAACTTCAGAAGGCCATAACTTTTGATAGACAACTTAGTTTTGGGAAAACAAGGAATTTTTGGAAAGATCTCGATGTCCTCTTTCCATAGAGATCATTAATTTTTGGTTTTGATAAATTTTAAGGGGTCAAATTTAAGAAAACGGCCTACAGGATTTTAAAAAGCAAACTGGTAAATTTTAACTTATAAAGTTTGTTCAATTTTGTCATTCTTTCTCCTTTAACATGTCAAATGAACAAGGAAGGTTGTTCTAAGAAGAATTTTAGGATGTATTGAAGGTAATTTTTCTTAATTGATCACAATTCAAATTATTACAACTTCAAATAGTAAAATAACTATGAAAGGTTTGGGCCCGATTTTGCAATGTTTGAAGGATTTTTCCTTAAGTGTTTTAGTCTAATTGAGTTCATTTATATCATGACATGTTAGATTTCAATGTTTAAATGTTATTTATTTTTGTAGGTTTGAACTGTGCATTTTAGAGGAAGTATTTGTAAGTTTAAAATTCAAAACAGAGGTCATTTCCTAAAGGATCTGTTTATCATTTTTCATCTTCCAAATATCGAAATTCATTTCTATTCTAGTCTAATACATTTAGTTGATTTAAAAAACCATTTACTAGCTAAAATGCAAAGTCTAATTTCCAATTTTACACATTTCCAAAAGACAAAATACTATATTTTTCTCACACACATTTCTTCCTTTCAAACAGAGATTCCAATACATTGAAATGATCATATTCAATACTACAATGAAATTTGAGAAAAGCATTACATTCATTTGTTGGTTCCAACAGACAACTTTACAACTTCTTTCTTTTATTCCTTCCAAAAATCATTTATTGACACAGGGCAGAATAATACATTTTCTTTTCACGTGTTGCACATTTCCACTTTCAAAACAGGACTTCCTAGTGCATGATAAACACAAATTTCTAATTGAAGAATATCATATGAACAAGGTAAACACTTCCAATAATTCTAATGAAACTCATACAACCTCCTTTCCATTTACTTTCAAAATACAATATACAAAACAATATCACTCTTTCACATTTTTTTAATAGAATACAGAGTATAACTCTTTTACATTTCCAATTTCCACTTGCAATCAGTACAACATATTTCCATTACAAACATTTACAAGGTCATCCACTTCAAGTGGGAAGGTTACAATGAGATTTTATTTCACAAGGGACTGTCAAATAGTTTTTCTCAGCTCCAGAACAACAACATGCATTCTTCTCTTTCTTCCAATTTTGATCACAACAAAGGCAAGGGAAAGGCAATGCTGTCCACCCAACCAACACATATAATTAAAGGAGAAGCCATCCTTCTTCATTGGCCCCTGAGCCCTAACACAAATGCAATAAGAAATGTATTTCAACTCATGGGAACAAAAAGATTCCACATCACAAAGCAATCTTTCAACAAGAACATTTCATATTAAAAACATAGTCCAACACAAAATCGCAGCTTCTGAACCACATGAAATACATCACACAAAACTCAGGCTTCACCATGCAAGCCAAAGGATCAAGGAACTATGGGGAAGTTGCTTATGCCTCCCAATGGGAATTGGGTATCCACATGCAAATGTACCACCAATATAAAACATCTCCCATATATCCTTATCCCCCCACAATGCCTCCTTATGCCCTCCCCCAAGAGTAATAAATGCAAGCTATTTATTTTCCATGGTGGATCCCAATCCCAAACTCCTCTATAATAAAGTTGATGCCACCGGCATTCCTTTATCACCCCTCAATTATTCCATATAGCCTTCTCCTACACCATTCCTAGGTATTCTAGCCAACCAAACAACAAACACACAAAACACATAATTCACACAAACATAAAAAATAAATAAAATCATATATGAAGAGCTAATATCGTACTCTCCATGGAAGATTTTCTTCCAATACAACAAGCTTTCAATGTCAAAAGTACAGTCCCAAATCAACAATTCCTAAGTACGAAATGATACCCAATCTCCTCCAAAATCAACAAGAGCTCCAAACAGCAAAATTTCTCCCAAAAGGAAGTATGAAAAATGTTCAAAACTCAAAACAAAGCAAGGAGTTCTAATTTTATAGAAGAGGGAAGAGAAGAGGATGAGGTGGATCCATGTAGGATGCCTCATCACACATCCTCAAGTCCAACACCAAAGTCAAATTCGCTCTTCAATGCACAATAAAGAGGTGGGTGAATAATATGACAATAAACTTACACACTCCAAAATCCCACACCCCATAAGGACTGAATTTAATAAAATGTAAGAAGAGTGCAATTAAAACTTATAATTTGTCTTCCCAAAATGCATTATAAAAGTCTAAATTTAACCCTCCAACCATAGGCAAGGTTGGTATGTAAATTTAAGAGGCATGGGACAAGTTTAACTTGTCCCACAAGCCTCCAAAATCAGCCTCCAAGGAAAAATTCGAATTTCCAAGGAGGTGGAGTGTTTCATACTCCAAAATCTGACTTACACAACTCTTACACATACTTACACATCACTTACACATTCTTACACATTACTTACACATCACTTACCATATTTAACACAAGAGCCAAAAAATTCTATAATTAATTTTTTTATCCCAAATTTGATTACTCACATTAATTCTTCACAATTAAAAGAATAATGAAAGGGGTAAATGCATCACCAAATAAACACATGCAAACAATAATAAAAGGAACCACTTTAATAAAAATAGACATAACCCTTGGTGACATTCAAAGGTAATTCCCCCATGGGAATCCCTAACAAAATACAACACACACAACAAAAACAGCTTTCCATGGTGACCTTGTTGAATTCATCTAGAATTCCAATGTGGTTGGTCTTTAATCCCGACGATGTTTGTTGTGATATTTTTAACTCGCAAAAATAAAAATACCTCCTTCACCTCATGGCCATATCAGAACATCCAAAATAATATAAATAAAATTTCAAAATCATCAATATATATATGAATCAAAACAACATCCAGACAATCAAAAATATCACGTATAATTCCATCAAAGAACTATATAATCATCAATTTGAAATTCAATTTTCTCGGCCTACTCAATATATCCAAATATCACATGTCCTAACAACATCCATAAATATATATATAACAATGTCCAACAAAGATGTCAAAAACTATATAAAATCTATCTAACAATCATCATGCATCATATATGAATCAAGGTCAACAATAATCCATGATCTCGACATCTAATACCATACTAAATCAAAACTATAATAATGTCCATAATATATTCAGCAAGATCATGATCAATATCGAAAGTGTCGAAGGTAGGTGGGCACTACAAATATAGTATAAAATTAGGTTGTGAAGTTATTTTGTATGAATACTTTTATGTTGTAAGATTCTGGTTTGGGTTATGTGGGGAATTTAGAATAAAACTAGTGTCGTAGTATTATGTGTTGTGGAGTAATGTTGTCGTGACTATTGAGACTTTGGCTTGTTTTGTTACCTTGGAAAATATAAAGGTTGATTACCGCATGGTTATGGGTGATTCTAATGTATTATAGAAATTCTAATAATTGTACAGCGTGGCATGACCAATGTTATTCTCTCTTGATCCCTAGTCATGGTTCCATAGAGTTGGTTGTCCCTTTGGGTCGCATCGTGTTGGAAAGAATTGATGTATTCTTGTATAGTTTTCACAAACGAGTAATGGTAATCTTTCTTTCGAGATAAAATGTTGTGTGGTAAACCCTTCTAAGACATAGCAACAATGTAATTCTAAGCATAATAAAATAGTTGGATGATCTTTATAAAAGTTATAAAAGTTAAAATTATATATATATATATACATGAATAAATTAATGTAGATGTGATCTTCTTGATAACTTCGGGTCCTTAGGTGATCAAAGAGGAATCTATATTTTCTAATAAGAATATATTTACATTGTTTTCCCCAAGCTAAACTAATTAACATTATCCTTTTATGGTGAATACTTAAATGATCTTATGGTGAAAGCCATGATTAGTTTTTGGGAGATACTAAAGTATTTAAGTAGGAGGGAATTTGATTAAGAAACCCTTTAATCTCTCTTAATCGCTTCAAATATAATTTATTTTCCTTTGTCAAAATTAATCAAGAAAAGTCTAAATGAAACTTTTAACCAATCTTGATAAACTCTTTACCTCAATAAAAGACATTAATAAACAATGAGACCCTAAAGCTGAATTTCTTTTGACCTGTTTCACATAACCATTTCCTTAGTGTAACGCCCATCAAAACGACGTTCTAAAAACACACTAACTCCCAACACTTAACCCAAAATTTGTGACTAATTTTTTGTTACAAGGACAAGGTAGAAGGATAAAACATGTTACAAGGATGTTAATCCCCTAGGGTACAACAACTAACTAACACCACTAACTCAACTTTTTGATTGAAGAACCCTGGTCTAGAACGAAGGTTAACATATTCTCAAATTAATCTCTAGAGTCCATTAATCAATTATGCATTAGGAAGGTACCCTAGATTAATTTACTTAATTAAATGTTTTCTTCACTTAAGTTAATGTTCAATCCCAAATTGACTAACCTCATGATTAAATAATTTAGTTTCATTATCCTAATAGTATAAAGTCCTTTTATTAATTTACTAAAACATACTAAGGGCTAATAAGGACTTTACATTCCTAAGGAAATGAAATGGCCCCATTCCCCATTTGCACATACTACTAAATTTTAAAACAAAAAAAAAAAAAAAAAAACATTCTCACCTAACAAAAGTAGGGTGAAACCTCCACCCTTAGATCAAGTCATTCTTGGCCACTAGATCCTAGGTTTCCCATCTAGCCCTAAATTTCCTTATGATTTTATTAAAACCTTTCCTTTGTTCATTTTCCTCATTTGGTCTATTTTTTTGTTAAAAATTACAGGTTGGAGAAGAGGAAGACATGGGAGAAAGGAGGAAGAACTATGGAGGATTCTACAAGGAGATCTAGTTTAGATTAGTTTAGTTGTAGTTTTATTGTTGTTATAACTTCCATTCAAGGATTGGGAGGGTTATTCCTTTACCAATCTGGTTTTGTTTCAAGTTTTTGTATTTGGGTTTTTTAATTTGGGGCAAACCCTACCCCCATGAATAAATGAGAAGAAATGTTTTAGATCCACCATTTGTATGATTTATTGCTCAAATCCATGGGATCACACATTGTTTGCATGCTGGCAGTCTTTGATTAAATTTTACAACTTTAAGTTTTACATAAACCAGTTAAGAATTTTACACAAGTGCGAGATCCGCAGACTGTCACGTGAGTGATAGAATCATCACCTAGGGTAGACCTACGGTCCTGGGACCGCCACCCTACCTGGGTGACAAACCATGGACCGCCACCCTACTGAGTGGTAGTTTTGAGACCGCTACCTTAGCCTGAGTGGTGGTTACGGGACCGCCGCTCTGCACAAGGTGGCGGTCCTATTTCTAAAAAAAGAAACTTTAATCCAAGATTTTCTCAAAATCTAAAAAGTTACAAAAAGGTGTTAAAATGCATTCTGAGCCTATTTTGAGCTTCTAGAGTTTCTAATTTTGTGATTTCATTCCTATTGTTCTCTTCTTAGTTAAAATTTATTCATTTAAGCATTTTCCATTCCAAAAATAGTAATATAACTACAAGGTCTATTCTATCTTGTTCAACTAAATTTTCTCCATTATCAAGAGTTAAAAGAAATTTACATCTACTTCTAACATTGTTATCACCATTTCTAAATAGCAAATACTTTCAATTTATTGTCTCTTCCATTCAATACAAATTATGGATTCAAATATACTACAATAACTTTCTTTTTCTATTGAAATGGCTCAAATCATTTAACACCAAGAATTACTTTTCCCACAATACAACCAAGATTTCAAATAAAATATTTACTTTCTTTTCTATTTCTCAAACAATCTCCACAATACAAATCTTTCTTCTTTTTCTTATACAATAATACAATGCCACAATGAAAGTAACTTTCCTCTTCTTTTTTTTCACATACAATTTCAACTAAACTCTTACATAAGATTTTCATTTTGATTCTTTCTCTTTCCCTATTACATTCTAATGAGAAGGAAATTTCTTTCTTTACAATCCTACAATGAACTACAACAAATATTAGTACAACTTGCATTTCAACATTTCCATTTAAAACATGAACAATTTACAATCTTCCACTTTGAGTGGGAAGCAAAAAGGTTTCTCTCAAGAAGGGAATTCTTCAAGGACTCCAACAAACTTCCAATCTCCTCAACACCAACAAGAAGGCTCCAACATGATTTATTTGATTCACAACAAAATGGGGGGAGAGGCAACACTCTCCACCCAACAAATATATCCAATGAAGAGGAGAAGCCATCCTCTCCATTGGCCCCAAGCCCCAACCAAATTACAATGGGAAATAATTCCAACACATGGCAACAACAAGCTTCCACAACACAAACAAATATTTCACAACATTTCAACCACATTCAAAACAAAAACACAAGAAGAACAACAACAATCAACAAAACAAGGCTTAAAATGAAAGCCAAAAGAGCAAGACCTATGGGGAGGCCACTTATGCCTCCCAATGGGAATGGGTGCCCACCTTAAATCCTCTAATGCATATCTCAAATCCCTACATACTCTTATGCCTCCCTCAAGTACCCCTTATACCTCCCACATACTCTTATGCCTCCCTCAATCTCTTATGCCTCCCTCATAAAAGAAAAAGCAAGAAATGCAAGCATTCCTTATCCTAGGTGGGGCACCCAACCCAAACTCCCTCCAAGAAAGAAAGTAATCTCTTATGCCTCCCTACAAGAAAAATCCCCATAGTCTCCTCCTACTCCAAACTTAGGCAATCTACCCACACCCAACAAGCATTCCAAAGAAAACAACATTCAACACAAGCACACAAAAACCAAAAATAAAGCATAACATAAGCAAGGTGAAGCTCCTACCTTTCCATAGTATATCTGTTGATGGTGATTCACAAAGACCCATGAATGTCTACAACTCGATGGGTTGAGACTCTCGTGTAATTTCATAACATGGAGTTTTTCCCAAGTGTGGACCTTGCGAATCGGGAAAGCTCTCTGGATGAAGGCCGGTTCCTATTCCTCTGCTTCGATGCACACATAAAATGTAGAGGGTTTACTCAAAAACATAATCTAACTTGCCAAGAAGATAGGGTAAGAAAATTCATAAAAACAAACCTAAATTAACAAAGGTGATGCACCGAGGAATGAAGAGCACCTTATGCGTCTTGCCAATAAACACAAACCATTAAAATGCAATGCAAGTTCATGCACAGATAACCAAATTTGTATTGAAAGATCAGGAGGATGCAAATGAACATAGAGAGGGCTGAGAATCATCCACAGACATGTATTATTTTCTCCAAATATTGGTACAATACACTACAAAATGACAAGAGACAAAGCTGCATTCTAATTTTAGATGGGAGGTTTGAACTCCACAAATTCACCCGCCAAAGATAAGAAGGGAGGTGAAAAAAATAATATCCAACCTTTAGAAAGAAGCCCCTCCTTACAATTTATAGGAAGGAAAAGAGAGGGAGAAGAGAGGAATTCAAAATCTACCCCAACCACCTCCAGACTGCATTTAATTCATCTCATTATGGCGGTAGGTGAGAACCCTAGCAAACCCAAAAAAATGAAGAGCTGTATTTTGAATTTTTGAAGAACTTGTTCTCACCCAAATAAATATATCCAATTGTATTTGGGTAGAGGACACCGAGAGCTTTCTGAAAAAGTCCAACCTTGCATGAATCCAAGCTCCCTGTGAAAAGTTATGGCCATTTGAATATTCCCCAAGTCAGGGTCTGTTTCCAGTCGGGTTCAGGGTTCTCCTTTGCATTTGCATTGGTTTGGAGGGTGCCTCAACATGTTTTCACCCCATGTTTTCCTGACTCCAAAACCTGATTTGCCTAGGTAGTGTTTTAGGTTTGCGGAACTCCCAAGCATCGGGACATGCCTTGCGATTTTCATGCTTCATGTCTCATGTTTCCCGAAACCCAAAACCTAAAATCCTTTGTGTCAGGTTTTTGGACCTCTCCGACATATTTCCTTTGTGTCGGGTTTTTGGACCTCTCTGACATATTTCCTTTTGTCTAGTTTTTGGACCTCTCTGACATATTTCCTTTGTGTCGGGTTTTTGGACCTCTCCAACATATTTCCTTTGTGTCGGGTTTTGGAGCTCTGACATATTTCCTTTGTGTCGTTTTTGGACCTCTTCGACATATTTCCTTTGTGTCGGGTTTTTGGACCTCTCCAACATATTTCCTTTGTGTCGGGTTTTTGGACCTCTCCGACATATTTCCTTTGTGTCAGGTTTTTGGACCTCTCTGACATATTTCCTTTGTGTCGGGTTTTTGGACCTCTCTGACATATTTCCTTTGTGTTGGGTTTTGGACCTCTCCGACATATTTCCTTTGTGTTGTTGTCTATATTTACCTGGGGGTAGATATATATAACAATATCTTGTTCCCAAGTGTAAGTCCCCAAGATCCTCAAAACCAAGCAAGCATCCACAAGCTTTGACACTCCACAAGCACTCCAAAAGAATCCTCTAACTCTCCAAAATACAAGAGCACAAAATGATCAAGTAACCCCCAAACAAGCAAAAAAGATCTAATAAATAGAAAATGGAGAGAGGAGGATGAGGTGGCTCCATGTAGGATGCCACATCACTCATCCTCAACTCCACCTAAGAATTCAAACCTCAACCCCAATGCACCATAAATTGGTGGGTGAGAGGAATGACAAGATACTTACACACATAAACAATTGCACACCCATCTAAGGAAAAAATTAATTACTTAAAAGAAAGTGCGATTAATGTTTACATTTTTATCTTCCCAAAACACCTAATGGGGTCTAATTTTTACTCCCAACCCATAGGTAGGGTTGGTATGGCAATTTAAGAGGTGTGGAACAATTTTAACTTATCCTTAAGAATTCAAAATTGGCCCTTAAGGCCAAATTCGAGTTTTCCATGAAGGGTAGAGTGTACAACACTCAAAATCTCAAGCATTCAACACAACAAAAAATACAAGAGTAAATCAAGTCTAATAAATGAACTTATTTTGGTCACATCTTTAATTAGTTTAGGACAAGATTTAATTACTTTAATAAGACACTTAGACCCACTAAGATAAAGGGGAAACACATACATCAAAACTAAATAATTAAAACAAGTAAATTACATCACTCAAAGGAACACATACTAACATTAATAAAAGGGAAACTAAAACAAAAGCAACACATGACCCCTTGGTCACAATTTTCCCCTAACCAAATAATTCTAACACACACACAATTACATGTTGCCATGGTGACCCTAGTTGAATTCATCTAGAATTCCAATGTGGTTGGTCTCCAATCCCCGATGTTGTTGTGAATATATATATATATATACCTGCAAAACATAGAATACCTCCTTCGGCCTCATGGCCGCATTAAAACATCCATGCCAAAATATGCAATATAATCTAAAATCATTTATATATGAATTAATATCATCTAGGAAATTATGAATCATTTACAAATTTGTAGTGACATTTCTAACCAACATTTCATCCATGTCAAGAAAAAGATCACAAAATTTATTCGATTATCAAGCCTACTCATGGCAACGAAAGTATATCACATCTCGAAATATATATAAATAACTATGTCTACAAAATATCCGTAGTGCCCACTTCCCTTTGACGACACTGTTTGATACTACCGATTAGATTTTGGACATTATTATATTTTTGATTTAGTATGATGTTAGATATTTGATCATAGATTATTTCTAACTTTGATTCTTATATGATGCATGATGATTATTAGAGGCATTTTATAAGTTGATGATGATATACTTTGTTGAACTTGGTTATATGATGGATGTTGTTCGGACTTGTGATACTTGGATATTGTGAGTAGCCCTAGAAATGGAAAATTATTGGATGATGATATAGTTGTTGATAAAATTAAAATGATATTGTAATATTTTTTTGATGTTGTTGTGATTCATATATCTAGAAGATTTTAGAATTTAATTATATTTACATTATTTTTGACGATTTGATATGGCCACAAGGCCGAAGGAGGTATTTGTTTTTACAAGATAAACTATCACAACAAACATCGGGGATTGAGACCAATCACATTGGAATTCTAAATGAATTCAACAAGGTCACCATGGCAACTAGTTTTGCTTGTGTGTGTGTTTGTTAGTATTAGGGATTCCCATGGGGCGATCGCCTATAAATGAGAACAAGGGATTCAATGTGTTTCTTTTATTTGGTCCCTTTTTTATGTTTGCATCTGTTTATTTTGTGGTGCACTTAGCCCTTTGATTATTAATTTATTGGTGTGTAAATATTGTGAGTAATCATATTATTTATTTAATTAATTAAAATATGTCATAAGAATGTAATTAATAGAGGTATTGGCCTTGAATTAAAGTGTTGTAAAAATGTGTAAGTAATGTGTAAGTAATATGTAAGTGATGTGCAAGTTAACTTTTGAGTGTGAAACACTCCACCTTCTTGAAAATTCACATTTTTCCTTGGAGGATGATTTTGGAGGCTTGTGGGACAAGTTTAAATTTTACCATACCTCTTAAATTTAATTACCAACCATACCTATGGTTGGAGAGTTAAACTTAGACTTTTTGTAATGCATTTTGGGAAGACAAATTGTAGGTTTTAATTGCACTTTTCTTACATGATTTAATTTTAGTCCTTTTGGGGTATGGACTTGTTTGAGTGTGTAAGTAAAATTGTCTTATTATTCACCCACTCATTTATTATGCATTGGAGAATGAAGTTGACTTTTGTGTTGGAGTTGAGGATGTGTGAAGTGGCATCCTACATGGATCCACCTCACCCTCTTCTCTTCCCTCTATAAAATTTGAAATTTTTTCCTTGTTTTGGGTTTCTTCACTTTGGAGACTTCATTTTGGGAAAATTTTCTTTCCGTTTTGGAGTTATTTCCTTGAAGCAATTTTGGAAAAATTATCGTATACTTGTGCTTGGTTATGTTTGGATTGCTTGTATTGGGATAGAGATTGTTGTTTTGGAATCTAGAATAACTCCATCATGGAGAGGTAAGAGCTTGGCTCAAGAAATTCTCTTCTTTTATTTATGTAAATGTTCTTGTGTGAATGTTTTTCTATATATTATGGGCTGTTGGGTAGATGGCCTATGAATGGTGTAGGAGAATACTAGGGGGTTATTTGTGGGAGAAATAAGTGATTTTAGGGAGGTATAAGGGTGGAGGGCATTGGGAATTTGGGTTCCACCTTACAAACAAATAGCTTGCATTTATTTACTCGTATGGGGTGCCATAAGAGGTTGGGGAGATATAAGAAAATGTAAGGAATAAGGGGTACTTGTGGAGGCATAAGGGCATGACAGGGTTTGAAATGATATTCATATATATATATATATATATATATATATATATATATATATATATATATATATATGTTTTGGTGGGTTGTACTCGGGTGGTGATACCCATTTTTCCCATTGGGAGGCATAAGAAACATCCCCATAGCTTCTTGCTCCTTTTTCTTTCTTGATGAAACCTTATTATTGTTTGTCATGTGTTAATGTAGTTGTAAAACTACATTCTATTTAGATGTGTTTTTATCGTGAAAATGTTGTGTGCATGGTTTGTGTAAGCCTATTGTTTCCATGAGTTGGATCATATCTTCTATTGAATTGTGGTTCGGGTTCGGTGGCGAATGAAATAGGATGGCTTCTCCTCTTCATTGTATGTCTTGCTTGGGTGGAGAGCATTGCCTTTTCCCTGCCTTTGTTGTTATCAAATTTGGAAGAATGAGAAGAATGTATGTTGTTGTTCTAGAGTTGAGAAAAGATAGTTTGACAATCCCTTGTGAAATTAAATCTCATTGTAACCTTTCCCCAAGTGGATGAACCTGTAAATGTTTGTAATGGAAATATGTTGTACTGATTGCAAGAGGAAATTGGAAATGTAAAAGAGTTATACTCTGTATTCTGTTTAGAAAGAATGTGAAAGAATGATATTGTTTTGTATATTGTATTTTGAAATCAAATGGAAATGAGATTATATGATTTTCATTGGATTTAGTGTTTACTTTGTTCATTTTATATCCTTCCATTGGAAATTTGTGTTTATCATGCTCTAGAAATCCCTATTTTGAAAGTGGAAATGTGAAATAAGTGAAAGAAAATGTATTATTCTCGCTTTGTGTTCAATAAATGAATTTAGAAGGAATAAAATACGAAGTTGTAAAATTGTCTTTTGAAATCAATAAATGATTGTAATGCCTTTCTCAAAGTGCATTGTTGTATTGAATTTTATCATATCAATCTATTGAAATATCTGTATGAAAGGAAGAAATCTGTGTGAGAAAAAAATACAATACTTGTCTCTCTCGAAATGTGAAAAATTTGAAATAAGAACCGCTTTTTGATCTTGAACAGTTTGATTTGAATCCACTAAAATGTGTTAGATTGGAATTGGAACGTATTCTAAATACTAGGAAGAAGAAAGTGGCAAATAGACACATCAAGATTTGATCCTTGTTATTTGTAATTTTAAAACTGACAATTAATTAAACCAAAAATGTACATTTGAAATTGCAACAATAAAATAACAAATTAAATGATTAAATTGAAGTATTAGGCCCTAAATGAGTTCAAATAGACAAAAAAACTTAAGGAAATATATCAAAACTTAGCAAAATCGTGTTCAAACCGTTTTGAAGTCATTTTTCTGTCAAGGAACGGAAATGTTTAAATTGTAAATCATTTAGAAAAATTGAACCTTGAATCCTTCCTTAAATATATTTAGGAACAATCCTCCATGTCTATTTGACATGTTGAGAGAGGAGGAAGATCAAATTGAATAAATCTCACAAGTTAAAATTCACCATTCACACTAGATAAGGTCACAGCCGTTTTCTTAAAATTGATCCCTTAAAATTTATCAAAACCTAAAATTAATGATTTCTGATGCAAGAGGACATTGAGAGATTTCTAGAAATTTCTCATTTTCCCAAAACTGAGCTCTCTATCAAAAGTTATGGCCTTTTGAAGTTTTCTTCACTTGGCGTTAAAATTTTGGGAAAAATTTCTTTAGGCAGCCCGCAAGGCACTTTTTCCCTTAAGTACTTAGGAAAATTTTTGGGAAAATTTTCTAAATTTTCCCAACCACCCCACTAGCCCATATCCCATCGATGCCACCATGTGGCACCATGAGGTATCAGCAGAGAGGCATATCCCTTTTAGCTTAGCACTTTCGGAAAATTTTGGATTTTTTTTCCAAATTTCCCCCACTAGCCCATAATCAATCAGGTGATGCCACGTGGCGCCGCGAGGCATTGTGGAGAGGAACCGCTCCCTTTTTTTCTTTGTGTCTCAATATTTTTGAAAAAAAAAATTCAATTTTTCCCCACTTGTCCATCGGCCCACAAACAATCGGGGATGCCACATGGCATCGCAAGGTGCCTGCGAAGGCATGGATCTCTTTACCCTCTTAGTCCTTTGGGGTGTTAAGTCAATTTTCACCCTGCTGCCCTACCTTCCCCACATTGCCATAGGATATGTCATGTGTCCTTTATGGACTCACTGGAGCGTGGGCACAAAGCCAAATTTTCACCCTGCGCAGGAGAATTTGCAAATGTCTCTTGCAACTCCGCCTTTCCCCGCTTTTCCCATGCGGTGGCTTAAGGCAAAGGCCACGTGTTCCTTGTGGACTTGCAGACACATAGAAGCATAGGTGCAAATTTTATTTTTTCCCCACATGGGAAAATTTTTCCAAAGGTCTCCCTGCAGCCCGCCAACCCGCCCTTTGGGCAAATTTTCACCCCTAGGCCCACACAGCTCCCGCCTCTAGGGGAAATTTTCACCCTAAGGCCCACCTCGCCCGTAATTTGAAAAATATGAAGAGTTAGGAGGACTTCTTTATATGACTGGAAAGGTGAGGAAATTTCCTATACAATGGGTGTAATTTAGGAAAAAAATGAATGAGTTAAGGGTGAGAAAAATAAAGTTGAAACTTTAAGCCTCATTAGAGAGTGGTTATGGTGAGGAATTTTTCCTCCGAACCTAATTGAAAATTCTAACCCTAAAATTTGGACCTTATGACTTCTTCTAATTATTAATAAAAGAAAATTATAATCTATTAGATTATATTTTTTTGGAACCTATTAGTTGAAATATGTTTTCTTGTAACACAGTTGTAGATTCTTTTAATAAAAAAAAAATTATTCCATAATTTTCCTAATTAATCCTAGATTGTTATTGGGTCTCAAGTGGGTTTTTTAACGAAATTACACCTGGCATCATAGTAGTGCTTAAAATCATGGACCATTAGGAACACTTAAAAAAAAAATTGACACATGAAACTTAAACCTATCATACTTTGAATTCTAGAAAACAACTTAGTTTAGAAATTGCATATTTTTGTAAACATGGAAATTGACTAAAACTTAGGAAGATGAACTAACTCTCATTTTTTTCTATGTAGGAGGCATATAAAAATGAGGATTCTTTCACATAGACCTATACTTACCACCACCATATCATGTTATAGCAGCCACCCTACCCCATATTTTGCTGTACTCTTCAGATGTCAATACCGCTCTACACCACGAGGATCCAGCCAGGAGGACAAGTAGCCGACATAATAGAGTCCCTTCCATTGAGGGTCGTATCTCCTCAACTTAGTGAGGATCATGGAGGAGAGAACTCCCATGCAGAGTTAGCTAGGGAAGAGTAACCACAGGATGGGATAAGGTGACCAAGTTTTAGAACATAGAGAGAGATCTCGAAGCCCTAGGCTTAGGGATGAGCATGCAGAGAGACCTAGAGGCCGTGCGGACTATAGCTACGATCACATCAGGGAGATCCTGAAGCTTCGACCATCACATTATTTTAGTTACATAGGTGGATTTTAGGAAAAGGCTTGGTTGGTGAGCTTGAGCAGATGATTCAATCTCGTCCTTGTTCTAACAACATGAAATCTTGTGTTGCAATCCATTTACTAAAGGATGAAGCTGATGTTTGTTGGAGGACAGAGGAGAAAAAGGTCCATGTTGATTCTGAGATAGTTACCTGGGAGCTCTTTAAGGAGCATTTTAGAATAGATACTTGTCACATAGGTTCATATAGCAGCGAAAAGATGACTTCCATGACCTCCTCGACAGGCATCTCTCATAGTGGTTGAGTATGAGAGTAACTTTCTAGATCTACTCCGATTATGTTGGTTATATGTAGGATGAGTAGGTGCGGGTTCACAGGTTCATCCGAGGGCTGAATCTAAACATTGAAGGTGCAAGTGTGTGGATCCATTATCCATAGACCTAGTAGGCTAGAGAGTGAGTCTAGAGCCTTATACAACAAATGTAGGACAACGGATCGAGGGGATTAGTACCTCTTCCTCGTGATGGACAGGTTCAAGCACAATCATCTTTAGACCCCAAAGAAGAGCAACAACAATAGTCCTTCCTACCTTATAGACCTCCCAAGAGATTTGATGCATAAAGAGGTCAAAATATAGGGCCTCCTCCTAGGGGTGCCATCAGAAATAGGGTGCCCAAAGAGCTCACCAAGCGAGACCTCGGTAGACCATAGCCAGATCATCAAGATCCACACCACAGACCTCTAGAGTACCAACTGGACCTACTACATAGCGGAGAGGATCAGGTGGTTGTTTTTGTTCTCCTTAGTTACTTGGAAATTTTGGAGAGACTACGCACAAAACCCTAATAACAAGGGTAAGACACCGATCTCGGGCGCGCACCGTTGGTGATATGGGGCATAGCCATAGGATGTACGCAGTGGTCGAGAACTTCCGAGATAGTGCATCAAAGTACAGATTATTGAGACTGTGTAGGTAGCATTGGTGGTATTCCTACCTCCATTTTATTTGATTCTGTTCTGTTTTTGCACCATATTTAGTAGAGCGATATAGGATGGTGGTAGTTATGAAGGGTCATAGTTGGGATGTTGAAAAAGCTAATGGAGCCAAGATCTTTGTAGACTCTTTAGTTAAGCAAAGTGTGTGGTGGATTTGTGATCCGAGAGGATCCTCACAGAGAAACACTGATCTAAGATCTTCTCAGAATAAGTTGCAATCATTTTTAAAGCATGGAGAAAAATTATACGATTCCATCAATATCTCGTTTGCAGGAAACAGAGCTAGTATGCAAAAGTTATGGCCCGCTAAAATTTCAGGGCAACTGGAAAATTTTGGGATTTTGTGCAGGTTGGACGTGTGCATCGCTCACCAAGTGTTTCAATCATATTGCAACACATGGACAATTTGTGTGACGGACTAAAAGTGGTTTTTGGAATGCTAGTCTTGGACACTCGTTCGTGGACACACTTGATTATGGAGGGGTGTCTTGACCTCCTTCTCATATTATCAATTATACCAACTTGTGTATATATATGCCTCTAGTTACATTTTTACTATGCATGTGGGACTAATTGATATGGCATTTAAAACTATGTAATTAAAAAATAGATACTAGTCCCACACATTTTCCAAATGCCATGCATTACATAAACTAGTTGCCAATGTTCCACGCTTTTATTTGCTAAACCTACGCCATATTCTATAATCCCAAGTTAAGCACTATTACTAAGTCAAGTAGTAATTAAATATTACTAAAATAGGGCGCCAAACTCACAAAAAAAAAGGCCAAATATTCTCCATGCACCAAACATTGGCAATGTAAACCAATCCACGACAACATAAGGTGGCTCTTAAGCCAATCAATACATGCACTACTCCTTATCTTAAAGGCTTTCCTCCTTTCGCACACCCACAATGTGGGATAAAGCTCTACAAATCCACCTAAGGAGAAGGAGAGGGAAGTGGAGGGGATTTGAACCACTAACCTCTAATGCAAAAGTCTAGACACCTAACCATTTATCCAACCACTTGGAAACATTATAAAAGGAGCTTTATTGTATTTGAAGTGGCATTCGAGACTATGTAAAATATTAAAATGTTCATAAATTGAGCTAGGAGTGGAATTTTGAGGAGAAGTAAAAAGCAACCCCTATTATTTTTGACAAAGGAAGACTATGACAAGGTTATAATTTTGTAGAATTATCTGTAAAGAATTATTTTCAAGATTATAATAGATCGGTCCCATTCAACCGAACATGGAGACACAGGCCTCAAGAGCGGAACTTCATTATCATGATTTGTGTCAAATCATTGAATTTTATTCATTTCTATATTTTTACACATTACTTACATTTTTAATTATTTTATTAAAAATACAAATGGATATAGTGCTCAATTTTTACATCAAAAATCAATACAAAGCAAAATAGTGTGTGTGCAGTAATTACTAGTTAAATTTGATATTCGATCATTGTATCGAGCTGGTTTTGACTAATATTTGGTTAAGATTAACGTGTTTTGGATTGCAAGTTTTGTGTTGGATGTTAACAAGGTCTTGATCTAAGAAGGGTGAAGGAGATTTAGTTGAAGGAGATCCCAAAATTGGTACCGATGATCTCAAATTCCTACAATGGTGGATCAAGAGGAAGAAAACTTTCGTCAATCATTCCTACAGATGAAGGAAATGGTGGAAGAAATGTACCAAGATAGACAAAGGGAAAAGGGAACTAGAGAAGGTAAGAAAGAAGAAAGCTCTAGTTCCTATATTCCTAAAAGAGACCCTTTAAAATCTGATTTTCCTTGATTAAAGTTAGATATCAAGTTTGAATTACCTATGTATACTAGTGAGCTAAATGCGAGAAGTTACATAACTGGTTCAAGCATAGAAGTATATTGCGGGTTTAGAGAATTGTTGATGATGAAGCAATGATTCATTTGGCAACTCTTCAGATGTGTGGCACGTCACTCATTTGGTGGGAGAGTAAGCTTCAGGAAGTGGAAGAAACCAAAGGTAAAGAAATCACTTCTTGGTCTGAATTTGTTTCAAATATTAGGCAACAATTTTATCCTCTTGGTTATAAGAAACAAGCTATGATGGATTGGAAAACATTAAGACAAACTAAGGGACAAAGTGTTCAAGAATACACACAGGAATTTAGGAAAAGGGGTTTAATTCTGGGAATTTCTCTAAACACATAAGAAACACTGCTCAAATATATTGGTGGATTGCATAGTTATCTAAGGCATATGATACTTGTTTTAGGTCCTACTAATCTTGATACAAAGATGTGTTCAAGCAACCCATTTGGAAGCATGAGGGAAAATTACAAAGGAGTCCTCTTTCTCTTTTTTAACCAAAAGAACAAGCAATCTGAAGGAAAAGGTTCAAAACAACAAGAAAAGGAAAGGGTAAGCATAAAACAAAATCTACTGTTAAGAAGGAAGATGAAAACCATTTTGTAATCATTGTAAAAACCATGATGAGTCCAAATGTTGGAAATTACATCCCTGAAAAAGAATCCTAAATGGATGGTTAAGAAAGGAAAAGAAAATAAAAGAAACATCAGTAGTGCATGATCTTTGTTCTAATTCGGTGATGAAACCAAAATATCACAAATATGAGTTTTCAAGGTAAATCAACTCTTTTAATTTCCAACAATAGTACTATAAATGTTGGATCTTCTTCTAGTAAACAAACTATACATGATGATAAGAAAAGGAATGAGCTTTTCCACATTAGAGCAATTTCAAAGCATTCAAAATTGATACTCTTTTTTATAGTGGATCTCAAGCTAATCTAATTTCTGAGTAGGTTGTTAAGAAATTGGGACTCAAAACTAAACCACATCCTAACCCTTATCCTTTGGGCTGGATTTTTGATAATGAAAATTGTAGGTAACTAAAACTTGTACTTTCAGATTTTCCATTACAGAAAAGTTTATGATGAGGTTGAATTGGATGTAGTTCCTTTGGATATTTGTGGAGTGTTTTGGGAAGTCCTTATTTGTATGATCGTAAAGCAATCTTTTATAGGGAAGAAAATAAATATTTTCTTGTAAAGAATGGAATTGAGTTTATTGTTAGATCTCACCATGAAAAGAATAATTTGTCCTTAGTAATCGCATGTCAAATGAAAAGGCTTGTAAACTCAAGAAAAGTTTTGTGCTCATGGTGGTCAAAGCCAAAGAAAAAGAAAATGAGATGGATTTTGAGACTTACGATCTGAAACATAAGGATGAATTGGTAAAAATTGTTTGTCATTTTGATGATGTTTTTCAGGATCCACAAGGTCTACCTCCCAAAAGAGGGGTTCAACATGAGATATAGTTGCTTCAGGATGCACCTCTTCCCAATATCGGAATGTACAGGTTGTCATTAGTAGAGAATGAGGAAATCAAGAGATAGGTAATGGAACTTTTGGCTCAAGGTATAATTCGTCCAAGTACATCCCCATGTGGTTCACCAATTATATTAGTTCCTAAGAAGGATGGAACTTGGCGAATGTGTGTTGATTTCCGTGCTTTAAACAAGATTACCATAAATAATCGTTACCCTCTTCCTAGAATAGATGATTTACTAGATCAATTAAAGAATGCAATTTATTTCACTAAGTTAGACTTAAGAAGTGGTTATCACCAAGTAAGAATTACAGAAGGCGATGTTTGGAAAACTAATTTTAAAATGAAACAAGGATTGTTTGAATGGTTAGTGATGCCTTTTGGTTTGTGCAATGCACCAACAACATTCATGAGAGTTATGAATGAAATATTTAGACCATTCATTGATAATTTCGTTATTGTCTACTTAGATGATATTCTTATTTTCAGTAATTCATGGGATGAACATGTTAAACACATCCAGAAAGTCTTAGATGCACTAAGGAAAGAGAAATTGTATTTGAAGATGTCAAAATGTGAATTTGGAAAAACATCTTTAATTTACTTGGGTTATATTGTAGGAAATAGAGAATTGAGAATTGATCCTGCAAAAATAGAGGTTATTGTGAAATGGCCTAGACCCACTAATGTGACGGAAGTTAGGTTTTATCTAGGTGTAGTTCAATATTAGAGAAAATTTATTGCTAACTTCTCATATATTGCATCTCCTTTGCATGTTTTGACAAGTATTAAAATGTGTCTCTTTCAAAGGGAAGGAAAACAACATAAAGCCTATGATACACTGAAAGAGAAGATAAGTACTGTCTCCATCTAGGCACTTCCAAATTTACAACATCATTTCAAATTGAGACAGATGCTAGTGACTATGCAATGGGGGTAGTTTTGATGCGTAACAAATGACCAAAGTGTGTTACCATTCGTAAACCTTTGCAAGTGCGGTAAGAAACTATTCAACTTATGATAAAGAGTTGTATGCTTTGGTTACAAGTGTTAAAATTGGAAGCATTATTTAATGGGAAAAGAAATAATTATACATACTGACCATCAACCGCTTTAGTACTTACAAACACAAACCAAATTGCAGCAAGATCTACACATTTCGTGGATGGGATTTTTGCAACAATATCATCTTGTAATCAGGTATAAAAAAGGTATTCAAAACAAGATTTCCAACATGTTATCTAGACCACCAAAGTGGTAGTAGCATCTATTCTTTTGCAAAAGATAGTTATTTGGCTCATGTTAGTTACAAGCACCAATATGTAAATGATGTTGATTTTAGAGAAGTGTATGAGGATCTAGTAAGTGGGAAACAAGTAGGAGAAAAAGATTATCATTTGCATGAAGGATTGTTATATCATTTTGGTAAATTTTGTATTCCAGAAAATGAACGTGTGCATATGATTAGGGAAACACATACTTCTCTTATTTAAGGGCATTTTGGTGTTAGGAAGACAGTTGCACATTTACAAAAATATTGTTATTGGCCTAGAATGCATAAGCATGTAAACATGTATATTAACAGAAATTAGGACTTTACACTCCTCTTCCTGTTCCAACAAGGTCTTGGGAAAGTGTTTCCATGGACTTTGTAGGAGGCTTTCCCATGACACTAAGAAACATGATTACTTATATGTGGTAGTGGATAGATTTAGCAAAATGTGTGTGTTGGTTCCATGTACTAAACAAATAACTAGTGAGGGAACTGCACATTTGTTTTTTCAATTTTTTGGATTCATTTTGGTTTACCTACTTCAATTATATCTGATCGGGATTCTAGATTTCTTGGGAAATTTTGGTCAACATTGTGGGGGTTAATGGACAAAAAATTGAAAAAGACCAATTTTTCATCCACAGACCGATGGTCAAACGGAGGTTGTAAACCACACAAAGAGTACATTTTCTTAGGGGCTATTGTGGTAAACATACTAAGTTATGGGATGAACATCTATATTATGTGCAACATGCTTATAATTGTGCCTTACATTCTTCTACTTTGAAGTCTCCATTTGAGACTTGTTATGGATATCTGCCTAATTCTCCATTAGATGTATATTATGGACATGAAACTGATGTTAATGGTTCAAGTGATTCTGACAAGGCTAAAGGATTTGTGTAGAGAATACAACAGTTCATCAAGATGTCCATGAATGATTGGAGAAAAGTCAGGCTAAGTACAAAGCTAGGCATGATAAACATAGAACTGATCACAAGTTCAAAGTTGGTGATTCAGTTTGGCTTCACATCAGCAAGGAAAGACTGACAGGTGAAGGTAAAAAATTGAAACCTATACAGTATGGTTTGTTCCAAATATTGGAAAAAATGCTAACAACACTTTCTGGTGGATTTACCTCCATATATGCAAATCTACTTAGTTGTAAATGTTGAGAATTTAAGATTGTATGAACTTCCTATGATCGTTGATCATGATGATGCTAACATAATGCCTTCCATTGATGATTTTTCTCCTGAGTATCTTGATGAGTTGCAGGAAGACATCATTTTGGACAGGAAAGTAAGAACTTCATGAAGGGGTGATATTGAGTATCTTTGTGTTGGGTTCAAAGGCATGCATCCGAACAAGGCTAAATGGATGGAAACCGAAAGGTGAGGGAGAAATACCCTCACCTATTCACCAATTAAGTTGACTTTTGGGGTCCAAAAGTTTCTCAGTGGGGAGGAATGATCCAGAGGATCCTCACAGAGAAACACCAATCTAATATCTTCTTATAATAAGTTGCAATCATTTTTAAAGCATGGAGAAAAATTATACAATTCCATCAATATCTTGTTTGCAGGAAATGGAGCTAGTATGCAAAAGTTATGGCCCGTTGAAATTTTAGGGCAATTGGCAAATTTTGAGATTTTGTGTAGGTTGGATGTGTGCACGCTCACCAAGTGTTTCAATCATATTGCGACACATGGATAATTTGTGTGACAGAATAAAATTGGTTTTTGGAATGCCGGTCTTGGACACTCGTTCGTGGACACACTTGATTATGGAGGGGTGTCTTGGCCTCCTTCTCATATTATCAATTATACCAACTTGTGTATATATATGCCTCTAGTTGCATTTTTACTATGCATGTGGGACTAATTGATATGCCATTTAAAACTATGCAATTAAAAAATAGATACTAATCCCACGCATTTTCCAAATGCCATGCATTACATAAACTATTTGCCAATGTTCCACGCTTTTATTTGCTAAACCTACGCCATATTCTAAAATCCCAAGTTATGCGCTATTACCAAGTCAAGTAGTAATTAAATATTACTAAATTGGGGTGCCAAACTCCTCAAAACAAGGCCAAATATCCTCCATGTGCCAAAAATTGGCAATGCAAACCAATCCATGCACAGCATAAGGTGGCTCTTAAGCCAATCAATACATGCACCGCTCCTTATCTTAAAGGCTTTCCTCCTTTCGCGCACCCACAATGTGGGATAAATCTCTACAAATCCACCTAAGGAGAAGGAGAGGGAAGTGGAGGGGATTTGAACCGCTAACCTCCCATGCAAAATTTTAGGCACCTAACCATTGAGCCAGCCACTTGGAAACATTATAAAAGGAGCTTTATTGTATTTGAAGTGGCATTCGGGACTGTGTAAAATATTGAAATGCTCATAACTTGAGCTAGGAGTGGAATTTTGAGAAGTAAAAAGCAACCCCTGTTATTTTTGAAAAAAGGAAGACTATAACAAGGTCATAATTTTGTATAATTATCTGTAAAGAATTATTTTCAAGATTTTAATTGATCGGTCCCATTCAACTGCACTTAAATGTAGGTCTCAAGCACCGAACTCGTTATCACGATTTGTGTCAAATTTCTGGTGAATTCTCTTCATTTCTCTATATTTTTACACAAGACTTACAGCTTTAATTTATTTTTTAAAATACAAAAGGATATAATTCTCAATTTTTACTTCGAGAATCAATACAAAGAAAAAGCAAAGTGTGTGTGCACAATTGCTAGTTAAATTTGATATTCGATCAATTTGGGACCATTCACCACTACCTCGGATATCCGTATCCTTCCTTTGGGCTGTTATGGAGTCATCTTGGGTATGGATTGGTTATCTACACATAGGGCTAGGGTGGATTGTTACCACAAGATTATATCTTGTGTAGATGATTTGGTAGTTGAGTCGTTGATTTTAGGGGTCGAGACCCATTTGTATTTGTACCATCTCTACTATGCATCTTAAGTCGTGTGTGTAATGGGGTTTTCAAATGTATGTAGTTACAATCCAATGACTGATCATAAGATGGGTCTAGTGGACCATCGCTATATGATCACCACGTTTTGAGAGATTTTGCAGATGTCTTTCCAAGGGAGCTATCAAGGTTAGCACCCCCACGTGAGATTGATTTTCATATAGATCTAGTTCTTAGAGAAGATCCAATCTCATGAGAACCTTATCTGATGACCACAACAGAGCTCTATGAGCTCAAGCTGCAACTTGATGGCCTTTTGGAGAAATGCCTTTTCCATCCTAGTGTATCCCCTTGGGGTGCACCAGTGATCTTTGTCAAGAAGAAGGATGGATCCTTATGGTTGTGTATTGATTACCGCTAGTTGAACAAAGTAATGATCAAGAATTGTTATCCCCTTCCACGTATTGATGATTTGTTTGATTAAATGAAGGAGCCACAATTTTCTCTAAGATTGATCTTAAATTAGGTTACCATTAATTGAGGATTTTGGTGGTGGACATTCATAAGACCGCTCCATATGAGATATGTCCACTATGAGTTCACAAAGGGTGTTCTATTTGTTTAAATAATGCCCCGCAATATTTATGAGTTTGATGACTTTGGGGTATTTAAGACCTTCTTAGATCACTTCGTGCTCATTTTCCTTGATGACATTTGATTTACTCACGTACGCATGAGGAGCACAAGGGGCACCTTCGCCGTTCTTTAGTGTCTTCTGTGAGTAAAGCAGCTTTTTTCTTGAGAATTTGGAGAAGTGTGTATTCTTTCGACAGAGGCACAAAGTATTTGGGTCACATCATTTCTAGGGAAGGTATCTCCATCGATCCTTCCAAGATTAGAGCTATTATGGATTGGCCAAGACCCACTATAGTGACTAAGGTGTACACTTCATGGGATTAGCAAGTTACTACTAGAGATTTGTTCTGTAACTTCTCTCGATTGCTCACCCCATCACTTCCTTTAGAGGAAAGGGAAAAATTTTCTTTGGTCGACAGCGAGAATAACTCTAGTACAAAGAAGGGATGTTTGACTAAAACACCTATACTTGAAGTGCCGATCCACAGGGTGAGTTTTTCATTTGCACGATGCTTTTCAAAGAGGGCTTGGAGGCGTGTTGATGCGTGAGGGTAGATTAGCGCTTTTGAGTCTCACAAACTCAAGGATTATGAGCTTAATTATCTGACTCATGATCTTAACCTTATAGCACTTGTGCACACTTTGGTTTGATGGAAGCATTTTTTCTTGGTTAGAGATTCACACTAAGGGCGCACCACCCGAGTCTTCGCCACCTCTTCACGCAGCCCAATCTCAACGCTCATCAATGGCATTGGATGGTGTTGCTTTGTGAGTATGATATGGAGATAGAGCATGTGAAAGGGAAGGAGAATGTTGTGGTAGATGCTCTCTCAAGCAGATTTGAGACATGTGGTTATGGCCACCTTAGTGAGCATAGATTTGTGGAGTAGGATTCTTTAGCAGCTTCCTCTTAACAACTTCTACATTGTAGTTCGAGTAGAGATCAAGTCTCTCGAGACCCCTCGAAAGGAAGTTTGATTGTTTTTCCTTAGAGGTAGATGGTATTCTCGTGCACAAAGGCCGATTTATGTTCCTAGAGATGGAGGCTTCAGCAGACATCTTGGTAAAAGCACATCGTGCACCCTATTCAGCCCATCCTGGGGTGAAGAAGATGCACGCCACCTTGAGATAGTTATATCATTGGAGAGGAATTCGTAGAGATGTGGCCCGGTTCATGTCATGATGTTTAAAGTGTTAGAGAGTTCAGCAAGATCAAGATCCACCGGCCTTATTTCCCTCATGTTATACCGCAGTAGAAATGGGACACCATTTCCATGGACTTTGTTGTTGGGTTACCAATGTCCGTAGATATCACCACAACGCCATCATCGTCACGGTTGATAAATTGAAAAAAGTGGCTCACTTTTCTCTAGTGAAGACCACTTATACATCTAGTGCAAAGTGGAATGTTTATACTTGGATGATATTGTCAAAGTTGCATGGGATTCCGTGGAAGATCATTAGTGACCATGATCCCTTGTAAAATTTCCATTTTTAGACTATCATACAAAGATGCCCTTGGGACGAAACTTAATTTCATGCACAACATATCACCCCGAGATAGATGGACATCAAGCGGGTGAATCAGATTTTAGAGGACATACTCAAGATGTATGTGATGGATAAGTATTATAGATGGGACGAGTACCATGCATGGTGGAGTTTTCCTACAATAATAGCTTTCAAAGTTCTATAGGCATGGCTCATTTTCAAGATTTGTATGGTAGAGAGTGAATGGCACCTCTTAATGGGACAAGTTAGAGAACAAAGTTTCTTTTGGACTAGCTTTGTCATAGCAGACACATGGAGCAACAAGTGGTATTTATCGAAAAAGAATACAGGAGGAATAGGACAGACATGTAAGAAGTATGCAGATCAACATAGACCGACCATAGTTTTGATGTGGGCATGAAGGTGTTCCTTTGTGTCGCCACACAAGAGCCCTATCTCACATGGAAAAGGTCCTAAGTTAGCTCCTAGATTTGTGGGTCCTTTTGAGATCTCGGAGCATATTGGTCCTTTGGCCTACCGTCTAGCATTGCCACCCAACTTGTCTCACATAGATGATGTGTTTCACGTTTATATTCTTAGGAGATATGTTGTCGATCTTTCTCATGTGTTAGATTGACATCATTGTAGGTGCAAGATCAGGGGCAGTGATGGTGGAGCCCATTCACATCGTAGATCATAGGACCATGGGCCTTCATGGTAGAGAGGCTACATGGGAGGATGCTACTTTGTTATGAGTTCTGGCCCTACATTTGTTCTAGTGACTTTTAGGAGGAAGTCAAGTCTAATAAGTTGGGGATGTAGTGACCACTTCCCTTTGACACTTGTTTGATACTAATCATGATACTACTGATTAGATTATGCACATAATTATGGACATTATTATAGTTTAGATTTAGTATGATGTTAGATATTTTATCATGGACTATTGTTGACTTTGATTCTTATAATATGCATGATGATTATTAGAGGCATTTTGTTTGCTTGATGATTATATACTATCGACATGGTTATATGATGGATGTTGTTCGGACTTGTGATATTTAGATATTGTGAGTAGCTCTAGAAATGGAAAATTATTAGATGATGATATAGTTGTTGATAAAACTAAAATGATATTGCTTAGATTGCTTTGATGTTGTCATGATTCATATATCTAGAAGATTTTTGAAATTTAATTATATTTATATTATTTTGGACATTCTGATATGGCCACGAGGCCGAAGAGGTATTTGTGTTTTGCAGTTAAACTATCACAACAAACATCTGGGTATTGGAGATCAACCACATTGAAATCTAGATGAATTCAACAAGGTCACCATGGCAACTAGTTTTGTTTGTGTGTGTGTTTGTTTGTTAGTGTTAGGGATTCCCATGGGGGGATCACCTTTAAATGTGACCAAGGGATTTTATGTGTTTCTTTTATTTGGTCCCTTTTGTTATGTTTGCATGTGTTTATTTTGTGGTGCACTTACCCCTTTCATTATTTATTTAATGGTGTGTAAATATTGTGAGTAATCATATTATTTAGATAATTAATTAAAAGATGTCAAAAGAATGTAATTAATAGAGTTGTAGGCCTTGAATTAAAGTGTTGTAAGAATGTGTAACTAATGTCTAAGTAATATGTAAGTGATGTGCAAGTTAACTTTTGAGTGTGAATTTGTCCTTGAAGGATGATTTTGGAGGCTTGTGGGACAAGTTAAAATTGTCCCATACCTCTTAAATTTAATTACTAACCATACCTATGGTTAGAGATTTAAAATTAGACTTGTGTAATGTATTTTGGGAAGAAAATCATTGTAGGTTTTAATTGCACTTTTCTTACATGATTTAATTTCAGTCCTTATGGGGTATGGACTTGTTTGATTGTGTAAGTAAAACTATCTTATTATTCACCCACTCAATTATTATGCATCGAGAATGAAGTTGACTTTTGTGTCGAGTTGAGGATGTGTGAAGTGGCATCCTACATGGATCCACCTCACCCTCATCTCTTCCCTCTATAAAATTTGAATTTCTTGCCATGTTTTGGGTTGCTTCACTTTTGAGACTTCAGTTTTTGGTGAATTTTCTTGTTGTTTTGGGAGTTGTTGCTTTGAAGGAGTTTATAAAAAATTTGCGTACTTGTGCTTGGTTTTGTTTAGATTGCTTGCATTGGGATAAAACATGAAGTTTTGGAATTTGGAATAACTCCATCATGGGGAGGTAAGAGCTTAGCTCATGAAATTATCTTATTTTATTTATGTGAATGTTATTGAGTGAATGTTTTTGTATATATTATGGGCTATTGGGTAGATGACCTCGGAATGGTATAGGAGAAAACTATGGGTTTATTTATGGGAGGCACAAAGTTTTTTTAGGAGGTGTAAGGGTGGAGGGAGTTGGGAATTTGGGTTCCACCTTACAAAGAAATATCTTGTATTTCTTTACTTGTTATGGGGTGCCATAAGAGGTTGGGGAGATTTAAGAAAATGTGAGGAATAAGGGGTACTTGGGGAGGCATAAGGGCATGACAAGGTTTGAATATATATATATATATATTGTGGGTCAGACTCAGGTGGTGATACCCATTTTTCCTCTGGGAGGCATAAGCAACATCCCCCGTAGCTTCTTGCTCCTTTGGCTTGCTTGATGAAGCCTTAGTATTGTTTGCCATGTGTTAATGTAGTTGTAAAAGTACATTTTGTTTGGACTGTGTTTTATTGTGAAAATGTTGTGTGCATGTTTTGTGGAAGCCTCGTTGTTTTGATGAGTTTGATGATATCTTTTATTGCATTGTGGTTGGGGCTTGGGGGCCAATGAAGAACGATGACTTATCCTCTTCATCGATGTCTTAGTTGGGTGGAGAGCGTTGCCTTCCCCTTCCTTTGTTTTGATCCAAATTGGAAGATTGAGAAGAATTCTTGTTCATGTTCGGAGCCGAGAAAAGACAATGATGACAAATTCCCTTATGAAATGAAATCTCATTGTAACCTTTCCCACTTGAAGTGGATGAACTTGTAAATGTTTGTAATGGAAAGATGTTGTACTGATTGCAAGAGGAAATTGGAAATGTAAAAGAGTTATACTCTGTATTCTGTTTAGAAAGAATGTGAAAGAATGATATTGTTTTGTATATTATATTTTGAAATCAAATGGAAAGGAGGTTGTATGAGTTTCATTGGAATTAATGGAAGTGTTTACCTTGTTCATATGATATTCTTCCATTGGAAATTTTTGTTTATCATGCACTAGGAAGTCCCTGTTTTGAAAGTGGAAATGTGAAACACGTGAAAAGAAAATATATTATTCTGCCCTGTGTTCAATAAATGATTTTGGAAGGAATAAAAGAAGTTGTAAAATTGCCTTTTGAAATCAATAAATGAATGTAATGCTTTTCTCAAATTGCATTGTTGTATTGAATCTGATCATATCAATGTATTGAAATCTCTTTTTGAAAGGAGGAAATGCGTGTGAGAAAAAATAGTACTTTGTCTTTTTGAAATGTGAAAATTTAAAATCGTAACTACTTTTTGGTCTTGAACAGTTTGATTTGAATCCACTAAAATGTGTTAGATTGGAATCGAACGTATTCTAAATACTAGGAAGAAGAAAGTGGCAATAGACCCATTAAGATTTGATCCTCATACTTGTAATTTTTAAAATGGCAATTAATTAAACCAAAAATGCATAGTTTGAACCTCGCAACAATAAATAAACCAATTAAATGATTGAATTGAATTAGTAGGCCCTAAACGAGTTCAAATAGACAAAAATACTTAAGGAAATATCTCAAAACTTAGCAAAATTGGGCTCAAACAGCTTTTACGGTCATTTTTCTCACAAGGAACAAATGTTCAAATTGCAAAGTCTTTTAGACAAATTGAATCTTAAATCCTTCCTTAAATCCATTTAGGAACAATCCTCCATGTCTATTTGACATGTTGAGAGAGGAGGAAGATCAAATTGAATAAATCTCACAAGTTAAAATTCACCAGCTTCACCGTATAAGCCTACAGTCAAGTTTTCTTAAAATTGATCCCTTAAAATTTATCAAAACCTAAAATTAATGATCTCTCAGGTGCAAAGAGGATGTCAAGAGATTTTCAAAAGTCCTCGTTTTCCCAAACTTGATATGTTTATCGAAATTTATGGCCTTCTGTAGTTTTCTTTACTTGGCATTAAAATTTTAGGAGAAATTTCCTTAACGAGCCCGACTTCAATTTTTCCCTTAAGTACTTAGAAATTTTTTTGGGAAAATTTTCTAAAATTTCCCATACCTACTGTTGGCACAAATGGAAAATTTTCAAAAATTTCCCGTTGCCCGCTCTTGGCCCACATCCAATCACAAGATGCCACATGGCACCGTGAGGTATTCGTGGAGGGGCAGATCCCTTTTTTAACTTAGCGCTTTTAGAAAATTTTGGGAACTTTTTTCAAATTTTCCCTGCCGGCCCTCAATTAATCAGGTGATGCCACGTGGCACCAAGAGGCATCGATGAAGGAACGGGTCCATTTTTGTCCTTTGTGTCTTAGAAAGAAAATTTTCCAATTTGTTCCGCCGGCCCATAGCCAATCGTCGGGGTTGTCACGTGGCATCGCGAGGTGCCGACAGAGGCGCGGGTCTTTGTACCCTCTTAGCCCTTTAGGACATTAAGTCAATTTTTCCCCGCCTTCCCTGTTGGCTTAAGAGATGCCACATGTCCATTATGGACTCATGGGAGTGTGGGTTCAAAGCTGACTTTCCACAACGCACGGGAGAATTTGTAAATGTCTCCCGCCACCCCGCCTTTCCCCACTTTTCCTCGCATCAAGTTAGGGAGTGCCATGTGTCCCTTATGGACTTGCACTACCCACGGGAGCATGGGCACAAATGTGATTTTTTCCCTTTGCAGAAATTTTTTTCCAAAGGTCTCCCCACGACCCAATAACCCACCCTTTGGGCAAATTTTCTCCCCTGGACCCGCAGCCCGCCCTTGGGGAATATTTTCTCCCCAAGGCCCGCCGACCCATTACTTGAAAAATATGAGGAGTTAGGAGGACTTATTTATATCACTAGAAAGGTGAGGAAATTTCCTATCCAATGGGAGTAATTTAGAAAAATTTGAATGTGTTAAGGGTGAGAAAAATCAAGTTGAAACTTTAAGTCTCTTAAAGAGTGGGTATGGTGAGGAATTTTCCCTCTGAACCTAGGTGAAACTTCTAACCCTAAAATTTGGACCTTATGACTTCTTATAATTATTAATAAAAGAAAAATATAGTCTAATAGATTAGAATTGTTTTAGAACCTATTAGTTGACAACTATTGTCTTGAATCTTCGTTGTAGATTTTTTTAATCAAAAAATAAAATTTCCATAATTTTCCTAACTAAATCTAGGTTGTTCTTGGGTCTCAATTGGGTTGTTTTAACGGGCATTACAATATCAACATCAATATCAAATGTCTCTAATAATCCACATGCAACATATATGAAACAAAATCAACAACATTCAAGTATCTCTAAATTCTAGTATCATGCTAAATCAAAAGGCTACAACAATGTCCATAAGTGTAGTCGACACTATCAAAATTAAAGCAAAAGGTGTCGAAGGGAAGTGGGCACCACACTTGGTTCATTGTAATCTTTATTAAGTAATGTTAAACTTTTGATCCTTGCACAACAAGATCATTGTTTTGAACCTGAAAACAATACTTTCCCTCAATTGGAGCTTGTGCTTATCACCTGTGTAATAGAGGTGTGGAAAATGTTTCAGTGGCTTGAGTAAGAGTAATTAGCCTTGTGAGAAATGGAAAAAGTTCTTAAACCAAAGGAATTAAGAAAGTTATTGACATATAATTGATGATAGTCTTTTAGAGAGCTTGGCCTTAAGCTATTTAGTCAATAGTATAAAAGGAATAAGTTCTCCCTTGTAAAAAGTATTGGGTGAATCATTACATGAAATTTTTATAAGTACATAAATTAAGAATTAAGAGATGTTTTAGTAAACAAGAAACTTTAACAAGACTTTCATCGTGGGATGCCCCTAAACGTAAGTTTGTTCTATGGTTGGACTTGTATGTAATGTTCTATCGAAATGGGAAGTGAATAGTTTCATGTTGAGTACCGTAGATCTCCTCGTACTTTGGTGGTCAATGTTGTATTAAGTCTATTGTGAGTTCGTGGTAGCCATTATGATCTCTTGTTGTGTCGTGTAAACTCTAAGCAAGTCAAACAAAAATTTATCCGATTTTTTAGAGTGTTATTTTTTTGTGTTTAAGCGGGCGTCGAACGATCGTATTCTACACAATGATAATTTTTTTGTAGTAACAAGGCCTCTATATAAATCTAGGCACCCATAAAGTTAAAGACAACAATTATGGGGTCATCTCCCTTAGGTCAAAATTATTTTGGTATTGTATATATGTGGCAGACATATGTATAAAAGTATTTATAAGCCTATCAGTATAGAAATGAATAACACATGTCAAGACAACTTCCAATATCCTATTTTATTTTGTTACTTTAAGAGGAGTTCAAACTATGAAAGTGAAAGTATAAATGTGAAATGTTCCTAGAAATAGCCATGAATGAAAGAATAGAATATTGCTACAAGTATATTCAGTATGTGGCTGCCGAGCATCTCGAAATGTTCAAAGAATATCCGTTGTATAAAAATAGTATAATACACGATAGTTGTAAACATGCATAGTTCTGGAAAGGCTGCAAATGACAAAACCCAAGTGGGAACTGGAAAGAGCGTTTAAGGAATTACAATATGAAGGCATATTCTCGTCCCCTAAACTGATTTAAAAATTTAAAAGAAGAAAGGCGGCTGGTGCATGTGTTGTCTGTACGTAATAACATATACCGAAGAAGGAAACTATTCTAAACTGGTGAAGACGTTATGGAAAATGATCTTTTATTGTCCAACTTGTTAGTTAAATTATAGAAATGTAAACGACCACAGACTAATATGGGCTGTTGAGCATCTCCCATTATACTATCAATATTAATTTGTGTGGCCCAAGTAAGGTTTATATTTTAATATAGGAAGAAAAACCATTACATGTACAGAAATTGGAATCTGAATCTAGAGTCCCCATTGGCGGGGATCTTATTTTTCAATTTATATAATTCGCATAACATGCTCCCCACAATAATTTTGCCGCCCCCTATCGTGCATATAAATGTCTATTTATAGTGAAGCAAAGCGTGTGAAAATACAACTATTGGTCTTGAATTTGCCTTTGGCTCTTCCGCATAATCCCATAATGGAAAATGGGGTTACTTTCATTGTTTTTATTTCCTGCATCGCTTGGGCTATTCAGTTTTCTGATGGTCGCTCACTGAAGCTATCCAATGGTGGAATTATACCTTCCTCACCTGCAATTGTTTCTGCTCCTGCCCCTGCGCCTGTCATTGATAATCGTAAGGAGATGTTAAGTTATGAGGATTCGAGAGTAGCTGAAAGCGTTAGGCCTGTAGGCAGTGAGGGGAAATATAGTGGATGGCAAACAAATAAAGGTTATATGAGTTCAACTCGAACACCCATAACGGTTCACCCAGAAGGTCATAGTCCAGGAGTTGGTCATAGTTATTCATATTCCCGCTGTTGTTGAAATGGGAAAATAGGATAATCTATGTAGAAAGAATTTAAGCTAACTATATGTATTGTGGTTGATGAATCATTACCTGATCTATTTTGAATTTAATTCTATTTTCCATGTGCTCAATTTATTAAATGGAGGTATCAAAGTAGCATTGCAATGTTCTGTTTACATTTGCGTTATACGGAGTTCACATTTTTAAATGCATATCGTGGAAAGGACTCCGAGCGCATGACTTAATACGGAGCTATACATAGTTTACGGAGCCATACCACGCATTTTATTGCTATCTTTCTACGCGTTGCAGTTTAGTTTCGACTAATTTTCATATTTATGTTTACAATACTTACTGAAATTCTAGTTGCCATTCCACACCTAATATTCAATAAGGTCTCCCGAACACAACAATGGAGCCACATTTTCTCAATCTTAAAGTACGCATTTTTTCAGCTCCCCTACAATTTTTTTTATAAAAAACTTGAACATAACCCATAAATTTCCTTGTTAATTTTGGCCTCGATGCAGTAAACTGTAACCCACACTTGTGACATGACATTTCTTCACTGTCATTTCGAAGAATTAACATCGCCATTATCAGAATCGTCGCATGGGAAAAATTAGCATATAATATTTACTAACTTCATAGATGTGTTGAAAATAAATCAAGCTTATGATTGCTCGCTACTAGTTTTAAACAATTTAAAATGTATCTTTTATTTTTATTGGAGGGAGCTATTTGATTCATATGAACTTGTAGACACCTTATTTTGGCACCCTTGAAGATAATTCCTACACTATTACTGTATTTAGATCTGTTTATAAATAATTGGTTTGAGTTCGATTTTTGATGACATGTTTTGGTTGTGATTATTAAATTTTGAATGCTTTCATGTTTCGGCAACACCCAAGTTTCAACTCTTTTTTTCCCTTGTTGACATCTTTCTCTATTTGAACATTGTCTTTACTCTCTTATCTATTTTCTTGTGTTTCTCTCCGTCTTTTAGTCCACCAGTTTTTAAACTGTTTTTGGATTATTTTATATTTCGGTAGCTTTTTGACCATGCTGTAAAAATGATCTCTGTAGAAATGGTCCCTTGCATTTTATGGGCTTCCTGAACCAGGTTTGATTGTCGATTTATAATTATAAATTTGCACTTTTGAATTCAAACGACAAGTTACAGAAGATAAATAGATCTATATTGCATTATGAAAGAAGGACGTTGTTATTATAAAAAAATTCCTGGTTGTAAATAATTTGATGGAGATAACAAATAAAAAGAAACACTTTACTATTGACCTTTCGTGAAAAAGAATAAAAGTTAAAAAATGTTCGATAATAAGGAATTGAAATGTAATGACCCTTGTTAAAAGGGAGTAAAATATTTATTTAGTGTCAATTAACGGGAGTGTAATAAACTATAATGGTATGATTGAGTGTGTTGGTTGTTAATAATCTAAGAAAATCTTGTAAAAGGGGGGCAATGATAATCATACTTATGAAAATTTTCTATACATAAGTATCTCGATGTGGTGAAAGGCACGATAAGAAGATTTTTCCAAGTTGTAAATATCTCATTTGATAATAGCACATCACATTTAATAAGTTGAAATGAATTCACCATAATAATGTTAAAAAGATATTTATAAACAAAGAAATGAAATATCATATATGGAAATCCATAAAAAAATAATGAATTAAATCAATAATAAGGATGTACATATAGAAGGAGAGAAGTGCAACTACTACCTAGATCAATGGTGAAGAACTCCTACTAATTGATATTGGTAGTTAAGCTAACTCCACAAAGATATCAAACTAACTCCACATAACTTATGCAACCTATCTCCACATAACTAGTACACCTATGACAAATAACACAAAAATGTAAGGATAACTTAAGTGTAGGAATTATCCTAATAAACAAATAAAAGGATAAACAATAATCTTCACTAACACACCCCGTAAGCGTAGTTTAGGTGAGCGGAAGAGAAAGTGGGTCTCAAAACAAGACCTGATGAGGTAACCATGTACAATAACTAGGGGAAAAAATAATCACCACAAGGTACCCAAAGCTAGTAATAACAAAGTAGAGAAAGAAAAAATCCACTCTAAGTCATCTAAGAAGCATGGCTTCAAAAATCATACAATATAAAATAATTTTTGTGTGAGTTGTGGTCCGAATCATTGTTCGATCACGTAACTAAAAAATAATTGACATTGGGCTCTTTCTAAACTAACTCCATACAAGGAGACTATCAATGGAAAGATGTCAATATTACGTAAAAACATAAAATATAAATAGATCAACTTCTACAAATAGATGTGTCACGATCCAAGAACAATAACCAAGGTAACAACAAAATGACACAAAATAAAAAGTAATAAAAGTGTACCCACTTGAGACTCAAGAACAACCTAGGATTAGTTAGGAAAAATTATGGAATAATTTTTTTGTTTAAAAGAGTCTACAACTAGGTTACAAAACAACAATTGCCACTAACAAGTTCCAGATCAATTCTAATCCACTAGAATATTCCTTTCTATAATTAACAATTATTAGAGGTCACAAGGTCAAAATTTAGGGTTAAAAGTTCAATTAGGTTAAGGGTAATTCCTCACCATACCCACTCTCTAACAGGCTTTAAAGATTCAACTTATTTTTCTCAAAATTAACACATTCAAAATTTTCCTAAATCATTTCCAATGGATAGGAAATTTCCTCACCTTTCCATTGATATAAAGAAGTCCTCCTAACTCCTCATATTTTTCAAGTTATGGACTAGCGGGCCTTGGGGTGAAAATTTTCCCCAAGAGCGGGCTGCGGGCCCAGGGGAAAAATTTTCCCCAGGGGTGGGTCTACGGGCCATGGAGAGAAATATTTCCCCATGGTGGGTCTATGGGCCACGGGGAGAATTTTTCCCATCAAAGGAGTCATGGGGCCCGGAGACATTTTTGAAATTTCCAACGGGGTGAAAAGCCACCACCTTTGCACCCGCGCTCCATGAGTCTGCAAGAGACATGTGGCACTCTTAAGCCAACGTGGGGAAAGCGGGGTGGTGGGGATAAAATATTTTAACACCCCGAAGGGAAAAAGGGTAAAATGCACCTCATGCCTCCACAGATTCCTCACGATGCCACGTGGCGCTCTGATTAGGCTACAGGCCGGCGGGCGGGGGGAAAATTTAGAAAATTTTCCCAAAATTTTTCGAAAACACAAAAGGAAAAAAGGAACCCGCTCCTCCACCAATGCCTCACGATGCCACGTGGCATCTCCTAATTGGTTGTGGGGTGGTCGAGGAAAATTTAGAAAATTTTCCCAAAATTTTTTTTTTAAGCGCTAAGTTAAAAAGGATCCGCCCCTCCACTAATGCCTCGTGGTGCCACGTGTGGCAGCCTCTGATTGGCTGTGGGTCAGGGGGGGTGGAGAGGAAAATTAGGAAAATTTTCCCAAAATTTTTCTGAAGTGCTAAGGGAAAATTTCGGCCCATGGGCCCGCCAAAGAAATTTTTCCAAATTTTTTTGACACCAAGTGAAGAAAAAATTTTAGAAGGCCATAAATTTTGATAGAGAGATTTTTTGGGAAAACGAGGACTTTCTAGAAATATCTCGACGTCCTCTTTGCAAAATTCATTAAATTCTAGTTTTGATAAAATTTAAGGAGTCAATTTCATGAAAATGTTATCATAGGATTTTACAGTGCAAACTAGTAAATTTTAACTTATAAAATTTTGTTCAAATTTGTCATTCTTTCTCCTTCAACATGTCAAACAGACATGGAGGTTTCCATTAGGAAAGTGTTAGGATATATAGCAAGTGTAAAATTGTTGGTTTGATCTGCATTTCAAAATTACAAGTTTCTTTTTTTTTACAACAAAAAGCCTGCAGATTTGCCTTGGCTCGATTGGAAGATTTTCAAGACATTTCCTTAAGTGTTTTTAGTTTGGTTTGGGATCATTTTGTCCTCATTAAGTCCAATTGATTATTTCATTTTCCTCTTATCTATTTGCAGGGTTATTTGAACATTTGATAAAGGAATTTTACAAAGTATATAATGAATTGAAAGAAGTGTATACATTTACAAAACATAAATTAACTATCTCTTTTGCCATGAAATAAAACATTGAATTCATTCCATGCTGGTCATAAATAGTTTTCTTTCTTTCAATCAAACATTAAAACAAGAATGCAGTTTCTATTCTTTCCAAAATCATATATTATAAACAAGGCAAAATAATACATTTTCTCCTCATGTGTTTCACTTTTCCACTTTCCAAATAGGGATTTCATAGTGCATGTTAAACACAAATTTCCAATGGAAATAATATCATATGAACAAGGAAAAAACTTCCATTAATTCAAATGAAACTCTTACAACTTCCTTTCCATTTGATTTCAAAATACAACATACAAAATATGTATCATTCTTTCACATTCTTTCCAAAAAAATAGAATATAGAGTATAACTCTTTTACATTTCAAATTTCAACTTTCATTGTCAATACAAAGTATCTTTCCATTACAATTAATATATAGATCATCCACTTTAAAGTGGGAAAGGGCTACAATAAGATTTCATTTCACAAGGGACTGTCAAACTATCTTTTTCTCAGCTCTAGAATAACAACATGTGTATTTCTCATTCTTCCAATTTGTGATCACAACAAGAGTAGGGAAAGGCAATGCTCTCCACCCAACCAAGACATCCAATGAAGAGGAGAAGCCATCCTTCTTCATTGGCCCCGAGCCCCAACCACAATGCAATAAAATATGTGATCCAACTCATGGCAACAACAGGCTTCCACAAACACACAAGCAACATTTTCACAATAAAACACAGTCCCAAAATAGAATGTAGTTTACAACTACATTAAAACATGAAAAACAATACTAAGGCTTCATCAAGCAAGCCAAAGGAGCAAGAAACTATGGGGGATGCTTCTTATGCCTCCCAAAAGGGAAATGGGTATCACCACCTAATTACAAACCACCAAAAATATAGTATATCAAAACCCTGACATTCCTTATGCCTCCCCAAGTACCCCTTATTCCTCACATTTCCTTATGCCTCCCCAACCTCTTATGGCACCCCATAATGAGTAAAGAAATGCAAGCTATTTCTTTGTAAGGTGGAACCCAAATCCCAACTCCCTCCTCCCTTATACCTCCCTAAAACACACTTGTGCCTCCCAAAAATAAACCCCATAGTCTTCTCCTACACCATTCCTAGGCCATCTACCCAACAACCCACAAACATGCCAAAACATTCACACATTAACATTTTCATAAACAAAAAAAGAAGCATTTCAAGAGCCAAGCTCCTACCTCTCCATGATGGAGTTGTTCCAAGTTCCAAAACAACAAGCTTTATCCCAATGCAAGCAATCCAAATCAGCCAAGCACAAGCATGCAAAAATCTTCCAAAAACTTCTTCAAAGCAAGAGCTCCAAAACAACAAAAGAATTCACCCAAGAATGAAGTCTCCAAAGTGAAGCAACCCAAAACAAGGCAAGGAATTTGAATTTTATAGAAGAGGGAAGGGAAGAGGATGAGGTGGATCCATGTAGGATGCCACATCACACATCCTCAACCCCAACCCCAAAATTCAACTTCATTCTCCAATGCATAATAAATAGGTGGGTGAATAAAATGACAGTTTACTTACACACTCAAATCCAACCCACACCCCAAAGGACTGAAATTAAATCATGTAAGAAAAGTGCAATTAAAACTTACAATTTGCCTTCTCAAAAGCATTATAAAAGTCAAATTTCAACTCTCCAACCATAGGTATGGTTGGTAAATAAATTTAAGAGGTATGGGACAAGTTTAACTTGTCCCACAAGCCTCCAAAATCAGCCTTCAAGGACAAATTTGAATTTCCAAGAAGATGAAGTGTTTCACACTCAAAAGTTAACTTACACATCACTTACACATCTCTTACAACACTTTAAATCAAGGCCAACAACTCTATTAATTACTTTCTTATGACATATTTTATTTAATTAATATTAACAACATGCTTACCCACAATATTAATACAACATTTAATAAATAAAGAAAGGGGCAAAATGCATCACAAAATAAACACATGCAACATTAAAAAAAAAGGGTCAAATAAATAAAAACACATAACCCCTTGGTCACATTTAAAGGTGATCCCCCATGGGAATCCCTAACACACACAAACACACACAAACAAATACTAGTTGCCATGGTGACCTTGTTGAATTCATCTAGAATTCCAATGTGGTTGGTCTCCAATCCCCGATGTTTGTTGTGATATTTTAACCTGAAAAAACAAATACCTCCTTCAGCCTCGTGGCCATATCAAAACATCCAAAATAATATAAATAAAATTCCAAAATCATCTAGATATATGAATCACAACAACATCCAAGCAACCAACAAGATCATTTGTAATTTTACTCAACAACTATATCATCATCAAATAATTTCCATTTCTAGGTCTACTCACAATATCCAAATATCACATGTCCGAACAACATCCATAATATAACCATGTTAAATAGTATATCAACATCAATATCAAAAATGTCTCTAATAATCATCATGCATCATAACTTAATCAAGTCAACAATAATCCATGATCTAACATCTAACATCATACTATAATAAGTCCATAATCATGTCCATAATATAATCAGCAAGTATCATGATTAGTATCAAAAAGGTGTCAAAGGGAAGTGGGCACTACATCCCCCTCCCTTAGACTCAACTTCCTCCTGGAAGTCACTGAACAAATGTGGAAACTAACTCGTAGTAAAGTAGCATCCTCCCATGTAGTTGTAGTCTCATCATATCTATCCCACTACACCTGGACCTGATCAACCTCTCTACCTCGAAGGCCCAGGGTCCTGTGATCTATGATGCGAACGGGCTCCACCATCACTTTCCCTTATCCTACACCTATAATGAGGTCCAATCTAACACATGAGAAGGATCTGCAACATATCTCCTAAGAACTGAAACATGAAACACATCATGTATGCATGAGACAAGCTAGGTGGCAATGCTAGATGGTAGGCCAAGGGGCCATATGCTCCAAGATCTCAAAAGGACCCATGAATCTAGGAGCTAACTTAGAACCTTTTCCATAATGGATAGGGCTCTTATGTGGCTTGACACGAAGGAACACCTTCATGCCCACATCAAAACTATGGTCGGTCCTATGTTGATCTATACTTCTTCTTCTACCTATCATGTGCCTCCTATAATCTTTATCTGATCAAAACCACCTGTTGCTCCATGTCCTGCAACAAAGCTGGTCCAAGAGAAACCCTATCCTCTAACTTGTCCCAACTAAGAGGTGTCTGCACTCTCTACCATACAAATCCTAAAAAGGAGCCATGCCTATAGAACTCTAAAACTATTATTGTAGGTGAAAACTCCACCAAGTACAGTACTCCTCCCATCTAGACTACTGATCCATCACATACATCCTAAGCATATCCTCTAAAATCTTATTCACCCACTCAGTCTTGTCCATCTGTCTCAGGGTGATATGTTGTGCTGAAGTTGATTCTCATCCCGAGGGCGTGCTTGCATGGTAGTCCAGAAATGGGAAGTGTACAAAGGATCACAGTCACTAATGATCTTCCATGGAATCCCATGCAACTTGACAATCTCATCAAGATATACCCATGCCACTACACTAGCCATATAAGTGGTCTTTACTGGAGAAAAGTGAGCCACTTTTGTCAATTTATCAACCATGACCATGATGGCATCGTGGTGATATCTCGACATCGGTAGCCCAACAATGAAGTCCATGGAAATGGTGTCCCACTTCCATTCTAGTATAGCATGAGGAAAGAGAAGGCCAATTGGATGTTGATGCTCGGCCTTCACTTTCTGGCACTCTAAACATCATGACACAAACTGAGCCACATCTCGAAGTCCTCTCTCAATGATACAATTGTCTCAAAGTAGCATGCATCTTCTTCACCCCAGGATGGGTTGAATAGGGTGCACGATGTGCCTCTGTCAATATGTCCTACCTCAATCCTCCATCTCTAGGAACATAAATCCAACCTCTGTGCCTGAGAAGGCCATCTACCTCTAGTGAGAAACCATCAAACTTCCCCTCGAGGGGTCTTTGAGACTCGATCTCTTCTTGAACTATAATGTAGAAGTTTTCAAGAGGAAGCTCTTTGAAGAATCCTACTCCATAAATCTGTGCCCACTGAGGTGGCCATAGCCACATGTCTCCATCTACTGAGAGTGTCTACCACCACATTCTCCTTTCCTTTCACATGTTCTATCTCCATATCATACTCACAAAGCAACTCCATCCAACACCAGTTGATGAGCATTGAGATTGGGCTGCGTGAAGAGGTGGAAGACTCAAATGATCAGTCCTGAGTGTGAATCTCCAACCAAGAAGAAAGTGCCTCCATCAAACCAAAGTGTGCACAAACTACCAAAGCTCAAGATCATGAGTTGGATAATTAAGCTCATAATCTTTGAGTTTTGCGAGACTCAAAAGCCACTACTCTTCCCTCCTACATCAACACACCTCCAAGTCCTACTAAAGAAGCATCCATGCAAATGAAAAACTCACCCTGTGGATCCGACACTACAAGAATAGGTGTTGTAGTGAGACATTCCTTCAGTGTCTGAAGGCCTTGCTCACACCTGTCTCGACCAAACAAACTTCTTCCCTTTCCATTGAAGGGAAGTGATGGGGTGTGCAATCTGAGAGAAGTCTGAAAAAATCTCCTGTAGTAACCTGCTAATCCCATGAAGCTATGCACTTTAGTCATAGTAGTGGGTGCTGGCCAATCCATGATAGCTCTAATCTTGGAAGGATCGATGGTGATACCTTCCCTAGAAATGATATGCCCAAATATACTACACCTCCATCTGAAAGAATGCACACTTCTCCAAGTTCTCGTAAAGTTGTTGCTCTCGAAGACACTGAAGAACCTGGTGAAGGTGCCCCTCATGCTCCTCACGTATGTACATGAGTAAATCAAAATGTCATCAAGGAAGATGAGCATGAAGTGATCTAAGAAATTCCTAAATACCCCATTCATCAAACTCATAAATACTACAAGGCATTAGTCAAACCAAAAGGTACCACTTGTGAACTCATAGTGGCCATATCTCATATAGAAGGTGGTCTTATGAATGTCCACCTCCAAAATCCTCAACTGATGGTAGCCTGACTTAAGGTCTATCTTAGAGAAAATGTGGCTCCCTTCATCTGATCAAATAAATCATCAATGCGTGGAAGGGGATAACGATTCTTGATCGTTACCTTATTCATTGGTGGTAATCAATACACAACCACAAGGATCCATCCTTCTTCTTTACAAAGATCACTAGTGCACCCCAAGGGGATACACTAGGATGAATTAGGCCCTTCTCTAGAAGGCCCTCAAGCTATAACTTGAGCTCAGCAGAGCTCTAGGGGTAGTCATCCGATAAGGTGCTCGTGAGATAGGCTCTACTCCCAAACTAGATCTATATGAAAATCAATCTCACGTGGGGGTGGTAACCCCGGTAGCTCCCCTAGAAAGACATCTGCAAACTCTCTCAAAATGGGATGATCATCTAGCGATGGTCCACTAGACCCATCCTCTGATCTATCACTGATTGTAATAACATACATCTAACAACCCCGTCACACACACCACTTAAGCTTGCATAATAGAGATGGTGTGAATAGAAATGGGTCTCTGACCCCTGATATCACCGAACTCAACTCCCAAATCATCTACACAAGATATAATCTTGTGGTAACAATCCATCCTAGCCCTATGTGAGAGACAACCAATCCATGCCCAAGATGACTCCATAAGAGCCCAAAGAAGGATACAAAGATCCGAGGTAGTGGTGAAAGGTCCCAAATCCACCACACACTCCTTAACTAAGGAGTCTATAGAGATCTTGGCTCCAGAAGCCATCTCAACATCCCAACTATGACCCTACCTAACTGCCACCACTAGCCTGCATCGCTCTACTAAAGATGGTGTAATAAAAGAATCAAGAACTAAATCAAACAAAATGGAGGTAGGAATGCCTCCAATGTTACCTGTAGTCTCAATAACTATACTTTGATGCTCTTCTTGGTGGTTCTCAACCACTGCGTACATCCTATGACTGTGCCCCATATCACCAACAATAGGCTCTGAGATCTATGTCTTACCCTTGTTATTAGGGTTCTGTGGGTAGTCTCTCCAAAATGTCCAATAACACCACACCACCAAAACAACCACCTGATCCTCTCCCTTGTGTAGCAGGTCCAGCCGGTACTCTGGAGGTCTGTGGTGTGGATCCTGATGATCTGGTTGTGGTCTATTGAGGTCTCTGTTGGTGAGCTCCTACTTGAGTGAGCTCTCTGGGCACCCTGTGTCCTGATGGGACCCTAGGGGGAGGCCCCATACTCCGACCTCTCTGTGCATCAAACCTCTGTGGAGGTCTATAAGGTGGGTGGGACTGCTACTTTTACTTTGCTATTTTTGTGGTCTAAAAGATGACTGTGTTGAACCTTGTCCACCATGAGGAAGAGGTACTGACCCCCCGATCTGTTGTCTTGCATCTGTTGTATGTGGCTCCGACTCGGTCTCTAGCTTGCTGGGTCTTTCCCGAGTCTCCTCTCTGCTATATAGGCCTTCTCGATGGCCTCAACTAATGTCTATGGACAATGGATCCACACTGCACCTCCAATGTCTAGATTCAGGCCCCGGATGAACTTGTGGATCCACACCTACTCATCCTACATGTAATCAACATACTGGAGTAGATCCAAAATCTACTCTCATACTCAACCACTGTAAGAGATGCCTATCGAGGTCATGGAACTCATCTATCCACTTTGTATGAACCTCCATGACAAATATCTACTCTTGAAATCACTCCTCAAAGAGCTCCCAGGTAACTATCTCAGAATCAACATGGAGCTTCTCTCTCTCTCCACTAGACACCAACTCCATCCCTCAATAGATGGATCACAACACGAGCTTTCATGTTGCTAGAACAAGGACAGAGCTTGAAGCATCCACTCAAGCTCACCAACCAGGCCTCTTCCTGAAATCCACCTATGTCACCAAAATAATGTGATGGCCAAAGCTTCAAGATCTCCCTGATGTGATCTGCAGCTATGGTCTGATGGCCTCTAGGCCTCTCTGTATGCTCATCCCTAAGCCTAGGGCTCCGAGACCTCTCTCTATGTCCTAAAACTTGGTCACCCTATCCCCTCTGTGGTGACTCTGCTCTGGCTGACTCTGCATGGAAGTTCTCTCCTCCATGCTCCTCACTTGGGTCGAGGAGATACATGACCCTCAATGGAAGTGACTCTATCATGTCTAGTTGCATGCCCTCCTACTGATCCTCCGCGTAGAGTGGCATTAACATCCTAAAGAGTCTGTAAAAGATCTGTGGTAGGATAGCTACTACATGCATGCTCTGGAGGTGGTATGCCTAGGTCTATGTGAAAAGGCTCCTCATCTTGTCTGCATGCCTCCTACATAGAGCAAGACAAGAGTTAGTTCCTTATTCTAGGTTTTACTTAGTTTCCATGTTTACTAAAATATGTAATTTCTAAACTAAGTTGTTTTCTAGATTTAAAAGTGTGCTAGGTTTAAGGTTCATGTCTCAAGTTTTCTAGTGTGCCCAATGGCCCAAGATTTTGAACCACTTCTCTGATACCAAGTGTGATGCCCACTAAAACAACCCACTTGAGACCCAAGAACAACCTAGGATTAGTTAGGAAAAATTATGGAATAATTTTTTTTTTTGTTTAAAAGAGTCTACAACTAGGTTACAAACAACAATTTCACTAACAAGTTCCAGATCAATTCTAATCCACTAGAATATATTTTTTTTTTTAATTAACAATTATTAGAGGTCACAAGGTCCAAAATTTAGGGTTAGAAAGTTCAATTAGGTTCAGAGGGTAATTCCTCACCATACCCACTCTCTAATAGGATTAAAGATTCAACTTGATTTTTCTCAAAATTAACACATTCAAAATTTCCCTAAATCATTCCCATTGGATAGGAAATTTCCTCACCTTTCCATGATATAAATAAGTCCTCCTAACTCCTCATATTTTCAAGTTATGGGCCGGCAAGGGCCTTGGGGTGAAAATTTTCCCCAAGAGCGGCTCTCGGGCCCTAGGGAGAAAATTTTCCCCAAGGGTGGGTCTGCGGGCCACGGGGAGAAAAATTTCCCCATGGTGGGTCCGTACAGTGGGGGAAAAATTTTCTCAAGGGAAGGAGTCAGGTGGGGGGCCAGAGAGACATTTTGGAAAAATTTCCCAAGGGGCGAAAAGCCACCTTTGCACCCACTCCCCGTGAGTCCAAGTCCGCAGGGACACATGGCACCTCCTAAGCCAACATGGGAAAAAAGGTGGTGGGGGGAAAATATTTTTAACACCCCAAAGGGAAAAAAGGGTAAAATTCACCGTGCCCCTCCACCGACACCTCGTGATGCCATGTGGCAGCTCCTGATTGGTATGGGGCGTGGGGGGGGAAAATTTAGAAAAATTTTCCAAAATTTTTTAAAAAAAAAAAAAAAAAGGAACCCCTCCTCCTCCATGCCTCACAATGCCACGTGGCATCTCTTGATTGGCTATAGCTATGGGGGGGCGGGGGAAAATTTAGAAAATTTCCCAAAATTTTTTTAAAGTGCTAAGTTAAAAAGGATCCCCCTCCACTGACACCTCATGGTGCCATGTGGTAGCCTCGATTGGCTATGGGTCTGCGGGGTGGGGAAAATTAGGAAAATTTTCCCAAAAAAATTTTCAAGCTCTAAGGAAAAATTTGGGCCCGGGCCCCAAAGAAATTTTCCCCCAATTTTTTTTTTTTTGACGCGCGCCAAGTGAAGAAAAACTTCAGAAGGCCATAAATTTTGATAGAGAGCTTGGTTTTGGGAAAACAAGGACTTTCTGGAAATCTCTCAACATCCTCTTTGCACATAGATTCATTAAATTTTGTTTTGATAAAATTTAAGGAGTCAATTTCATGAAAACGTTCTGCAGGCTTTTACAATGTGCAAACTGGTAAATTTTAACTTATAAAATTTTGTTCAAATTTGTCATTCTTTCTCCTTCAACATGTCAAATAGACATGGAGGTTTCCATTAGGAAAGTGTTAGGATATATAGCAAGTGTAAAATTGTTGGTTTGATCTGCATTTCAAAATTACAAGTTTCTTTTTTAGAAAAGCAAAAGCCTGTAAATTTGCCTTGGCTCGATTGGAAGATTTTCAAGACATTTCCTAAGTGTTTTTAGTTTGGTTTGGGATCATTTTTTCCTCATTAAGTCCAATTGATTATTTCATTTTCCTCTTATCTATTTGCAGGGTTATTTGAACATTTGATAAAGGAATTTTACAAAGTATACAATGAATTGAAAGAAGTGTATACATTTACAGAACAAAAATTAACTATCTCTTTTGCCATGAAATAAAACATTGAATTCATTCCATGTTGGTCATAAATAGTTTTCTTTCTTTTCAATCAAACATTAAAACAAGAATGCAGTTTCTATTCTTTCCAAAATCATATATTATAAACAAGGCAAAATAATACATTTTCTCCTCACGTGTTTCACTTTTTCACTTTCCAAATAGGATTTCATAGTGCATGTTAAACACATATTTCCAATGGAAATAATATCATATGAACAAGGAAAACACTTCCATTAATTCAAATGAAACTCTTACAACTTCCTTTCCATTTGATTTCAAAATACAACATACAAAATACGTATCATTCTTTCACATTCTTTCCAAAAAAAAAAGAATACAAAGTATAACTCTTTTACATTTCAATTTCAACTTTCATTGTCAATACAAAGTATCTTTCCATTACAATTAATATATAGATCATCCACTTTAAAGTGGGAAAGGGCTACAATAAGATTTCATTTCACAAGGGACTATCAAACTATCTTTTTCTCAACTCCAGAACAACAACATGCATTTCTCATTCTTCCAATTTGTGATCACAACAAGAGTAGGGGAAAGGCAATGCTCTCCACCCAACCAAGACATCCAATGAAGAGGAGAATCCATCCTTCTTCATTGGCCCCGAGCCCCAACCACAATAATGCAATAAAATATGTGATCCAACTCATGGCAACAACAGGCTTCCACAAACACACAAGCAACATTTTCACAATAAAAACACAGTCCAAAATAGAATGTAGTTTACAACTACATTAAAACATGACAAACATTACTAAGGCTTCATCAAAGCAAGCCAAAGGAGCAAGAAACTATGGGGATGCTTCTTATGCCTCCCAAAAGGGAAATGGGTATCACCACCTGAATTACAAACCCAAAATATAGTATATCAAAACCTGACATTCCTTATGCCTCCCCAAGTACCCCTTATTCCTCACATTTCCTTATGCCTCCCCAACCTCTTATGGCACCCCATAATGAGTAAATAAATGCAAGCTATTTCTTTGTAAGGTGGAACCCAAATCCCAACTCCCTCCTCCCTTATACCTCCCTAAAACACACTTGTGCCTCCCACAAAATAAACCCCATAGTCTTCTCCTACACCATTCCTAGGCCATCTACCCAACAACCCACAAACATGCCAAAACATTCACACATTAACATTTTCATAAACAAAAAAGAAGCATTTCAAGAGCCAAGCTCCTACCTCTCCATGATGGAGTTGTTCCAAGTTCCAAAACAACAAGCTTTATCCCAATGCAAGAAATCCAAATCAGCCAAGCACAAGCATGCAACAATCTTCCAAAAACTTCTTCAAAGCAAGAGCTCCAAAAAAAAAAAATAATTCACCCAAGAATGAAGTCTCCAAAGTGAAGCAACCCAAAACAAGGAAAGGAATTCAAATTTTATAGAAGAGGGAAGGGAAGAGGATGAGGTGGATCCATGTAGGATGCCACATCACACATCCTCAACCCCAACCCCAAAAGTCAACTTCATTCTCCAATGCATAATAAATAGGTGGGTGAATAAAATGACAGTTTACTTACACACTCAAATCCAACCCACACCCCAAAGGACTGAAATTAAATCATGTAAGAAAAGTGCAATTAAAACTTACAATTTTCCTTCTCAAAAAGCATTATAAAATCAAATTTCAACTCTCCAACCATAGGTATGGTTGGTAAATAAATTTAAGAGGTATGGGACAAGTTTAACTTGTCCCACAAGCCTCCAAAATCAGCCTTCAAGGACAAATTCGAATTTCCAAGAAGATGGAGTGTTTCACACTCAAAAGTTAACTTACACATCACTTACACATCTCTTACAACACTTTAAATCAAGGCCAACAACTCTATTAATTACTTTCTTATGACATATTTTTTAATTAATTAATATTAACAACATGCTTACCCACAATATTAATACAACATTTAATAAATAAAGAAAGGGGAAAATGCATCACAAAATAAACACATGCAACATTAAACAAAAGGGTCAAATAAATAAAAACACATAACCCCTTGGTCACATTTAAAGGTGATCCCCCCATGGGAATCCCTAACACACACAAACACACACAAAAAATACTAGTTTCCATGGTGACCTTGTTGAATTCATCTAGAATTCCAATGTGGTTGGTCTCCAATCCCCGATGTTTGTTGTGATATTTTAACCTTTGAAAAACAAATACCTCCTTCGGCCTCGTGGCCATATCAAACATCCAAAATAATATAAATAAAATTCCAAGATCATCTAGATATATGAATCACAACAACATCCAAGCAACCAACAAGATCATTTGCAATTTTACTCAACAACTATATCATCATCAAATAATTTCCATTTCTAGGTCTACTCACAATATCCAAATATCACATGTCCGAACAACATCCATAATATAACCATGTTAAACAATATATCAACATCAATATCATGTGTTAATTACATGATGGGGTTATCTAAAGCAATATTAGAATATGTGGAATGTTGATCATGTCTAATAGATTAAATATTAGGAATCTCTGTCCCAGAGTGAATGTGTAGAGCTCATGTGTAGAAATCAATGCTCGAAAAGAGTCTAATGAACAAACATATGATCTCTATCAATGTGTGATCCCAATGAAGTACCTTCTTGAAAAAAATTGTGGTGTTAATTTCACATAATAGGCTCAATAGCGAAAGCAATACCCCATCAATGTCTATGAATACCTCCACTAATGAAACCCATAAAACAAAGCATGTGAGAACTATATCTAGTGGTATATTTCTCAAAGGAGCTAGACATGTCAATAGAATAATTTGAATTGGGCTACACAAGGTGTGTTACTTTGTAATAGGTATATGTGTTAAAGTAGAACATGTAGTAACAAGTGCAATAGGATCAAGAACATCACAACAAGAAGAGGGATCAAACCCACAAATCATGCTTAATGGTTGTGTGAGAAGAAACTGCAAGTGGACTAAGAGCATGGGAATAAGAGTCCACAATGTGAGGATGATGTTGTATGTGAGAATTTTTTTCTTCAACGAGTGAATGAGTTCATTTTTTTGTGAATGATGTTATTTAGAAGTGAGTTTTTCTTCTTAAGAAATATGTTTTCTTCTATTATTTTTACTATGTCCTCCTAAAGTATACACACTTAAGATAAAATTATATAGTTATTTAATGGGTAAGAATCCATGATATCAAAGAGACTCAAAAAATAGTGCAACAATGAACATTGGGATTAGCTGAAAATGCATCCATTTGTGATGATAACCCCTCCATATTTTTCACTTTATGAAGTAGTGTGTTTTACAAATTAAATGACATAGATGGAAAAAACACATAAATTATACAATTTTACATTACACGTAAATCAATTCAGATTTACTTGTCAAACGTTATTCTAGACTTAGTTTTTCGTCGGTAATGGTCCACTAAAATTTAGAAAAGCACTTTTTTATAATTTAAAAAAACTTGTTTTTACAAAAATAGAAGCAAATGTTGGTCTTTTCATAATAAAATAAATAATTGGGGAGGTACACTTAAGTGTTGGGGTTAGCACATTGTATAGATAATATATAAAATGTAAGCACACATACAAATAAAAATATATATTTTACCGAAAGAAATATACAAAATAAGATATATAAATCAACACCATATTTAAAGTGGTTCACCCAATGTTGGCTACGTCCACCAAGAAAAAGCCAATATATTATCCAAATCTTTAGAAACATATACGATTAAATATTTACAATATTCCAAACCTATAAAATGTACAATACTTTCTTTCACTCAAGCTTTTTCTTCTTCTCCAAGAATTCTCTCTCTCACAATTATTCTCACAATAATCATCAACTTTTACAAGTTCTTCTTAATTCTTACTTCTAAACCCTAGCTTTCATGCTTATATAGACGTATACAAACTTAGGGCACTTAGCCATGCAATTACAATCAATAGATATACTTTAATACTAAAAATAGATCTAATTCTCGTGAGTTAATTAAAACACCCACACATAGGTAACTGACGTCGGTTAGCCCTAACCGATGTCGGTTCCTCCTTTCTTGACCGATTCGAGTCATAGGTTACCAATGTGGGTCCCTCTATAACTAATGTTCGTTACTATATTTTCAAGAAATTTTCATATTGCATGCTAATCAGAAGTAATTGTGCTCCATAACTCAACAATCTCCCACTTGGAGATTAATTATTGCACCATACCTATATTGTTTCATTCTTGGATCCTTCCTTAGCTTTGTTTCTTCTTCTTCAAGTCCCAAACTTGAAGATGAACATAAGTGGAGTGGGGCTCCATCTTATCCTTCGTTAATGGCTTCAAGTTAGCATATCCATAGGGTTTTCAATCATATGAATCTTTGCTAGAATCAACTGCCCGCCCTCCAATATTTGTTGTGTGAAGTGATATATCAACCGAATGTGTTTTGTTCTTATATGAAATACTAAGTTATTTGCTAAATGAATTACACTCGATTATCATTGAATAGTTTGTAATCATCTTTCTCCTTTCCCAACTCTTTCATGAACCTACTCATCCATGTCATCTCCTTGCTAGCCTTTGTAGCTGCAACATACCTTTCCTCTATAGTAAAATCAATCACAACCTTCTGATATTGTAAAATCTAGCTAACTACCATCCCACCTACTATGAAAATATATATAGCGGTGGTCCTCCTACCATCCGTGTCTCAAGTCGTATCTCGAATAAACATAGCCACATAATGAAATATCCAAACCTCGATAGCATAATTGTATGCTAGATGTCCCTTTCAAATACATGAGTAGTCATTGGACTACTTTCCAATGCTATTTACCTAGATTAGCCATATATCTAATCACAACTCCTACTTCTTATGCGATGTCCTGGTCCAGTACAAACCATAAGCATATATGAGACTCCCAACTGCGCTAAAGCATATGGCACTCATGTCATATATTTGACCTCTTCATGTGATGAACGACACTAATATTTGCTCAATTTGAAGTGTCCATCCATAGGTGTACTAACAAGTTTTGCATTCTAAATCTTGAACCTTTCTAACATCCGGTACATATATTCCTCCTAAGAAAAATAAAATTTCTTGTTCTTTTGTCTCTATGTATTTTCATGCTAGGGATTCTTTTGCAGCTCCTAAATCCTTCATAGGAAATTTGTGAGCTAGCTTTCCTTAAGCTCACTCGTGTCTGCATACTAGTTCCCGTAATAAGCATATCATCTACATACAAAAAAAAATAATATAGATCCCATTTTCAAGCTTCTTGAAATAAACACAATGGTATGATTCACATCTCAAGTAACCATGCTCATGCATAAAACTATCAAACCCATGTATTATTTCATTGAGATTGCTTGAGCCCATATAGGCTCTTTTTCAACCTACACACTAATTTATCCTAACCCTTGACTTCATACTCAAGCATTGTTGATATAAATATCTTCATCTAATCACCATGAATGAAATTCATCTTTGCATCTAGTTTATCTAAATGAAAATCCTCTAATGCAACTAAAATCAATAAAGTTTGAATAGAAGTCATCTTTACAACAGATAAAATATTTCACAAAAGTCAATACCTACATTCCGTGTAAATCCCATTACTATAAGCCTTTCCTTGTACCTTTTTGTCCACCCTCTTCTTCCTTGATTATATAAACCCACTTGTTTTGCAATGTCCTCTTAGTTGTCTTTGGCTACTTAATAAATCCCAAGTTTGGTTCTATTTCAAGGAGTCAATCTCCTCATCCATGTCATGTTCCCACTAGATGTGGGTCTTATCTTGTATTTCTTCTTCAAAACTTTATGGTTTACCATTATCATCTAATAATAAATAAAATAGATAAGTTGTAAATATTTCTAGAGGTTCACTTACCCTTTGTGGCCTTCTCACAGGAGTTTTGAGGTACTCAAGCCTCTTTCTAGACCTCCCGAATATTTACATCCAAATTTATGATTGACCAACACTAGTCACCCGTAACCGACGCCTGCATCTACTAACCGATGTAAGTTTGGTTCTTCTCGTAATTTATACTTGTTATGCTTGACTGATGTCACTCAAGGGTCAGCCAAAACTTGTTACCGTGTGTAACCCTTTGGTATTACATTTAAATCTCGAGAGTTCATTTTCATTAACAAACTTCTCAACTAGTTTGTCATTAGTAAAACCTTTATTATCTCTCAAAAGTCCACCCTATAGAGATGAATTTAGGTGTTATAAGATTGCAAATGGATCTATCTCTTTCATAGATATAATGGAAACACCTCAGGTCTGTGGGTATACCTATTTTGAGGTGAGTCTCCGGTATCAAGGTTGGTTCCTTTTTGATGTATCCTAAACTAATTTTCTAGGGTTTGAGGGTAAAAGATGAATGTAAATGGATTCAAAACTAGGGTGATATACCAATTTTTTTTTATGTCTTTGACTCGAGTTCATGTAAAATTGATATGAAAATGGATTCGGATGCACACACCAATAGTTTTCAAAAAATATTAAGGAAAACACTTGATGCATTGAGGGAAAATTTCACAACAATATCTATTAAGATAAACATGCACAATAATATTTATGTAGAAATTACTAAATTTGCAACACGGTGGGATTATTAATCAGGGAATTTGACATTCACAAGAATTAATAAGACATACACAAGACTGCAAAAAATTGGAGTAGAAAAATATACTTCTCATTCAAGGGGCAAAACTAGTGAAACTACTTCAGACTCCCGTGTCCAAAAACATTCCTCCTCTCGTACTTTGCTAATGCACACAATATATAGCCAAAATTATAAATCCCACCCATCCTGAAAATAGACTAAAATTGTAATTGGCCATGCATCCTATTTTTATCCTTTATCACAACTAAATAAAGCAATAAAATAAACATGCTAATACACTAAGGCATTAATAGTCTTTGTTACAAAAATATAATTCAATCAAACTGTAGTTGACTATTCTATTTTTAATAAAGATGGGTGAATAATTATGCTAATAATAAACCTTGTTTGATGAGCAGGTGTTCTCCAATGTGTATGCAATCCCTGTCTTCTAGTTCTTGATGTGACATATGCAATGTTATCCACTTTCCCCCTTGGATGTACATGTAAAATAATATGTCCCTGTGTGTGAGCAAAAATAAATCCTGAATTAGCAAAAATTGGCAAAATATTCACCCATGTATCCATCTTGTTGGGGACCACCTTTGGTTCTGATGTAGACATCCATTTCATCTTCTTGTGATCACATGGATAATTGCACTCTAAGCCATTTTCAAACCCTCCCACTGTGGGGACCACCTGTGATGTGTGTACACTTGGAGGGTACGAGGTTCCCTTTTGCAAAATATTGAAGTCAATATTTGCAAATGTTAAGGTAAAATATCCTTTGGTTATACTCCACCACTTATCATAGGCTACTCATAACTTGGCCATTTAATCATGTTTTGGGCCTCATTGCATATAATAACAAGGTTCGTGATTTTTGAATATTGTAACTCAGTCAACACACATAATCATTGACTATATTATTTGTCTTCTCTTCCACATTTGCACATAGCATATGCTATGATCCAAATCTTGATGAATATTCGGCACTTTTGAAGATGAGGTCACGGGACCCTTTGCATATCTGATGGTGTATACTATAGTCTTCGTTTGAATAATCATTATACCCATTATTTTAATTTGGCCCCATTCCTGACATTGCATTGACCCTTACCTTTGTTGGTGATAGATTATTCAACCTAACTAGGGTTCTTCTCTATATTCATAACGTCTGTACTTTAGTTGAACCATGGTTTAAGTGGGATTTTGTTGAGCATTGTTGATTATGTACTTTCTCATTTGACACCATTGATCTTTCGATCCTCGCTTATAATTTTTCTTGAATTTAATGTGGTTGGTGGCATCAAGCATGATTTTTATCTGTCGATCGTTGCCCAACTTGATCTTGGCCACTGATGGTAACTCTAGGTGAGTTGAGTTGGGTATAAGCTCATCGAGCTTGTCACTTGGTCTTTGTCACTTTCTCATTCTGAGTGGAAAATCCCTGAAAAAAATTGTTTCAAACCACCATTGTTTTTCTTTCAAGAACTTGGCTCTAAAATCTAAATGGAGGTATTGTATGGATTTCACTCTATAAATCAGTCTTCTAGCTCTGGTGCATCTATATTTTCATTTCTTTTTCTCTGTTTAGAGCTTCTGAGTGAGATTTGGTTAATGTTTGCCACCATTTTTGTAGCCTTCAAGCTTGGTTTGTTTGTGAAGAAGAAATCTATCTGTTTAGGGGTACTACACATGCATCATGTTGCTCTCTATGAAGCTCTATGAGCTTGAAACTTGCATGTTCTTCCATTTCTGTCCCTTATGAGCTCTGCACAAAATTCTTTGGTGGTGGTCAACATCACTGAGCTTTTCTAAACTCTGGTATTTTCAGCTAGATCATCACTTCAGAGGTTTTTGAGGTATGACTGTGTTATTTCAGTTGAGCAATAATTCTGAGAAATCTTTTCTTAAAAGTATATTATGAGAAATGGTCTATTTGAAAAATTAGGAACATTACTATTGAGTTGTTTTCAGAATATATCTATATTTTGTTGTTATTTCTTCTACTTGACACTATTCTGAAAAATGTTTGAACTTCTGTGTTTGTTGAGTGATTCTTGGGCCTACAAACTTTTTGAGATCATTTTTAGAAAAAACCACTTATGGGTATCTGATATTTCTTTCTCTTTCATCGAATCTCCAAGGTTTTCTGTGCATTCGCTAAAAAATTAATTCTTATGCTCTCAATTCCGTTAAAAATTATTGTCTTTCAATAGCCTTGTAAATTGAGCCATTTTCTTAATTTGTGCTTGGTTCCTCGAGCTCTGTTAGTAACCTTAGATCTACTTCGCATGGGTAATCTTGAAATCCCCTAGTATTTTCTTTTGTTTTGATTCAAACTCGGTCTATTCTATTCTCCATTCAAGATTTGTTGGGTTGATTCCATTCTTTAGTAAGCTCGATTTGAGGGTTTGATACTTGATCAAGCTTATATTCCTAAAGCTATAGCTTGTCTAAGTACTGGTGTTTGTATAGCTATGTTTAAAACTTTACTTACTATACCTTTTGAGTCTTACTATCGTGCATTGTTTTCTCTGTTATTTTGCATTGGTCACCATATACTTTTGATCTGGGTTGAGCTGCTTTCTCAATCTAATAATCACTTACTACTCTTGTGCATGAACCATTAATAAGCTTTGGGAGCTCTGAATTCTTGTTTTTAATGATGTAGTGGTGTCTGATGCTCTAAGTCCTTGTAGATAATTACTATGTAGAAGTCCCTCTAGAGCCAAACATATTTTGTACTTTGAAAATTGAAAACTCCCTTCAGTCCTGAATACTCAAACTCAAAGTAATCAATGATGTTCATAGCAAGATAGAGGTGTGGATATTTGTTGTATCAGGCTTAAGTGCAAGTTGAGATTGTTATTATGAAACTTGATGTTGGATCTTCTTGGAGACTCGAGCTCCTCTATAGATAATCTTTATTGATTGGATTTTATCTACAGTCTTTCTTTTGCATTTCAAACTCCATTATTCTCTATTTTGGGGCCTTTTGTTCAACTTATAGACATTGTTGTTGAGGGTTGTTTGAGCTCTGATTCATTTCTCATTATATTCCGGTTGATATCTTACTGTGATAACTTTCCTACTCACATCAATATATCAGTACCTGATTCATTTATAAGCAATATACTTGAATTCCATAAGAAGGGTATGACTGTACTGATATCTTCCTCTGAAACATACTTGACCTTATTTGATAATGAATGTTGATAAGTTCATGACTTTGAATTCTATTGTTTGCATAACCCATATTCAATTGATGGTTACAGTGTGAAACCTTGTGACTTTTCTCTTTCCATCTATAGTATGCAGTGGTCAACTTGAAGAATCATCCCATCTTGCAGTTATGTTTCTTCATGAAGATCTCAGTACTTAGAAATGAATGAAATTCTTCACTCTCTAGTTCTGAGATATGTCTTTGTATCTGTTCTTCATGGTGGTGACGTTCATTCCTATGTATTGTATTGGAATCTACAAGTATAGTGAATTGTTGCACCTTCCTACAAACATTTATTTCATGAATTGTAATAGTGATCTAGCAGCAACCTGTTATATTTCTCCTTCCTTCAGTATAAAAAATGAAGATTTATCTTGTTTGTTCCTTCAAAATCTTCCAAGTAAGCTTGATTCCATTCCTGTAGATAATGACCATTCTTCTTGTAGCATACTTTTAATTCTCCTACTTGTAGCTGCTGAAACTTTCTAAACTAATTCATCTGATAGAAATGTTGCATTTTTGGAAAAATTTGATTTCCTTTTCTTTGATGAATCATTTTTCAACTGATGACCTGAAAATGTCATCTTCTTTATTCATTGTTCTTGGTGTAGCTCCTTTGTAACTTGTAGTTGCACTTGTACTCTGTAGTAATGATGTAGCATCTTGATCTATTTATGTACTTGTCATACACCCTGTAGCAGTTACTGGAAGTGGTCATCTTGATCTTGATTCAACTATACTATGAGATTACTGAATCTTTCTTGATGAAATTTGGAAAAGACTACCTAGAAATGTGAATTTGGTCCTTTCTTTCTCAGTTGTATTCTTTTCTTTGAGTTGTAACTGTAACACTTCTTTTCTTTGAATTGTGAATTTTTGTTGGAAGTGAATTCTAGTAACTTTTATATTTGAGCATGTCATGCATTATCTACTTTACTGACATTACTATTTTGAAACAACATGATGGAAAGATGTAAAATGTCCATTTTACATGGCGAAGCCCTGTCAAAATTTTCTCGATTTCCTTTTCCATTATGTTTTAGCTGTAATTTTATCTCGGTTCGCTTAACTTTAACCTTTAGTGTGAACTAAGATAAATGTGTTTCTTTATTTAAGTTATAGAATGTATTGATTATTTCTTCTTACCTATATCTACACATTTAGATAAACTGGTTAGAAAATATTAGGCTTTTTGGCCTCTCTTTTATTCCATAGTTTTTCTCTTTCTTCTTTCTGAGTGAATGATTCATGTATGTGTCCATTTGGTAAGAGCTTTGCACAGAAAACAAACACCGTAAATAAATAAACTGAATTCCAATTCATACATTCAAGATAACATATATATAGGAATATGCTTTCCTATAAATATGGAGGTTTCTCAACAACACTCCTACAAATAACTCTACATTCCTATTTTACGTGAGTTCACATAACTAGAATATTGTTATGATTTGTTTATAATAACAAATCTATAACAATACAACTATTTACGGTTTACACATTACACATTAATAATAATCACAAAAATATATATTTGCTCAAATATGTGAGTACTACTCCATTTTCCTAACATTCCCCCCTTAGTGCGAACATGGGGAGAAACATAAATCTTCTGACTGAGCAGCATACACATGTCTTGACCTTCCTCTGTGCACTCTGATTGTGGGAACACATCAACCAGGATATGGGAACACTATCAACCATCCATGGGAACATCAACCAAGGTGGGAAACTACATCGACCACTTGGGAACACATCGACCATGCAAAGGGAACTGGGAACATAACATCACCATCAACCATATCTGGGAACATCAACCAACTAATCAGAAAAGTAGTGGGAACATGACATCAACCATCTACTTTTATCAAGAACATCTCCTGCACTATCTCACATCAGGGGTTGATCTAAAAATCATACTCACAAATTACACACATGAACAAGAGGTGGAAATGAAAATGGAACATTGAGACCATGTTCCCCCCCTCAATGTGAATATTTCACTTATTCAACACAAAACAGGAACTCTGAAATCATACTGCAATCCAGAAATGAAAGTAAAATCACACACACACACACATAGTGTCACCACAACTTCATGCGGCCCCATCGTTGGCAACTGACGAGAGGACGCCAATTATCCTCCAGCCTCCTGTGCCTCCTTCCTCCAACAGATGCATTCTTTTTAGAAGAGAAAGTCTTCTTCACTATCTTGAGCATCAACTTCTTTATCATGTGAATGGTTGGATCCTGCTTCCCAATCACTTTCTTCTTTTCTATTTTCAGAAATAAAAGAATTTTCTTTTAATTTTCCCTCAAGAAAATCTTGTGCTCTTTGCCTGCAATACATAATACCATGTCCTTGATTTTTATAGTAATGACAAAGGAATCTTTTCTTGGAGTCTGTGAATGTTGATCTCTGTTTAGAAAATAATTTGGATCATTTTTTTTATTGTCACCATACAATGCATTTTCTTCTGGTGTAATAGTCTTATTTTCTTCATCTATCAGTGAAGAAATTAGATCTTCTAGGCTGGGATTGATCTTGCTCAAAGTAAAAACAATGTTTGCATAGCGAGATGGCATACTATTCAACAAAACAGATTTTGCATCATCATCCTCTACTTTAATTTTTATCCCTGACAATTGATTCAGAATAGACCGAAACTTACTTATATGTTGTACCATGCTTTCTCCTTCATCCATCTTGAGTCCGAACAACTTCTGCTTCAAGCTCATCACTGCGCTTTCAGGTTTAGGATCCAAATAACTTGCTCAATGTTGTCCAAATGAAATTTGAACTTTTTGAAAGGTCTATATGATGCAAATATGCATCAGACAACCCAAGTCCAATGATTGTTGTTTCTTTACGATCTCTACTCTCCCATTTGGCCACTTCACCAGCATCGGTTGGTTTCTTGAATGTTCCATCCGCAATGTCCCACAGATCTTTGTTAATCAATATCAACTGAGTTCGTACTTGCCAAGTGTGAAAATCTTTTCCATCAAATTTTTCAATATGACCCATTTTCTCCATTATAATATTTTCACGAATTAAATCCAATTAAAGATTGGATTTGATATCTTCAAACACTATGCAACGGAAAGTGGAAAAAGAACTAAACCAACGCTATATAAAAAGAACTTCTGTTTATTTGGTAGATCAATTGAATAATATGCAGACTTACATGTAGAGATGCATCACCTTTGACTGGACTTCACTGCACATCTTTTCAACACGTCTATGAAGCCACTCTTATTATTTTTAGTGATAAAGAAACTTCTCCCCTTAAACAAATAGATTTCTTTTCAGTTTCCACGTGATTCACATTTGCCATTTAATGACCATGACAATGCTCCATGTCCGTGTAGCCGTGTCTATAGAAACCTTCAATTCTGAAACCGTGGATATGTGGACTACACCAAAATACGTGGAATTTTGGCTGCTTTTTCCCACGAAGGTTTTAGGCGAGCACTCCACATACACCAAGGTGCAAAAACAATATTCCAGTACTACACGTGGAAACGTGGATACGATGAGTCTTTGCTATCACTCACTGCATTCTCACCAAAATATTAGAGACGTCTTCCTTATGCCAACCCAAACGATAATGGATTCTTCAACGCAATTCGTAGGGCATTACAAGAATGATCTGCCCCTCCAAATAATTTAATTTTTCATCACAGGTAGAATGAAAATTCACTCTATTACTATCGACACTAAAATTTTCCTCCAAAATTTCTATTTCATTAATGTATGTATTAGGAATAGGATGTTGTTAAGTGTAATTAGTAGTAGCGTCCGATAGAAGATAACGGCGCCACAAGATGGTGCCGCCAATAATGTGGAGTATACGGTAATAACAAAGTACAATAGGAATGTTGTAAAAGTAAATATTTGTCGTAAGTGGTCCGGTAATGTTAAAATGTCAAAGTTTGGGTAATTAGAGAAGTAGGGTCTGCATGATTAGGAATTAGAAATATTATATTGGTAATAAGGAAAAGGAGTGAGGTCATAAATATTTTGTTTATTTTATTTGTAAAAAGTCTAAAAATGTGGAACCCATGTAAAATGATAAGGTTTATCTTATCTTAACAGATAAGAGTTAAGGTATGGAATATGATTCGTCAGAGTGGATTTCTTATCCTATCTTAGAGATAGGATGGATAAGCCTGGAAGTTCTATAAATAGAGAGGCCACCCCCCTCATTTAGCATAGAAAGAAGTAGTGAGAAATATTGTAAGAAGTGTGCAAAGGAAGCCATCAGTTAAAGGTGTGTTGAAGAAGCCATCAAGAGGTGTAATTGTAAAGTTTCTCCCATAGTCTTGTTGAAGTATCTCATGGGTGAGATTGTAACAGTTTCATGTTAATATTATAATTTATTTTGATATTTCAGATTTTTCGTCATTCTGTCTTATCATAGTCAATGGTATTCTTGTGTTCGGTTGTTGTTTTGTTTCCAGATTACATCCACCAAACTAAAGGCTGTGCATTAGTAAATAATCATAGCATGAGGAGTTCCCGGTGAAGAATTATCATTGTCTTATCGGATTGGTGATGACATTTTGGTTCCGTTGTCTTAGGACCATTCCTCGTTGGTGGATTTTCTGGAGAGATATTCCCACTTAGTCAAAAATCAATTGGAGGGTAACCTTGTTTTTACTGTGCATAGTAGTTACCATGGTAAAGTCATTTTTACCGTGAATAGTAGTTACCATGTTAAAGTCATTTTTGCCATGAATAGTAGTTACCTTGGTAAAGTCCTTTTTGCTGGGAATAGTATTTATCACAGTAACTTCACTTTTTACCGTGAATAGTATTTACCGCAGTAACTTCACTTTTTACCGTGAATAGTGTTTACCACAGTAAAATCAGTTTTTACCGCAGTAAGTCAAGTTTTACCATAGTTTACCGTGGTCATTTCTATAGTAATTCCAATTATTTGTGCACATAAGTCTTGTTGATTGTACTTGTGAGTTGGTATTTCACGGTGGTTACTTTTGAAAATGGGAAAGATTCCCGTTTTTTCAGCTCAATCTAATGAAGATGCTTCTTCTTTCATTCAAGAATTTAAGCGATCTTGTATTTGTAATGGCCTTATAAGAAGGGAACAATGGACTGAATTTTTTCCTACCTTTTTGGATGGTTCAAAGACTTAGGTGGTTTGAAACACTAGGTGATAATGTGAAAAATTCATGGATTTATTAACCGAAAGTTTTCTTGAAGAATTTGGTGAACAATGAGATATATGTAGATCTCATGATCGAGATCACAAAGCTATCCCAAGGAGAGAAGGAGAAGATAAGGGATTATCATGCTCGTGTTCTAGAGCTAAGGAGGAAGCTCGATGCCCGGATCCGGAAGGAAGGACTAGCGGATGGGTTGATGAATGGCGTGGATAATCTCCTCTGTAAGCACTTCATTCTTGGGATGAAGCCGAGATCGACAACGAGTGAAGTATGACCACCCAACTACCACCGAACAAGCAAAGGAGATTGCAAGAAGGCAAGAAGAAAGCATGGAAGAGGAGCCCAAAGAAATTGTTGCTAAAGTAGAGCCTACACCAACACCTTTGGTCCCGAATCCACAACCACTCCCAAAGTGAGCACAAATATTTCTCCCAATACATCTACTGAGTATGAAGATCTTCTCAAAAAGATGGGTCGCTTAACTATTAATCTTCTTCAAGGAAAGGAATTTAGTTCTCGGGAGGAGATAGAGGTCCAAAAGAAATATTTCTGAAGTTGTTTGTTATGGTTGTTATAAAAGGGTCATTATAAGTATAATTGTCCAGATAGAGCTTCTACATCTGTAAGGAGGTAATGATAAAGGAAAAGCACTGTGAATTCTTTTGATGTAGTAGATAAGAGCAAAAATAATGAAGTAGATGTGTTTGTAACAAAAGAAAGAAAGAAAAAGATAATCAAGATGGAAATGATCCTAAGAAGATGAAAGAAGAAAATAGTAAGAAACATAGGAGAAGAAAGTTAGGTGTGCAGGATTTTATGATTTCACAGGGGCAAGGACCATACTCCATCTTGGAAGATCTGTCCAAAAGGCCTGCAAATATTACATATGGTCAACTCTTGGCTATGTCTTCTGAGAAGAGGCGGGAGTTGCGAGGTGGACTCAATGCTTGAAGAAGGAAGGAGGTTGAGGTCCCTGTTTTGGAGCGGAGGCATCCCTATGCTCCACAAGCTGAGGTATTATGTAATGGTATTTCAATTCATGATGTCTTAGTTGATGGAGGTGCTGCGATTAATGTAATGACCGAGTCTCAATGAATATGTTGGGTTTAAAATTGATCGCCCTTCAACACTTATGTTAAGGTCATTAAATAAGGGAAAAACTAAACCAGAAGGTGTAGTTTCAAATGTGGCAATATCTGTTATGGGTGTTGTATGTGTGGTAGACTTTCAGGTGATGAAAAATGGTACTGTTACGTACCCAATGCTGCTGGGAAGACCATGGCTAAGGAGAGTTCATGCAAGAAACTACTGGAATGAAGGTTTCATGACACTTGGACGTGGTAGAGAGAGGGTGAAGATAAACGTGATCCCTCGACATCATAAAGCAGAACCTGTGGATTCAAGTGATGAAACTGATGATTGGACATCCTCTGATTACTCTAGCACCAGTGAAGTGGACACTGAAGATGAAGAAAGTGAGGTTGATGTTTCAGTCATGGATATTCTTCCAGTCACACCAACCCAGGACCCCATAAAATTATCTGAAGAAGAAGTTGATGATCGTCTCCAACAAATAAAGATTGGTGATGCTTTGTGATGGAGAATGAGAAGGAATCCTACCTCCACTCTTTCAAGGTACATACACCTATTCACTTTTGATTACAAGGAACTCCGCTGAAGTAATTTGGGTAGAACATTGTATTGAGCTGGTAGATGGTGCTAAGCCCATAAAGCAAATGCCATATAGAATGAATCCTAATTTTCTAAGACTGTAAAGAAGAAATAGATAAGTTGCTTGATGCAGGATTCATATTTGTTGTGGAGAATTCAGAATGGGTTTCTCCCATTGTGATCTCAATAAAAAGAATGGGAAGCTACGCATTTGTGTTGATTACAGGAAGCTCAATAAGGCAACAAAGAAGGATCATTACCCTCTTCCATTTTCAGATCAGATCTTGGACGAAGTAGCTAGGCAAGGAGTGCTATAGTTTTGTTGATGGATATAGCGGCTACAACCAAGTTCGTATAGCAGAGAAAGATCAGCTGAAGACCACGTTCACCACTCCTTGGGGAATGTTTGCTTATAGAGTTATGCCTTTTGGGTTGTGTAATGCTCCAACAACATTCCAGCGTTTGATGAATAGGGTGTTCGAACCCTACATTGGGACCTTCATCAGAGTATTTCTGGATGATTTTTGCATCTATGGGAGCAAGTTGGACCACCTGCACTAGATGGAGACAGCATTTCAAAGGTTAGATGAAGCACAAGCCTCACTAAACCCTACAAAGTGTGTCTTTAGATGTTCTAAAGGCGTTTTGTTAGGGCATGTTGTATCCAGAGATGGTATTGTATTGATCCTGATAAAGTTTCAAAAATCAAAGATTTACCATTTCCTATGAATAGAAGTAAGTTGAGATCATTTTTAGGCCATGTGGGTTACTATAGAAGGTTCATCAAGAATTTCTCAAAGATTGCATAGCCACTAACCCAATTCTTGAAGAAGGATGTTGCTTATGAACCAGGAAACAAGGCGCATGAAGCTTTTGGACAATCAAGGAAGCCACTGGTGTCTTCACCTGCTTTGAAGAGTCCAGATTGAGCAAGCCATTCATTGTGTACACCGATGCCTCAGATGCAGCACTAGGTAGTACTTTGAGCCAAAAGGATGAAAATGGGAATGAACATCCAATTTACTTTGGGAGCAGACAAATGAGCAGTGCTGAGGTAAACTATACTCAGAATCAAAAAGAGGCTCTGCTATCATTTTCTTTGTAAAGAAGTTTAGAAATTACTTGCTAGGGCAGAAATTTATAGTTGTAACGGATCATCGAGCTCAAAATATATTGTCAATAAGCCTAACCCATCGGGAGGATAGCAAGATGGATAATTTTCCTACAAGAATTTGAATTTGATATTATAGATAGGCCGAAAGAAGCATGTCAATGCGGATGCACTCTCTCGAGCCTATGATGGTTTAGGATCATCTTGTGATGATGATGATTTTCCCGATGCAGACATTGTTCTCCTCGACACAATCCCTAGTGAATACATAGATATTTGGAATTATCTCGAATGAATTCAAGTTTCCTGATGGTGCCAACGCAAAGACTAAGAGAAAGATTACTCAAGCGATCGTCCATATTCTATTCTCGCATGCAGCATTATTTCGAATAGGACCTAATGGACAATCAAGAGGGCGATTGGACGTGATCAAGGAAAGGAGCTGCTAGAAGAATTCCACAATGGTACATGTGGAGGGCACTTCTCTCGGACAACTTATAGCAAGAAGGATCTTAGATGCAAAGTTATCACCGGCCCACTCTTTTTAAAGATTGTTATAATTATTGTAAGACATGTGATATTTGTCAAACACATGGTAACCGTAAGACTTCATCACTCCATTATGTCCTATTCTTCCCTTGGTCCCTTTGAAAAATGGGGAATAGACATTGAGGTCCACTTCCAACTACATCACGTCAAAATAAGAATATTGTAGTTGCCATTATTTAAGCAAGTGGGTTGAAGCTAGGCCATTGAAAACAGCTTCCATGGATGAAGTGGCAAGGTTCATATATGAACGCATTGTCACCAGATTTGGTTGTCCATTAGAAATTGTAATAGATCAAGGAAGCCACTTCATTAATGAGGTGGTAGAAGCCCTAGTCAATAAGTTTTCTATCAAGCACGAAAGGCAACAACATACAATCCAAGCACAAATGGACGAGGTGGAATGAAAAAAATTTTGTGTCTTTGTGTCAAATTCTAGCAAAAGATGCAACTTTGCAGGTACATAAATGGGATAAAAGGATTCATGCAAAGCATTATGGGCATATAGGGCAACATCAAAGTCAGCAACAGGATACTCCCATTTCGGTTGGCCTATGGCATTGATCCAGATTCTTCCTATTGAGTTGATATTCCCACCGTGAGAGTTATGAAAAATCAAAGGATGGATGAAAATGATTCAAGAAAAAGAAAGGTTGGTACATCTTCATTTCTAGAAGAAATGAGGAAATAGCGAAGGATACAAGCCATAAGAAGAAAATGAAGCAGAGTACTTTGATCAAAATATCCGGTGGTCTCCATTTCAAGTGAATGACTTGGTTCTAGTATATGATTCCGAGATACAAAAAAAAAAGAAGACAGAGAAAATTTCTTCCAAAATGGATGGGGCCCTACAAAATAAGTAATTGTGCATGAAAATGGTACGTGCACTGATGGAGGAATTGGATGGCACTCCCATTACGAAATGGGTCAACCACGACAAGTTGAAGATTTTCAAGCACCAGAATAGTCTACTCAGGACGGAGTAGAAGCTAGAAGGGGAAGATGTCGACACTAAAATTTTCCTCCAAAATTTCTATTTCATTAATGTATGTATTAGGAATAGGATGTTGTTAAGTGTAATTAGTAGTAGCGTCGATAGAAGATAACGGCGCCACGTCGATGCAGAAGCCGCCAATAATGTGGAGTACGGTAATATCAAAGTACAATAGGAATGTTGTAAAAAGTAAATATTTGTCGTAAGTGGTCCGGTAATGTTAAAATGTCAAAGTTTGGGTAATTAGAGAAGTAGGGTCTCATGATTAGGAATTAGAAATATTATATTGGTAATAAGGACAAGGAGTGAGGTCATAAATATTTTGTGTATTTTATTTGTAAAAAGTCTAAAAATGTGGAACCCATGTAAAATGATAAGGTTTATCTTATCTTAATGATAAGCTTACATGTACGGATAAGAGTTAAGGTATGGAATATGATTTGTCAGTGGATTTCTTATCCTATCTTAGAGATAGGATGGATAAGCTCTGAAGTTCTATAAATAGAGAGGCCACCCCCTCATTTAGCATAGAAAGAAGTAGTGAGAAATATTGTAAGAAGTGTGCAAAGGAAGCCATCGCTTAAAGGTGTGTTGAAGAAGCCATCAAGAGGTGTAATTGTAAAGTTTCTCCCATAGTCTTGTTGAAGTATCTCATGGGTGAGATTATAATGATTTCATGTTAATATTATAATTTATTTTGATATTTCAGATTTTTCGTCATTCTCGTCTTATCATAGTCAATGGTATTCTTGTGTTCGGTTGTTGTTTTGTTTCTAGATTACATCCACCAAACTAAAGGCTGCGCATTAGTAAATAATCATAGCACGAGGAGTTCCCATGAAGAATTATCATTGTGCCGGATTGGTGATGACAAAGACCACATGTCGATTTGGTAAGAGCTTTGCCTGAAAAACAAACACCGTAAGTAAATAAACTGAATTTTAATTCATACATTCAAGATAACATATATATAGGAATATGCTTTCTATAAATATGGAGGTTGCTCAACAACACTCCTACAAATAACTCTACATTCCTATTTTACGTGAGTTCACATAACTAGAATATTGTTATGATTTGTTTATAATAACAAATCTATAACAATACAATTATTTACGGTTTACACATTACACATTAATAATAATCACAAAAATATATATTTGCTCAAATATGTGAGTACTACTCCATTTTCCTAACAAAGTATGCTACTACGAATAGTGTTTTTATCGGTTATAACTTTTTGCCTCACGTAACTTATACCTCCTGATGTAAAGAGATCCAATTGCACGAAATTGAATAGTATAAGAATATGGATCAACCATGAGCTTAAATTTTACACTCTTTCCTTTTCTTGTTTTTAGATGGTTCCATTTTCCAAGTAGTAAGGATGAAGATGGAGCAAAACTGGAGCTGGAAATGCATCAACCAAAATGAAAAAAACCCAAGGAAATGATGGGTTCTTTCATACTTTCTTTAGTTTTTTTTTCATGCGTATGTACCTCTTACTTTAGTAGTTATAATTTAATTTTTAATTATACCCCACGGACTTGTGTGAGAACATTTGAAATTCCTTATGAATAAAACATTGAATTCAAAACCGAGTTGAGTATTTCTTTCATATTTGAGCTTTGTATATAGATTGTATGATTAATAAAACAAATCAATAACATAATTGAATGTATTTAATCATGAAGGAAATGACTTTAAAATACATGTAATTTTTGGAAATGAACTTTGACTAATGCAATCTATAATTATGATTTATGTTCCAAAACTTAACACTTCATCTATTTTGCACTTCATGTCTTCATCAAGATAACACATCTATCCTTCGGGGCTTTGTGTTATTTTTCTAAAGATAATCATGAAATTATAGACTATGTGATCTGTTACATTTTGTAACAACACACATAGCTGTAGATTTCATGTAATCATTAATTAATCCAACATGAACAATATTTAACTCAAAGAATCTTCCCTAGCTTAAGTTCACTTCACCAATGCCATCCATCGTAATGAAGTTTCAAGTTTTCCATTTTTGTACAAGTGCAAAAATTGTCAACAAGTACCAAAATTTTATCCCTTAACATTATCTTTTCATTACATTCAATATCACGACTCCAAATGATTTTAGAATTCTCTAAATCCTAAAACTGGAATCTAAAATCGCTAGATCCATAACATATGAAAGTGCATCTCTTTGATTTTGCATTTAAATTTTCCTATTTTCCTTATCAATATGTAAAAAATATTCTAAACCAAAATATTTAAGAAAATAAATATCTACCTCTTTTCTAGTCCAAGATTCCTCTAGGATTCCTCTATCTAGTTAACTTGAAGGCCCACATTAATCAAATAAACGGTTGTATCAACCTTCTTACCAAAACTATAAATGTAATCCGAATGTATTCTCATAGTTCTAACATATTCGTGATTGTCCTATTCATTCCTTCTAAAACACCATTCCCATGTGGTGTTCTTGGAACCATTCTTTCTCCACGTATCCCATTCAATGAACAATAATAATTGAAATTATTGCTACAAAGTATTCACCACCATTGTTAGATCTAAGGCACTTTAAATTTGAATTTGATTTACTCCAAACAAGGGCTTTCCATCTTCTAAAAGTCTCAAAAACATCAAATTTACATTTAATACAATAAACCCATACCTTTCTAGCAGCATCATCAATGAAATTAACATAATAATGGCATCCTCCATGATAATCTACCCGAGCTAGTCCCTAGACATCCGAGTGTACAAGCTATAATTTCTTCTCCTTCTTAGTTGCCCCAATGTTTAGAAATATCACTCTCTTCTACTTTCCAAAGACACAATGCTCATAGAAATCAAGATCTAAATCTCTCAAATCTTATGACTTACACTTATCCTCTAAGATCTTAATTAATTTTTAACTCATATGTCCCAATTGATTATGCCATATGCATGCATCTGAATCTAAAGTAAATAATACAAAAAGGAATCGAAGTAATACGGTAGATAAATTTAATGTTCATACCTTCTTACCCCCACAACAAAAGAACCCTTGGTGAATTTCGAAGAGTATATTGTGAATGTAAGCATGCAACTGATTCACCTAGTTGCATTACCGATATAATATTCCTCTTGAGGCTTGGAACATGCCTCACATCTTTCAATATCCATGTATTTCCATTCTGAAATTTTAAATGAACTTCCCTTTACCAAGATATTCTGCAACGTTCATCATCACCCAAATAAACATTTCTAAAATCTCCTTGACATAATTTTTGAAATAACCCTTATTAGGGTTACATGGAAAGAATCTCATGATTCTAAAACCCATGATTCAATTCTATTATCTAAACAATCAATAAGAGCATCTTGTATTACCTATGTTGCAGCAAGGTTTGCTTCTTTACTTTATTATGGTCATTGGTTCTCTTTATCATTTGACCAACAATTGTTTTTTCATCTCCTTTCTTTCCACATTTCCAACAAAATTCCCTTACCTCATGATTTAGATTTTTATCCCTTGAATTTGATTTCCCATTACTCTTACGCTTGATCTCTCCTTCGCCTTCCCATACTTTTTACATTAAAAGCATTCCTAGATGATGATTCCTTAGTACTCTTCCTACAAATTTCTTCATTCAAGATTATTCTAACCACATCATCAAACTTTAAAATATGTTTAGCAGATTTCGTATTACTAAAAACCATTACCAAGTTATCCCAACTATCAATAAAAGAACGTAATAATTATAGTTCTTTCACTTCAACATCAAACATAATATCAACCAATTTTAACTTATTTACAATAGATCGTAAATTATTCAAGTGACAAGATGTAGATCCACCTTCATACATCTTAGAACTAAATAGTGTCTTCATCAAATAAAATTTATTTGAAGCATTAGGTTTTTCATATAAATTATCAAGGGACTTCATTAACCTTCCGTTTGTAGAAGTAGCTTCTATAATATTGAAGCCACAAATGCTTCCGTCGCAATCTTATAGATCCTAAATCCTTTCTTTCAAGAATCTTCCATTCTTCATCAGTCATCTTCATAGGTCTAGACTTCTCATCCAATGGTAAATAAAAATATCTTTGATAAAGATAATCAATCTGTATATTCCATAATTGATAATTTTGGTCATCAAACTTCTCTACTATGTATTTGTTTTCTTACGCCATTCTTGCATAGCTCCCACTCAATCAGAAAACTCTCTTTCATTTAATATGTCAACACACAAAACCCTCAAAAAAATATATGATACCAATTATTGGGGCTAGCACACTTTGCTTGTATAGATAATATATCATATCTAAGCATACATAAAAATAAAAGTAGATATTCTACTAGAAGAAATATACAAAACAAGAGATATAAATTAACACCAAATTTGATGTGGTTCACCTAGTGTGGGCTACGTCCACCAAGAAATAAGTCAATCTATTATTCAAAGCTTTGAAAAGATACACAATTGAAGATTTATAATCTTCCACACCTCTCGATGCGTAGAATACTTTATTTTACTCAATTTTTGTTCCTCTCCAACAATTTTATCTCTCACAATTATTCTCACAATAATCATCAAATTTTGCAAGTTCTTCTTAATTCTTACTTCTAAACCATAGCTTTCATGCTTATATAGGCATATACAAACTTAGGTAACTTAGCCATGCAATTACAATCAATAGATCTTCTTTAATACTAAAAATATATCTAATTTCCATGATTTAATTAAAACACACACACACAGTAACCAATATCGGTTAGCCCTAGTTGGTGATGGTTCCTCCTTTCCTAACCGATGTCGGTCATAGGTGACCGATGCCAGTCCCTCCATAACTGATGTTGGTTACTGTATTTTCCAACAAGTTTCATATTGCATGCTAATCCACAGGAATTAAGATCCACAACTCAACATTAAGCACCTACTATATGGAATCACCCTTATGAATCCCTCATGTGACCTCCCATGTGGCCAAAAATAATGTTTTTGTGAGATCCCTATACTTTGTGCACTTATTTTAATTTTAGGGCATGCCACTTGTTCCCAAGAAAGTCACACCCAATTGTATTTATTGGTAAAACCTTGCATTTTTAAAACTAACATAAATTTTCCCTAGCCTTCTCTTTCTTAAAAGGCCATGCATGAAAATTCATAATCCCGATTTTATTTTCTTCCTCCAAAATCACTTTGCTAAAAAAACCGTTTAAGACCAAGAATGTTTTTCTCCACTCTAGATAAAACACATAAATATTCAAGCCTTGTAATGAGCACTAAACATAGATTATGAAAACAACATGTGCACTTGTATACAAGAATTTTCCTCACATGCATAAAAAAGTCTTCTGTGTAGATTCTTCCAACCTACATACAAAAACGTAACTACCCAGAAAAATAGATAAAGGGTTTTCATGGACTCCTTAAGTTTTGTTATGCTCAATGAATGAAACTATCTAAGGGTGGAATCATACATACCTCACTTATAATTATTTTTTCTCCCCCTTTGCACCTATTATCGATAATTGTAAGGATATGTTAAGTTATATAGATTTGGGAGTAATTGAAAGTGTTAAGCCCATAGGAAGTGAGGAGGGGAAATATAGTGGGTAGAAAATAAATCAAGATTATATGAGTTCAACTTGAACACCCATAACGGTTCACCCAGAACGTCATAGTCTAGGTGTTGTTCATAGTTATCCATATTCCCGCTATTGTTGAAATAGGAAAATAGGATAATCTATGTACAAATAATATAAGCTACTATATTTATTTTGGCTAATGAATCATTACCTGATCTAATTTGAATTTAAATATATTTTCCTTGTGTTTAATTTATTATATTGAGGAATAAAAGTAGAATTGTAATGTTCTAGTTTACATTTGTGTTATACAAAAATCACATCTTCAAATACACATCTTGAAAAGGAATCCAAGAATATGAATTAATATTTATTTATACATAGTTTATGGAGCCATACCACATATTTTATTTCTCTATTTCTACGTGTTGTAGTTTATTTTCGAATGATTTTCATATTTATGTTTATAATACTTTCTAAAATTGTAGGTGTCAAATTCCACACCTAATATTCAATCAGTCTCCCGAACACAATAATGGAGCCACTTTTGCTGAATCTTAAAGTATGCATTTATTCAGCTCCCCTAAAAAAATTATAAAAATCTTGACCATAACCACTAAGAAATTTTCATCTCCCTATTAATTTCATTGTACTTTTTTCCCTCAAGGCATAATGGATTTGACACATTATTTATGACTAATCATATTATCGCCTCTATCGTGAAGGTATCACAATCTTGTGACATGTGATTTCTTCAAAGTGTCATTTCAAAGTTTTAGAATCTCTATTATCGGACTCATTGCATGGGAAAAATTAGCATATAATATTTACTAAGTTCTTAGATGTGTTGAAAATAAATCAAGCTTATGATTGCTTGCTACCTAGTACTAGTTTTAAAAAATTTAAAACGTATCTTTTATTTTTAATGGAGGGAGCTATATGATTCATATGAAACTGTAGATACCTTATTTTGACACCCTTAAAGATAATTACTACACTATTATTGTATTTACGTCTGCTTATAAATAATTAGTTTGAGTTTGATTTTTGTTGACATGTTTTGGTTATGATTATTAAATTTTTGAATGATTTCATGTTTGAAACACCTTCAAGTTTAAAATTATTTTCCTTTTGACATCTTACTTTCTCTATTTGAACATTGTGTTTACTCTCTTTTCTTTTTCCCATGTTTCTCTTTGTCTTTCATTCCACTAGTTTTTGATTTTTTATATTTTGGTGAAGTAGCAGCAGACCGTGTGCTTAGGTATGTGGGAATGTGTTTGGGATGGGCCTCGACCCAACCCCCACCCCATAGTGTATGGGATGGGGGTGGGGTTAGCAACCCCTCCCCCTTTGTTTTAAATTAATAATTGTTGGGTGGGGGCCGAATCCCCCAAAAATTAAACCATATTTTAATTTGTTTATGTGCCCTAAACTCTTGCAATGTAGATTGTGTGGGAAATCCATGGCCATGTATTTTTTTGAAAAAAGTTCTTATAATATATATATATATATATATATATATATATATAGCGAGAGAGAGATAGAGATATATATAAAGTGAGAGATATTTGAGGATATATACTTGACACATGTATACATATCCAACTATAAGTGTATACATACCTCACAATAAGTGAATATTTTATTTTGATAAAAATAGGAATACTAGATTTACTAAAATGGGAAAAATGTTGTAATGCCGAAGAAGGGAAAATACATTAAAATAAATTTTCAACAAATAGAAATTTTCAATCTAACCCAAGGAGAGGTTATAATAGAAATGGAAAATAAACTTGGGGTTGTGTGTATCCATCCCAAGCTCCATATCCCTCTTCCATGGCTTCCTCTCATTTCTTTAAATCAGTAAAAAAAAAAGCGAGAAAAATAATTCAAATGAATGAATAAAAGACTCCATAGAGATGTTTAGGTTGCTTGAAATCCCTTATATGGAATGGCTAGAAATGATCCCTACAAAACTTAGTTAAGAGTAGGTTAGAATGTTTTGAATAAAATGTATGGGTCAATTTTTCAAGGGGCCACTTGAGTGGTGTAGAGATTAAATTTACTAATTTGTTAGATGTTTTGAAAATAAATCAACCTTATGATTTCTCATTACAAGTTATAAACAATTTAAAATGTATCTTTTATTTTTAATGGAGGTAGCTATATGATTCATATAAAATTGTAGATACCTTATTTTGGCACCCTAGTAGATAATTACTACACTATTAGTGTATTTATGTCTATTTTTAAATAATTGGTTTGAGTTCAATTTTTGTTAACATGTTTTCGTTGTGATTATTAAATTTTGGAATGCTTTCATGTTTCAGAAACACCTTCAAGTTTCAATTTTTTTTTCATGTTGACATCTTACTCTCTATTTTAACATTGTCTTTAATATGTTTTCTATTTTCATGTGTTTCTCTCCATATTTCATTCCACTAGTCTTTAACATATTTTTGGATTTTTTATATTTTGGTAATGTTTTTACCATGCTTTGAAAAATTAATCTCTGTAGAAATTTTCCCTTTCATTATATGGGCTTCCTAAACCAATTTGTATTGTCTACTTATAATTATAAATCTGAACTTCTGAATTCAAAAGACAAGTTACACAAGATAAATATATCTATATTACATTATGAAAGAAGGACGGTTTTTTTCAAAAGAAAACATGATTGTAAATAATTTGATGGAGATAACAAATAAAAAAGAAACTCTTTATCATTGACCTTTAGTGAAAAAGAATAAAAGTAAATAAATGTTCCATAATAAGGAATTTAAATGTAATGACCCTTGTTAAAAGGGAGTAAAACACTAACTTAGTGCCAACTAATGAGAGTGTAATAAAATATAATGTTATGAGTGAGTGTGTTAGTTCTTAATTATCTCAGGAAAATATTGTAAAAGGGGGAATGATAATCATACTTACAAAAATTTCTATACATAAGTATCTCTATGTGGTGAAATGCATGATAAGAAGATTTTTTAATGCTTTAAATATCTGATATGATAATAGAACATCACACTTAATAAGATGAAAAGAATTTACCAAAATAACATCAAAAAGGGATTTATAAAAAAACTGAAAAAAATCATATATGGAAATATATCAAATAATTATGAATTATGTCAATAATAAGGATGTATATATAGGCGCAGAGAATTACAACTACTACCTATATCAGTGGTGAAGAAATCATGGTACCACTGTAAAAAATAAATAAATGAAATAATAATAATAATGAATTAAAACAAAACAAAACAAAGTAGAACAACAAAAGAGGGATTAAAGAGTTGTTTTTGGCAGAGTGCAAACAATGCGTATGAAGTGTGGAAAGGGTTTATCATTGTAATAGACACCTTTTGACCTATCCTTTTCATTGCACAATAATTCAATCACTTTACTTGGGTTCCAATGAGTTAACCATAAGGAACTCAAGTCAACATCACAAATTTAATAGAATTGGTTTGTTGCAATGAATGCAAATGCTACTGAGTGGACTCAAATACATAGAGGTCTCTCAAATAGTCATCCTATAATCTATAAAAATGTGGGTTGGATTGACTCTTCTCATGGAGAAAATATTATAATTCCAATATTTCCTCATATTATTATATACAATTTAATTTATCTCGCATCTGTATTTGTATTGAAATGGGTTATTTTTCCCGGAAGAATGTAACACCCACAATTTTCTTTGCTCAAAATCAAAATAGAATTAATTAATTCAATAGGAAAAATTACGGTAAATTGTTTTTGTTTAAAAGAGTTTCGTAAGGATAAAATTTATTCATAATTTAATAAATTTCTTGAATTACGTCTTTCTACACAAGCTTATGGAAGTTGGAATTCTATTAACAATTAAATATTATTAATTTATTTACCAAACTAATTTTTGTTTTAAAGTCTCTGTTAAATTTATTTATCGATTAACAGCAGTTTCCAAATATTTTATAAGTATGTCCCATATAACACGCACAAAATCGATGTTGTAAAACCACATTAAACCTTAAATAATTATCTAGAAAGTTGCAAAACAATTTTTTTAGAAGATTACAACGGTGTCAAACCCTATAATACATTTAATTAATTCCTACCAATAATTTTCTACATTACAATGGATGGATCATGTCTAGATTAATAATTAAATATTTTTAATCCATTTCTAATGTCAATTTAATTACAATCCGCTAGAAAAGTGCCCATTAATTTTTTTACTTGGTTAAATAGTTTTCCCCTTCTTAAGATAACCCTAAAACCCGATTTATTAAACCCTTATGTTTAGTTACCTTAGTTTTCTTAAATTATTAGCCTTAATGTCCATTGAACCATTTACTAAAACACACTAGGAGAGTTACATAATTAACTTAACATACTAGGGTACTAAGTGGCCCCATTCACCCATTTTCACATACACTTAAATTATTTAAAAGCCCATAATATATATATTCTCACCTAACAATTGTAGGGTTGATTCTTAACCCTTGGATCAAATCAATTGTGGCCACTAGATCTTAGAGTTCTAACCTAACCCTAACCATCCTTATGAAATTTTACTAAACCTTTTTCCTTTCCCTAGCCTCCTCATTTGGTCTCTTTTCTTTTCTTTAATTTTCAAGTTGGAGGAGTGGAAGCCATGAAAGCAAGGAGGAAAGCCATGGAGGGATTCATTTGGATCTAGCTTAATTTAGTTTAGTTTAAGGATGTGTTATTGTAATGTATTTTATTTGTTTATCAGTAGAGGTTTCCACTATAAATGAGGAGTTATTATTTAGTTATTTCCATTCTTGAGTTCTTTATTTGGGAAAAACCCTATTTCTATTTAATCTATGAGATTTAATACATTTAAATTCCCATTCCAATATTGAGATTCTTAAAATAGTGTGTTTATACCCTTATGGTTTGCTAGTGATTTCCTTTTATGTTTTATAGGCTCAGATTTTAACAAAATCAAGTTCAAAGTTACACATTCGTGGAATTTTATTTTTTCATCGATAAAGTGTGAAAGCACCGACATGAGCAGCCGACAATACTATGACCATCGTCCTACCTAGGTGACAATTCATAAATCACCTCCCTTCCTAGGTAGTAGTTCAAAGACCACTACTCTACATAGGGCGGTGGTCCTATTCTTTAAAACCTAACCTTCATGTCATTAATTTTTCTAAAAACAAATATTACTAGGGTGATTTATAGTTTAACCTTAGCTTAAATTTATATGCCTAAAGACACTAGTTGAAAGGTTAAAACATTTATTCATTCCATGACTTAAATCACTAATTACATGGATTTTCTATTTCAATAGTACACAAGAAAACAACTACAAGAATACTTTTCCAATAAAATTGTTTTCAAGCTCAAATGAAGAAATGAAATTCCATCTATTTCTAAGTATCATTGCTTTCTTTTCCACAACAAGAATGTAATTCCTTCAACAAGTTAATTCACTATAACTTAGTGCATTTTTCCATTACAACTATAATCACTTATTCAAGAAAGCACAAACAACTATATTACATTCCAAATTTGCTAAGAATACATTCTTAATGATTTACAACTTCTAAGTTCTTCCTTCATTCTTACAATAATGCAACTCCTACAAGTAACAATGAACTTTCATTTTCTTTTGAGCATAACTCATTTTCTTACAATGGACAAATTTTTCTTTCCAAAATACATTACAAATTGATAATAAAAATACAATACAATTTTTCTTTAAAATTCAAGATTACTAGCCTTCCACCTTAAGTAAGAACTACAAGAAAAGTTTCTACAATGAAGGATTTCCTTTTTGAATTCTAAAAATTATCCAAGTCCCAAATCTTCAACAAGATCTCCACCATTTCTTTACTTCAATCACAACAACAAAAATGGGGAGTAGGAAACACTCTCCACCCAACCAATAATCCAATGAGGAGAAGAAGCTATCCTCCTCATTGGCCCCGAGCCCCAACCAAAGTACAATAAGAAATGAAGACAACCCATGGAAACTAACACAATGCTTCCACATCACAATACACAATTTCACAACCATTTAACACACATTAAAACATAAGATAAAAATCACAAGAATTCAACTTTCAAAATACACAAGGCTTGAAAACTCAAAGCCAATGGAGCAAGGAACTATGGGGAGATCACTTATGCCTCCTAATGGGATTAGGTGCCCACCTTAAAACCCTCCAAAACACAACTAAAAACCCTACACAACTCTTATGCCTCCTCAAGATCCCGTTATGCCTCGCATAGTCTCTTATGCCTCCCTACAATCTCTAATGTCTCCTCAAATGAACCAAGTAAGAAAAACAAATATTTTCTCATCAAATCTGGTGTAGCCAACCCAACTCCCTCCCAAACATGACCAAGACTATTTTTCCTCCCTACAATATAAAATCCCCATATCCTTCTCCTACACCATACTTAGGAATTCTACCCATGATCGCATAAAGCACATAAACTATTCACTTGCATGTAATACACACATATAAAAGAAAAAAGTAAAACAAGGTTAGTTCCTACCTTTCCATTGTAAGAACTTGATCAAAGAATCACACTCCAATATCCTTCAAGCACAATCCATCTTCAATAAGCTCCAAAACTTTGACAATAACTTTTAAAAACTCTAACTCCAAAAATACAAGTGCACAATAAAATGAATTAACCCCAAACAAACAAATAAAATTTCATATATAGAAAAAGAGAAGAGGAGGGTGAGGTTGCTCCATGTAGGATGCCACATCACTTATCCTCAACTCCACCTCAAAATTCAAACCTCAACCCCAAGGCACAATAAATTGGTGGTTGAGAGAAATGACAAACCTCTTACACACTCAACACAAACCCACACCCCCTAAGGACATAATTTTAAACCCATGTAATAAAAGTGCAATAAATGTCAACTTTTGCCTTACAAAACATGTAATGGTGTTTTGTTTTATCCACCAACCCAGAGGAATAGTTGGTAGATGAAATTAATAGGTGTGGAACAAGCTTAACTTGTCCCACAAGCCTCCAAAAATTGCCCTTAATCCCAAATCCGAATTTCCCAAGTAAGGTATGGTCTACAACACTCAAAGTCAAATACACTCAACTTAAATCACAATATGCAAAGGAATGAATACTCTAATAAATAGACCCTTTTTGACATCCCCAATTAACTTAATAAACATGATTAATCCACTTAATTAAGGCACATTAATCAACAATGATTAAATTAATTACATCACAAAATAAATCACATACTCCACAATAAATAAAAGAAAAGGGAAATAATTACACACATAGCCCATGGTCACATTTGGAGGTCATCCCCCCATGGGGACCCCTAAAATCTAATAAAAAAACATCAAACATTACACAAGTTTCCATGGTGACCATCATTGTATCCATCCAATATTCCGCTGTGGTTGGTCTCCTAACCCCCCTTTTTTGTTTTGATATAATTACCTACAAAATCACACAATACCTCCTTCGCCCTCATGGCTGCATTAAATACATAAAAGATAAATATATAGACATCCATCAATAAGCATCCTCATATAAATAAATCATAATTTAAACTAAACAACGCTATCATTTGTTTATAATTGTAACAACATAACAATTCAACCATTTCATCAATATCAATAAGATCACGAGATTAGTGAAAATGCTAAATCATAGTCAACAAGATGAGAATTCTAAATGTTAGTAATATATATACTAACAACACATCATCATCATCAATATAAAATATATCTCTGTGTATCTAGGAATCCACAAAAAAACATACTCACGAATAACAATCCATCAATAGTTAGAATAACTCTATCATCTAACATCTTTCTAAACAAAAATAATATGATAATATCCATGTCTATAGTCAAGAGTAATCAAAAGAAAAATATATGAAGTGTCGAAGAGGAGTGTGCACCACATCCCGCTCCTCTTAGAATCAAATTCCTTCTAGAATCAACTAAAATATGTGTGGAATCTAGGCTCCTAAAAATGTAGCATCCCCCATGTAGTAGCGGTCTTATCATACTGTCCCACTAGACTCACACTTGTTTAATCTCTCGGCCTCGAAGCCCCATGGTCATGCACTCTAAAATATGTACGAGATCTACCATCATCTACCCATTCTCCTACACCTACAATGTGGTACAATCCAATACATGAGAAGGATCTGGGATATATCTCCTAAAAAAAGATACATGGAACACATCATCACACACGAGAAAAGTTGGGTGGTAAGGCTAGAAAATAAGGTAAGGGAACGATTCACTACATGATCTCAAATGGGCCCAAAAATCTATGAGATAACTTAGATCCTTTTTCGTAATTTATAGGACTCTTATGAGGTCCGATACGAAAGAACACCTTTGAGCCCACCTCATAACTATGGTCAACTCTCTTTGATCTACATTCTTCTTCCGCCTATTTTATGCCTCTTGTAACCTTTATCGATCAAGAAAACAATCTGCTCCATTTCTGTAACATAGATAGCTCAATAGATACTCTTTCCTCAAGTCTATTCCAACTCAAAGGTGTCCTGCATTCCCTTTCATAAAGTTCTTGAAATGGTGTCATCGAAATAGAACCACTGAAACTCATTGTAGAAAACTCAACCAAGTATAAGTAATCCTCCCACCTTGACTGATGATCCATCACATAAAGCCGAAGCATGTCCTTTAAAATTTAATTAACCAAGTCCATCTTCCCATCTCTGTTTCATGATGATATGTTATACTAAAATTGAAAATTTTCCCAAGGGCCCACTTCATTGTAGTCTAGTTCAAAGTGATATGTATAAGGGATCGTAGTCACGATGATCTTGCATGGAATCTTATATAGTCTAACAATCTCATCCAAGTACACTCTTATTACTTGCACTATATGTATAGGTGATCTTCACCGAAGAAAAATGATCCACTTTTATCAATCCATCCACCATGACCATGATAGCATCATGGTTGTATCTCGACATCGATAGCCCTACTATTAAATCCATCGAAATGGTGTTCCATTTCCACTCACGTATAAAATTTGGGTAAAGAAGGCCAGTTGGATGTTGATGCTGTTAGAATATTTTAATATTGTGAACATTATTATTATTGTGCAAATAATGAGTTGGTGACAACTCGTAGAGATCTCTTAGAGAGATTCTAGGTTTGTTGAGTGAGAATAGGTATTGGGAGAGATAAGTGGGATGCTGAGTGATCATGAGAGAGATATGAGGGATAGAAGTTGGCTCACACTTTAAGGATGCCATTTACCTATATATGTATGTAATCCCTCCAGTTGTAATACATCTCGGAAGTTTTAAATAACAAAACTCCATTATTCTATTTCTGGTGTATTTTTCTTATTAAATCTGGTTCAAGCTCTATATTTGGTATCAGAGCTATATTCGTTCCTTGCATATTATGGAGTTCTAATGATTTTCTAGGGGCAGACATATTCCTCCATTGCCCCTGCAGATGGTGGCATTCTTTTGCAGGTTGCAGTTGCAGTTAAATTAAATAGAGGGTATTTCATTCATATTGTCTGATTTGCTGTGCATAGTAATTATCCCTGTCAGATATTCTTTTAAGCGCAATTATTATGAAGATTCATTGATCCTGAAGGAAACTGTACTCTATTGCGAGAAATCTGATTGGAAGGTATTATACCGTGGACATCACGCTGATCTATTCATCAACAATCATCTGTTCATGCATGTGGCACTGATCTGATCCCAAAATAGACGTTCTGCTTGGGACTGCATGCAAAATAGCGGTGAAAAATTGTGATCTGATCCCATGAAGTCTTCCACATGTTCATAAAGATAAAAAGTCATTCGGTGGGTCCAATTACCGTGCATAGGTGATCTCAATCAACATTTTGGATTGTCAAGCGGCAGCGGCATCTTCTAGATCCACAATAATCATTAGTTCTATACAGCTAGGACGTAACAGATCAAAAAGGATATCAATTTATTCGGATAGTGAGATTGAATCGCCATAATAGTGGGATTGAATCGCCATCATTCACGATAATAAGATAGAAGCGGATTTGGTGCCTGAACGTGACATATAATTTATCTCATGCTGATCTATCTCGCCAGATCGTGTGAACTCTGTGAATCCTATTCGGTGAACAAATTTCAATGCACATTCTGCAACCACGTGGAGGGAGTGTCTTCATCAGTTAAGTATTCGCCTAATTTCATCATTCAATGAAAGTCCCTCTAAAATAACTTCAAGGCATAGTCTATGATTTGGTTTTTGCATACGCATCAGAAATTCCTGAACGCAGCTCCACCTATCACGCCAACTCCTGCATCTATCAGTTGTTCCTGCTCAGTACGTAGAGTTCTGAAGATCTCTACTTTGAGAGCTTTGATCTAGTCGCTTAAACATATTATTGTAGTTGAGTGTGACTAAATTGTTTTAATGGTCAATTTGGAATTTGTAGATCAGTCACTTTAGAAAGTAATTAAATATTACTTTTTTAGCAATAGATTTTGATTTTATAGAGTCAAATAGTCTCTTGTTTAAAAATAATATTAAGTTGTTTTCAGTAAAAAGTGTCGTTATATTTGTAAGTGTTAAAAAGTCCAAAAAATTGAGTCTGTAGTCTTTATAAGGTCGATGCGAGTTTTTAACTTATTTAGTCGATATACAATAGGTTTGATATTTTTGAAGTCTTGAGTTATTTTTAGTGACTTTGAGAGTCATTAAAAATGTCAAAATAGGTGATTTTAGGGTATATGTTTGTTGTCATTCTATTGTCATCAAAATTGAGTCGAAAAGTTGTTAAAAAAAAAAATTTAAAAAAGAAAAGAAAAAGAAAAAGGACAAATGAGTGCATTTTCGGTGTAATCCGACACTCATTTTTAAGGAAAAATGCAAATGAAAACTGTTCCTGGCTTCGGGGCTCCGCCTCGACCCCGCCCTGTATCACGATAGGGAACGCGTATCGTCCTCGACTATACTTTTTGCTGAGTTAGCAGGGATATTCTGATGGAGGCTGGAGGCAACGGAGGCAGGAGGGCAATCGGCGACCTCTCGTCAGGCACCATCGACGAGGCCGCGGTATTGATTTGGTGGCCAAGTATTTCAGTTGTGTGTTTGATTCCATTATTGTGTGTTTTATAATAAGAACAGATGTCACATTCCTGTTCAGAATTGTATTTCCTTTTATAACCTCCTGATGTAAATATGTTATAGTAGAAAGAAGAAAACACAAGTACAAAGTCGGCATTATGATACTTGAAGAGGATGAACAGAGGTTCATGAGCAGGGGCTCGTACCTAGGACAGAGGTCCGTTATTGTCGAACAGGGGTTCGTATTGATGAACAGAGGTTCATGAACAGGGGTTCTTACCTTGGACTGAGGTCCATATGTGTACCAAGATCATGAGCAAACAGGGGTGTGCAAGCTGCAGAGAAAGTGTAACTATTCTTTTCTACATTGTTCACATTAGGGGAGTGTATGTGTGGAAATAATAATGTTAACAATAGGGGAGTGAATGTTAGGAATATTTTAATATTGTGAACATTATTATTATTGTGCAAATAATGAGTTGGTGACAACTCGTAGAGATCTCTTAGAGAGATTCTAGGTTTGTTGAGTGAGAATAGGTATTGGGAGAGATAAGTGGGATGCTGAGTGATCATGAGAGAGATATGAGGGATAGAAGTTGACTCCTTACTTTAAGGATGTCATTTACCTATATATGTATGTAATCCCTCCAGTGTAATACATCCCGGAAGTTTTCAATATCAAAACTCCATTATTCTATTTCCGGTGTATTTTTCTTATTAAATCTGGTTCAAGCTCTATAGATGCTTGGCCTTCACCCTCCGACACCGTAAACAATGTGAAAAAAACTTAGTGACATCCCTCTATAGACCTCTCCAATGGTATTGTTGTCTCAAGGTTACATGCATCTTATCCACCCCTGACATGTGATGAATAAGGTGTACAATGAGCCTCTACCAAGATATCATGTCTCAAACCTTCATTGCTAGGGACATAGATCTATCCTATGTGTCCGAGAAGTCAATCGACTCTAATGTAAGACCATCAAACTTCCCTTCAAGGGGTCTCTAAGACTCAATCTTTGATATAGATGTAAGGTAGAAACCGTTACTTGGAAGTTGTCACAAAATCCTACTCCGCAAATTTGTAGCCACCGAAGTATCCATAACCAAATGTCTCCATCTACTCAGAAAGCGCGAAAACAACATTCTCTTTCCCCTTCACATGCTCGATCTCCTTGTCATACTAGCATGACAACTTTATTCAACACCCCGACGAGCATTGATATTGATTGCATTGAGATTTTTTCTCTATCTCCTGTCCCAAAGGAAATGTATCCAATGCACCAAAACACGCACCACCGCTACAAGCTCAAGGTCATGACTAGGATAATTAATCACAATATCCTTGAGTTTGTGAGACTCAAACACAACTACATGGCCATCTTGCATAAATACACCTCTTAATCCTCCCAAGGAAGCATCAATACACACAAATAAATCCCTTTGAGGGTTTAGCACAACAAGAATCGATGTTGATGTAAGGCATCCCTTCAGTGTACTGAATTTCTACTATAATCCATTGGACCAAACAAAAATCTTCCCTTTCTGTTGAAGGGAAGTGATGGGGTGCGTAATCCTAGAAAATTCTTGAAAAAAGTTGCTGTAATAACCTACCAAACCCATGAAACTACGCACCTTGGTCACATTGGTTGGCATGGGATAATCCATAATAGCTCTAATCTTGGAAGGATTGATGGTGATACCTTCCCTAGAAATGATGTGACCCAAGTATTACACCTTTGACTAAAAGAATGCACACTTCTCTAGGTTCCCATAAAGTTGATGCTCTCTAAGACACTCGTAGAACCTGTCAAGGTGCTCCTCGTGCTCCTCATGCATGTGTGAGTAAATCAAAATTTCATCAAGAAATATGAGCATGAAGCAGATCTAAAATTTTCCATAATACCCCATTCATCAAACTCATGAATATTGTGGGGGAATTCGTCAGACCAAAAGGCACTACTATGAACTCGTAGTGGCCATATCTCATATGAAAGGTTGTCTTATTAATATCTTCATCTGTGATCCTCAATTGATGGTATCCAAAATTAAGATCTATCTAGGAAAATACTATTTTCTCCTTTATCGGATTAAATAAATCATCAATACATGGAAGGAGGTAATGATGCTTGATCATTACTTTGTTCAAATGATGATAATCGATACACAATCCCAAAGATATGTCCTTCTTCTTTACAAAAAAACTAGTACACCACAAGGGGATTGTTAGTGCGAATTCACAACACCCCGGATGATGATCAGATTTCTAGTTTGATCATACTAGCATCCAAAGGTGTGATTGCACAATATGGAATGCTTTCTCCAAGTGTGGGACTCGCAAAAATGAGAAAGGAATCTCCAGAGAAGGATGGTTCCCATTCCAAAACTACCCGCCACAAGCTATTCCAAAGGTGCAAGCTAATCTAATCCTAATCTAACCGCAAGCAAGGAGATAGAGAGAGAGAGAAAAGGGAAAAACAAGGCCTACACTAAAACGGTGATACACCGTAGAAGGAAAATGTTGAACATCTATCAAAACTCGCATGCATGGAACAAGGAGAGGTGAGCAATGGGAAGGATGGACAGATGCATCACAGGCCCAAGGATAGATTTCACACAGAAAATGTCCCAAAACTCCATGAACACAACTCCAAACCTGTAATGAGTATTAAAACATGCACAAATACTTTCAATGAAGAGAGGAAAGAAGAAAGACAAGCAAAGAACGAGCAAGGATGGACAGATGCATCACGAAACATGTTTTTGTTGCTTCAGAAGTTTGCACAGAACATCATTTTAATGGTAAAAGGAAAAAACACCATTACAGAGTAGGGGAGGAGGTTTGAACTCCATTTTCAACCCTAGGAAAGAAAAGAAGGGCGGATGAGCTGAAAAGATGAACCACCCCTTTAAAAATGAGCCAAATCTGGCTTTTTACAATGCATGGGTCGAGCCCAGGAGAGAGAAAATGTGAAAAAACATGGGAGCCATTCCTCATTGAATGCAGATGCATTAAAATAGCATGGGCATCCTTACAGACCCATTCTCTAACATTTTTGGCCGTGCTGGAGAAGAATGCGACCCATTTCGCATTAAAACTGGTTGTTGAAACGTGCCATTACCACGTGCCAGAGATGTTTCTTGATTTTATCTCTCCAACCTGAACCAAAATGCAAGATTGACCCCGAATAATGTAGAGAATTTCACCATCTTTCCATTTATATAAAGAACATGAAAATCGAGCTCGGATCGAAAGATATGGCGATTTGAATATTTAGGGCAAAAAAAGGCCAAAACGGATCGGCGGGAAAATATTTGAATTTTTTCCGCTTCTCCGCCACTGATGACACGTGTCGATCTCGATTCATCCGTGGGCCCATCCTTTGAAAATTTCTTTCAGGCCCTTCCTTAATTTCTTGCCACTTGGACACGTGGCACTATTTTATTGGCTCGGGCCTGAGGGGCGCACTTTGTCCTTCGAAAATTTGGTATTTTTCACTTTGGGAAAATTTTCCCATTTCTCCCCATGCTCCACCACTCAAGTGCCACATGGCATGATTTCATTGGATGCGGGCCCTTCCTAACCATTTCCCTTTGTTTTTGCCTTTGGAAAAATTTTCAAAAATTTCTCCGGCCAATGAGGTGAAGACACGTGGCGAGATTTGATTCGTTGGTGGCTCTTTCGGCTTTTAAGCATCCCATGCGTCCTCGCATACTTCTCGCCCGGATGTCCCAAATGAAAATCTCCTACTTCAACCGATTTGGGATTCCTTGTCCCTCATGGTGAAGACATGTGGCAAGATTCCATTCACTCTCACTCTTTTGGCTTTTCGCATCCCACGCATCCTCGATGTCCCAATTGTCCTGCATTTAAAGTCCCCTGTTTCGGCCGAATCAGCCGGTTCACGTCCTCCGCGTACTTTTGGCCCGGATGTCCCAAACTGTCTAGGACAAATATCTCCGAACCGCCTGAAATGGACCGACTTGCGCCAAACCGGCCGATCCGCGTCCCGCGCGTACTTTTGTCCCAACTGTCCCAAACCGAGTGAAACAAAAGACTTAGGAAATTTTTTCCCTCCTTCTGCCAATTTGAATTTTTGCGCCCCACGCGCCTCGATGTTCCAACTGCTCCAATTGTTGTTAAGCGGACCGCCAAAGCAGCCTTTTCCGATTCGCGCCCGACGTCCCAACTGTCCCGCAAACCACCTGGACTAGGACTTAGCTGATTTTCTTCATTTTTCGGCCCAAGCTTGGTACAACGAACCTCAGTACAACTCGAACCCTTCAGACCTGAAATTCCTTAACAAAGTCCTGCAACCTTATTTTTGCATTTCTTCCATTTTATCAACTCCGTGATTCCTTCTTGGATGGGAGAGTTAGAAAAAGGCCAAGGGGACCCCGAAAAACATGATTTTGGGCCTTGAATCAATCTACTTTCTCGACTAAATAATCTGATGCATGTTATCAAAATTACCCTGGGGTTGAATTTTGGATAACAATTTGGCAACTTCGCTGGGGTCATCTGTGTGCCGGATGAAGTTACCAGCTTCCCAAGCATCCATTGGGCATGGAGTCATGAGTTATAACCTGGAAATTGATATGAACTTTGAAAACCTCCTCTCGAGCCACTTGAAACCCACCGAAATGGACTCATGCCACTCAAATGGACTGCAAGAGCAAAACCAGCACCACAAAAACTATGTACAAAACTAAAAATCATACATGCTCCAAATGGAACATGCAGAGTGTGCACAAGCACTTCTTCTCGCTAAAGCAAACCTACCTACTCTATTCTAACTAGAAGAAAAGGCAAGCTAAACAAACCCTACAATTGGTTGTGAGAAATAGCTTCCCTTTCTCAAAAGTGGCAGCCATGCAATTGATTTGGCATTGAACATGGCTGGTTGGATGGATGGAAAATCAACAAGAAGCTGGTCTTCCACCCAAATCATCAAGGTATCAGCTGAAGGAAAATTCAATACCTCTTTTAGTTGCTCTGCATTTGATTAAGAGGTATGATAGCTGATCCTTGGTACTTTGTAGCTCACCCTCATGCTCAGAAGCAAGCATGACTGGTTGTGACTTCTCCTTTGGCTCCAATAAAGCCAAATACCTGATTGGGCAAGGTATGGTCTGTTTGATATGCCCATAGCTCTGATTTTCAACTCCAAAAATGGAGTCTTCTTGTAGACCTTCTTGAATGGATGGTGTGGAAGCAATGGTAGAATCTTTGTGCCCTTTCTCTTCCTCCAATGAAGGACATGAAAGATTAAAATCTTCCAATCTTGGTTCCAAAGAGCTGTTATAAGATGCAGGTTGCTGCAAATGAATGTTCTCCTTCATGATAGCAGACTCAAGTGTTTGGAATGTGGATGACGAAAGAGAGAATGGTGGAAACTCAACCGGCTCTTCTCCATCAAAACAGTCCTCCAAATCTGACAGATAAACTACCTCATGGTTATCCTGCTGCAAATGCTCCACTTCCTCCATGGTGTCTTCTTGATCTGTAACTTGACCACCATGGTTTCTTTCACCCTCCAACATTGAGTTTGAGAGATCAAACTCCTCTTCAATACTAGAACTTGAGAGAGGTGAAGTAGAAAGAAGAACTGAAGGTTCTCCTGTAGCCTACTTTGTGCTCAAAGCCCTTGGATCTGCAATTTTCTCCTCCACAACTAGAATGTGCTCCTCTTCTTTTGGATTTGGAGCAGCTTCTCCTTTCTCTACTACTTGAAGACAATTTTTCTCTTGATAGAACTCTTCTTCTAGCACGAAGTTTTTCAAGTCAAACTCTTCAATCTGCTGCTCTAGAGGACAAGTTGGGACTGTAAGATCTTCTTCTGAGCTTTCTTCCTTTATGGCTGATTGTGTAACTTGAATTGAATCAGCATTCCCTTCAAATAGAGTGCCAACATGGACACTACTTTCTAAGAAAACTGATCCGCTGATCTCGCTTCTTCTTTTTCTCTTCTTCTCACTGCCACAAAATCAGTCCCGACCACCATTTGTTCTCTAACTCCAACCTCTTCTAAAGGCTTAACCATCAAGGGAATCTTTGTCATCCCAAATTTAAGAGCCCAAACCCTCAAGTTTTCTATCATTTCTTTTCTGTTGGGCTCCTCTTCTTGCTGTCCTTCATGGCCGATTTTTGCAATTTCTTCTTCCCCACATGGAATTGGGAATGCAAGAGGAGGGATGGGTTGTAACTCAATTGATTTGGAAATTTTTTGTGGTGGTAGAGGAGGTGAAACCTCTTGTTTCTTTGGGGAGAGTGTATTTATTTTAGCTCTTGTGGAGGGGATGACTGTTTGGAAGGAAAAAGGAAAGAAGAATTGAGGTGTGGTGGAAGACTGAGAGGTGGAGACATGGGATCAACATTTGGGACAACAGATGGGGAGTTTAGAATTTGCAATTCCAAATGAGATGATGCTGCTTGAGTAATGGGAAGAGAAAAACCAGATGATGGTGTAGAACTTACCCATTGACAAGGTTGTTCAACAACAAGTGTATAGGCCTCTATTTCTGCTGTCCATTGTGCAAGTTGGGGCAGCATCTTCATCATGAAGTCCAGCTTCTCCTGAGGGCTGAAGTGTCTTGAAAAGGGCCTCCCCATGGACAAGGAGTCCTGCAACCAATTCTGAAAGCTCTCATTTGAGCTGTTGCTCTAGACTGCACCATCTTTACCTCCATCTTTTGGATTTTCTCCAATAGACCAACGCATCTTGCATCTGATTGTCTTCATTATATGCATACTCTTGCTCTTGGAAAGCTCCATAGCCAAACTGATTTTGGCATTGCTGCTCATATGGGTATGCATGTTGATTTTGAATTTGTTCAAAATGCTGATTTGGAGGATTTAAAAAACATGTTGGAGGTGGGAAACATTGTTGCTGTTGTTGAAAATGTGAATTCCATGATGGAAATGAAGTCATGATTGCACAACTTCATGGAATGGAAAAGAATGAAAGGGATGGAAAGAAGGATGGATGAAAAAAAAGTCTCATGCAACTTCGAAATGGGTCATTGATCGATGGAGTCACCAGATGTGTTTGCAAGTGCCTCCAAAGGCTGAAATCTTCACAAGAACACACCAACCTCGCAAAAGATGAAGTGTAAGACCTCTAAGCTCCCACCAAAAGTGCCAAAACTGTAGTGTGAATTCACAAAGACCCTTGGATGTTGATCAGATTTCTAGTTTGATCATACTAGCATCCAAAGTGTGATTGCACAACATGGAATCATTTCTCCAAGTTTGCGACTTGCAAAAATGAGAAAGGAATCTCCAAAGAAGGCTCGGTTCCTATTCCTAAACTACCCGCCACAAGCTATTCCAGTCACAGTGGAAGGTAATCTAATCCTAATCTAACCATGCCAAGGAGACACAGAGAGAGAGAAAAAAGGGAAAAATAGAGCCTACACTAAAACGGTGATACACTAGAGAAGGAAAATGTTGAACATCTATCAAAACTGCCATGGAACAAGGAGAGGTGAGCAATGGGAAGGATGGACAGATGCATCACAGGCCCAAGGATAGATTTCACACATAAAATGTCCCAAAATTCCATGAACACAGCTCTAAACCTGTAATGAGTATTAAAACATGCACAAATACTTTCAATGAAGAGAGGCAAGAAGAAAGACAAGCAAAGAACGAGCAAGGATTGACAGATGCATCACGAAACACGTTTTTGTTGCTTTAAGTTTGACAACATCATTTTAATGGTAAAAGGAAAAATTCCATTACAGAGTAGGGGAGGAGGTTCAAACTCAATTTTCAACCCTAGGGAAGAAAAGAAGGGAGGGCAGACTGAAAAGATGAACCACCTTTAAAAATGAGCCAAATCTGGCTTTTTACAATGCATGGGTCGAGCCTAGGAGAGAGAAAACATGAAAAAACATGGGAGCCATTCCTCATTGAATGCATATGCATTAAAACAGCATGGGCATCCTTACAAACCCATGCCCTGACATTTTTGTCTCTGTATTGAGAAGAATGCGACCCATTTCGCATTAAACCGGTTGTTAAAACGTTAGTTCTAGCCATTACCACACGCCGTAGACGCTTTCTTGATTTTACCTCTCAAAACTGAACCAAAATGTAAGATTGACCCTGAAATCATGTAGGTAATTTCACCATCTTTCCATTGATATAAATAACGCCAAAATCCGAGCTCTAGATCGAAAGATATGGTGATTTGAAGATTTAGGGCAAAAACAAGCCAAAACGGATCGGGCATGGAAAATATTTGAATTTTTTTCCGCACTCGCCACTGGATGACACGTGTCGCTTTGATTCATCCATGGGCCCATCCTTTGAAAATTTATTTTGGGCCCTTCCTTAATTTCTTGCCACTTGGACACGTGGCACTATTTTATTGGCTCGGGCCTGAGGGGCGCACTTTGTCCTTCGAAAATTTGGTATTTTTCACTTTGGGAAAATTTTCCCATTTCTCCCCACGCTCCGCCACTCAAGTGCCACATGGCACGATTTCATTGGACGCGGGCCCTTCCTGACCATTTCCCTTTTGTTTTTGCCTTTGGAAAAAAATTCAAAATTTTCCCGCCGGGCCGATGAGGTGAAGACACGTGGTGAGATTTGATTCGTTGGTGGCTCTTTCAGCTTTTCACGTCCCACGCGTCCCTCGCGTACTTCAGTCCGCCATGTCCCAAACAAAATATCTCCTACTTCGGTCGATTCGGGATTCCTTGTCCCTCTTTGCGTTGAAGACACATGGCGAGATTCCATTCACTCTCGGCTCTTTCGGCTTTTTGCATCCCCACGCGTCCTAACGTCCCAATCCGTCCCTGCATGAAAGTCCCCTATTTCAGCCGAATCGGCCGGTTCGCATCCTCTCGCATACTTTTGGGTCGATGTCCTGCATCATCCTGAGACAAATATCCCCGAACCGCCCGAAATGGACCGACTTGCGCCAAACCGGCCGATCCGCATCCCGCGCGTACTTTTGTCCCAACTGTCCCAAACCGAGTGAAACAAAAGACTTAGGTAATTTTTTTCCTCCTTTGCCGATTCGAATTTTCGCATCCCACGCGTCCTCGATGTTCCAACTATTCCACCGTTTGCAGCAGACCACCCGGCGGCTTTTCCCGATTCACGCCCGACATCCCAACTATCCCGCAGACCGCCTGGACTAGGACTTAGCCAATTTTCTTCATTTTTCAGCCCTAAGCTTGGTACAACGAACCTCAGTATGACCCAAACCCTTCAGACCCGAAATGCCTTAACACAGTCCTGCAACCTTATTTTTTGCATTTCTTCCATTTTATCAACCTGTTGGGATTCCTTCTTGGATGGGAGAGTTAGAAAAAGGCCGAGGGGACCCCGAAAAACATGATTTTGGGCCTTGAATCAATCTACTTGCTCGGGACTGAATAATCTGATGCATGTTATCAAAATTACCCTGGGGGGTGAATTTTGGATAACAGGATATGCCAGATGGATTAGACATTTCTTTATAAGACCCTCTAGTAAATTGAGCTCGTAGATCTCGGGGGGTTGTCATCTTATATGATGCTTGTGAGATAGGATATTCTCTTAGAATCAAATCAATGTGAAACTCTATCTCACATGGGGTAGGTATCCCTGGAAGATCCCCTATAAAAACATCTGAAATCTCCTCAAGATATGATGATCATCAATTAACGACCGACTAGACTCATCCTCTTATATGTCACTAATCGTGATAGCATACCCATGGTAGCTTTGTCCCGTATATTGTTTAAGCTGCATAACATGATATGGTGCGAATAGAGGTAGGTATCCTAACTTCCACTATCACTATCTCCACTCACAAATAATTTTCTCAAGATATTATCTTATTGTAACAATCAACTCTAGATCTATGTGCAAATAGCCAATCCATTCTAAAAATAAGCCCATAGAACCCAACATAGGGATAGAAATATCCAAGGTCATGGAAAACGTGAGGTGATAATTTAGCCTATAGTGTATGTCACTATAAGATAGGTGATGAAGGTTTATGAAGTTTACGGGAGTAGTATGGATAGTGGACATGGTGATTAAACACTAAGTGTAGACCACTACATGATGAGTAATAATAAGGCTGTTATTTAGCCTAAAGTGTATACCACTACGTGATGAATGAGGTGAGGGTGGTGATTTATCCTAAAGTGTATACCACTAAGTGATGAGTGAGAGTAAGGTGGTGATTTAGCCTAAAGCGTATATCACTAAGTGATGAGTAGGATAAATGATGATAGAATGTTGTAGAAGAGGATAATAGAATAGATAATGATCAGATGTAAGAGGATATTGAGACATTGATGAAGGGAGTGGTGATATAACTAAAGGCTTATACAACTATGCACTCGATTCAAGGCATGATAGTTTAATGGAGTGATTTGGAATTATGGAAGGTATAAGATGATATAATACGAGATGAGAGAATGTCATAGATGATCTAGAAGTGATGAAAGCACTAGTGATTTAACCTAAGGTGTATACAACTATGTGATGATAGATGTGAGTGACGATATACCCTAGAGCTTTTTTCACTAGTGTGATTAATGTGTTTTGATGACATGTCGCATGTAGGGAAGGTCCATTTCACTATTAAACCCTCAAAGCACTCAATTATGGAGCAAGGAAATAGAGTGCGCTATAGGGTAGTGAGTGCAACAAGTAGAAGAATTTAGTGTGGGTAAGAAGATGGTGAATATAGTGTTTGGATTCTTCATGAATGTAGAAAGTGTGATGCTAGGTGTAGATAAAATATACTGTGGTGATAGGTAAAGCTAGACCGATGGATAATGTGACCTGGAGTAGATATGGAATGTGTGGATGTAAATATAAAATAGCCTCATATATGATGATTACTATCAGATCGTATGAGATAGCTGATGTAGCAATGATGAAGATATTAGGTATGTATATAGGATAGGGTATTATATGTGGTGTGTGGGGTTTAATATAATGGTAATCCCTTAATAGTCCAATGTGAACTAAAGCACAAGAGTGTGCCATCGAGTTTCGAGGGTGCTAGAATGTGTGAGATAAAATAGAAGATGGATGTAAGATTATACAAGTATGCTAGAAGAGAGAATGAGGGGGAGATATATATTATGTGATGCCCCATGAAGTGTGTCAAATGGAGGGGTCAACCATTAAGGTTTGGAGATGGAGGTTCACCGAATTTCACCGGGATGACACCTGTAGAACAATGTCAAGAAAAGGTGGTATGTTAGACATACACCGTGTAGGGGAATGTAGCTAATAAGCATGTGATGGGTGTATGTAAGACTAATGTCAAGGTGTAGTAAAGTCTGTGGGTGATGGAAAGTGAGGAAGGATCTTGTGTGTAGAAGTAGATGATCAATGTGGAATAAATAAAGGTGGTGATTGTCAACGGGAGGTAGTAAGAGTGAATCCTAGGAATGGGCCTATGATAGTGTGTAGGAATAATATAATGGAGTGGGCATGCAGACGTAGGTTCATATGGTGGGGTCCGAATACGATGTTATGTAGGTTACGTCAAAGGGGCTAGGTGATAGATAGGAGGAGGTTCAAGAGTAAAAACTAGCAGATGATGGAGTTGAAGATGTAAGAGGCATGTCATCAATAGAGAAAACTTTATCGTCATAAATAAACTTAAAGCACAAATTATTGATGGAAATGATGGCTTGTGATTTTGGATCCAACTAAGACTCGAGAAGTAAATCACATCCTTTGATGGTTTAAATGATAAGGTAGGGATGGGAAAATTGAGAGCACCGATCATGACATTTAACTTAGTGACTACATAGAACCTCTTGAATGGGTAGTAATGTAAAAAGGATAGGGACATGTGCTAATGGGAGAAGAATGTAAAAAGGATAGGGACATGTGCTAATGGGAGAAGATGTCTCTACCTTAGTATTGGGTGATACCTGGTCAACCGATAGATTCCTCGTATATATAAGTGGTCGAGAGAAAAACGTAGCGTGATAATAAGCATCAAGGAATGATATGATTGGTTTGGGAATAATAGTGTGACCAATAAGAAAGTCATGAGATCCAGGGAAATGATGAATCAACTTGTTTAATATTGTGCTTGAGTAGGGTTTATTAAAGATTTGGAATTTGTCTTGAATGAGATGTCGGAGCTTAAAACATAAATCAATGGAATGCACAACACATCAATGATAATAGAAATAGGAATGGTTTTCAAAGTTACACTCTTTGGGGTAGGAGAGGTTGAGTTGTAAAGGTGGTGGAAAAGTAATAAGACTACTATTGATGAGTTGTGGTAGTAAGACACTTATTAGGGTAATATGTTTAGTAAAATAATGACAATACGATTGTGGGTATAATACGCTAACCATGGAGTCTATATTAAGAGCAAAGTCAGAGTCGTTAGATTTATGCATGAGAGCCTTGAAGAGGTATTTGGTTGTCGTAGGTGGAGGAAGGAGGGACATCCGTATTTTATCTTGCCTATAAAGACAAGCTTGGTTTGACAAAATTTGAGAGCATGAAAAAGTTTCTCAAATGAAAGGAAATTTTGTAAAAGCATGGCATTTTGGAGACGTTAGATAATGTGGATAAATATATCCTAGAGCTCGGAATTGGCAAGAGGATTAGTCATCTTAGCTAGGTTGTTTTTGTAACACAAAACATAGTCGATAAATGTTCCTTTGGTGCTGTTTTTGACCTATGCTAGATGAGCATAAGAAATTGTAGAACCAATATTGATATAAAATTGGTAAGAAAGGCATCAACTAGGTAAGTGAAGGAGACCACCAAATGAATGGGTAGGTCATAAAACTAGTGCATCACATAGTCCTGTAGACTACACAGAAACAACTTAGTGAGGATAGTATGATCATCAACGTAGTCTAGGTAGGCCCCGTCAAAAGCACATATATGTTCTTGTGGATCACCATGGCCTTTGAAAATGGGTAGTTTGGGAGAGATGAAATTAGTTGAAAATGCATAAGCAAAGATGGATGGCACAAATGGAGAATGCAACAAGGAGGTGGATTCAAGTGAAAAACATCCATTAGTGGTGGCAACTTGTAACTAGTGGATTTGCTTATGAATAGCTTTGTATAATTATGAAAATTCAAGGGTATTAGAGATGGAACCAAATGGACCGTTTGAGGCACCTTGGTAAGTGGGAGAGATAATAGTTATTATAGGAGGAGTAGAAATAGAAACAGGTGTTATAGATACCATAGGGGTGAAGAAAATGGGCACGAATACTTCATGATCTTGATTATAATCTTGTAAGGCACGTAAAACATGAGGGAGATGGGTGGGGTTCTCACGTAGAGCTTGGTGAAAATCTGTTATAGCATCAAGGTAGTCTTGATCAATGTTAATATCTTCGTCATAGAATTTTTCACTAACCACGGTTTATATTTCACGTAGAGGAACCTGGGTAGAGGTTTCTAAAGGGTTTTGAGAAACTTAGCTAATACATTAAGATTCATTTCACTCATTCATTAACAAGCTCAAATATTACAGGGCACTTGCTAATGGAGCTACCAAAACAAGCTTCAGATATTTAATATAAGAAAACCCAACAAATCTAGAAACAAAAATTTGAGAATGTCTTAGTTTTACAATGATCAAAGGGAAATGATATCTTATTCACAAGCCATTCAGGCTCCAGAAGTAAAAGTTTGAAACATAGCATTGATGTGTTCATTTACTACTAGGAAGCAATTTACAGTTATGAAATAAACACTTAGTTTTAATTATATGAATTCATTCAAGCATCAACTACAAATATATTCGGAAGTATCTTTCCAATCTGCATGATCGGTTGCAAATTATGCTTTATAAATATAGTGATAGAGCTCTATAAGGGTTAATGGTAGACCATTCATTATACAAAGTAATGTAAGAACAACGGAGTCAAGATCAAATTTTGTAAGCAATAGCATGCCTATATTAGCATAATAGAAATTTATTTTACCAACTCATGACAATCATTAAACAATAAAAACAAATTTTAAGAGAAACATCTCAATGAAATTGATGAAAACATAGAAATGAAACATGAGAATGCTAGAGTTTATGTAATTCAAAATGCATAGTAATGGAGAACATCAAGAACAGAGGACCCAACAATTAAAGTATAGATTAATGAGAACATTCTATTTTCCATGGCCATGAAGATTTTCATACTTTTCAGAGGAAATCAGAAAAAATGGAGCATGAACTCACCTGTTGGGGGTGAAAATTGATAAAACCTTGTAAGGAAGTTTTTTAATCGAACACCCAAAAGTAGTTTCATGTGTTATAGTGTCAGGATATAATGAAAATGACAAATGCAAAATACTTTCAGTATAGAATCGAGATAAATAGGAAAACAAATGTTTAAGTCACAAAGTTTGAAGAAGAGGATTTTCAGCTTATCATCAACATCATATGTTCTCAATTTGTAAAGTAAACGGATTAAGATGCAAAGCCCAGTGAAGGAAGAGTTTGGAAATAGAGTTTAATGATGGAAAATTCATAGATCAACCAGTAATGAAGCAAATGTACAAGATTTGAGCCAGATTCGGCTTCTCAGTAACAAAGGTGAACTACAAATACTTATGCAGAGCTTTAAAAACCTCCAATGGCCATCGAATGAAATTTTGGAAAGTTTGTATGGCTCGCAAAGAGCCAATGGATAATAATGCAAATGATTAGGGTTTGGCATGTTTTACCTACCCAGCTCACCTGAGTTAAGCCAACCTCAACTTGGATTTAAAAATGTACCAACATGTCAAAAATACAGAAACTGTAACCTTACCACGACTAGATGCCACCAACATATAAATTAAGGGTCAAACCATCATGAAGGAGGGGGACCAGGTCCCAAATTATCATCATTTATTTTTAGCTTAGCATAAGACTATAGTCTATACAATGATAACCTAAAAATGTCGAATGATTATTCCAAACAAAATTATTGCCTTAGACCTTAAGGATTTGTTTTTTCAAAGCTTAGTGCCATGATTTATAATTAAAGGGGAGCAAATCATGATTGATATGTGTCATGCAAAATCAAAATAGTGACCTTATTATTAATCAAATGTATGCAACTTCAAAATGAGAAGAATATTACTTGTGCACATGAGTAGGTGGCCCTTTCACAAGAGGACATAATTATGCATTCACAAAAGACAATAAAAGTGTCACATTAGTGAATGAGGCCACAATATGATTTTTTAATCATCAACTATAGGAAAAACTGGCATGCACCCACTAAAGGTAACTTGCACAAGAAGGAAAGGTTAAAAATAACATTCTATTTATTCACCCAAATACCTTAATCTTTCCAAAGTGACCGTACTATTCATGCAGGAGTCAAATCAGTTTGACTTGGATTATTCTTGGAGAAATTAAGATTATTTTTACATTGTAACAACCTTGCATGTTTATTTTTAGTCCCTTTATTATTAAAATCAATTTAAGGGCTATTAATATCATGCAAGCACTAGTTAGACTATAGTCTATTTTTAGGGGGTTGGGTGAATAATTTTTTCTATATATTGTGTGCATAGGAAAATTACAAAGGGAGGGATCTTTTTAGAGATGAGACCATTGTGCAGTTTCCTTATTTGAGAATCAAGACATTTCCTTTCCCATTTTTACAAATTTGTGTATGTATGTAGTTTATTCTTGCGAATTTTATTCCCTTAATTTTATTCTCGCTTGCTTAGATTATTTTACCTTACTATAAATTCGTGTTTTCTATTAGTTTTAGTGTGCAAAGATATATAAGGTCATTGTGTGAGAAATAACCCAATAGTAAAATTTTTCCTCGCAATAAGTCAAACCCATTAGTTCACAATTTATTATGAATATATATCTGAAAAGTTTCCTAATATTTTTGGTGTATCACCCTATTTCATTTAGGTTTTAGCCATATTTTTACCCTTAAATCTGAAGTTAATTACTTTTAGGATACATCAATAAGGAACTCAAATTGTAATCATGGAGATTCACATAAACATATGGATAGAAGAAGCCCCGACGTGTTTTATTATATCTACTTTTAACACCTATTATCCCTCAACACAGGGTGTACTTCTAAGATATAAAAATTATAAAAATAATTATTCTTCTCTCGGATGCTAACTTTAAATGGAAGGTTTGTTGGTATCCAAATTGATTCTCCTCTCGAGGGATGAGAAGTATCAAAAACTCGGCAGATGCTTAGAGACAAAACATCATGATATAAGTCGCTTTTGGAGTCACTGAGGGGATTCAACCGACTCGCTTTTTCACTCAAAAGTTTAAGAAATGGATAACACCTTATCAAGGTTTTGATCTACCCTCATTACTTTACATCAGGTCTTTAGCCAAGGTGAGAGGACCTATTCTCAGAACCCGTGTTGGTGAAGGATATAAAGAGATCCTTCTTTGCACAATTTTCATGAAAACCTTGACAAAATATGATCAATACAACACAATATAACTCTCATGAGTTGTCACAATAGAGAGTGGAGATGTTTTGTAGACAAAGTTCGGGTTACTAAATACAATAATGGAAACCTAATTGACTCTACATATTTTGGTGGTAAAATTTGTTAAATCTTTTAGATACACATTACAAACAAGGGTAGTTCATGTAGGATTTATCATTTGAGAAGGTTTTGTGGGAAGTTAAGAAAGATAAAGTTGATTATAGTAAATATTTGAGAACCTTTATAAATATTGGCAAACTCATAGACAAAATGCTTCAAAATAGCTTAAATGTTCCTTCAACTAGAAGTTGTGTATGAGTGGAGGCCTAGAGATACACAGCTTTCATACACTCTTCAAGAATTCAACATAAAGGCTCATGTTCAAGACTCAATTAAACGTTGAAATTCCCGATTCTCACATCTAAGATACAATCATAGAATTATAAACAATCTTTGTCAACCTAGTGAAAGTAAAGTTATATTAAATTGTTTATTTCATTACAAGATGAAAGATCTTCTCATAATTAAATTGCAAAATGCCAAAATACTACCACATGGATAAGATCTTTTGTGATTCAAAAGGATTTCAAAAAAATATTGCATGAACAGAAAAAGAAAGACTATTTGAAAACATTCTAAAATAAGAGAAAACATAATTGTTCTCATGATTAATAGAGATTAATTTAAAGGTTCATTCGACTCATCACAGGAGTGTTTCTTTGATAATCTCGCACATTGTCAATGGTCAGACTTGTAACCATCTTAAAGTGATTAAATCTAAAACACAAGAAAATAAACAGGTTTCTTAGATGGTCTCTCGAGAACATGGTTTTTTTCAAACTTTCTCAAAAAAATTAACTCCCTATGCAAGATTATTCCCAATCTATTCATACAATTTCACTCGCTCACTCATCCAAAATTTTCCCCCAAAATTCAAAGTCTTTAAGAGAGTATTCCTCTTTACAACATACCATTTAATCATATTTATTCCCTTGAAAATATCTTAATTTTTGTTGCTTTAGGTGGATAAATAATGAAATGATCATGTTTCTCAATTCCTCAACTATGACCTGGATGGCATGTCATAACTCCTTACATGATCTTTTTAATCATTATTTTATTCTTTCATGTAAGAAACCCCTTTTAATAATTCTCAAGTGGCTCCATATGTCTTGATCTAACAAGCAATCTTTTTAGCTTTAAGAATACACCTTGAAGAATAGATGCCTCGCATTCATGCCTCTCAAGAAACAGCTTCGCATGGAATATACCACATATCTATGTCTTTGTAAATCAGAGTCGGCCAAGTGTAAGGAGGAGCCAAGTGGGAAGCCTCCACGTGTCTCCTTAGCAAGATAACTACAAATGTGAATTCTAGAGGCAGGTTACCACACAAGTGTGGGCCCTCCACGTGTTCGAACCCAAGAGAGTTACATTGGTCACCAAACGTCCGAGCATGGGAAGGTCTAGTGGAAGCTTCCACATGTCTGTTTGGCGCAACTTCAAAGATGAAGTCTAGAGGTGGGACTCGAATGAGTGCAGTTTCTCCACATGCCTTGGGCCTAAGAAATTTTCCTTGGCTACTGAAAAGTCTCGCATAAAGAGGATCCAACAAAAGCCTCCATGTGTCTCTTCAAATAGCACTTTTGATATGGTGCCTAAAAGTGGAGACCCAAAACAAGTGCGGGATATCCACGTGTTTTAGGCCCTAATAGTTGTACCATCCATTGAAAAAGTTTAAAACCAAGTGGAAGGTGCCATGTGCCTATGGTCCGAGGAAGCCGCTTGAAAAGTATAAGTATGGGAAGATCCGATGGGAACATCCACATGTCTCTTCGGCACACTTTCAAAAATTAAAATTTAGGGGTAACTCTCCAAACAAGTGCGGGCCCTCCATGTGTCTTGGTCCCAAAAATTTGCATCGGACATTGAGAAGTCTCAGTATAAAGAGGAGCCAGGTGAGAATCCTCCACATGTCTCCTTCATGCAACTTCAAAGGTAAGACCTAGAGGTGGATCCACAAACAACCACAAGCCCTCCACCTTTCCTCGTACTCCCGCCCCTTATACTTTCAAGCTGGTTCTGAGGAATACTTTGTTTGTTATAGATTTGTTCCAAAAAGTGATATTTAACAAATTTACACCCAAAAGTTAAGGTGTACAAAAGATAATATTTTTCAATTATTTCCACTAGTTGTTTTTAATCAAGGCTCGTCGGTTGCTTGCTTCTAGAAAATTATTTGGAGCATTCCATCCTGATTCTGAAAACATGATGCACACAAAAAGAGGAAGAATGCGCATAATCCTATTGATCATCCTTTGCACCTACAACTTCCTTCTCTTCATCCTTTTCCTCTACATCTTTCTTTGCTTCATCCTAGCAGTTTTCTATAGGTGTTCGAAAATTCTAATTCAAAACAACAACTTTCACACTTCTCGGGTTCACAAATTGAGCTCCACAACAATTATGATTGCACTTCACTGATAAAAAGACAAGAGACCATGAAATTAACAATAAAATACAAAATGCATTTGAATCTCTTGAGGTCCTGAGTGTTAATGGTGACAGAACTAAATGCCTTGTATCATAGTCATTAACTTTATCTTTCACAACTTCAAAATTGAGTCGTCCATGTGGAAAAGATCTTAGTCAAGCGAGCTTGGGGGTACTTTTTGTATTTTTTCATACTTTAAGAAAATGTGTATTTTTGACATTTTGACCCACCCCTTAGCTTTTAATACGGGCTCAACACGTGGCTTTACCTAGGCAACAACAAAGCTCGCATATCACTTTATAACTTTACTCCTTTTCACAAAAAGCCAAAATTCCCGAGTCCTCTCTTGACCCACTTCCATGCTTTAACTTTTCAATGCTGACTTAAACATGTGACATTATTTGGTCCCCAACGAGAATCGCGGCTCATTTTATAACTTTTCTCCTTTTCACAAAAAGGCCAAAATCTTCAAAATGCTCCGACGATCCGCCTCCGCATTTGAATTTTAAAATAGCCACATGTCCTTTTCGAGCCTTATACATTCCTTTTATATTTTCATTCCTTTCGCCATAATGCCTCAAAACACAAAAAGGGCCTGCCTTTCCACAACCACTTGATTTATGATAGGTGTACATATTCTGGGGCTCGAAGTAATAATTTACTCATGCCACTTTGTAATTTTGAATATCTAATTAGAATTAATCAAGGCCATGAGACCAATTTGACATTTTTGTAAATATAATAAAAAGTGACCAGTTCACCAAATAGACCCGCCGTGCCTCATCCAATTAAAGATGAACACGTAGGTGTGGATGTTGGGACAAAATATACATAGAAGAACAGACTTAGAAAATAAAATACATGGGAAACCCCAAATTTAGGCCCAAATTACAAATTTTTTCTCATGTAAAGAGAAAGTATAAATAAACCGGGCTTAATGTGATCCACAACCATAGAGATGGATTTACAATAATACCCTAGTAAAGAAAAAAAAATTACACATCCATATAGGTAGATAGAGGATACTTTAAAAACATCCAGATTAAAGAATTTAAATGAAATTAGTGAGGTTAAAAATGAGCACCAACATTGGCTCCGACTCGTATGGGCACTCCCAAATGATTGTTGCAAGAATAAGATAATGCACCATGTGCCAAAAAACCATAGGGAAAAAGAGTGAAGAACAAGCTTGCAAAGTAAAAAAATAATAACTAATCCTCCCAATATCAAACCGAGAAACCAATTAGAACTCGTCACTAGGGACCAAGAGAAACTCAAACACAAAAATGTGAAAACAAAACAAAAACAAAAGACTACACATTGACAATGATGCGTATCTTGATTCTAAGAAATCAATCAAGGAAATGTTTCAAGTTCCTGCCATTAACAGAAACTCAAGCAATTCCCCATCTAGATATTTTAGGAAGAAGGTGTGCTCGCTGATCCTAATATCAATATAATAATGGCCCATGTATAACCCTTATAACTTTCCATGTTTTCCTTTATCCTCATGTATGCTAACCCATAGTAAGCACTAGATATCCAACACTAAAAACCCTTAGGGTAACCTTTTTGTCAAACAATTTCTTCATTTTATCCCTAAACTTCACATGTCTTTGGTTCGATTCTCTTCTCTATTCATCCAACTCAACATTTTAATTAATATGACAATCATAGGGACTGACCTCCTAGTCCTCCAATTGTTGGATAAATTGGTAAGAAGATAATTGCATATGCAGGGGAAGTAGAGCTTGAGTTCCATACACCAACTCAAATGGAATTTTTCCACTAGTATTTTTACGAGAATTTATCATCCCAAATAGAAAACTTCAACTGCTCCCCCACTTCCATTTGTTTAATACGAAGGTCCTTCTGATTATCTTCAACAAATTCTTGTTGCTTGATTCTGCTTGTCCATTACCTTAGGGATTATAATTTGAATAATATGCTAAATTGATCCCATACTCATGACACATGGCTACAAAAGGTTTGGCTTGAAAACTCATAGCATTGTCAGTAAATATCTTAGTAGGCACTCCAAACTTGCAAATTATATGATTTAGAATGAAGTCCATATCATTTTGGTGTGTAGATTTATTAGTAGGGATTTCCTCTCTGCCATTTGGTGAAGTAATCAGTGGCCACCAATATCCACTTGAAGAATATGAAATTTCCCCAACAAAGTCCATTCCCCATTGCTTAAAAGGGGCTTCAATTGACACAAGATGCAAAGGGAGGGATCTGATGCTTTAAATTTTCCTCAAAATTGTTGACCTCTCTCACACTTTCCTACCAAAGAAGTTATATCCTTAAAAATTTATCCACTAGTAATAAGCCCTTAAGATCTTATGAGCTATTAATCTTCCAGCAAAATTCCCCCTCAAAATCCTCCATGGAAATCATCAATTATTTTTGGGGCTTCATCCTCGTGTTACATCTCAAAATAAATCCCTCTAGGTTCTTCCAAGCTAACCCATAATAAGTGATGATGTACTTATAGGAGGCTAAATTAAGTTCTCTCTTTTTTATTCTTTCCTAAATACTCAGGGCATTATAGATGTTTGAGATAAAAATAGCATCCTTGTACCATTTTGAATTTGTCAATTTCTCAAGAATATTCAATATTTTTTCTTTAAACTCAATTTTGTCAACTATTTGCAACTTTCTTTCGCCATTAACCTCTTAGGCCCAATCCTCTAACAAATTTTATAGTTTGGATGTCCATATCATATTCTTGTAATTTATTTGCCCATTGGCATCTTTTACTTGAAATTTCCATCTCTGATAGGATATCCTTAACCATGGTATCGGAAACATAAGCTATGACTAAAGAGCTCAAAATATATGGCCTAAAGATTTTGTGGCCCTGACAAAAGCAAAGGCATGCTTCTCCATGATAGTATACCTCAATTCTGCTCCTTAGTAATGCTTTACTAAATAAATCAATTGGTCTTTCAGCTCCTTCATCATCCTTTTGTAACATGACAGATGCAATAGTACACTTAGAGGCAAAGGAAAATGTTTGCAAAGCCTTTTTATAGTTAGGAGCTGCTAAAATAGGGACTTTCTTCAATGCTTCCTTAATCCCATTGAAAGCTTGAATAACTACTTCTTCCCATTTGATACTCTGATCTTTCTTCAACATACTGGTGATTGGGATAGTTAATTCAGAAAAGTTGGAAATAAATATCCTAATAAAATTTATTTTACCAAAAAGGATTGAATTCCCTTTTTAGTTCTTGGAATAAGAACTATCCTAATGGCTTCCACTCTCTCGTGGATCTATGATGACTCATTCTTTTGATACAATATGTCCAAAAAGCTTAGCATTTTGAACCCCAAAATGACATTTCTTAGGGTTCAAGTGAGATACCATATTCCCCGCACGTTAACAACATCTTTTATAAATGTCAAGCAGTGATCACTTCTCTTCCTTGAAAAAATTGTCACATCAACTTTCGATACACAAAAATGAAGTAATTTATATATGCTTTGAGAATGCTACATCCATCACTCTTTGAAATGTGGCTCGAGCATTCATCAAGAAAATGACATTCTTACATACACATAGGTACCCCATGGTGTAGTGAAAGTGGTTTGGATTCTCTCTTATTGCTTCACAAACACTTGATTATACCCAAAAACCATAAAAGTAGATAACAATTATGAACTCAGTAATAATTGCAACATGTTATCCATATTTGGTGAACGATAGTTGTCTTTAATTGATGTCTTATTTAAATTTCTAATGTTGACATACAGCCTTATGTCTCCTCGTTCTTCTTTCGGACAAATACCTCCATCCATCCATCCCTTAACTTTTTCAACTCTTCTTGCATTTTTAGAGAAAGGAGTGGATTAATTGGTCTTTCCTTCTACCTAAATGGCTTGGCATTATCCTCCGTGGGATATTTCATGTTAAAAAGGTATTCCGTGTACGCTTTCAATTCTGAATATGACCAAGCCAAGTAATCCTGGTACTTTTTTAGAAATTGGAAATATGACTGATTTTCTTCTTTGTTCAAATTATCGCCAAGCCATATTCTTCTCGGTTTATCCTTTGTGCCTCAAGTTATATTCTTAAACATCTCTCGAGGCTGACATGTGTCTTTTAACAATGTGGTCAACATTATCAAAATTTTATTCCAATGCAACCAAACCTCTCGGAATACTATTGGTTTTAAATTAGATAATCTCTTTACCAAACAGGTCTCTTTTCTATCATTTACACAAACCATTGGTTTGTAGTCCATACTTTGACTTGAAAATTCTCCTTTATTGTGTAGAAACCTTTGGACCTGAGCATCATCTTCAAAACCTACTAATTCTTGATATTGTTAGGGATAGATAGCCTAGTCAATATTTCAATATCATATTCACAATAGGGGATACTGTGTAGTTCTCAAACCTCAATCCCAACACCGCCAACTTGTCTCCTACAAGATTGTACTTCCTATCATTGTGCATTATATTCAAAGAGTTAAACATTTCAATGAAGTACCAAAATGTATGCTTGTATTACTTCATTCTTTGACTCTTTGTAGCATACAAAATTCTAACTTGTTTGAATATCAAATATAAATATCCTTTAATAACAATGTCTCTAACACCATATTACCATGCAATCCATAGACCCAAAAGTAGTGCTTTATACTCAACAATATTGTTTGTGCACTCAAAATTGAGTTTAGAAGAAAAGTTAAACTCCTCTTGGCTTGGATATATCAAGACAACACTAGCACCATTACCAGATCTAGAAAAATCCCTATAAAAATCAAGGTCCAAGGAGAACCAACCTGATAAAAATAATCAAAATCTTCAATTTTATGCCCTTACAATCAACATATCCCACAAAGTTACCGACATCGACATCATGTACAATACTTCATAAGAAGTATTGTTAGGGTCCTTAATGATATGTAACATTTTCTTCTCACTGTACAACTTCACAAGGTTCCCCCCAATGGTATGGTTGTATATGACATGTCCATTTGTATGCTTCCACCCACACTAACTACACATTTTATCGATAACAACATCCCCCATTTGTCGGATAGTCCGAATAACCACATTCATAGTTAATAATTTTCTCGAATAAGATGCTACTTGTGCTACTAATCCCTTGAAATATCCAATTACTAGCACTTCTCTTGAATCCATAGCAGTAAATTTTCCCAAAATATGTTGTTACCTTGATATTTAACTCATTCATTACCTCAAGAGGCATTACATTACATGAGGCTTCTGAATCAAACATGTAGTTATGTACTAGCCTATCTTTAATACTCAAATTGGTAAAAATGGATCAACATCCAACTGAGACTCATCCAGAGAAGTTCCCAAATACACCTCAAATGATTCTCCTAGTTCCTCTAATGCTTTTGGTATTTCTGATTTGGCAATCATGAGAGGAATCTCTATATTATTAACACTTTTTCCTTGAGTAATCTTTTCTTCCTTAAATCCCAAATATTTGAATGCCCTTTTCTTATGCTCAGGGATCCTGAGTAATTCAAAAATGGGAATTGTAACCTTGATCTTACTCAACATTTAGGTTATGTCATAAGGAATATATTTGGGTAGGACAATATTAGGAGGAATATTCACAATTTCATCCGATAGTATAGGAGTTTTTAGAGTTTGGACATGGGTAGGAATACAGTTTTATTTGGGGTAATTACACCTTTGCTAGATGTATCTTTATTAGGGGTTTCCTTCTAGATATTGGTAAGAACTAGAAATTTTGGCTTGGTTTGTGGCCATCCCCTTTAACAACCTTACTTCTAGTTTTATATTCTTTCTCCCGAGCAACTACAACATTCATCAACAGCTTTCTATCCTCGTCGAAGGGATCCATCCATCATTCTTTCATCAAGGCCCTTAAGTATTGAAAATCATGATTAGGCGAGATCAAATGTTTGCACCATATCAATTTAAAAATTATTAATAGAAGGAAGAGGTAATAACCAGTGAACACAATCGCATAAGTTTTCAACAGTTATGGCACTTATCAATTCAGTTGAGGTTGCCCCCTGCCATGATTTTGTAGGGCATTCCATCATGCACACATCATCATACATCTCATCATCATCTGCTTCCTCAACTTCTTGATATACATCACATGGGGAGTGTGGAAATAAACACCTATCACACAACTTGATAACATTGGCCTCCTCCACAGTAGCAATCCCGACAGTTAAAGGATTAGGAACCAATCCATTCTCCCTAGGTTGAGGCTATTTATTTCCTGATCCCATAAGCCCTTTCCCTCTCGTAATCTGGCCTGTGATCACCTCTCCTGGATGATTTCCAAATCTCACCTAACCATGTGGATTGTTCTCGACCCTCGGGAACCTTTTCCTATCCCTTTTTTTTACTCTAGCAAGTTTATAGGATATCTCTTTAATCACTGCAGAAAAACAAATTATAACCTCTTTCAAATCCACAACTTTGTTTGATTGAGCCCTCTCTCGGATTTATTAACTTAACGCCCTCTCTCTTAGGAGACTTTCCAAATGATTTGTTGTTATTTTATTTTTTGAAGGCCATGGTGAAAGCATGCCTCAATGTTCCCTAGTTCTTATCTCTTAAGTAATAAGTAGCCTTTTTATCAAAAGCATCAAAATATTTTAACAAACAAGACCGATCACTTGGCCTTTGGATTATAGGCAGCCTATTCAAGGTCTTATTGAATCAAGTATTGAAATCATGGACAAATTCATTTGAATTTTTCTTTATATTTTCAAATTCAAATAAAAGAAGCATGGGATTTGTCTTATCCCCATATTGCAATCTAAAGGCATTTTCATCTCGGTCCTTGAATCTATTGCATTATCTAGTAAATCCTTGTACTAGTCACATGCATCCTCCTCAAGAGTATGAATAAACAACTTTATATACATGTATTCAAACCGAATTTAAAAATATTCCATCATATTGACAAAGAGTCTTAAATGGTGGTCACTAGTGATGGCATTATTCCCTTGAAATTTTAGGAACCTATTTCTGACATCTTATGGCACCATATTAGGATATTCATCCATACGTCTGAAATCTATATGTCCGAAAGTGTTGAAAAAAAAAGGAGGTCTAGGTGGAGGTTAGGCCATATTACCTTGAGGTGGTGAATTTATAGGAGAATCAAAATGATAGGGAGCGAGGGTCCTTGGGGCACAAGAGTATAACTCTCAAAGTAAATATCCTCTAATGACTCATGTTCTTGGAAAACCTTATCAACCTTGGAAAAAAGGGGAAAACTAAGAGGCATGCTTTTCAGACACAAATGATGGCCCCTCTCTAGTTGAAGAACTCAAATTTATATAAAGATTACTTGGTTCAGAATCACTTGAAGATGTATGGTAATCTTCAACCATAGACTCAATCACCTTTCGAACCGATATCTCCTTTTTGATTCTTCATTTCCAACAACTTTGCTAGACTTATTTTCCTTCCGAATTTGCTTTTCCTAGTTTTGGAAATAATTTTTTAGTAGAATCCCTCATGCGAAAAGACCTTCTTCCCTCCATATTTGCAAATATTGATGAAAATTTTCACTTGACATAGGTTAAGACACTGGTAATCAACAAAATTTCAGTTCAAATGGAGTCTCCACTAAGGATTTTCACCTTAGTTGTGATGATGCACTATAAGTAACTTGTCAAGTGTCTATCAATGCTTAATTTTTGCAAATCTTAATAGATCTGACCTTCCTTTACCCACATTTATCACTATTGATGCAAATTTAGTGCAATAACCACTAGAAACTTGAAATATTACACAATGAACTTGTAATCTTGCACAAATATTATAAATCTCAACAAAGTATGACATTTTAAAAAGTTATTTGTACTTAAACCATGTAAGAAACATTACCAGGGTTGGTATGTGGATGCATTTGTAAAAATAGTCCCCTAAAGCCACACAAATAGGTCTTGATGTTCAAGTAATCCTCTGCAATTCAAATAGTCCCTCAAAAATGGCACCAGCTTGGGTGTTGTTGTCGTCACAAATAGGTCATGGTGTTCAAATAAACCCCGTAAATGGTGTAACTTTGGTTTTGGTATCCAAATTGATTCTCCTGCGAGGGCTGAGCAACATCACAAAACTGGCAGGATGCTTAGAGACAAAAAAATCATGATATAAGTCATTTTGTAGCCGGGGAGGGGATTTAGCTGACTCTTTGTCACTCAGGTGTTGGAGAAATGGATAGCACCTTATCAAGGGTTTGATCTACCCTCACTACTTTAGGTTGTGCCTTCAACTAGGGTGAGACGACCTGCCTGTGAACCCATGTTGGTGAAGGATATCAAGAGATCCTTCTTTGTACAATTTTCATGAAAACCTTGAGAAAATATGATCAATACAACACAATCTAACTCTCATGAGTTGTCACACTAGAGAGTGGAGATGTTTCCTAGATAAGGTTTGGGTTACTAAAGACAATAATGGAAACCTGATTGTCTTAGCATATTTTCGGCAAGAAAATTTGTTAAATCTTTGTGCATACATAGTACAAATAGGGGTAGTTCATGTAGTATTTATCATTTGAAAAGTTTTTGGTGGGAATTTAGGCATGACAAAGTTGATTATACTAATCTTTGAAAACCTTTACAAATATTGGAAAACTCACGAAACAATGCTTCAAAATAGCCAAAATATTCCTTCATTCGTAAGCCGTGTATCTATGGAAGCCCAAAGATTCACGATTTCATACAATATTCAAGAATTAAACATAAATTCTCATGCTAAAGACTCAATTAAATGTTGAAAGTCTCGTATTATCATGCCTAAGATACACTCATAGACTTACAAACAATCTTTGTTAACCTAACTGAAAGTAAAGTGATTTTAAATTGTTAATTTCATTACAAGATGAAAGATCTTCTCACAATGAAATTGGAAATTCCATAATACTACCACAGCATAAGATCCTGTGTGATTCAGTAGGGATTTCAACATAAGATTGCAACAGAACAAGAAATACTATTTCAAAACATCCTGAAATAAGAGCAAACACAATTGTGCTCATGATCAACACAAATTCATTTCAAGGTTCATTAGATTCATCAAGGGGATATTTTTTCAAGAATCTAAGAGCTTATCAATGGTTGTACACTTGCAACCATCTTGATGTGATTAAATCTAAAACATAGGAAAATAAATAGGTTTCTTAGACGGTCTATAGGGAAAATGGTTTTTCTCAAATTTCTCAGTATAAATTAACCCCCTATGGAAGAGTATTATCATTGCATTTAATAATTTCAATCGGGTCACTCATCCTAAATCCCCCAAATTCTAAATCTTCAAGATAATATTCCTCTTTACAACATACAGCTTCAATCATCTTTATTCCCTTGAAAATATCTTAATTTCTTTTGGTAGGTGGATAAATAATGAACTAATCACGCTTTCTCACTTACTCAACTATGATCGGGATGCCATGTCATAACTTTTGACATCCTTTTAATCATTCTTTTAGTTTTTTGTGCAAGAAAGCCCCTTTTCAATAATTCTCAGTGACTCCATATGGCTTGATCTGACAAGCAATCCTTTTCACCTTTGAGAATACACCTTGAGGAATAAATACCTACATTCATGCCTCTTAGAAATGAGTTTCCTCACATGGATTATACCACATATCTATGCTGTGATTCCGAGTAAGCCAAGTGTAAAGACAAGCCAACGGAATCGTCCATGTGTTTACTTGGCACAACTGCAAAGGTGAAGTCAAGAGGTAGGTTCCCAAACGAGTGCAGGTGCTCCACTTGTTAAGAACCCAAGAGAGTGGCATCAAACACCGAAAGTGCAAGCATGGGAAGGTATAGCGAAGCTTCCACGTGTCTATTCAGCATAACTTCAAAGATGAATTCTAAAGGTGGGACCTCAAACAAGCACATGCTCTCCACGTTCCTAGGCCAAAGAAATCTTACTCATCCATTAAAAAGTCTCATTATAAAGAGGATGCAACAAAAACCTCCACGCTTTCTCTTCGATGCACTTTTGGTATGGTGCCAAAAATTGGAGACCCCAAACAAGTGTGGGCTCTCCATGTGTCTCGCCCTAGAACAGTTATACCATCTATTGAAAAATTTTAAGAACCAACGGAAGGTGCCATGTGCCTAGGGTCTCAAGAAGTTGTCACCACATGACAAGTCTAAGTATGGGAAGAACCAAAGGGGAACCTCCACGTGTACATTTGGTGCTATTTCAAAAGTAAAATTTAGGGCAGTCCCCAAAAGGCACGGGCCCTCCACGTGTCCTAGGCCCAAAAAGTCACTTCATCCATTAAGAAGTCTCATTATAAAGAGGAGCCAGCAGGAGCCTCCACGTGTCTACTTGGTAGAAATTCAAAGGTAAGACCCAGAGGTGGATCCTCTAATGAGCGCAGCCTTTCACGTGTCCTTTTGTGGGTCTTAGGAATTTACCTTATACTTTTGAGCCGGCACCCATGTACTCTCTCCCCTTATACTTTCAATCCAGTTCTGAAGAATACTTTTTGTTACAAATTTGTTCCAGAAAGTGATATTTAATAAATTTACACCCAAAAGATTCCACGTGTACAAAAGATAAGATTTTTCAATTATTTCCACCAGTTGTTTTTAATTGGGCATTTGGTTGTCACTTCTAGCAAATTATTTGGAGCATTCCCTCCTAATTCTGAAAACATGATGCACACAAAAAAGAGGAAGAATGCACGTAAGCCTATTGATCATCCTTTTCACCTACAACTTCCTTCTCTTCATCCTTTTCCTCTGCATCTTTCTCTGCTTCATCATGGTAGTTTTTTGTAGGTTCCCGAGCAATTTTAATTCAAAACAACAACTTTTACACTTCTCAGGTTCATAAATTGAGCTCCACAACAATTCGATTGCACTTCACTAATAAAAATGACAAGATACCATGAAATTTACAATGAAATTGAAATGCATTCAAATCTCTTGAGGTCCCGAACCATTAATGGTGGCGTAACTAAATTCCTTGTATCAAAGTCGTTAACTCTATCTTTCACAACTTAAAAATTGATATGTCCACATGGAAAAGATCTTTGATGAATCGGGCCTGCATTTACTTTTTGTATTTTGTGATACTTTAATAAAATGTGTATTTTTGGAAATTTTGGCCTCGCCCCTCCGCTTTTGATACGGGCTCAACACGTGGCTTTATCTGGGTGACAATGGGGTCATGGCTCACTTTATAACTTTACTCCTTTTCACAAAAATCCAAAATTCACAAATTACTCCTGCAACCCACCTCCTTGCTTTGAATTTTCAATGCTAACTCAAACATGTGACATTATTTGGTCCCCAGTGGAATCACGGCTCATTTTATAACTTTTCTCCTTTTCACAAAAGGCCAAAATATTTAAAATTCTTCGACGATCCTCCTTTGATTTTTCAAACCGCCATGTGTCCTTTTCAGCCTTTTTAGGCATTCCTCTTATATTTTCAATCCTTTCTCCATGATGCCTCAAAACAAAAAGAGGGCCCGCCTTTCCGCAACCTCTTGAGTTATGACAGTGTACATCTTCCGGGGCCTAAAGTGATAACTTACTTACATCGCTTCATAATTTTTACTATCTCGATTAGAATTCGCTCAGTGGCCACTGAAACAAATTCGCATTTTTTCAAATATAATAAAAAGTGACCAGCTCACCAAAAAGACTCCGTCGTGCCTCATCCAATTAAAGACAACCATGTAGCTGCAGATATTGGGAAATAATTGACACGAGAAGACATGACTTAAAAAAATAAAATGTAGAGGAAGCCCCAAATTCATGCACAACTTACAAATTTTTCTCATGGACAGAGAAATTGTAAATAGTACTCTACTCAATGTGATGCACGACCATAGAGATGGATTTACAACAACACCCTAGGTAAAGATAAAAATTTACACATCCACATAGGGAGATAGAAACTTCTTTCAAAACATTCAGGATGAAGAATTTAAATGAAAAGGGTGAGGTTAAAAATGAGCACCAACACCACTCTAAATCTGGGATGGGCATTCCCAAAGTGAGTGCTAAAAAAACATAAAAGACAATGTGCCAAAAATCCATTGGGTAGAAGAGTAAACAATAATCTTGCAAAGCGTAGAAAAATAATAACCCATCCTCCCAATATCAAACCGAGAAAAAATAAGAACTGGTCATAGGGACTAGAGAAACCGAAATAGAAAAATGTGAAAACAAAACAGAAACAAAAGACTATACACTATATAATGATGCATACCTTGATTCTAAGAAATCAATCAAGGAAATGTTTCAAGTTCCTTCCATTAACATGCAACTCAAGCAATTCCCCATCTAGATATTTTAGGAAGAAGGTGTGCTCGCTGATCCTAATATCAATAGAATAAGGGCCCATCCATAATGCGTCAAACTTTCCATGTTTTCCCTTATCCTCATGTTTTCTATCCCATAGTAGCACCAGATATCCTACACTGAAAACCCTTGGGGTAACCTTTTTGTCAAACAATTTCTTCATTTTCTCCCTAAACTTCACATGTCTTTGATGGGATTCTCTTCTCTCTTCATCTAATTCAACAATTTGATTAATATGAGCATTATAGAACTGACCTCCTAGTACTCCAATTGTTGGATAAATTGGTAAGAAGATGATTGCATATGTAGAGGAAGTAGAGCTTGAGTTCCATACACCAACTAAAATGGAATTTTTCCAAAGAGCATTTTTTACAGTAATTCTATAAGCCCAAACAAAAAACTTAAATCGCTCACGCACCACTTCTATTTGTTTAATTCTAAGGTCCTTCGATTATCTTTAACAACTTCTTGTTTCTTGATGTTGCTTGTCCATTACCTTAGGGATTATAATTTGAAGCATATGCTAAATTGATCCCATACTCATGACACATGGCTACCAAATGTTTTGCTCAAAAACTCATACCATTGTAAGAAAATATCTTAGTAGGTACTCCAAACCTCCGTAAATTATATGATTCAATGAAATCCATATCAATTTTGTGGGTATATTTCTTGGTAGGGATTTCCTCCACCCATTTGGTAAAGTAATCAATGGCCACAAATATCTACTTTTGGCCTACAATTGAAGAATCTCAAATTTTCCCAACAAAGTCCATTCTCCATTGCTTAAAAGGAGCTTCAATTCACACAGGCTACAAAGGGAGGGATCCTGAAGCTTTCAATCTTCCTAAAAAATTTTGATAACTCTCACACTTTCTTACTAACAAATTTATATCCTTAAAAGTGTTGGCCACCAAGTAACTAGCCCTTATGATCTTATGGGTTGATAGTCTTCCAAAGAAATGCCCCCACAAATTCATCCATGGAAATCATCAATTATTTTTGGGGCTTCATCCTAAATGATACATCTCAAAAGAATTCCCTCAGGGTTCTTCCAAGCTAACCCATAATTAGTGATGATGTACTTCTAGGAGGCTAAATTGAGTGCTCTTTTTTATTCTTTCCTAAATACTCGTGGCAATCGTAGATGTTTGAGATAAAATATAGTATCCTTTGTACCATTTAGAATTTGTCAATTTCTCAAGAATATTAAATCTTTCTTCTTCAACCTCATTTATCTCAAATTTTTGTAGGTTTCTTTCTTCCATTAACTGCTAGGCCCAATCCTCTAACAAATTTTGTAGTTTGGATGTCTATATCATATTCTTGAGAAAACCATGTTCTTGTGATTGCTTGAAGAAAAACATTACAGACCATGTCCCAAAACCATTGGGAAATGGAGTAAAGAACAAGCTTGGAAAGAAGAAAAGCAATAACCAATTATCCCAAGATAGAACCGAGAAACCAATTGGAACTTGTCACTAGGGACGAGGAGAAATTGAAAAAGAAAAACAAAAAAATAGAACAAAAACAAAAGACTATATGTCAGTACAATGATGTGTACCTTGATTCTAAGAAATCAATTAATGAAATGTTTCAAGTGTTTGCCATTAACACGAAACTCGAGTAATTCCCGTCTAGATATTTTAGGAAGAAGGTGTGCTCATGAACCTAATATCAATAGAAAAAGGGCCCATCCATAAAACCTCAAAATTTCCATGTTTTCCTTATCCTCATGTATGCTATCCTATAGTAGCACCGTGATATCCTACACTAAAGACCCTTGGCGTAACCATTTTGTCAAACAATTTCTTCATTTTCTCCCTAAACTTCACATATCTTTGGTTGGATTCTCTTCTCTTCATCTAATTCAACAATTTGGTTAATATGAGCATCATAGGGACTAACCTTCTAGTCTTCCAATTGTTGGATAAACTGCAAGAAGATAATTACATATGCAGGGAAGTAGAGCTTGAGTTCTATACACCAAATCAAATTGAATTTTTCTAGTAGCTTTTTTACAGAATTTATCAACCCAAACAGAAAACTTCAATTGTTCCCCCACTTCCGCTTGTTTAATTCCCAAGGTCCTTCTCGATCATCTTTAACAAATTCTTGTTGCTTGATTATGCTTGTTGATTACCTTAGGTATTATAATTTGAAGAATATGTTAAATTGATCCCATACTCATGACACATGGCTACCAAAGGTTTAGCTCAAAACTCATAGCATTGTCAAAGAATCTATCTTAGTACGCACTCCAAACCTGTAAATTATATTATTTAGAATGAAGTCCATATCGATTTTGTGGGTATCTTTCTTGGTAAGGATTTCCTCCACCCATTTGGTGAAGTAATTAGTGGCCACCAATATCCACTTATTGCATGTGCTTGAAGCATATGAAATTTACCAAACAAATTCCATTCCCCATTACTTAAAAGGGGCTTCAATTGACACATGATGCAAAGGGAGGGATCCTGAAGCTTTAAATCTTCCCCCGACAAACATTGACATATGTCACACTTTCTTAGCAAAATTGTTGTATTTTTAAAAAGTTTTGCCACCATTAACCAACCCTTAAGATCTCATGGGTTGTTACTTTCCAAAAAATGCCCCCACAAAATCTTCCATGGAAATCATCAATCATTTTATGGGTTTCATCCTCGGTGATACATCTCAATTTAAATCCTCCGGTTCTTCCAAGATAACCCATAATTAGTGATGATGTACTTCTGGGAGGCTAAATCAAGTGATCTTTTTAGTTCTTGCCTAAATACTTAGGGCACTCGTAGATGTTTGATATGACAAATAGTATCCTTGTACCATTTAGAATTTGTCAATTTCTCCAGAATATTCAATATTTTTTCTTCAACATCATTTATCTCAACTATTTGTAGGTTACTTTCTTCCATTAACCTTGCTAGTCCCAATCCTCTAAAAAATTTTTTAGTTTGGATGTATATATCATATTCTTGCAATTTATTTTCCCATTGTAATATTTTACTTGAAATTTATTTCTCTAATAGGATATTCTTAACCATGGTATGGGGAACATAAGCTATGAATTTAGAGCTCGAGAATATATGGCCTAGAGATTTTTGTGGCCCTTACCAAAGCAAAGGTCTGCTTCTCCATGATAGTATACTTTTGCACCTTGTAACTCTTTACTAAAGAAATAAATTGGTCTTTCAGCTCCTTCATCATCCTTTTGTAACATCACAAATGCAATGGTACTCTCGGAGGAAAAGGAAAACATTTGGAAAGCCTTTTTATAATCGTGCTACTAAAATAGGGGCATTCTTCAAATCTTCCTTAATCCCAAGAAAATCTTGAATAGCCGCTTCTTCCCATTTTATACTCGATCTTTCTTCAACATACCGGTGATTGGGATAGTCAATTCGACAAAGTTGGAAATAAATATCCTAATAAAAATTATTTTCCTGAAAAGGATTGAATTCCCTTTTTTGTTCTTTGAATACGAACTTTGCTAATGGCTTCCACTCTCTCATGATCTATCATGACACCTTTTAATACAAAATGTCCAAGAAACTTAGCCTTTTAAACCCCAAAATGTCATTTCTTAGGGTTCAAGAGATACTATATTCCCGTACCTTAATAACATCTTTTGTAAATGTTGTAGGTGATCACTTTTCTTCCTTAAAAAATTGCCATGTATTCATGATACACAACAATGAAGTCATTTATATATCCCGAGAATGCTACATCCATTTCTCTTTTAAACATGGCTCCAACATTCAACAAGATAAATGACATTCTTACGTACACATAGGTACCCCATGGAGTAGTGAAAACGATTTTGATTCTCTCTTATTACTTCTTAACAAATATGTTATACCCAAAAAAACCATCCAATGTAGATAAAAATATGAACCTCGTAACCAATTGCAACATGTTATCCATATTTGGCAAAAGATAGTTGTCTTTAATTGATTCCTTTTTTAAATTTCTAAATTCGACACACAATCTTATGTCTCCATTCTTCTTTCAGACAGGTACCAGGTTTGCAACCCATGAAGAATACCTTGTAGGTTGTATGATTCCTCCATCCCTTAACTTTTCAACTCTTCTTGAATTTTTAGAGAAAGGAGTGGATTAATTGGTCTTTGCTTCTACCTAAACAGCTTGGCATTAGCTTCCAGGGGTATTTCATGTTGAAAAAGGTCTTCCCTGTATGCTTTTAGTTCTGAATATGACCAAGCCAAGTAGTCCTAGTACTTTTTAGCAATTGGACATATGACTTCTTTTCTTCTCTGTTCAAGTTGTTGCCTAGCCATATTCTCCTAGGTTTATCCTTTGTGCCTAGGTTATATTCTTCAACATCTCTCGAGGCTGACATGTGTCTGTTAACAATGTGGTCAACATTATCAAAATTTGATTCCAATGCAACCAAACCTCTTGGAATAGTATTGGTTTTCAATTGGATAATGTCTTTACCAAACAAGGTCTCTTTTCCATCATTTACACAAACCATTGGTTCCCACTCCATACTTTGATTTGAAAATTCTCCTTTATTATGTAGAAAGCTTTAGACCTAAGCATCATATTCAAAAACTTTCCAATGCTTCATATTATCGAGACAGATTTACTTGGTCAATATTTCAATATCATATTCAAAATTTAGGGGATACTGCACAGCTTCTCAAACCTCAATCCCAACACAACCAAATTTTATGCTACAAGATGTTGTACTTTATCATGGTGCGTTATATTGAAAGAGTCAAACATTTCAATGAAGTCCCAAACTACATGCTTGAGTTGCTTCATTCTTTGACTCTTTTAGTATACAACTTTCTCGACTTGTTTGACTATCAACTCAATATCCTTTAACAACAATGTCTCTAACACCATATTTCCATGCAATCCTTAAGCCCAAGAGCATTTTTTCATACTCAAAAATATTTTTGTGCACTCAAAATTGAGTTTAAAAGAAAAGTTAAACTCCTCTTGGCGTGGAGATATCAAGACAACACCAGGCGCCATTACTGGATCTTGAATAAGCCCCATCAAAATTCAAGGATCAAGGAGAGCCAACCCGATCGTGGATAATCACACTCATGAATTTTATGTTCCTTACAATTAATATAGCCCACAAAGTTATCGACATCAACATTTGTGTACAATACTTGATAAGAAGCATTGCTAGGGTCCTCAATGATATGCAATATTTTTTTCTCACCATGCACAACTTCGTAAGGTTCCCCTACACCGGTATGGTTACATACGACATGTCCATTTATAATCTCCTACCCACACTAGATTTCTTCACCAATTGTGTTTTCTCATGGGTCAAGCTATTCTTCAATTCTCATGCAGTTCTCAAACATGATGACATTACTCGGGAAGGTACATTGGTAAGGGGCTCTTCATTTATGGTACAAATAGGAAGAGGGGACTTGGAAGAAAATGGAAGGAATGCTAGATTTTCAAAATAAGACCAAACACAATTATTTTTGGTTTTTCCATTTTTAATGTAAGGTTTCAATCCTATCTCCATCGTGACCATGCAACATTTTACAATGGTTGATGCATGATTTTGGTGAAGATGAAAACTAGAATGGTATCCTATAGGAAGTGGGCACTCTGTAATTTGATTCCATTGATTTATTTCATGTTAATTTCTTGCTAATATATTGAATATGATTAATCTAAAAAAAAGTTGTACCCTTCCACTAAGATCACAAAAATGGTCAACATCTTTAGCTTGATTTTTTTGTGATTAGTTTCATACTAATCAATAGGAACCCTATGAATTACTCGATCCTATAAAATATTAAGGAATATAAAATATTCATACTAGCTTGACCGAGAATCACCAATGCCAAGTAGCTCTCTTCAACACTGAAAATTCTCCAAACTCACTAAAAATCAACACTAACAACATGTTCAAAAATGCACTTGGATGAAATATACAACTCCTACAAGCCTAGAAATTAAGAGGGAAACTTATTATCAATACAAATCATACAATCATATATGCTCTAAGGTGAAACATTTAGAGTATACACAAACACTTATTTTGCAATAAATAAACCTAAAATAAGATTATCTAACTAAATAAATGAGGAGCTTCAAAATAACTCCGATATACTTACGGAGAAATGGATTCCCTTTATTAGACATTGAAACCATGTAACTTATTTGGAACTGAATATGGCCTTTGTTGAAAGTTGAAAACTATTTAAAATGTTATTTTTATCCTTATTCCTTAAGGTATCAAAGAAGAAAGGACACACACTCTTTTAGTTTCTTTGGATCTTGATTCGAGAGGCATTGTTAATAACCTTCATAAGATTTTAGCTCATGCTCATTCCCTATATTAATCATGAATGGTGACAATTCTGAATTTGATGAATTATTCATACAAGCTTCACCGAGAATAACCATTGCCAAGTAGCTCTCTTCAACACCTTTGAAAAATCCTCCAAACTCATTAAAAATCAACACTAACAACATGTTCAAAAATGCACTTGATTGAAATATACAACTCCTACAAGCCTAGAAATTAAGAGGGAAACTTCTTATTGAATACAAAACATACAATCATATATTCTCTAAGGTAAAACATTCAGAGTATGCAAAAACACTTATTTTGGAATAAATAAACCTACAATAAGATTATCTAGCCAAATAAATGAGGAGCTTAAAAAAACCTAATACATGTAGGGAGAAGTGGCTTCCTTTCTTACACATTGAAACCATGTAACATATTTGGAACTGAATATGGCCTTCAATGAAAGTTGAAAACTATTTAAAATGTTATTTTTATCCTTATTCCTTAAGGTATCAGGTGAAGAAAGGACACATACCTCTTTTAGTTTATTTGGATCTTGATTCGAGAGGCATTGTTAATAACCTTTAGAACATTTTAGCTCATGCTCATTCCTAGATTAATCATGAATGGTGATAATTCAATTTGATTTCAAATCAGCAAGTATCATATTGGAAAAGTCTTGATCCTTCTAGTTTTCCCATCTTCTTTGTATCTAATTGGAGGAATGAAACCGGTAGGCCCATTTTCTTCATCCTTGATCATGTTTGGAAGTTGACAGAACTTTTTAATCACCTATGTCTCTCCCATGATGAATCATTCGCAATGGTGTCATCATCTCCTTCCTCATTCTCATCGAACATGAATTTTAAAAGATAAAACTCATTCTTTTTAAAATCTTGAGGCCCTTCTTGGTCCACTGCAGTGACTAATATTGTTCTTGGTGTATTAGTAAAATCTTCCAAAATCACGAAATATCTAAACATGTAGAGAAGCGAGGATTATTGCATTCAAAAAACATCTTGATCACTTGAAATCATTTCTTCCTCTCTCATATAATCATTCTCATATAGAATAAAGTTTCCCATGATTAAATTATATTGTACCTCGTCATGAGGAAAATTTAAATATAATAATTCTTCTTCGTATTTACTCTAAAATTTCTATTTATTCAACTCGATTTATGATCTTCACTTATGGGAAAATTTTCTTCCATCATTAGCACATTCTTATTCTCTATATTAGAATCATATAAATCGAAATCTGTTACTAAATAATTTTATTTACTAGAAGATTATATAAGCTCAAGATTTTCGATTTTATATTTATAATCCTCCATACTATCATTCAAAACAAATTATCTTTACTTTATATCTCAAGAGAATTGAGAAAATTTTGTCTAACCTTTGATTGTTGATCATATTTCATCTTCTACTCCTTAACTTCCACCTCTTTCTTGTACATTTTCACAAATAAAAGTTTTAAGGATTATCTAACCGTGAGATTTCTTTGAAGTTGAACCTTGAGCTCTATTTTCTTAAATCTTTTCTTAGATATTTTTAACTTGGATCATTAGTTAGATGTGCTTCCAATCTAACTTGATGATTAGTTTCATTGAAAATTGGGCTTGGGAGTATGCGGGGAGGGGTGGGATGGGTCCCAACTTGATTTTTCAACATTTTTTCAATGGGGAATGGTGAAAAATAATTTTATGGAGGAGAGGGGTGAAAAGAGAATCCTTGAGAAATATATGAACTTGAAAATCGGGTTGTGATGGTTAATAACGAATGGACATTGGATTCTTATGGGTAAGGTTAGTTGGAACATTTCGTTGATACGGTTCCTCCAAATTATTGTCATTAGCCTCTATTGTTGCACACACGTAATATGATCCTTGAGAGCTTGATACATCTGCTCTGAGTCTATTAAATTTTCCTTCAAAATAATTGTGGGACATGGAGTTTTTTCCATAATCGTATACTCCTAGTCCCGAAAACATAATTATTATAAGGAAAACCATATGAATTAGTAAGGTTTCAATCATGGGAATAGTAATTTTGATAAGGATTATAATGCTTATTTGGAGGAGGATTTTGGAAGAAATAATGTGTATTCAAATGGTACAACTTCTAAAAGTGTGGAATCATTTGATGAAACAAATTCATGAATGCAAAATTTAATGGGAAAGTGACATGAAATGATGGAGAAGAAACAAAAATTGTCCGTGAATGGGAAAATGATTTTTTTGCTCATTGAGTGGCCAAATATGTTAATAAAATACCTCTAAAGGATGAAAATTTACCAAGCACACATCAAACTTGGAAAAATAGAAATGCAGACCAGGATGCTATGGAACACCTACAACATATATGATTTTAATGTCCCATTGAGTTTGCCAAAAAAATTATCACTCTAAAGATCACCTTGAGTTGAATAACTAAAAGATATCATTCTCTTCATTTGATATAATGGGTTCTTCTCTTAGTGTGGGTGACTCAATGTTGAGGAAAACCTCCGAGAGAGGGTTGGTTACCTAGATCAATCACCTAAAATAATCATCTTATGGTGTATAAGGAGATAAATAACATTAACTTATATAAATCATGTAAAAACTTGTGATTGTACACCAAAGAGTCAACATGTTATTCCAAACGCACTCAACCTCCCGAGGTTGTGCTAGCTAGGTGAAATGTGTAGGATTGAGGGCACACTGAAATGTATCTATAAGAGAATCAGGGGACTAAAAGCTCGGTATTGTTCAAGTACCTATGAGCTAAGTTGACCAAAGGGGAATTAGAGGCTATGTGTGGGTAGTGTAAGTTCCCTATTGTTTAATTGTTTGATTTGATTGGAATGCTAAGCTATGTTAAAATTTTGTTTTAAATAACTAAGAAAATTAAATCTAGCTTAAATAAAAGACAAGTGTGTTTTAATATTTTAATTAGCTAAATTCATTCTTTATTAATTAACAAAAGAAAGTAAACCATGTATTAAATTTCGTTGAGTAAGTAATGAATTGAAAGAAAATAATTAAACAACTAACATCTTTTTGTATTTTTTTTTCAGAATTTAAATAAAATAAATAAACAAGATATTCTACAAACACATGAAATTAATTAAAATAAAATACTACTACTTATAATAAAATAAAATAAAAATAGAGAATAGCAAGATGTGGTTATTCCTCTATTGCAATTTTTTCTTACAATGTTATTATTAAAGAATTTGTTTGAAAGTTATTAATCCAAATAATATAATATAAACCTCTTTTGGAAAAACTTATGGCTTAATTTTTCATGAAAGGGAAAGTTTCTCGAAGCAATTTCCTCTTTTCCATATGAACTTTCCCTATCAAAAGTAAATCTAAATTAAGAAAAAAATAATGATGTTCAAGGATTTCTTCACTTCTTCCTCCAACTAATTTACCAAATAGACCGATAAGGATAATTAGGGAAGAATTTATCAAGGGAAGATTTATGTAATAAATATTTTGAAAGTAATACTAGAAATAAAACAAATACATTTAGGAAGTTTTGAAATACTCGCTTCTACAATTCGCCACTTAAAATAATTCTTTCTTTCATTTCTAACAAATACAAGTTAATTAAATATTCAAATAAATTAAATACAATCCCAACCTCGTTACTACAATACTCGTGGTAGCTTCCCAAATTTTGATGTGATTTTTGTTCCCTCAACTTTATATCACATTCCAAAGATGAATTCCAATTTTTCCAAGGAGCTCTATTGCTTGGTTTTATAAGAAATTGTGAAGACACTAAAGCAAACTAGTTGAAGGCTAAGCAAGTCTCAAATGAAGGAAATTAAGAAACAACAATTTTATTTTCTTGTGTACTTCTTAGAAATATTTCAACAAAGTAACGGTGCAATCAAAATCATAAATCTCCAACCCATATTTTGAGATATAGCTTAGTTTTAATAGGAAAACAATCGGGAATGCATCCAACACACTTCACAATCAAGGAATTCAAGATCATCCCGGGAAGGAGCGGTCAACATTCTAATAATAGTAAGGAAGGAAGTGAAGTCTTATATGTATCCAAGAATCTTGACATCAAGGAAATGGTTAAGAAACGTGCTATAAAAACTCACAAACATGGAGCACATGATCGTAACATGTAGTTTGGAGTCTCAAAGTAAATAGTGTAGAACCTTTGTCAATGTAAACTCATGCGGTTATGTGACTACTACAGCATTTGCTTGACTAAAGAAGATAAAAATAAGTAAAACGAGTAAAATTCATCTCGCAAAATAAAGAAAAGCTAAGGAACTAAGAAACAATGAAGAACAAGTCATATAGGCATGTTGCAAACAAGGAAATGGGATCTAGACTTCATCATTTGTTTTTAAAAAGAGAAAATAATCATAAGGTATTTTTACCATTTTTGAAAATCTAGTGCCATGTAATTTTAGATGCGTACATGGTGATACATCAATGTTTTGGAGACCTATGACTACACACAACACATTATCCGAATCTTTAAGACCAAAAATATTCACATTTTATTTTTCTTGATCGACTTTTTCACTCACAAAAGGTATGCACAAGCTATAACAAAGGATGGGAGGGAATATCTGGGTATTTCTACTTATAAGTTAATTAAAAACCTAAATTTGCACTTAATATGATCTCGTGAAAGCTTCAAAAACTGAATGGAGGTGATGAAATTCATAAACGTGAATGGAATAAAGATATTAACTTACTCACATTAGTAAACTCATATATCACAATTCAACTCAGCTACAAATGGAGTAACCCAAGATTTTTATTTCATTGAATATTTGCTGGAGTAAAAATTCGGCATAGCCTAGGCATGTCAAAATCATAAGCCCCCACAATTACTTCAAAAGTATGGGTATATATAGAACATAAGGATAAGTAAGAGGGAAATAAGTGGAACTGAAACTACTCAAAACTCTAGTTGGGGCTAGTTGGAAACAAATACAATGCTAGCTCACCTTGCTCTAACATGCACATGGTTTAGGATCTTGCATGGTATTATTCTACCTTGATGACCTTAGTAAACCATCCTTTTGGAAAAAGTTAAGGTAGTTTTTTGTCTTCTTAGCAATCAATAAGGTGATCTTTGTTTTATTACATTCGCTTGGGCTATGCGTGCATAAGTTAATCATTGGATATAAACTTTGTTCCCCAGTGTCGAAAATACTTCCAATAATCAATTACACTGAAAAATCCCACAAAATTGGGTATCTTGGAAAAGGATTAAAATGGAGGTAAGTAACCTAATCATGGTAAAACTAACCATGATTAGGTTAACTTGGTTGACATTTTAAGATTAGAGTGTAAACCTTAATCTTTTCACTTTTTCCATTATTCTCTAAATGCTTCGTTTGTGGTGTTGTGTGGTGAAACCTCCTACATTTTTATGTTGAAGCCATTGATGGATCTTCTTAGAGATCTTTATGTGGTTTTTTTCTCTCATGTTCAAGCCCTATTTATCATCCATGACTCAACCTTGGTTTTTTCTAGCCATTTCTTGTGAATTCATGCTAGTTTCTCTCCACCTCAACCATTGTTTTAAATTTTTGTAGATCAATGTCATCTTATGGTTAACCGTGTTTTTCTTAAAGATGCATGTGTTCTAGCATGGCTCACTTGTGAGACCTTGCTTATCTTGACATGGGTTTTGAATCTCAAGCTATGTTTCAAACTCGGCCTTGGATATTTGAGTTCACAACTTCTTATCAATTTGATCCCTATAATTTTTTATTGTTGCAACATGGTTCCTCCTAGCTCGCTTTTGATCTCATCTTATAGTGTTATGGTTTAGCAATTCAAGCTAGTTTTATTTAGCTTAACTTAGGTATTCAAAATATGAGCCAAGATGTCTACAAGATGAACATTAGTTTCATTGTTATGTTAAATGCTCAACGTGTTGGAAGGGCTCATCAGAATAATACTCATCTTGTCATTTTCAATCAATTATTGCTTGCTAGTTTTCCCTTACACAATCTATTCAATCTATTGTCTCTTCACTCAACCTTGATTCTTCGTTATAGTTCCGTTGTGTTTTTTCCTAGCTAGTTTGACCCGGTGTCAAGAAGGTAAGCACTATTTTGGTTTTTTTAGCTTGATGGATACTTAAAAATTGGTATTTTTAGAAAATGTATAAGATCTTATACTAATAGTTGCATGACTTTACTTTTAGTCCTGTGAAAACCTAAAATCCACTTTTAAACACATTTTCTTCAAAACATGATGAAAATTAGCAATTTCTTCCCTAAAAAATTAATTTTCTACAAAATACACAGTGGAAATTTTAGATATTAAAATTTGAATTCTAGAAACCTAATTTTCTAAGAATATTTTATTTGAAAAATATTTGAGTGTTTGTAGATTTTGTGTATCATGAGAAAACTTTCATTTTTAAAAAGTATTTGCAATCTAAAAGACTAGAAACTTTTATAATTTTCAAGGCAAAGATTTGTTGAAAAGATTAAAAATGTGTGTTTTCATACTCTAATTTATGCAATTCTTTACTACAAATATATATAATAAGAGAAAGAAATAACATGGAGCTCCCATCTCCGAATCCGCTAAAAACCCTTGGTTTTTTAAATTTGTGAATGGAGGTGGCATGTCCAAGAAGTGCATCCATGCGGCTTGCGGATAATGGATTTGGTGGGGTGATAGGACTTGTGGGCTTTAGCGCGGTGGTTGGAAATTATGCTTCCCTATTCATTGTCATGCCCTTCTTTCCCGGGCTTCACCACAAAGTGTTATTGAGAGTCACGTGGAGGATTTTGTTGATGGGAATAGATCACCGCTCTAGGTAGGCTGCAAAATATTTTTTTGGGTGGCTTGATACTTTGTTCATGTCCTTGCCAACCCAATGAAACATGCAAAGTCATCTCCCATTGTATGTCGTGGAGCATATGTATTAAAATCAGAGACATATTTTAATGAGAATGGAATCATCTCGTAGATTCGGTAATATCTTCCCGCATATACTTGATCTCCATGAATAGATCTCTCTTTTGTGAAAAATTCTAATGGTCAAGAAATTTTACATTCACCCCACAACTAGAGGTTTCTTCATAGTTGTCTTTGATGTTACTTGTTATCTCTTGAAAGTGCACCCTGTTGAGAGATGACTGTAGGTGTTCTAAGCTTTCTTTGGATCTCTCAATTTCGTACATACAATGGAAACACCTCATGGTCTTTGCGTATAACTATTGTTGAGGTGAGTCTTTGGTATTAAGATGGGTTCCTCTTTTGATGTATCCTAAACTAATATTTAGAGGTTTTGAAGGTAAAAAGTTGACTTTAACATAATTGAAAATTGGGGTGATACACAAAACTTGTTGAGGTCCTTGATTGAATATATGCACAATAAATTTGAGAATGAATCTTGGATGTACAAAGCAACATTTTTCAGTAAAATATTCAGTCAAAACAATTTATGTATTGAGGGAATGAGTCACAATAATACAAAGAAGATAAACATGCTCACTAATATTATGTGGAAATTACTAAATTTGAAGCAAGGTAAGATGATTAGTTAGGGAATTTTACATTCACAAGAATTAATGAGATATACACACCTCTGTAAATAATTGGAAAGTAATAAATTAGTTCTCATTTAAGGGGTAAAACTAGAAAAAAATCTTTAGCAATCCTCAATCCAAAAATTACTCTCTTGTGCTTTGAAATTGCACACAATATATAAAGAAGGTTATTCCCCCATCCCATCCAAAAATAGGCTAAAATTTGTACTCACCATGAATCGTATTTTTATCCTTTTATCATGAATGAATAAAGGAATAAAAATAGACATATTAATTATAATGAGGCATTAAAAGCATGTGTTACAAAAATACATTTTAGTCAAAATGCAGTTGACTGATCTAAGTTTAATAAAGTTTGATGAATAATTTGGATAATAATATCCCTTGTTTGTTGTGTAAGTATCCTCTAATGTGCATGCAATCTCTATCTTCTAGTGCTTGATGTGATACTTGCAACTTGATCCACTTGCAATGATATTTTAAGCATTCTTTAATCCTTCCCTTTTTAATGTACATGCAAAAATTTAATCTCCCTACAAGTAAAAATAATATGCCTTGTCTTTTGAACTTATAAAAAGTTTATTCAATTCTAAATCACCCATGGTGGGGACCACTGTGAGCACATGTGAAATAAAATAATACTCTTATTTTTGTGGAAAATAAGGTAATATGCCTCCAAAAGGCTCCTTGTACTATGATGTTCAACTCTTCATTGCATGATTCTTTTATGCATATTATGTTGACACCTTTAACTTTGTGACTCTAGGAGATACTATCTCCGTAATAATTGTTGATTCATCCTCAAAATATTCCCACTATGGGGACCACCCTTTCTAATTCTCTGTTTAGAACATATTTTGTACTCCTCCAAACCATGACATATAATTGTTTTAATCATGATTACCATAATATATTAGTCCGCTCTATTTATAAAATAAATGCATCATAATGTGTCTGTTTAACATATAGTGTGGACCACTTTTGTTGGAATAGTATAATTTGAACCTTTTGGATAATCATGGCATTACGACTTGGTTCCCGCTTTGTCTAAAGTTATCCTACTACTTTGACCTTGGATAAGGTATAATATGAAAATTATTTTTATTTGAATGTGGCCCCTCTCCCATGACTACTCGACACATTGAAATTTTATTTGTGGGGTTTGATTAAACATGGTGGAGTTATGGTTTGACCATCCTTTGACATGTGTGTTATTTTTGACATGTGGTTGAGTTTAGATGAACCTCTGGTTAGCATGTGGTTACCATTAGAGTTAGACCGTTAATCTTGGTACTATTTCATCTTGGTCATTTGATCCGTACTTTTGCCTTCTTTGAGTTAGGTTTTCTTTGGTAAGGCTTGGAGTTTACATGGAAATTAGTATCTAAGTTGTGACTATTGATTTGTGTCCTTTTTTATCGAGTAGTCGTTGATCTAAACTCTCGGATGAGTTAGGCTACACCATGGTTGGTTGTCGAGAAGGTTTATTTGTAACCTAAACTCCATCATTTTATTTGCATGCCCATTTTGGAGGGCGAAGCCCTAGAAATGTTTCTTTAGACCACCATTATTCTTGCTCACAATCTCGTTTCTAGTTCATTTTTGAAAACTTTGTCGAGATATTTCTCATATGATTCTCTACCCGGAACTTCTTCTTTGAACTCATTATAGATCCTCTTCTAAACATGACTCATGGGAGAAGGTTTTGCCACTATACATCAAAATGGGTTATTGTTTCTTTGTGTTGAATCTATGACTTCTATTTAAAAGTCTTCTTGAGATCGGTTCCTTTATTATATCATCTCCGATTTGAGATTTCGATGAGGTTTGTTCTTGATGGATGCCATTATTATTTGATTTAAAACTTGAGATAGGAATTTTGAATCCCCTACAAGGATCTGTGAGTATGAACACTTGTCATTTTTTTCATTTTTCTACTTTCGAGCTCTATGCTAGATTTATTCATAGTTGGCCACAATTATTAGGAATCTTCGAGCTCATTATTTTCTCTTTGTCACCTAAGACCAAGGTGGCAAGGTCATGGTTGTCTTTGAGAAATGTAACAACTCTTTCTTGTCATTTTTTGCTTCTCTAACTCGAAACTTTACAATAGTTTTTGTTTTCTCGTGTCCTCGTGAAACTTCAAGCTTGAAATTTGATCCGAGCACTTCAAGTTTGACCTGAATTTTTAATCTTTCGAGGATTTGGAAAGCTTTGATCGAAAACTAGTGAGTCCAAGTTCCTCTTTTGAGTTATTTTACGAAATATGTTAAACAATTTCAGTTGTACTGTAAAAGCGTTTGTGTTATAACCCATAATAATATATATTTACTTTATCTTCAGGTTGGTAATCATAATTTTTCTTTTATTTTGGAAGATTCAAGCTTTGTATTTTGACACTATTGGTATTTACACTAATATGAAGCTTTCTTATTAACATTCAAACCCAACTTGTTGAATTATGTGGTGATTTTTAGATTTTCTCGTCTGGACACGATGTAGACATTTTACATGAATCTTGGTTATAATTTTTGATTCGATTCACTATATATGACATGCCTCTCTTCGTTTTTATGCAAGATGATATTTCTTTATTTACTTCATTTTTCGCATTCCAAAACTTCTAGATTAGTCATTGTATTCAAATATCTAAGTTTTGATGGTTTTAATAGCCTCTATAACTCTTTTGTAAGATGGCTGCAATCTTTCTATATGATGTGTAAAATGAAATATGGCCTTCAGTCTCAAATATTTGTAGCTTTTGAAAGAAAATGTAACAATATTTTCTCAGAAATTTCTTCAAGACACACTTTTATTTCGAGGAAACTTGAGCACCATTTTTTGTATTTTGTTTTCTAACTCACTTATGAAGGCATGATTTACTGTGGTTTATATCCTACCCAAAAGATTCATTTTTTGGATGAACCTCATTAATTATTAAAATTTGATCTAGAATTCTATCTTTATTAGCAATTATCTTTCGTATTGATTGTTTCTTTAATGTAAAGTTGTAATCATTCTTTCTATTGATTGTCTCCTTAAGCTCAAAAGATTTTAGTTCTTAAGTTGTAACTTGTATAGGCGCTTAAAATATATCATAGTTGCCACCGCACTATGCTTTTGATCTCAGAATTTTGTTTTAAAGATCGCTTTGTTCATACACTTATTAGGATAATTATTTGTAACCTATTTTTTCAGTCTCATTCATTATACTCATGTAATATTTTTCCAAATCTAGGCTTGCACCATAGAACTTTGAGTGATCGTGAACATGTTTGTTGGATGGGAATATTTACTTGAAAAATTTGATAAATGGTTTTAATTGAGCGTAATGGAACCTATAACTTTGATTCCAACTTTTAGATCAATTGATGTTGATGTCATATTTCACTCTATGGGCCTAGTAGTTTTTCTATAGCTATGAATAGAATTTAGTGCTTGATGGATTTAAACATTTGTAATTTACTACAGCTCATAGATACATTAATTAATGAACATTTTTGTATTCATAAACCCTCTTTTCCATCAATCTACCAATCCTATAGCTATAACTGAATCCTTTGCACTTGTACTTGTATAGAAATGGACTTTAAATTTTTTTATTATATTATGAGAAAATAGTTATTTCCTTAAGGCCTTTATTTGTATTATTATAAGTAGCTCTTCTTGAAATTCGAGTGCTAGATGTCTTTCTTATTATGCTCGACACAAAAACATATTTAAATTTTATTTGCTCCTTTAGAAGTGTGCAAAAGTCTTCATTTTCATGACTCTAATGATCCTCATTGATAAGCCACTACCAATTCTCTTCTCTTCTTTGAGTTGTATATGTATTTTTATACAAGTTGATACTTTCTTCAATTAGAGTCCTGTGTTAAACATATTTGAGAAAACTTGTAATAGCATAATGAAATATTCATTCTAATCTAGAACCTTGTTACATCCGTTATCTTATAAAACACTCTAATGATTTTTTTATATTCTTTAGTGATATAGCATTTTGATTTGGAATGAATGACTTTCTTATTGACTTTGAAACCTAAACTGGATTTGTAAAGGAGGAAATATCTTCTTCTGTGATCTTGAGGCTTTCTATCCCATTCAATTATGATACTCTAATACTTTTAAGGAAATTTGAAAATAGAAGCACTTGCTTGAGTTAAATTCTTGAAGGTTTGTATCCTGAAATGATCAATTAGATATTGTATCTTTATCACTTTGTTTAAATACAAGTCATGAAGCTTTCTGATATGAGAACACTTGACTTATTTTGATGAGTGCATACTAATATTACTTTTGTTGAATCTGCACTTGTAACTTTTGAAGAATGGACTTTCCTTGTTTGATTAAATTATGAAACAACCCTTTGAAAGCCTCTTTACAACTGTACTTTGATCTTTTAGCTTTGATTCTGAGCTGGAAATATCATCTTGTCCTTTATAATAGCTTCTACATGAAATTGTACTTGACTGATATATCATTTTCTTGTTTCACATACCTAATATATTTATAACTATTCCTTAAAACTTGTATTTTCATCTGAAAACTTATATTTTCTCATTTGTGGTATCTCCTATAACTATCCTCTTCATGGGTTCTTGTAGAGGTTTGTTAATGAAAACTGGAAGATACCCTTGCTCATTTTCTATGTTTTGATGAAAAAATTTCTCTGAAAGAACCGTTACTTGTATCTTGCTTCCTCACTTCTGATTCAATGTCCCAATGCCTTTCTTTTATACATCTTTTGTCTGCATTTTCTTTTTCTAGAATAGCTCATAAATTTATATCATGTAGATTCCTTCAAATAGTATTTCCTTTACGTACAGAATCATTTTGTGACGGATTTATGCTTTTAAATTTGCTTTGCCTTTACCTACACACTTAAGAAAATAGTTAGAAAATATTTAGGCTTTTGGCCTCTCTTATGTTCCATAGTTTTCCTTTTCTCTTTATTTTCTAGAATGATTTTGGGAATCATATGTGCTGATGTAGAATATTGCTCTTATCAATTGTGTATCTATATATGATGTACCTTATGCTTCTACTTTTTATAAATCCATTTGCATGTAGTTAGATAGTACATGGGTACAGATTAAACCCTGAGCTCAAATATTGATGCCTTTCTTTTTCATTTTTCAGGTACATTGTGACTACTAGGAGAGGAGAGTAAATGATGAACCTAGAGCTGAAGTGAAGAAAACCAGAAGAGAACCCAAGGCAATGATGGGTTTCTTCTATACTCTTTTACTTTTAACTTCATGCATATGTAATTCTTTCTTCAGTAGTTATGAGTTACATCCCATGACTTGTGTGGGAAATATTTACACTTCTTCATGAATAAATAACATTTAATTTCTATACTTGAGTTGTATACTTCTTTCTTATTTTAGCTTTATGACATGTATATTGATTGTATAACGAAATAAACAGCTCAAAGACATAATTAAATGTATTTACATGCGAAAGAAATAGTTTTGAAAAACCTATAACTTAATAGTGAACTATCTTTCTTGTAAACTACAACTCTATTTGTTGTTCGCAAATTTTATATTTCACATAAACTATGATTCATGCCTTAACTAAGGAAATGCATTAGTCCTTTAGGGATTTTGTGTTTCCTTCCCAAATATGAACATGAAATGGAAAGCTATGTGAGGTGTTACATCTTGTAATGACACACATAGTTGTAGATTACATGTACCTAATGAATTGCTGCAACTGAAAACATGATAGAACTATAAGGAATTCCCTTAGTTAGGTCTAATTTATGAATACCATCCATTGTAATGAAGTTTCTAGATGCCTATTTTTTACACAAGTGCAAAAATTTACAACATTTATGGTGATCCTATTGGGAAAGCTTACTCCAAGCTTTTAGACCATTGGTCACTTGCTCTTACCAAAACAACTTTTCTAAAAAAAAAAGAAACTAAAGCTGGGAAAGGATCTAGAAACCAGATCACATGCATAAATGCACTTATTGAATTGAAAAACATTACAATGTTTATGAAAACAATTCTTGAAAGGGAAATCCTACTCTAACTAGATACTATAGGATTTTCAATAACAGTGTTTAAGAAACATACCATTCACATGAATCGAAATTTCCTCTTCATTTACCCTTGAAAGCTGAAATGCATTGTGTTCTTTGCAAGCTGAAATCATGTAAGGACCACTCCATATTGTATCAAACTTCATGTGGTTTCCTGGATTTGCATGATCAACATCCCATTTTAACACAATGTCTCCTTTATTGAAGACTCTAAACTTAGCCTTCTTATCAAAAATTTTCTTTATCTATTTTTTATTCTTTTCCATGTTCAGATGAGCTTGATCTCTTAGCTCCTGCAACTCCATTAACTCTGTATAACGAACCTACAATAGTTTATTCGCAAGTGATTCCATCTGATTTATCAAATCCTATATAGATAACTCAACCGAGATGGACATTCTTGCCTCTCTTCCATAAACAAGCTTGTCAGCATTGGAATCCAACTGATCTTGTAGAGTCACTTTGTCATCCCAAATTGTTGAATTCAACATTAGATATGAAGCTTGATGATGGCCACCAATCATCTTCATTAATAATGTCAATTAAAGGATGGTGTCCAAAGGTTGTATGCATTAAGAGAAAAGATCTTGTAAAGAAGCTCCTTTAAACACAATCGAACCTTGCATAAATTAAATCACACATGTAAAAGTTCAAAGGTGCACTTGTAGAAATATAAAAAAAACTTACATAAATAAAGCTTTAATGAAATAAATCAAACTTGCGCAAATGAAATTTCATAATTAAAAATAAATGAAAGATAAAACGACACTGTAGGTTCGTAATTGAAATTATCTTGAAGAAAGATCACATAACATGAAATCAAAAGTTTACAAAAAAGGAGAATGAAAAAATAAATAAATTAACATAACACATTGATCCATCTTCCTTGGGATGAGTGTCTAGTTCATTCTTTGGAAGAGGAATTTATTCATACTTTTAATTAAAAAAATTTAGAATGATTTCACTCAAAAGATTGCAAATAAAAATGCAGATCTTTATTCCTTGGAATAAAAATTACATATCCCAAAGTGTGGAAGGTTGCATTTATACTTTATGCATCCAACCAAATCCTTATTTTGGGAAAAAAATCTTATCGTAACTTTATTCTAGTCCTAATAACTAAGATCTCCATCTCCACAAAATATGCAGAGATATATATATTGGATTCAAAGTCTTATCACATTGTTTTAGGAAGATTAGCTCTCAAATCTTCTCCTTGATTGTTTGTAACAAGAATCACAATTATTTCATTTTCCTACATTATTGGAAGAAGGTTTTGCCTCAAAAAATTATTTTGGAAATTTTTTTTTCCCATATTTTCCATTTGACTTTGTTGTTTTTCATTATGGAACTTTTCACACTTGTCTAACACACTTTTTCCTTAGACTACAATTAACTAAAAGATATATTTGTCTTCATTGGTAAAACCTATATAAAATATGAATGAGGTTTTTTTAAACACATTTCTATGAACAAAAACTCACTCAGAGTATCAATTTGACTTTTCTCGTTTCTATTTAGGAAACTTTTAGTGCTCATGTGATACACTTTTTCCTTTCACTACAAACTCACTAAAAATTAGATTTCTCTTCATTGGTAAAACTCCGTAGAAAATTTGAATGAGGATTTTGTTAAAAATATTTCTATGCATAAAATTATCTCTCGGATTTCCCATTGATTCTCTAATAATTCACAATTCCTCAAAACTATGATTCCATTGATGTAGGTTCCAGAGAAAATGTTACTCTATTGATGCAAGCTCCAAGCTAACTCTAATGGTTCTAGAGGTAACGCGTTACTCTGTTGATGAAGGTTCCTGAGCTAAATTGAATGGTTATGGATCTAACGTTACATGTTTTGGAGCTAACTACAATGTATCCAGAGCTAATTTTACGAGTTCCGGAGCTAACATTGGATGTTCCAGAGCTAACTCTAATGGTTCTAGAACTAACTAAAACAACAATAACTTTTGCATGCAATATCAGATTGAAATGATTATCTTTTTGAACTTGCATAATCTTTCGAGAGGAATTTGAATATGAAATCATATTTGAGTTTAGATGTACTATTCATGATCAGTTCCATTTTTTCTAGAACTAGTGTTATCTTTCCTTTATGGTCTCCATACAAAATACTTTGCATCTTTTCCCAAATAATCAATAGGATTAGTCAAGAAAATAGATAACAAAATATTTCTAAAGAATGAACAAGATATATATCCTATATTCTATCTTAAGAAAACTATGATCTCCAAGATTACATTTAAATCCACTTTCAAAGGTAACTTGAAAGGACAAAATAATGGTAATTTATGGCCAATTTATGGCCTCTTCAAATCTCTTTGGTTGTCTTTGAGCGTTCTTCTAATGATCCTCAAAGCATTAGATGATGTACTTAAATAAATTATGTGCTTGATAGCCCAATTTGTTACCTCTCTCGCACCAAGAAATGCCAAGGCATTATCTGAAATGATAATTTCTCGAACACCAAATCTACAATTCTACCAACTTAAAATAATTCTTTCTTTCTTTTCTAACAAATACAAGTTAATTAAATATTCAAATAAATTAAATACAATCCCGACACAGTTACTACTATACTATGGTAGCTTCCCAAATTTTTGATGTGATTTTTGTTCCCTCAAATTTATAACACATTCCAAATATGAATTCCAATTTTTCCAAGGAGCACTATTGCTTGGTTTTATAAGAAATTGTGAAGACACTAAAGTAGACTAGTTGAAGGCTAACAAGTCTCAAATGAAGGAAATTCATCAACAATAATTTTATTTTCATATGTACTTCTTAGAAATATTGCAACAAAGTAATGGTGCAATCAAAATCATAAATCTCAAACCCATATTTTGAGATATAGCTTAGTTTTAATAGGAAAACAATCGGGAATGAATCCAACACACATCCCAATCAAGTAATTCCAGATCATCCCGGAAGGAGCGATCAACATTCTAATAATAATAAGGAAGGAAGTGAAGTCTTATATGTATCCAAGAATCTTGAAATCAAGGGAAATGGTTTAAAAATGCGATAAAAACACTCACAAACATGCAACACATAATCGAACGTGTAGTTTGAAGTCTCAAAGTAAATAGTGCGGAACCTCTGCAGTCAATGTAAACCTATGGTTATGCAATTACTGCAGCATTTACATGACTAAAGAAGAAGAAAATAATTAAAAGGAGTGAAATTCATCTCGCAATATAAAGAAAATCTAAGGAACTAAGAAACAATGAAGAACAAACCATATAGACATACTACTGACAAGGAAATGGGATCCAAACTTCATCATTTGTTTTTAAAAAGAGAAAATAATCATAAGGTATTTTTACCATTTTGGCAATCTAGTGCCGTGTAATTTTAAATGCGTATGAGTGGTACATCAATATTTTGGAGACCTATAACTACACAAAATTATTTGAATCTTTAAGACCAAAAATATTCACATTTTATTTTTTCATGATCGATTCTCACACTCACAAAAGGTATGCACATGCTATAACAAAGGATGGGAGGAAATATATGGGTATTTTTACTTATAAGTTAATTAAAAACCTAATTTTTCACTTACTATGATCTCAGTAAAGCTTCAAAACAACTGAATGGAGGTGATGAAATTCATAAACATGAATGCAAAAATGATATTCACTTACTCACATTACCAAACTCATATATCACAATTCAACTCAGCCTGCAAATGGAGGAAACCAAAGATTTTATTTCATTGTGTAGGTGTTGAGTACACAATTTTGCACAGCCTACGCATGTCAAAATCATAAGCCCCCCCCAATTGCTTCAAAATTATGGGTATATATAGAAAATAAGGATAAGTAAGAGCAAACTAAGTTGAACTGAAACTACTCAACACTCCATTGGGGCTAGTTGAAACAAATCCAATGCTAGCTCACCTTGCTCTAGCATGCACATGGTTTAGGAGCTTGCATGGTATTATTCCAACTTGATGACCTTAGTAAACCATCTTTTTGTAAAATTTATGGTAGTTTTTGTCTTCTTAGTAATCAATAAGGTAATCTTTGTTTTATTACCTTCACTTCAGCTACGCATGCATAAGTTAATCATTGGATCTAAACTTTGTTCCTCGATGTTGAAAATACTTCCAATAATCAATTACATTGAAAAATCCCACATAATTGGGTACCTTGGAAAAAATTAAAATGGAGGTAAGTAACCTAATCATGGTCAAATTGACCATGATTAGGTTAACTTGTTGACATTTTGAGATTAGAGTGTAAACCTTAATAATTTCACTTTTGGCATTATTCTCTAAATGCTTTGTTTGGGGTGTTAGGTTGTGAAACCCTATATGTTTTATGTTGGAAGCCATTGATGGAGCTTCCCGGAGATCTTTATGTGGTTTTTTTCTCATTTTCAAGCTCTATTTATCATCCATGACTCAACCTTGGTTTTTTCTAGCCATTTCTTGTGAGTTCGACTAGTTTATCTCCACGTCAACCATTGTTTTAATTTTTTGTAGATCAATGTTATCTTATGGTTAACCATGTTTTGTTTAAAGATGCATGTGTTCTAGCATTGCTCACTATGAGGTCTTGTGGTTATGTCGACATGGGATTTTAATCTCAAGCTATGTTTCAAACACGACCACTGGATATTTGAGTTCACCATTTCTTATGAATTTGATCCTGTAATTTTTATTATTCACAACATGGTTCCTCCCACTCATTTTTGATCTCATCTTGTAGTGTTATGGTTTAGAAATTCGAGCTAGTTTTCTTTAGCTTGACTTACGTATTCAAAATATGAGCCAGATGTGTAAAAGATGAACATTATTTTGATTCTTATGTTAAATGCTTGATGTGTTGGATTGGCTCATCGTAATAACACTCATCTGGTCATTTTCAATCAATTGTGGCTCGTTAGTTTTCCCTTACACATTCTATTTAATCTATGGTATCTTCACTCTGTCTTGATTCTCCGTTATAGTTCGGTTGTGTTATTTCCTAGCTAGTTTGACCTAGATCAAGAAGGTAAGTGCTATTTTGATTGTTTTATCTTGATGGATACTTCAAAAATTGGTATTTTTAGAAAATGTATAAGATCTTATATTGGTAGTTGCAACTTTACTCTCAGTCTATGAAAACTAAAATCCACTTTGAAAATTAGCAATTTCTTCCCTAAAAATTTAATTTTCTATAAAATACACGGGTGGAAATTTTAGAATTAAAATTTCAATTCTAAAAACCTAATTTTCTAAGAATATTTTATTTGAAAAATATTTGAGTGTTTGTAGATTTTTTTATCATGAGAAAACTATTATTTTTAAAAAGTATTTGCAATCTAAAAGACTAGAAACTTTTAAAGTTTTAAAGGTAAATACTTGTTGAAAATATCAAAAATGTGTATTTTCATACTTTGATTTATGTAATTCTTTATTGCAAATATATATAATGAGAGAAAGAAATTACATGGAGCTCCCATCTCCGGCTCTGCTAAAAACCCTCGGCTTTTCAATTTGTGAATGGAGGCATCATGTCTAGGTAGTGCATCCATGCGGTTGCGGGTAATGGATCCGGTGGGGCGACTAGACTTGTGGGCTTTAGCTCTATGGTTAGCGATTTTTCTTCCCCTATTCAAGGTCATGCCCTTGTTACCCCGTCTTCACCACGAGGTGGTTCTTGAGAGTTGTGTGGAGGTTTTTGTTGATGGGAATGGATCGGATGCTCACGGGAAGCTATAAAATATTTATTTAGGTGACTAGATCCTCTATTCATGTCCCTACCAACCCAATGAAACATGCAAAGTCATCTACCATTGTATGCCATGGAGCGGATGTATTAAAATATGAGACATATTTCAAGGAGAATGGAATCATTTGTAGATTCAATAATATCTTCCTGCATACTTGATCTCCATGAATGGATCTCTCTTTTGTGAAACCGCTTATGGTTGGTAAATTTGAAACTTACCCCACAAATAGGGGTTTCTTCATAGTTTTCTTTGATGTTACTATTATCTCTTGAAAGTGCATCCATGTTGAGAGATGACTCCGTGTGTCTAAGCTTTCTCACGGATCTCTCACTTTTGTACATACAATGGAAACACCTCGTCTTTGGGTATACCTATTGTTGAGGTGAGTCTTTGGTATTAAGATGGGTTCATTTTTTTATGTATCCTAAACTAATATTTAGAGTTTTTGAAGGTAAAAGAGGACTTTAACAAAATTTAAAAGTGAGATGATACGTAAAATTATTTCATTTCCTTGATTGAATATATGCACAATCAATTTGAGAATGAATTTTGGATGCACAAACCAATAGTTTTCAGTAGAATATTAAGGAAAAACACTTTGTGTATTGAGGGAATGAGTCACAACAATACAATAAGATAAACATGCACACTAATATTATGCAGAAATTACTAAATTTGTAGCAAGGTAAGATGATTAATCGGGAATTTTACATTCACAAGAATTAATGAGATATACACACCACTACAAATAATTGGAAAGGAAGAAATTAGTTCTCATTTAAGGGGAAAAACTGGAAAAAAATTATTCATCAATCCTCGGTCCAAAAAGTGCTCTCTTGTTCTTAGCAATTGCCCACAATATATAACAAGGTTATTCACCCATCCCATCCTAAAAATAGGATAAAATTTGTACTCACCCATGCATCATATTTTTATCCTTTTATCATGAATAAATAAAGGAATAAAAATAGACATGTTAATTATAATGAGGCATTAATAGCATGAGTTACAAAAATACATTTCAGTCAAATTGCAGTTGAGTGATCTAAGGTTAATAAAGGTTGATGAATAATTTGGCTAATAATATCCCTTGTTTTTTGTGTAAGTATCCTCTAATGTGCATGCAATATCTATCTTCTAGTGCTTGATGTGACACATACAACTTGATCCACTTGCAATGATATTTTAAGCATTTTTAATCCCGCCTTTTTAATGTACATGCAAAAACTTAGTCTCCCGCAAGTAAAAATAATATGCCTTGTCTTTTGAAATTATAATTTTTTTGTTCAATTCCTAACCACCCATGGTGGGGACCACGGTGAGCACATGTGAAAGAAAATAATACTTCATTTTTGTGGAAAATAAGGTAATAAGACTCCAAAATGCTCCTTGTACTATGATGTTTAACTCTTCATTGCATGATCCTTTTATGAATATTATGTTAACACCTTTAACTTTTGTCACTATAGGAAATACTATCTCCTATAAACATTGTGATTCAACCTTCAAATTTTCCCACTATGGGGACCACCCTTTCTAATTCTTTGTTTAGCACATATTTTGGACTCCTCCAAACCATGACATATAATTGTTTTAATCACGATTACCATAATATAATAACACCCTGTATTTACAAAATAAATGCATCATAATGTGTCATGTTTAACATATAGTGTGGACCACTTTTGTTTGAATAGTATAATTTGAACCTTTTGGGTAATCATGGCATTACTACTTGGTTTTCAGTTTTGTCAAAAGTTATCCTAGTGCTTTGACCTTAGATAAGGTATAATATGAACATTATTTTTATTTGAATGTGGCCCTCTCCATGAATACTCAACCCATTGTAATGTTGTTGGTGGATGAGATTAAACATGGTGGAGTTAGGGTTTTACCATCCTTTTCCACGTGTGTTATTTTTGACATGTGGTTGAGTTTAGACAAACCTCTAGTTAGCCTGTGGTTGCCATTGGAGTTGGTGATTTCTCTTTAGACCATTCATTTTGGTATTGTTGCATCTTGGCCATTTGATCTATAGTTTTCCTCTATTAGAGTTAGGTTTTACTGTGGTTAGGCTTGGAGTTTACATGGAAATTAGTAATCTGATTGTGATGATTGATTTGTGTCCTTTTTATCGGTATTTATTGATCTCAACTCTCAAATGAGTTAGGATTCACCATAGTTGGTTGATGAGAAGATTTATTTCTAGCCTTGAACTCCATTGTTTCATTTTCATGCCCATTTTGAGGGTGAATCCCGGGAAATTTTCTTTCAAACTACCATTATTCTTGCTCACAATCTTGATTCTCGGTTTATTTTTGAAAACTTTGTCAAGATATTTCTCAAATGATTCCCTACCCTAGAACTTCTTCTTTGAACTCATTGTAAATCCTCTTCTAAACATGACTCATGGGAGAAGACTTTGCACGTGTACATCAAAATGGGTCATTGTTTCTTTGTGTTGAAACTATGAGTTCTATTTCAAAATATTATCCCGAGATCGGTTCCTTTATTATATTGTATTTGTTTTGAGCTTTCGGTGAGCTATGTTCTTGTTTGATGCCATTATTCTTTGATTTCAAACTCGAGATAGGCATTTTTAATCCCCTACAAGGATTTGTGAGTTTGAACACTTGTCATTTTTTTCCATTTTTCTCCTTTCGAGCTCTGTGCTAGATTTATTCATAGTTGTCCACCATTATCAAGAATCTTTGAGCTCATTATTTTCTCTCCGTCACCTAAGACTCGAAGGAGGCAAGGTCATGGTTGTCTTTGGCAAACTTTAACAATTCTTTCTTGTCATTTTCACTTCTCTAACTATGAAACTTTGCAATATTTTTATTTTGTGTCCTCGTGAAACTTCAAGCTTGAAATTTGATCCGTGTACTTCAAGTTTGGCTTGAATTTTTAATCTTTCAAGGGTTTGGAAAGCTTAATCGAAAACTAGTGATTCCAAGTTCCTCTTTTGAGTTCCTTTGTACAATATGTTAAACATTTTAAGGCTTAGACTATAAAATTTTGTTTTATAACCCATAATAATACATCTTTACTTTATCTTCAGTTGGTAATCATAATTTTGCTTTTATTCTAGAAGATTCAAGATCTATATTTTGACACTATTGGTATTTACACTAATATGAAACTTTATTATTAAAATTAAAACCATGCTTGTTGAATTATGTGGTTATGTTTTAGCTTTTCTCTCTCTTGACCACCATGTAGACATGTTTCCTTGAATCTCAATTATAACTTATGATTCTTGCTCACTCTGTATGACATGCCTTTCTTGGTTTACTTCATTTTTGGAATTTTGAAACTTCTAGATTAGTCGTTATATTCAAATATCTATGTTTTCATGGTTTTAATAGCCTCTATAATGATTTTGTAAGATGACTGCAATATTTCTATAAGATGTTTAAAATGAAATATGGCCTTTAGTCTCAAATATTTGTAGCTTTTGAAAGAAAATGTAACAACATTTTTCTGTAAAATTTCTTCAAGACACACTTTTATTTTCGAGGAAACTGAGCATCATTTTTGTATTTTGTTTTCCAACTCACTGATGAAGGCATGATTTACTGTGGTTTATATCCTACCCAAAAGATTCATTTTTTTGGATGAAGCTCATTAATTAATCAACTTTGATCTATAATTCTATCTTTGTTGGCACTTATCTTTCTGTATTGATTGTTATTTTTAATGTAAATTTATAATCATGCTTTTTGTTGATTGTCTCCTTAAGCTCAAAATATTTTACTTCTTAAGATGTAACTTGTATAGGGCTTAAAATATCTCATAGTTGTCATTGCACTATGCTTTTGATCTAGGAATTTTGTTTTAAAGATCTTTTGTTCATACACTTATTCAGATCATTAGTTGTAACTCTGTGTTTTCAATCTCATTCATTATACTCATGTAATGGTTTTGCAAACCTAGGCTTGCACCATAGAACTTTGAGTGATCCTGAACTTGTTTGTTGGATGGGAGTATTTACTGAAAATTTGATCCATGCTTTTATTTGAGCTTAATGAAACCTGTAACTCTGATTGCAACTTCTAGATCAATTGATATTGATGTCATGTTTCACTCTATGGGCCTAGTAATTTTGTTTTAGCTATGAATAGATTTTAGTGCTTGATGGATTTCAACATTTGTAATTTATTGCAGCTCATAGCTACAACATATTAATGAACTTTTTGTATTCATAAACCCTCTTTTCCATTAATCTACCAATCCTATAGCCATAACTAAATCCTTTACACTTGTACTTGCACTGAAATGGACTTTAAAAGTTTTCTTTGATATGAGAAAATAGTTATTTCCTTAAGGCCTTTATTTGTATTGTTATAAGTAGCTCTTCTTGAAGTTTAGACTGCTAGATGTCTTTCTTATTATGCTCGACACAAAAACATCTATAAATTTTCCTTACTCCTTTAGAAGTGTGCAAAATTTGTATGTCTAAGTCAGTATATCAATTCTCTTCTCTTCTCTAAGTTGTATATCTATTTTAATACAAGTTGATCCTTCCTTCAATTAGAGTCCTGCATTAAACATATTTGAGAAAACTTGGAATAGCATACTTGAAATATTCTTTCTAATATGCAACCTTGTTACATATGTTATCTTTTTAAACACTCTGATGATTTTTTATATTCTTTAGTGATATAGCATCTATATTTGGAATTAATGACTTTCTTAGTGACTTTGAAACCTAAACTAGATTTGTAAAGGAGGAAATATCTTCTTCGTGATCTTGAGGCTTTCTATCCCATTCAATTATGATACTAAAATAATTTTAAGGAAGTTTGAAAATAGAATTAGTTTCCTGAGTTAAATTCTTGAAGATTTATAGCCTAAAATGATCAATTAGATATTGTATCTTTATCACTTTGTTTAACTGCAAGTCATGAATCTTTTTAGTATGAGAATGTTTGACTTCTTTTTGATGAGTGCATACTAATATTACTTTTGCTGAATCTGCACTTGTAACTTTTGAAGAATGTACTTTCCTTGTTTTATTGAATTCTGAAACAACCCTTTGAAGGCCTCTTTACAATTGTACTTTGATCTTTTAGCTTTGATTCTGAGCTGGAAATATCATCTTGTCCTTTATAATAGCTTCTGCATGAAATTTTACTTGATGATATATCATTTTCTTCATTCACATACCTAATATCTTTGTAACTATTCCTTAAAACTTGTATTTTTCATGTGAAACCTTATATTTTTCTCATTTTTGGTATCTCCTATAACTATCCTCTTCATGGGTTCTTGTAGAGGTTTGTTAATGAAAATTGGAAGATACCTTTGCTCATTTTCTATGTTTTGATGAAAACATTTCTCCGACATAATCAAGTACTTATATCTTGCTTCCTCAATTTTGATTCAATGTCCCAATGTCTTTATATATTATACATATTTTGTATACATTTTCCTTTTTCTCGAACAGCTCATAAATTTATACCACGTTGATTCCTTCAAGCAAGTATTTCCTTTCTATATGGTAATTATTTTTTGATGGATTTATGCTTTTAAATCTGTTGCATTTACTTACACACTTAAGAAAGTAGTTAAAACTATTTAGGCTTTTAGCCTCTCTTATGTTCCATAATTTTCCTTTTCTCTTTGTTTTCTAGAATGATTCTGGGAATCATATGTGATGACGTAGAATACTACTCTTATCAAGTGTGTATATGTATATGGTGTACCTTATGCTTATAATTTTAAGAAATCCATTTACATGTAGTTAGATAGTACATGGGTATAGAATAAACCTTGAGCTCAAATATTGATGCCTTTCCTTTTCATTTTTAGGGACGTTGTGACTACTAGGAGAGGAGAGTAAAAGATGAACCTAGAGCTGAAGTGAAGAAAACCAAAAGAGAACCCAAGGCAATGATGGGTTTCTTCTATACTCTTTTACTTTTAACTTCATGCATATGTACTTCTTTCTTTAGTAGTTATGAGTTACATCCCACGACTTGTGTGGGAAATATTTGTACTTCTTCATGAATAAATAACATTTAATTTTTATACTTGAGTTGTATACTTCTTTCTTCTTTCAGCTTTATGACATGTATATTGATTGTATAACGAAATAAACAACTCAAACACATAATTAAATGTATTTACATGCAAAAATAAAGAGTTTTGAAATACCTGTAACTTAATAATGAACTCTCTTTCTTGTAAACTATCATAACTCTATTTGTTGTTCCCAAATTTAACATTTCACCTAAACTATGATTCCTGCCTTCATCAAGGCAATGCATTAGTCCTTTAGGGATTTTGTGTTTCCTTGCTGAAGACAAACATGGAATGGATAGCTATGTGAGGTGTTACATTTTGTAACAACACACATAGCTACAGATTACATGTAACTAATCAATTGTTGCAATTGAAAACATGATAAAATTGTAATGCATTCCCTAGTTAGGTTCAATTTATCAATACCATCCATTGTAATGAAGTTTCTAGTTTCATGTTTTTACACAAGTGTAAAAATTGTCAACATTTATGGCGATCCTATGGGGAAAGCTTCCTGCTAGCTTGTACACCAATGCCTTGCTCTTACCAAAACTACTTTTCTAAAAAACAAACTAAAGATGGGAAAGGATCTGGAAACCAGATCACATGCACAAATGCACTTATTGAATTGAAAAATATTGCAATGTGCATAAAAACACTTATTGAAAGTGAAATCCTACTCTAAAAAGACACTATAGGATTTTCAATAACAATGTTTAAGAAACATACCATTCACATGAATGAGAATTTCCTCTCCATTTAGCCTTGAAAGATGAAATGTATTGTGTTCTTCATAAGTTGATATTATGTAAGGACCACTCCATATTGTATCGAAAATCATGTGGTTTCCTTGATTTTCACGATCAACATCTCATTTTAACGCAATGTCTCCTTTGTTGAAGACTCAACTTACCCTTGTTATGAAAAGTTTTCTTTATCTATTTTTTATTCTTTTACATGTTCAGATGAGATTGATCTCTTAGCTCCTATAACTCCATTAACTCTACATAACAAACCTACAATGGTTTGTTCTCAAGTGATTCTATATGGATTTATCAAATCCTATGTAGACAAATCAACCGAGATGGACATTCTTGCGTCTCTTCCATAAACAAACTTGTACGGTGAATGTCAACTGATATTATAGAGTCACTTTGTCATCCCAAAGTACTGAATTCAACATTAGATACCAAGATTGATGAGGGTCATTAATCCTCTTCATTAATAATGTCAATTCAGGGATGGTGTCTCAAGGGTGTATGCATTAAGGAAAAAGATCTTATAAAGAAGCTCCTTTAAACACTATCCAACCTTGCATAAAATAAATCACACATGCAAAAATTTAAAGGCACACTTGTAGAAATATAAACACACTTGCATAAATAAAGCTTGCATGAAAGAAATCAAACTTGCGTAAATGAAATTATTGAATTAAAAATAACTGAAAGATAAAAAGACACCCGCAGGTTCACAATAGAAATCGTATCAAGAAGGATCACATAACATGAAATCAGAAGTTTACAAAAAAGGAGAATAATGAAAATAAATAAATTAACATAACACATTGATCCATCTTCCTTGGAATGAGTAGCTCGCTCATTCTTTGAAAGAGGTCTTTATTCATACTTTTAATTTAAAATTGCAAAATGATTTCACTCGAAATATTGCAAAGAAAGAACGAATATTTATTCCTTAGAATAAAAATTACATATCTCAAAGTGTGGAAGGTTTCATTTACAATTCATGTATCCAACCAACTCCTTATTTTAGGAAATACAATCTTATCTTAGCTTTATTCTAGTCCTAATAACTAAGATCTCCAACTCCACAAAATATGGAGAGAGATATATTATTAGATTCAAAGTCTTATCTCATTGTTGTAGGAAGATTTGTTCTCAAATCTTCTCCTTGATTTTTTTGTAACAAGAATCACAATGATTTCATTTTCCTATATTATTAGAAGAAGGTTTTCCTCAAAATTTATTTTGACAAAATACCTTTCCTATATTTTCCATCGACTTTTTGTTTTTCGTTATGGAACTTTTGACACTTGTCTCGACATGAGACTTTTCCTTAGACCAAGTTCACTAAAAGTTAGATTTCTCTTCATTGATAAAACCTGTATAAAATCTGAATGAGGTTTTTTTTAAACACATTTCTATGAACAAAAACTCACTCAGAGTTTCTATTTGACTTTTCTGTTTTACGTTTATGTAACTATTAGTGCTCATCGATATACTTTTTCCTTGGACTACAGTCACTAAAAATCAGATTTCTCTTCATTGGTAAGACTCGTAGAAAATCAATGAGTTTTTTGTTAAAAAAATTCTATGCACAAAATTATCTCTCATATTTCACATTGGATTCTCTAATTATTCACAATTCCTCAAAACTATCATTCCATTGATATAGGTTCTAGAGAAACATTACTCTATTGATGCAATCTCCAAAGCTAACTCTAATGGTTCCATAGGTAACATTACTCTGTTGATGCAAGTTCGGGCTAAATCCAATGGTTATGGATCTAATGTTATAGGTTTTGGAGCTAACTACAATGTATCTAGAGCTAACGTTATAGGTTCCGGGGCTAACGTTGGAGGTTCCGAGCTAACTCAATGGTTCGAGAGATAACTAAAAATAATAATAATTTTGCATGCAATATCAGATTGAAATAATTATCATTTTGAATTTGCATAATCTTTCAAGAGGAATTTGGATATGAAATCTTATTTGAATTTAGATGTACTATTCATGATCAGTTCCATTTTTTCCGAACTAGCCTTATCTTTCCTTTATGGTCTGCATATAAAAGACTTTGCATCTTTTCCCAAATAATCAATAGGATTAGTCAACAAAATAGATAACAAAATATTTCTAAAGAATGAACAAGATATATATCCTATATTCTATCTTAAGAAAACTACGAGTTCCAAGATTACATTTAAATCCACTTTCAAAGGTAACTTGGAAGGAAAAATAATAGTAATTTATGGCCAATTTATGGCCTCTTCAAAGCTATTTGGCTATCTTTGATCATTCTTCCGATGATCCTCAAAACATTCTTATTAGTACTTTCACTAACCCATTACCTTGTGGGTAATAATTAGATTATGTACTTAAAAACTTACATGCATGATAGCCCAATTGGTTACATCTTGCCATGAAAAGCCAAGGCATTATCTCGAAATGATAATTTCTCGAACACCAAATCTCTAAACTATACATTCATAAAAGGATAGTATTTAAGTTTCTTTAGCTTCATTTAAGGCTATTGATTGAGTCCAACATGTAAAGTAATCAGAGCAGTCAATATCCACTTATGTACTTGTGACGAAGGTGGATTTATCATGCCAATAAATTCAAGAACTCATTGCATTAATGGATGATCTATTGAAATAGGCTATAGAGGCAAGTTAAACATTATTTTCCAAGAAAGAAAGCACATTTCTTAGAATTTTTCATCCATTCAAAGAAGTCCTTGAATATGTTGGGCCAATAGTAATCAGATTTCATAATTTTTAAGGCTTCATGCGTGTTGAAAATTTACCTCTTGCAAGTCCTTCATGAAATTAGGATAATAGTTTCTACATTCTATCATAATCAATACATTGCAGCAATATTCAATTTATATCTCTTTTAAAAAACATGACATAAATGAAAACATAAAGTACAACTTGTAACTTGAAATATGTTCGAGTTTTCTTGTCGATAACTTTTGGATAACTCTTCGTTGTAGGTAGTTAACTAAAAAAGTCATCCATCTTGATCCTTGAACTTCTTGACTAAGTTCAAGTTGCTGATTTTCTAGTTGTACCATGGTATCTAACTTTGTGATACGTAACTTTAGCATGTTGTTTTGGATCTTCTGATTCTCGCATCCTATTGTTTTCCATAGTAGTAAGTAGATGCTCACACAAACCTTTTCCTTTAACTATTTATGCAACATGGATATCAACATCATATTCCATAACCTTCGTAATGCATTGCTGTTCTCTTCTCATTCAGCTCCTTGTTTAACAAGAATGCTTTAACACTTGGATGAGAGACTCAGACATGTATCTTATTATTGGAAAGCATGTAATTGAATTTTTCAATCCTCTAACTAATGAAAGTACCTATTTCTCAAGAAAGGTGTATCTTTTTATGTAGTTATGTAAAATTTTCCAAAGAAAATAGTTGTCTACTCATTGTTTTCATCCTTAACTTGAGTTAAAATAGCTGAAATAATCTCAGCTCCTGCAACTACATACATTGTAAAAGCTTTATCAAAATTTGGACTTGTAAGAGTAGGAGCCTGTGAAATGGCTAGATTAATGGCTTCAAATGATTTTCTCCCTTCATTGGTCCAAGATAAAGTCTTATCTTTTTTAACATGATTGTTAATGGCTTGACTAATGCTACAAAATATGGAACAAATCTTCTAAAAAATTGTGTTGGTGCAAAATCACAAAGCCTCCCGAATGGCCTCATATTTTAGTGTGGCATACGGTGTGATCTCGCACAACACAGACCATCTCTCAAGATGTTGGAATTGCGAACTTGAGATGGAACTTCAAGAAAGATGACTCTTACTCCTAAACAACCTGCCACAAACTACTCTAATGCAGGAAAACTATCTAATCCTAATCTAACTTTCCAAGGGACCAGAGAGAGAGAAAAATGCATAGAAATAGAGCCTACACTAAAGCGGTAATACACCAGAGAAGGAGGTTTCTGGTCACAATCTCAGCTTCCTAAAATGGAGAGAGGTGAGCAAGGGAGAGGATGGACAGATGCATCACAGACCAAAGCTAGAGTTCACATGGAACACCACTTCAAACCCATTAAACATGGCTCCCAAAACATGTAATGGACATCAGAAGTATGCTCAATATACCCTACAATGATGAGAGGTGAGAAGAGACAATAAAATAAGAAAAGGATGGAAAAAATGCATCATGAAACAAATTTTATTATTCGAAGATTTCACACGGTACATCATCAGTGGGCAAGAGGCAAGAAGATGGCATTACAGAGCCAAGAGAGGAGGCTTAGACTCCCTTTCCCACCCTAAGGAAGAAATAGAGAGGGAGCATGAGATAAATAATGATCAACCCCTTGAAATATGCCCTTCCTTTACAATATATAGAAGAATGAGAGAAGGAGAGAGGGAAAAATTGAATCCTAATTCAACCACCCCAACCATGCATTGAATTCACCTACTCCAACCACCCTATAAAGAATTGAAATTTTTCCTAAAAAAATGATGTTTCCCCTAATAGAGCCCATTACTCAACATGTTGTTCCTTGCGGCTAAGAAAGGAGGCTAATTTTTCATCATGGTTGCGGTGGGAGACTTGACAACCTCAAAAATTGTGGACTGAATTTACCATTCTTCATTAATGGTCGTGGGTGGGTAGCTAACATCAAGAGCATTCAAAACTTCCTCTCCCACCCAATTCCTTTGCAGTCGAAAGATATGGCTATCTCGAAGGTGCTTTAGGTAAGAAGTCTATTCGTGCAAGGTCCATGTGGCAGCCCTGTGCGTCTTAAGATTTCACCCCCTTTTTACTCCTAAAGTTATGTTTAATTGACACATGGTGTCATATGCGAACCTGCTCTGTTTCCTTTGTATTCTGCCTAAGCCCCTCTTGTTTGCGGAGACACTATGTTTGACCCAAGACATGTGGAGGCACAACACACATTTTGGACATGCCTCTGGATTTTTCCTTTGAAGTTCTATGGACAAGGCATGTTGAGGCTTTTGCTTGACCCTATTGTACTTAGTCGGTTTGAGCATGCTACCTTTCTTAGTCCCCGACTACGTGGTGGTTTACCACTCATTTGGGGACCACCTTTGTATTTAACGCTTTGAGGTGCATTGATCTAACACATGGCTCCCATGTGGCTCTGTCTCGAGTTTGGAATTTTAAATGGCCAGGTGAAGTTGTTTGGACTCGGTCCCGATGGAAAACTTGTGTTGTTTGGGGACTACCTTTTGGGTCTTGCCTTCAAGTTACACCAATGAGACACATGGAGGCTTCCTCCATTCCTTTTATACTTAACTGATTTGGGCCAATTCAAATTTAAGGCTCGACCACATGGAGGGTTGGCACACGTTTGGGACCTTTCTCTGGATTTTACATTTGAACTTGTGCCGATGAAGCACATCAAGAATTCCACTCGCCCTTCTTTAATTTTCAACAGTTGGCTCTACCTTTTAGAATCTGCAATGTGGTAGGCTGATTCTAATTTGGGGACTACCTCCGGCATTTTCCTTTGAAAACACACTAAAGAGACACATGGAGGCTCCCACTAATGCTTGGAATTTTCAATGACTGAATCTATCCATAAGACTTTTGACAAGTTGAGAGCGTGTGCACTTTTAGGGTCTCCATTTTGATGCACCTTTTGGAATTATGCTTTGAGATAACACATGGTGCCTTCTACATGTCCATTTCTTTACCCCGAGTTGACTCGCATGCGAAGTCCAAAAACTTCGAGCCCTTTCTTCAATCTTCTCCTATGAGCCTCTGGCCTCTTTTGACGTTGTTTGGCCTCATCACCGACCTTGCCCCTTCATTTTCAAGCCCACCTACCCCTTGATTTGGGATCAAATATGATCTCTAGGACTGAACCAACCCTTTCATTATCTCCTATTCAAGGTCAGTGTTTGACCAATTTTTCCTAGGGAAAAATTGGATAACAAGTTGATTTTACCAAGAAAAATCTGTAATAGTTTCTTATGATGAGGTAAGGACAACTATGAAATATCTTTGATTCTAAAAGGATCAATAGCTAAACCTTGTTTAGAAATAATATGACCAAGCAATTTACCTTGATGCATTGAAAAAATGGACTTTTTGGGATTCAATGATATTCCAAATTGTCTGCAAATCTGAAAAGTATGCCTTAAATGCATTAGATGTTCATCAGAATTCTTTGAAAATACGGTGACATCATCTAAGTAAACCAATATGCATTTATTTAATAAGTTGTGAAAATCCATGTCCATTTCTTGTTGAAATGTTGCACCAACGCATTTGAGAGACCAAAAGGCATTCTTTTATAAGCATAAGTACCCCACTTTGTGGTGAAGGTTGTTTTGTATCTGTCTTCTTCACACACAAGGATTTGATTGTATCTATTGTAACCATCCAAAAGAGACAATTTGTCTCAACTTTAAATGTTCTTAAAATTGAAACATATTAGGCAATAGATAATGGTTTTTGAATGAAGCTTTATTAAGGTCTTTAAAATCCACACATAGCCTAATTTCTCCATTCTTTTTCAAATAGGAATAAGATTAGCTACCCAACTTGAATGCTTAACTGGAAAGATAATACCTGATTTGATCAACTTAGATAACTCTTTTCTCATTAATGGCTCAATCTTGATTTACAGGCCTTTGATTTTGTCTAACGGCTTTGAATTTGTATGTAACTCTATGGTTTGTCAAGCAAAAATTGGATCAAATCCTCTCAAATATTTGTATTTCCAAGAAAAAACATCTCTGAATTCTTTACATAATTTGATAAATGATTTTTTTCAGCTTAAGAACATACCTTTCTAATAAATAGTTTATTTTCATCATCCACCAAGATTTCTTCATAGTTATCTACATGGGTTGAAATCTTGCCTTTGTCTTTTCTTAACTGATCATCAGAATTGAAAATGTCTTCTAGTGTAACCAATCCTTGAGGCAACTTGTTTGTCTTTAACTAAACAATCTAGTCACCATAGAAGTGCTGTAGTTTTTCCTAATTTACTACAGAAAATTCAGCTTCTTGTTGTAAAAACCTGCATATTTGTTCATCATCTTCGAAAACTTACCAATTTTCTTCATTATCAGGTATTGAAGGTATGATAATTAGATTTATATGTGGTTGTACTTTGTTATTTTCGATTTGTTCTAGTACATCAAAGCTAGCACCAATTGTTGCAAGTCTATCTGCATGTTTGTTTTCATCTCTTGGGACAAATTGAATGTTAATAGCATCAAAATCATCCATTAAGTCTAAAACTCTATGTTTGTAAGATTTCAGCAATGAATTCTTACACACAATGAAGTTTTTCACATGATTAATAACTAACTATGAATCACTAAAAACATGTAAAGTACTTGATACCACTCTTTGTGGCCCTTTACGCAAGCCATGAATTAATTCTTTGTATTTAGCTACATTACAAGTACAAGAAAACTGTAGACTTAAAGCCGAAAATTATCTATCATTTGAAGGGGAAGTAAGAATTAGACCTGCACCTTTTCCTTTCTTATTTTTAGCTCCATCGAAGTGAATCTTCCATATCCCTTATGTTGTGTTTCATGTTTTGGACAGTAAGGGGATTGGTGTATTGTCTTCATGAAAGAAATAAACACAAAACAAATATTCTTGCTTGTTTTAAAGGTTCATAAGCCCATTCTTATTGAGTCTTTTCATCCATAAACAGATTAGAAACATTATCTAGTGTAGAAACATGTGTTGTAACATCAAAATCAAATTGATCTAAAGCTGCATAATTTGTTGCAGCGTTTGAAGCATGAGGTTCAATATGAAATCTATCTAGAGACTATGAATTTACAAAGATAACTTTGGTTCCATATCTTGTAGTAAAGAACAAAAATGACCAATCTGAAGAGAGATAACCTCCTATTTTTGTTGTAAAATCTTGTGATAAACATAAGGAAAAATAGGGAGGTAAATCTACAATAGTCACATCTTGTAAAATAGTGACATTGGGACAAGCATGTAAGGTTACCTCTAGATTTCTTATAATTCCAATTGTGTTGGTTGATGTTCCATCTAGCTGCAACATGCTTTTCTCTATAGGCTCATACTACAGGCTAATTTTTCGAAATTGCTTTTGGCATAACTGTGCTACTTGCACCACTGTCAACCATGTAGTTATGAACTAAATGATCTCCAATAATTAAAGATAGATAAAATGGTGGTGGATTCTTGATATCATGAGAATTTAAGACCTTTTGAACCATCCATTTAACTTCTTTAATGTGGTCTTGCTCCATTGTTCCAAGGACCATGTTTACTTTGGGCTTCCTTTTCTATTGGTTTTGATGAAATCTGTAGCTTAGCAAGCTCATGAGAAAGTAAATCTTGTTTTCCTGGAATACTTAGAGCATCCCATAGTGAAATATTAATATTATGCTTCTTCATTACATCAACAATATTAAAATAAGCAACCATTTTTGAAACAACTTCTACTGTTTTAGCATAGGCTTTAGCAAAAAATGACTCGATTCAACAACTTTTGAAATATGAGGTATGAAAAGTCTTCTAGGATCAAGCTACAATTGTTTTTGTTTGTCTTTTGAGCTAATCTACTTGTTGTTTTTTGAGGAACAATAGAATTGTTAGCTATTTTTGACACGGAGTTGTTTTATCAATGACTATGGGAAAAAAGTCCTTTTGCTCTTTTTCTCTCTCTTGAGCCTTTTCTTAGGACCTAGTTATGACTACAATAAAAAATTCTCTTGAAGCATACTAGATTTTGTTCTATTGGTTTCGAGTATGAGCTTCTTGTTGCCCACTCTCCACTTGACTTATGAACAATGATTCATGCTAAGATTGTGCAACAAGGCTTATATTCAGGAATGCATTTGGACAATTTGTAGCTGAATGAGGTTGATTACAAGGTTGACACCATTCTTTTGAAACCATGTTAACTGGAACAAGAGCACTAGATGAACTAGGGATTTTTAGTCAAACTACCTTGGCTGATATGGTTGTCTATAATTTTTATTTTGTTGATAAGGCTACCTATTATGTTGATTTTTCTAATTTTTTTTATAAGGAGCTTGATAGGGCCTGCTTTAGGATGAGCTAGTTTGTTTTCAATTGATGTTAATTTATTACCCATAGTCTATAGAGCCTTGAATACATCATCTGATGGAGCTAAAACAATAGGCTCTATAATGGTAATAGGTTGCGGAATAGGTAACAAATCTGCTATAAGAGGCATTGAAGGCCTTGGTGCCAATTTCCCATCTTGAATAAGGTTGTTTTCAACCCTAATGACAATATCATAAGTTCTTTGGGAGAGTCTCTCCTTTCGTCGAATGAATCATAATTTAAATATCATTATTTAAGGCTCTAAAAAATAAAGCAAAGCATGGTCAGCTTGAGGCTTAACACTAGCGAATTCTTTCCCAAGTTCTAGCAAAACAAATATTGAAACTAGCCATAAATTCATGAGGGGCTCTTTTAATTGTAGACAATGCTCTATGAGGGATAAATGATCAAAATGATCTTGAAATTGCTTAAGTAATTTTTCTCCCAACTCATCCCAAGTTCTTATGCTCCCAATTTCTAAGGTTCTATACCATTGCAAGGCTTTCCCTTTAAAGGATGCAACTAGAAGTCTTAAGGCTACATCTTCATGAGTTATATTATGAACAACACAAAGGGTTGTAACATCTTTTATGTGCTCTATAGGAGTAATATGATTTTAACTAATGAATGAAGGTAAAATTTTCATGGCATCATTGGGAATATCATGATAAATTGGAATTACTAAAGGGTTTCCATTAGTAAAAGTCACAAAATTCCTAGGTGGTTGAATAGCCATTGGAATAAATGGAATTTAAATAAAGAGATTAATACATGGTGAAGGAATAGTAGGAGGAGGGTTGTCAAAACCAAGCCTATTATAAGGTAAGGTATTGCCAAATCTTCTTCTTTTTGTAGAATTCGAGGGAACTTAGAAGGAATTATTCTTAGTGATGATCTTATAGTCACTTTAGGCATGAAACATGCTGCAAAACGCATCTGAAATCATCCTTGCAGAGTTGCCAAATAAATATTTTAATTTTTAGAATAAATTATTGTAGCTTGTTTCTCAAAAGTGACTTTCTTTCACTGTAAATATGTTGTAAATTGTTGTAAGTTTCCCTACAGATCTGATTCATGGTCCCACCGTTGTGTGCCAAAAGCTGTTATCTTGTAAAAGTGCACCTGTTGCACGAGATGAGTGCATGTGTTCTAAGATTGCTCTGGATCTCTCATTTTCATAGATACAATAGAAACACCTTAGGTCTTTGGGTATACCTATTGTTGATGTGATTCTCAAATATCAAGGTATGTTCCTTTTTTGATGTATCCTAAATGAATTTTTAGTTGTTTTGGGGAAAAAAGTTGACTGTAACTGAATTGAAAACTAGGGTGATACACCAAACTTGTTGAGGTCTTTGACTGAGTATATGCACAATCAATTTGAGAATGAATCTTGGATGCACAAACCAATAGTTTTCAGTAGAATATTAAGGCAAAACACTTTTTGTATTGAGGGAATGAGTCACAAAAATACATGAAGATAAACAAGATCGCTAATATTATGCAGAAATTATGAAATTTGCAACAAGGTAAGATGATTAATTAGGGAATTTTACATTCACAAGAATTAATGAGATATACACACCACTGCAAATAATTAGAAAGGAAGAAATTAGTTCTCATTCAAGGGGAAAAACTAGAAAAATTTCTTCAAAGACAATCCTCGATCCAAAAGTGCTCTCTTGTGCTTTGCAATTACACACAATATATAGCAAGATTATTCACCCATCCCATCCTAAAAATAGGCTAAAATTTGTATTATCCCATGCATCCTATTTTTATCCTTTTATCATGAATAAATAAAGGAATAAAAATAGACATGTTAATTACAATGAGGCATTAATAGCATGAGTTAAAAAAATACATTTTAGTCAAACTGTAGTTGACTAATCTAAGTTTAATAATGTTCGATTAATAATTTGGCTAATAATATCCCTTGCTTGTTGTGTATGTATCATCTAATGTGCATTTAATATATATCTTCTAGTGTTTGATGTGACACATACAACTTGCTCCACTTGCAGTGATATTTTAAGCATCCTTTAATCCCACCCTTTTTGATGCACATGCAAAAAATTAATCTCCCTGCAAGTAAAAATAATATGTCTCATCTTTTACACTTAGAAAATTTTTATTCAATTCCAAATCACCCATTGTAGGGACCACCATGAGCACATGGGCAATAAAAAAATACTCTTATTTTTGTGTAAAATAAGGTAATAGGCCTCGAAAAGGCTCCTTGTACTCTGATGTTGACCTCTACATTACATGATCCTTATATGCATATGATGTTGACACCTTTAACCTTTGTGACTATAGGCAATACTATCTCCTACAACCATTGTTGATTCAACCTCCAAATTTTCCCACTGTGGGGACCACACTTTCTAATTCTTTGTTTAGCACATATTTTGGACTCCTTCAAACCATGACATATAATTGTTTTAATCATGGTTTCCACAATATATTGGCCCCTCTATTTACAAAACAAATGGATCATAATGTGTCTTTTTAACATATAGTGTGGACCACTTTTGTTTGAATAATATAATTTGAACCTTTTTGGATAATCATGGCATTACTACTTGGTTGTCAGTTTTGTCAAAAGTTATCATGCTGCTTTGACCTTGGATAAGGTATAATATGCAAATTATTGTTTATTTGAAAGTGGCCCCTCTCCCATGATGACTCGACCCATTGTAATTTAATTGGTGGCTTAGCTTAACCATGGTGGAGTTAGGTTTTGACCATCCTTTTACACGTGTGTTATTTTCGATGTCTGGTTGAGTTTAGACAAAGCTCTGGTAAGCTTTTGGTTGGAAATGGAGTTGGTGATTTTTCTTTGGACCAATGATCTTTTTACTACCGTATCTTTCCATTTTATCTATACTTTTTCCTCTAGTGGATTTAGGGTTTACTTTGTGGTTAGGCTTTAAGTTTGCATGGAAACTGAAAATCTGATTTGTGACCATTGATTTGTTTGCTTTTTTATATGTAGTAATTGATCTAAACTCTCGGATGAGTTATGCTACACCAAGGTTGGTTGTCAAGCAGGTTTTTATAAGCTAAACTCCATCGTTTCATTTGCATGCCCATTTTGTAGGGTGAATCCTTAGAAATTTTTCTTCAAACCGCCATTATTCTTGCTCCCAAGCTCATTTCTGGTTCATTTTGATAAATTTTTTGGGCTCTATCTCCAATGATTCTCTACTCTGGAACTTCTTATTTTAATGCACTATAGATCCTCTTCTAAACACAGCTCATGGGAGTTCATTATTTCACTTTCGACCATCAATCTTGGTATTATTGCATCTTGGTTGTTTGATCTGTACTTTTTCCTCTACTAGAGTTAGGTTTTATTATAGTTAGGCTTGGAGTTTGTATGGAAATTGGTAATCAATTATGACCATTGATTCATGTCATTTTTATTCATTGATATAAACTCTTAGATGAGTTAGGCTACACCATGGTTGGTTGTCGAGGAGGTTTATTTGTAACTTGAACGCATCATTTCATTTGCATGCCCATTTTTTAGGGTGAAGCCTTGGAAAATTTTCTTGATTAGCCATTATTCTTTCTCGCAAGCTCATTTCTAGTTCATTTTTGAGAAATGTTTTGAGATTTGTTTCAGATGATTCTCACCCATGGAAATTCTGATTTTAACTCACTTTAGATCTTCTTTTAAACATAACTCATGGGAGAAGGCTTTGCGGCTATACATCAAAATGGGTCACTATTTATTTATGTCAAAACCTTGAGTTCTGCTTTCGAGTCTTCTTGATCTCGGTTCCTTTATTATCTCATCTCTCGATTAAACATTTTAGTTATGTTTCATCTTGTTAGATGTCATTTTACTTTGATTTCAAGCTCGAGATAGGGATTTTGAAGCCCCTACAAGGATCTTTAACTTTTAACACTTGTTAATTTTTTCCATTTTGCTCCTTTCGAACTCGAGTGCTAGATTTATTTGTATTTGGCCACCATTATCCTTAATTTAAATAATCTAATCAAGTTTGTTTATATAATGAAAAAAGGCAAATGTAGTTTTATATCTATATCTCTTTATCATCGAGTACATAGTTTAAACTAGTGCTTTGTTATCCAACTACATACACATAAGGAGCGAAAACACTCTTTAATTTCTAAGTGATATTTATTTCTTTCATAGTTGATTTTCCATATAGCGTGACATCCAACAATCCAATAATTTTGCTAATTAAAAAGACTAGATAGAGTGAACACAAATGAGAGAAATTTTTAATTTCCAACTTATTTTCTTTTTAAATGCAATGGGAGAGGAAAGATCATTAGAAAGAGAAGTAGCCCACAAATAAAATTTTGTAGTTTAATATAAATGAAGATATTTTCCATTGATAATCAAGTACATATGATAATATTTCAAGTTTGGAAGAGGTATAAAAATCAAAAGAACCAAATTTTACATCCCTCTTCCATAATGCAAATTTCAACAAGTAACAATACACTTCTTTCACCTTTGATCAAGGTTCATTTTTTCTTACAAATAATATGTTCTTTTCCAACAAAGTATACAACTAAAGATATTTCTCCATACAAATATTCATGACAACCATGGAATAAAATAAATGTAAAAGGATTTATTTGAAAATAAAAAAATTACAATCTTCCACTATTTGTACATTTACAACATAGAGGATTCTTTCAACAAGATCAAACCACAAGTCTTGTTTCATGTCATCTCCCAACTTCATAACTTTCATTTTGCACTTCTTAAACTATTCAAAACTTGAATTACCATACAAAGAAAAGTGGTATAGGTGATGCTATCCGCTAGACCTATAATGCAATAAGAGGAGAAGCCATCCCCTTATTTTCCTATTAGCCCCAAAAAACAACAATATGGGGTATTATGCAACATTTCACAAGTTTTAAAAGATGTCTTACTCAAAATCATGCAACAATTCCATATTCATACAATGTATCAACATTCCAACATTTATTTTCCAAGAAAGACAAGTAAGAAAAATTTGAAACATTTTCAAAATAAAAACAATTAAAATGTAAAAATTTAATCAAAACACAAAGGCTTGATAGCAAGCCCAAATGGAGACAAGAACATGGATTTCACACCTTATGCCTCCCAATTTTAATTAGGTTCCACCCATGGTCCTCCATGTGGACTACCATAAAAACACACACACTTATTTCTCCCTTTTTCCTATGCAAATAAACACATAAATCCTTTTATCTCCACATAGGTGGAGCACCTCTTCCACTCTCCCTCCACATTTCCTCACAATCTCCCTTTTTCCTCCACAAATAATCTCCATTTCTTTCTCCTACACCAACTCTAAAGGAAATCTACCCAATCCCTCAAAACATGTACACACACACACACACACACACACACACACACACACACACACACACACACACACACACACACACACACACACACACACACAGTTAAAATACATTGGTTAAGTTCCTACCTTTCCATTGCAAGAATTTGATCCAAAGTCACAACAAAAATCTCCTTCCAAGCTCAAGAAAAATTCCAAGAAGCTCCAAGACTCCAACCAAGCAACTCAAAACTCTAACTCCCAAAATACAAGTGCACAACAAAATGAAGTAACCCCATAACCAACAAATTAACTTGCATATATAGAAAAAGGAGAAGAGGAGGGTGATGTGGCTCCATGTAGGATCCACATCACTTCTCCTCAACTCCACATCACCAAGTCAACCATCAATCCCAAGGCTAATAAATTGGTGGTTGAGGGAATGACAAGCCTCTTACACACACTAACCCTCACTCCACTCCTCAAAAGGACAAAATTAAAAACTCATGTAAGAAAGTGTAATAATTTCACCTTTTACTATCCCAAAAACATAAATAAGCCTAAAATTAACTCTCCATACCATAGGTATGGTTGTTGGATGAATTTAAGAGGCATGGGACAAGATTATTTTATCCCACAAGCCTCCAAAAATCCTCCCAAGTCAAAATCCTAATTTTGAAGTTGGGAAAGAGTACACAACACAAAAGTCACCACAAATATAATTTACATCCACAATATTTCAAAGACCATCAACCATATTAATTACCCAAATGTCACGTCTATTATTTTTTTACAAGTTAATTTAATTTAGTTAATTAAAACATATTAACAAGTTTTAATAAAGTAACAATATTCCATACAAAATCAAACACATGCACTACAATTAAAACAAACAAAATTAAAAGAAAGGAAATACATTACACCCATGGCCACATAAATGAGGTTACCCCCATATGGGAACCTCCTAATAAAGCATGTAACGAAACAACATAACATTAAACACAAGCTATCAAATTTGGCCATGTTGCACAACACTTGACATCCTTCTGTGGTTGGTCCCTTATCCCCTTTCGATGTATGTGATATAATATCCCCGCAACATTGAAAAATACCTCTCTAGCCTTATGACCGCATCAACAACATTGAGAATAATATACATATAGAAATTAATAATCTTCATCTAAAACTAAAAATTCTATCATTATATCAATTAATTCAATTCTAACATCCATAAAATCATAATTCTACTCAAAATACCCAACATAGCCAATGTATCCAGAATATGACATGTTAGTATAAATTTAGAATACTACAAATCAACATATATAAATGTCCATCCTTGTCATCTAGTGCATCATAATCAAAATGCAAATCATGACATGCCAATAGTCCAAATATTTACATAGTTTATAATCTACTAATCTAGATATAATAATCAAATGTTTAAGTTTCAATATGACAATAATAATATCATAATGAAATAGTGTCAAAGAGGAGTTGGCACTACATGCCCCTCCAATTAGACTCGACTTCCTCCTTGAAGTCACTAAAAAGGTGTGGTAATCGAGCCCGTAATAAAGTAGCATCCTACAATGTGGTTGCGGTCTCATCATACCTATCCCACTGGACTCGTACTTAGTCAACCTCGTGGCCTCGAAGGCCTAGGTTCCTACACTTAATGATGCACATGGGCTCCAAAATAACCCCCTTCTCTAACAACAAATATGTTCCAATTCAATACATGAGAAGGATATGGAATATATCTCTTAAGAACATAAACATGAAATACATCATGAACAAAAGACAAGTTGGGTGGTAAGGCTAGATGATAAGATAAAGGACTGATCCACTCCAAGATCTCAAATGGACCCAAAAATATAAGAGCTATCTTAGAGACTTTTCCATAATAGATAGGAATCTTATGAGGTATGACATGAAGAAACACCTTCATTCCCACCTCATAACTACGGTCAACTCTTCTCTCGATATGCATATTTCTTCTATTTATCATATTCCTTTTGTAGTCTTTGTCTGATCAAAACAACCTATTGTTCCATGTCCTATAAGAAAATTGGCCATAGAGATACTCTATCCTCAATTTTGTTATAACTCAATGGATTCCTACACTCCCTATCATATAAATCTTGAAATGGAGTCATACTAATAGATATCTAAAAGTATTTATTATAATAAAATTACACCAAATACAAATACGCCTCCCATCTCGATTGATGGTCTATGATTTACATCTAAAGCATGTTCTCAAATACATTATTCACCCACTTCTTCTATCCATTTGTCTCTAGGTGATAGGCTCTACTAAAATTAATTCTCCTCCTAAGGGCATGTTGTATGGTATTCATAAAATGAAAGGTATATAAGGGATCATGATGACGAATAATCTTCTGTAGAATCTCATGCAGTCAAACATTCTCATCTAAGTACACTTGTGCCACTGCACTTGTTGTATAGGTGGTCTTCATAGGATAAAAATGAGACACTTTCATCAATATATCCACTATGACCATGATGGCATTGTGGTGGTATCTTGATGTCAGTAGCCCTACTATGAAATCCATGGAAATGGTGTCCCATTTCCACTTTGGTATGGCATGCTTTGGAAAACAAGGTCAGTTGGATATTGATGCTCACCTTAACCCTCTGAAACTCCAAACAACAAGACAAAAGTGAGCTACATATCTCCAAAGTGATCTCCAATAGTACAACTATCTCAAATTGGCGTACATATTCTTCACCCTGGATGGGTTGAATAAGGTGCAAAATGACCCTCTACTAATATATCATGTCTCAAAACTCCATCACTTGGTACATAGATATTTCCTTTATGTCTAAGAATTCTATCTAACTCTAATGTAAATCCATCAAATTTCCCATTAAGGGGTCTTTGAGAATCAATATTTTCTCTTCTTTGAAAGGTAGAATTTGTCATGTCAAAGTTGTTGCAAAGATCCTACCCCTAAAATTTCTACCCACTAAAATAGCGATAACCAAATGTATTTTTCAACTCAAAGTGTCTACAACTACTTTCTCCTTCCCCTTCACATGTTATATCTCCATGTCACACTCACATAAAAATGCCATCCAACTGCGTTGAATAGCATTGATGTTGGGATGCATGAAGAGGTGATGTAATCTCAAATGGTCTATCCTGAGAATGAACATCCTGAATTGAAGGCAATGACGCCAACGCACCAAAGCATGCATCACTACTACAAGCCCAAGGTCATAATGTGGATAATTGAGTTCATAATCCTTGAGTTTTCGAGACTTAAAAGCTACTACTCAACCATCCTACATAAAAACACATCCTAATCCTGCAAAGAAGCATTTGTACACATGAAGAAATCCCTCTAAGGATATAGAACTACAACAGTAGGTGTTATCATAAATAATTCCTTCACTACCTTCAATTCCTACTCACATCTATCAAACCAAATAAACTTCTTCCCTTTCCACTAAATGGAAGTAATGGGGTGTACAATCCGAGAGAAGTCCTAAACAAATATCCTATAATAACCTACCAATCCCATGAAACTGTGCACCTTGGTCACATTAGTTAGTGTTGGCCAATCCATAATAGCTATAATCTTGGAAGGATTGACTATGTTACCTTCCCCATCAATAATGTGACCTAAATACTAAACCACCGATTGGAAAGAGGCACACTTCTCTAGGATCCTATATAGCTCTTACTCTCGAAGACACTATAGAACCTGATGAAGGTGCTCCTTATGCTCCTCACGCGTGCATAAGTATATTAGTATGTCATCAAAAACACAAGCACAAATACATCTAATAATTTCTTGAACAACCCATTCATTAAACTCATTAATATTGTAGGGGCATTCGTCGGAACAAGTTATACACTACCGTGAACTCGTAGTGGCCATATCTCGTGCAGAATTTTGTCTTATGGATATCTCCAATCCTCATTGAATCTTTAATCCTTTGGTTATGTCTTATAAAACATGGTGGCCCACTTCATTTGATCAAATAAATCATCTATATGTGAAATAGGGTAATGATTCTTGATCATTACTTTGTTCGATTGTCTATAGTTCACACACAAATGTAAAGATAAATCCTTCTTCTTAGCAAAAATCACGTGCACCTAAGGAGATACACTAAGATGCATTAGTAATTTCTCAAAAGGCCTCTAACTACAAATGGAGCTCACATATCTCAGCAATTGTCATCTTATATGGTGCACGTGAGATAGGCTACGCTCCAGAACAAATCAATATGAAAGTCTATCTCATGTGGGGGAGGTAAACCTTGAAAATCCTTAGGAGAGAAATTTGAAAACTCTTGTAAAATGGGGTGGTCATCAAGTGATGATTGATGAGTCTCATCATTTTATCGGTCACTAGCTATGATGGTATCTAAATGACAACCCATTCACACATACTGTTCATCTCGCATAACATATATGGTGTGAATAGAGATGGGTCTTCTAACTCCAACTACCACTAACTCAACTCTCAATTCGTTTACACAAGATATAACCTCGCTATAGTAATCAACCAACTATGTTTAGATAACCAATCCATGACCAAGATAACTCTATACAAACCAAAGAGAAGGATAAAAATATCCAAATTTGTGGTGAAGACTCCTAGGTCCACTACACACTCCTTAACATGAGTCCACCGAGAGTTTGGCTCGCATCCCAACTAAGGCCATAAATAACTTCTACCATCCTACATCACTCTACTAACAATGGAAAAATAAAAAAATATAAACATGTAGAATCAAATAAGATAGGAGTAGAAATACCTCCAATGTTACCTATGGTCTCAATCACTGTGCCAAAGGTGCCTTTCCTCATGGTTCTCGATCACAAGCATAAATCATGTGGCTCTTAGCCATGTCACTAACCACATGCTCATAAATATGTGCATTTCCCTTATTAGAAGGACTCTATGGGCAATCTCTCTAGTGATTTCTATATACATCACACCCATAGAACTACTTGATCCCCTCCACCGTGAAAAATCCTGTAAGTCACCTAATTATCCATGAGGTAGATCTTGATGATCTTTCTACTACTTGTTGTGGTGATGGATGTACTTCCACTGACTTGAGCTTGACATGAAGCCTATGTATTAATGGTTTCCCTAGTTGGAGGACCCATACTACGCCCTCTCTAAGCATCATGACACTTTGAAGGTCGAAAGGGTGGTTGAGTTTAGTATTGTTATTGCTCTTTGTGAAGAGAGGCCTCAAGGAAGGTAGTACTAAAGTTTTCCACCACAAGGAGGGGTGTTGATCCCCTCAACCTGTTATCATGCATCTATTGTATATCGCTCCTCACTCTTTCCGAATCTTACAAGGTCTTCACCATGGTTTTCTCTATAATGTAGGCCTTCTCCATGGCCTCGATAGTGTCTGTGGATAATTAATGCACACTTTGCCCCTCTCAAGTCTAATTATAGGCCCCTAATAAACTTCTAGACCCTAACTGCTCATTCTACGTGTAGTCTACATACTAAAGTAGATCCAAAACTAACCCTCATACTCTTACGCCGATATTTATGCCTTTCACAAATCATGAAACTCATATATCTATTGCTTGATAAATCTTATGGATATGTACCTACTCTGAAACACGCCTCGAAGAGATCCCGGATAACTATCTCTGAATATACATGGAGCTTCTACTCCTCATTCCTCCACCAAACTCCAGGCGCCTCTCGGAAGGTGGATGGAAAAATTAGTTTTCGTGTTTCGGTATAAGGACATAGCTTTAAGCATTCGCACAAGCTAACCATCCATGTTTCTTCCAAAATCCTAATACATATCTAGAAAAATTATTTGGGTGTAACTGTGGTATCTCTCTAATGTGATATTCCACTATCGCCTATTGGACCCTAGGTCTCTCTCTGCATGATCATCTCTCGGCCTAAGGATCCTAGATTTGTCTTTGTGTTTAGTAGTTGTATCTTTGTGCTCTCTAGGTTATGACTCATGTCTAACTCGAATCAATGTGGGAGTTCTCTTCCCCATCCTTGGCATTGTGTCATGAAGGAGCATGAGCTTGCACTAATATCTCTATGTCATGTATGTTAGGTCTCCCTCTTAAATATCCTCTGCGTATAGTGAAATTAACATCATGTAGTCTCTACATGATCTAGGTCCACCTATAGGAACTCCTCATCAGTCTATGTGTCTCATGCATAGACCAAAGTGAGAGTTATTTTACCTTCATCTAGGTTATTTTAGTTTTCTAAGTTTTCTACATTTTAAAATTCCATACAATGTATTGTGTTCTAGATGTAGTTAGTACTAGGTTTACATGTTTATGTTTTGTGTTTCCAAGTGTTCCCGTGTCCAAACAACTGAACCCATGACTACGACACCAAGTTTAACACCCAAAAATTTCTACGTTCAAAACTATAATAAAACCCATTAATTTAGTAGGAGAAAATTACAGTAATTTTTTTTGTTGTTTAAAAGGGTTTAAGGATAAATATTATTCACAATTTAATAAACTTCTAAATTAATTCTTTCTACACAATATTGTGGAAGTTGGAATTGAATTAATAATTAAATATTATTAATTTACTTCCTAAAATATTTATAGTTTAAAAATGTTTATCAAGTTCCATAATTTAATTAATTACCATGCACAAAGTTTACCTTATTTCCTAACACAAAAGTCTATGTACTTTTTCTAGCCACTAAGTGTCCCCATTCACCCCATTACCCATTTCATTTTAATTTAATTCCAATTCCCATAAAAATTCCACACACTTAAGTGATGTACGGTTAAATCTAAGCCATTAGATCAAATCTATCCTAGCCATTGGATTTGAGTTTTCCTAAATATCCTTAAAGGTTTATTTTGATTTCTATTTGCATTAATTTCTGATTTGTTCATTCTTATTTTGTAGGTTTGGAGGAGGAGAAGGAGGGTAAGCCATGGAGGCCATTAGAGAGGGTTTGCAAGATCCATTTTTGTTGTAGTTTTGTGCTAAAATCATAGATTTACCCATTTCCTTTGTGGGTATTATTTACCGTCTTTTATTTGTGTTTATTTGAAATTTCTCTTACATTTGGTGTATATAAATTTTTTATATACCTATTTGGATGGATAAATCAACCATAAGTATATTATAAATACTTGTATATATATCCTTATATGCATATTATATGTTAAGAAAAAAATATTTTGTATATATGACTTGAGAATCCGTGCTCAAGCTGAGTTTAATGCTAAAATGGAGCCACATTTAATATTAAGCGACTATGCATTTTTAATAAAATTGGGGGTGCGGGGGCATGGGTTCACCCCACCCCAAAACCATTGTTTATATTTTGTAACATGTGGTTGGGGTCGAGAACCCCTTGCCCCCACACCCCACCCACCCCCCATGTATTTTTTTTAAATAATACAAAGAAATGGGGTTAGGGTTTACCCCCCATGCCCGCATTTTTTTTTAAATAATACAAAAAATGGGGTGGGGGTTCTCCCCCCTCCATACTTAATTAAATTAAATATTACTTTTATTATTATTATTATTATTTTAATAAAAACTTTCTTTTGAGAAGAAAATAAGCCATTCGATTATGCATATTATTCAATATTCAAATTTATTTAATATTACAATATATATATATATGGTATATACATCAATGTTATTTAAAGTATACATAATTATAATATATAAAAATTTATATAAGTATGTTTAATTATAGTTGTGTATTTTTTAATCCTTAATTTAAATAATCGAATCAAGTCTGTTTACATAGTTAAAAATAAGGAAAAAGTAGTTTTAAATCTATATCTATTTATCATTGAATATATAGTTGAAACTAGTGGTTTTTTCATCGAACTACATACACATAAGGAGTGAAAATATTGTTTAATTATTAAGTGATATTTAGTACTTTAATAGTTGATTTAACATATAACGTAACATGCAACGATGCAATAATTTTGCAAATTAAACAAGAATAGATAGATTGAATAAAAATGAGATAACTTATTCATTTCTAACTTATTTTTTTTTAAAATGCAATGGGCAAGGAAAGAACATTTTAAAGAGAAGTAACCAACAAATACTATTTTGTACTTTCATATAAATTAAGATCTTTTGCATTGATAAATCAAGTACATATGATAATATTTCAGGTTTGGAAGAGATACAAGAATCATAAGAACCAAACTTTACATCCCTCTTCCATTATGCAAATTTCAAAAATTAACAATACACTTCTTCCACAATGATCAAGGTTCATTTTTTTCTTACAAATAAATTAGTCTTTTCCAACAACGTATACAACTAAAAAAATTGACCATACAACTAAGTCACTACAAACATGGAATAAATTTAATGTAAAAGGCTTCTTTCAAGCATACAAAATTTATAATATTCCACTCTAAGTGGGAACAATAATAAATTATACAACATTGAGGATTTATCCAACAAAACCAAACCACAAGTCTTCTTTCAAGTCATCTTCCAACTTCATAACTTTAATTTTGCACTTTTTCAAATCTTGAAAACATGAATAACCATGCAAAGAAAATGGGTATAGGTGATGCTCTCCCCCAATATTTAATCCAATAAGAGAAGAAGCCATCCCCTTTTAGGCCCTCGAGCCCCAACCAAGGAACAATGAGGGGTATTATGCAACATTTGACAACTTTTACAAAATGGATTCCACAAACACTCATGCAACATTTCCATATTCATACAATGTATCAACATTCCAACATTCTTTTCCAAGCAAGACAAGAAAGAGAAGTTTGCAACATTTTCCAAATCAAAACAAGTAAAATATAAAAATTTAATCAAAACAAAAAGGCTTGATAACAAGCCCAAATGGAGACAAGAACATGGAGTTCTCTCCTTATGCCTCCCATGTGGAAAGAGGGTCCACCCAAGGTCCTCCAAGTGCACTATCATCAAAACACACACACTTATTTCTCCCTTTTTCCTATGCAAAGAAACACATAAATACTTTTTATCTCCACATAGGTGGAGCACCTCTTCCACTCTCCCTCCACATTTCCTCACAATATCCATTTTTCCACCATAAATAATATCCATTTCTTTATGCTACACCAACTCTAAAGGCAATCTACCCAATCCCTCAAAACATGTACACACACAAACATGCTTTCATTCACATAAACACACACAGATATATATATATATATATATATATATATATATATATATATATATGTATGTATATATATATATATATGTATGTATATATATATATATATATATATGTATGTATATATAATTGAAATACATGGGTGAAGCTCATTCCTTTCCATTGCAATAATTCGATCCAAAGTCACAACACAAATCTCCTTACAAGCTCAAGCACAATTCCAAGAATCTCGAAGACTCCAACCAAGCAACGCAAGACACTAACTCCCAAAATTCAAGTTCATAACAAAATGAGGTAACCTTATAATAAAAATTTAACTTTCATAAATAGAAAAAGATAAGTGGAGGGTGATGTGACTCGATGTAGGATCCTAATAACACCTCCTCAACTACACATCGCCAAGTAAACCATCAATCTCAAGGCTAATAAATTGGTGTTTGATGGAATGAAAAGCTTCTTATACGCACTAACCATCACTCCACTCCTTAAAAGGACAAAATATAAAAATCATGTAATAAAGTGCAATAATTTAACCTATTGAGTATTCCAAAAACATAGGTAATCCTAAAATTAACTCCCCATACCATAGGTATGAATGTTGGATGAATTTAACGAGGCATGTGAAAAGCTTATCTTGTCCCACAATCCTCCAAAAAAATCCTCCCAAGTCAAAATCTGAATTTTGAAGTTGGGAAAGAGTACACAACACAAAACCCAAAAAAAATCTAATTTACATCCACAAGATTTCAAGGACCATCTACCATATTAATTACCCAAATGTCACATCTATTATTTTATTGAAATCTTAAGTTAAATTAGTTAATTAAAACACATTAGCAATTGTTAATAAAGTAATAATATTCCCCACAAAATCAAACACATGCACAACAATTAAAACAAATAAAATTAAAATAAAGGAAACACATTACACCCATGGAAACATAAATGAGATTACCCCCATATGGGAACCTCCTAACGAAGCATGTAACAAAAAAACATAACATTATACAAAAGTTGACAATTTTGGCCATGTTGCACAACACACGACATCCTTCCATGGTTTGTTCCTATCACCTTTCAATTTACGTTTTATAATATCCTTGCAACACAATACAATACCTATTTGTCCTTATGATCGCAACATCAACATAGAGAATAATATGCATATAGTAATCATCATCGAAAATTAGCAATTCTATCATGTATTGTCATATCAATTAATTCAATTCTAACATCCATAAAATCATAATTCTACTCAAAACATCCAAAATATGAAATGTATCCAAAATATGACATGTTAGTATAAATTCAATATACTACAAATCATAAGATATAATTTTCCATCCATGTCATCCAGTGCATCATAATCAAAATGTAAATCATAACATGTCAATGCCCCAAATATCTGCATAGTCTATCATCTACATATCAAGATATAATAATCAACCTGTCTAAGTATCAATCCAACAGTAATAACATCATAATGAAATAGTTTTGAAGAGGAATGAGAACTACATAGGAAATGAGGAGGGGAAATATAGTTGGTGGAAAATAAATAAATTTGATATGATTCAACTCGAACACCCATAACGGTTCACCCGAGAAGGTCATAGTCTAGGATTTGGTCATACTTATCAATATTTATGTTATTGTTGAAATGGGAAAATAGGATAATCGATGTAGAAAGCATTTAATCAACTATATGTATTGTGGTAAATGAATCATTACCTGATCTATTTTGATTTTAAATCTATTTTCCTTATGCATAACTTATTATATGGAGGAATAAAATTAGCATTTCCATCTTTTATTTAAATTTTTGCTATCAAGAGTTCACATCTTGAAATGCACATCTTCAAAAATACTTTGAGCACCTGAATTAATACAGAGTTATACATATTTTACGGAGCCCTACCATGCATTTTATTGATCTCTTTCTACATATTGTAATTTAGTTTTGACATATTTTCATATTTATGTTTATAATACTTTCTGAAATTCTAGTTACCCTTCCCCACCTAAAATTCATTCGAGTCCTTCAAAAACAACCACAGAGCCACATTTTCTCAATCTTAGAGAATGCATTTTTCAGCTCCCATACCAATTTTTTCAAAAATACTTGACGATAACCCCTACAAAAGTTTTCATCTCCCTATAAATTTCCTTGTAAATTTTGGCCTCCAGCGATAAATAGTAACCCACACTCATGACATGTACTTTCAAAGTTTGAACATCATGAATATCACAATCATCCCAAGGGAAATATTAGTATATAATATTTACTAAGTTATTAGGCGTGTGGAAAATAACTCAAGCTTATAATTTATCACTAGTTTTTAAAAAATTAAAATGTATCTCTTTTTTTTAAATGGAGGGAGATATATAATTCATATGAAACTGTAGAAACCTTTTTTGGAACCATAGTAGATAATGACCACACTATTAATGTATTTTGGTATATTTATAAACAATTGGTTTGAATTTAGTTTTTGTTGACATCTTTTTTGTTGTGATTATTATTTTTTCTTTAATGGTAGAAGAGGTTGAGTGGACATAATTATATCGATGAGGATCACAAAGGGTTGCCTCTACCAACGGCAAGAGGATAAACAAAAACACAACAAAAATAACAACATAACAAAAAAATGTAAACAAACCACCGATTATCCCTAAGATTCCTTCGCATGGGATGTTAAATGCATCTTCAAGGCCTCATTAACAATTTTCACTTTCTCCTTTCTACACACAATAGAAAAATCATCACCAATGTTCAAAATTACATTTTTTGTTAGTTTGAACTGGTATGATAATTTTGAAATGACTCTTATCCACATTATTTCCGACCTCTAAGGAACCATGAGGAGGGGAAGAAGTCTCCATAATCTATGAACTTAAGAATGAAGCTTTCTCTACTAAAGTAGAAGAAGGGATGACTGCCTTATTAACAAAAACCAAATCTTCCTCATTCATAGATCTATCTTAAGACTCACTATTAAAATTACTACAACTATTGGATGACTTGGATCAAAAAATTTCCACTTTGTGAAGTTTTACTTTTGACTTGTTTGTTTCAAACATACAATCTGTAACTAAATGACCAAAGGGAAAAATAAGTCCTACATACAAAGGAGAAATCTTCATAGTCTATGTTTTGGGTCTAGATTCTGTCCTCGCCTTTATTTTAATAGATGTTGGAAAATTCACTAAAGTATTCATGTCAACAAAAATGCAAGCATAAGTGGTATACTTGTATAGGGTTGTCTTTGTGTTAATAATGAGGATTTTACCCAAAGCATTTCCAATGGAACATAAACTTTTCTCACCCCAAAATTGGAGAGGAAAATATGGCAAATGTATCTAAACATGTTTAAATTGAAAAGTTTTAGTAACATGAATGAAAAGAGGGAATGAATATTTTATTAGCATAAATAAGGACTGATAATCCCAAACTCTACCAAAAATCAAATCTCTATCAGGGATTTTATCTAAAAAAAAATGAAGAAACCTATAGTTTATGGTTAAATTTCCACTTTACCTTCCATAATCGGCCTCCAAAGAGAAGAGATCCATTCATGAAGTGCAGGAAGACATGAGCACAAATTATTTAATTTATAGATCATTCCATTTTCTTTGTGATATGCCTCTAATTTCGTGGATTTATGCACCATAACAAACTATGAGAGAAGACTTTACACTGCATCATTGGCTTGGAAGGTGGATGAATAAAGGATTTGGAAACATCATGGAAGATCCTATTACAAAGTCTTTCATTGGTAGGTTTTCCGATTCATCCCCAGGACCATAAATTGTAGCACCCATTATGAAAATTGTGCAAAGAGAGGTGAGGACATGGATGTGTTGTATAGGCATGGCTAACTCAAAAACCTCCAGTGAAAAAGTAAAGACATGTTTAGTAGAAGAGGAGCCGAGCCTAAAACATATCCTCCATCATTATCCACAAAGATTCCATTAATTTTTCCATGCAAACCTCTAATTAACCTTCCACTAATTACACAAATTCCCATTCCCTTAGCGCCACCACCATCAAAAGGTTTAGGGTTAGGGTTGTGCGATTTTTTAGGATCATAGTGAACCATATTGTCCTTATTCCTAAAAATGTTGTGATTATTAAGTTTCATAATTTTCTTTCATGTTTATGAAACACCTTCAAAAAAAAATTTCCTTGTTGACTTCTTAAGTGCTCTTTCTATTTGACCATTATCTTTACACTCTTTTCTATTTCCCCTTGTTTCTCTCGCTCTTTCATTCCACTAGTTTTAAGATGTATTTGGACTATTTTATATTTTTCTAGATTTTGGCCATGCTTACAAAAATGCTCTCTATACAAATGGAGACTCATTTCTCAAAGGAACGAATACAGGAATCCATGCAAGGGAACTCATTTCTCAAGGTGTTTCCTTGAGGATGAAAAGGATTGCTTGTCATATCCAGCTATACAGAGCCACCATAAAATGATTAAAATGGGGATTTATCACATGAAATAATAAAAAGAATGATTAGAAGGACTATCAAAAGGTTATGGCATGGCATCCTAGTCATTAGTCGAGGGTCTGAGAAATGTGATCAGTTCATGATTTATCCACCTAGTAGCTACGGGTGTAAATTTGTTAAACATCACTTTCTAGAGACAAATTGGTAACAAGCAAAGGTTACTCGAATATTCTTATTTTTGGGGGAAAATTGGGGATGAGTGAGTGAGTAAAATTTATAAATGCAATGGGAATACTCTTACAAGAGGTCATGGGTTACATTTTTAAGAGAAAATTTGAGAAATCCCATCTTCCTGAGGGACCATATGAGAAAATTATTAGTTTCTTGTGTTTTAGATTTTTGATCACGTCAAGTTGGTTACAAGTGTACACAAATTGAAAATCTATAAGACTGTTCAAAGAAACTTTCCCCTGCTAATGAATCTAATCAACTTTGAATTAATTTATGTCAATCTTGGGAAAATTTATGTCTACTTAATTTCGAATATCGGTAAGTAGTTTTTCTTCTTCCTATTGGAATCTTGTGTTAAAGTTGCTCTGAATCACACAGATATCATCCTGTGATAGTTTAGTCGCATTTTCAATTTCATTACAAGAAGAGCTTTCATCATGTCTCGAGATAAATAATTTAAAATCACTTTAATGCCATTTGTTGATAAAGATTGTCTATAAGCCTTTGAGTGTATCTTAGGCATGAGGAACCAGGGTATCTTAATGTTTAATTGAGTCTTTAGCTCGAGCCTTCATGTTAAATTCTTGAAGATTGTGTGAAACCGTGTAAATATGGGCCTCCATTGATACACACCTTCTGGTTGAAGGAATATTTTAGCTATTCTCAAGAATTATGTCATTTGTTTTTTCATATGTTGTGAAGGTTCTCAAAGGTCTAGCATAATCAATTTTATCCTACTTAATCTCCCACCAAAATTATTCAAAACAAATGAATCCTACCTACACTACCCTTGTTTTCTTTGTATGTCCACAAATGTATAAATTCTACTACCAAAATATGCGAAGTAATCGGGATTCGATAATGTCTCTAGCAACCATACCCCTTTTTACAAAGTATTGGTATCCAAATTGATTCTCCCTTGAAACCGAGTAGCATCACTTATTTAGCAAGAGACGAGAGAGATGACAGATCATATTATGAGTCGTTTTGTATCGAGGAGGGGATTCTTCTTAATCTTCATCGATTGGGCATCGAGAGAAATGGAAATCACCTTCATTAAGCATTTGATCTATCCTAACCGCTTTAGGCTCGCCTTTTGACTAGTCCGAGAGGACCCATTTTGTAACCTCACAAGAAGGAGAATGAAGATATCCTTCTTTACAAAAATTTTAAAGGAGACCCGAGAAAATATGATCAATGCACCGTAATTTAACTCTCACAAGTTGTCACTTCTAAAGAATGGTAATATTTTCTAAATAGTGATAAGGTTACTAGACACATTATGAAATCGTAATTGGTTTTGCATATTTTGGCAATATAATTTATACATTTATGGACATAAAGGGAAAATAGGGGTAGTTCAAGTAGGATTCATTTGTTTTGAATAATTTTGTGGGAGATTAAGAAGGATAAAATTAATTATCCCATATATTTGAGAACCTTCAAAACATTTGGAAAACTAAATGATAGAATACTTTAGAATAGCTAAAATATTCCTTCAACCAGAAGGTGTGCATCAATGGAGGTCCATATTTGCACACTTTCACACAATCTCCAAGAATTTAACATGAAGGCTCGAGCTAAAGACTCTATTAAACATTAAGAGACCCTTGGTTCATCACACCTAAGATACACTCAAAGGCTTAAAGACAATCTTTATCAAAAAATGACAGTAAAGTGATTTTAAATTGTTTATCTCATTACAGGATGAAAGATCTTCTCGTAATGAAATTGCAAATGCCACTAAACTATCATAGGGATGAGATCCTATGTGATTTGGAGGGAATTTAACACAATATTGCAATAGGAACAAGAAAAATTACTTGCAGACATTCTAAAATTAAGAAGACATAAATTTTCCCAAGATTGACACAAATTAATTTGAAGTTGATTAGATTCATCAGCAGGGGAAAGTTTCTTTGAATAGTCTCAGATCTTATCAATGGTTGTACACTTACAACCAACTTGACATGATTGAAAATCCAAAACACAGGAAATTAACAGGTTTCTTAGATGGTCCCTCAGGAAGATGGGCTTTCTCAAATTTTCTCTTAAAAATTCAACCCCGACCTCTTGCAAGAGTATTCTCATTGACTTTGATAAATTTTACTCGCTCACTCATCAAAAAATTCCCCCAAAAAAAAAAGAATATTCAAGGAACCTTTGCTTGTTACCAATCTGTGTTAGAAAGTTCCGTTTAACAAATTTACACCTGCAACTACCTAGTGGACAAATTATGAACTGATCATATTTCTCAGACCCTTGACTAATGACTAGAATGTCATGCTAAAAGATTTTAACAATCCTTCTAATCATTATTTTTATTCTATCATGTGAGAAATCCCGTTTTAATCATTTTCTGGTGGCTCTGTATAGCTGGATCTAGACAAGCAATCATTTTTCATCCTCGAGGCAACACCTTGAGAAATGAGTTCCCTTGCATGGATGCCTGCATTCATGCCTCTGAGAAATGAGTTTCCACACATGGATTATTCCACATACCTACGCTATGAGTCCAATTTGCAAGAAAAATAATGTGTATTCACATCTCCAAGAGTCTCAGAGCAAAATGGCAGTAAAATTAGATACAATGCACAACAACCATTCATCTTGCCCCTTCTCAACTTTGGATTAGAGTCGTATGTGTTTCCTTGCACAATTGCAAAGGATAAGTACAGAGGAAAGTGTCCAAATAAGTGCGGGCCTTCCACGTGCCCTAGACCAAGGAAATTTTTCTTTTGGCCTTTAAAAGTCTCGAGTATAAAAGGAATCAGCAAAATCCTCCATATGTCTCTTTGGCACACCTTTGGTATGGTGCCCAAAAGCGGAGACCCCAAACAAGCACGGGCTCATCACGTGTCTCGGTCCAATAGAGTTTTTTCAAAAATTTGAAGGACCAAAGTGGAAGCCGACATGTGTCTAGGGTACGAGAAAGTTTCATTGGCCATTGAAAAGTCCAAGCAAAGGTAGAGTGACCGAAAACTTCCAAGTGTCGAGTTCAGTGCTTCTTCAAAAGTAAAGTACAGTGCGCAGTCCCCAAATAGGCATGGGAGCTCCACATGTCCCGTGCCTTAGAAAGTTGGTTGAAAAATTTTAAGAATAGAGAAGAGCTAGCCGAAGCCTCCTCATGTCTCCCAGGCACAACTCCTAAGGTAGGACCCGAGAGATGGATCCTCAAAAATCACCGAGTTTTCCATGTGTCCATGGTGCAGAAAAAGCTGCACCGGCCACATGAAAAAAATATCTAAGTCTTGGTAAGGTAAGCGGAAACAACCGGTGTCTCCCATCCAAAATTCAAACCAAGAGGTGAATTTTCGGATGAGGACAAGACTTGAGTTGAAGTGGGCCTTATATTTTCAAAATACCCCACCAAGACACATCTAATCGAAAGGACCACATTTCCACCGATATTGGGAAAAAATTTACATGGAAAATAAAACGTGATTGTGGAAAAAAAATAAGGAAGGGTAAAACCCGATTTTACGCCGAAATTACAAATTGTTTCACATGGACAGAGGAACAAAAAAATCTGGACATAATGTGATCCTAAAGCAAAGGAAAGGACTGATCATGGAAACCAAATGAAGGATAGAGATTTCATGCATCAACACGGGGAGATAGAAAATTAGACAGAGCCCACAAATTGAAGAATTTTAAGGACAAACTTGGTGAGATAAAATTGAGCACCAACAACGGCTCTTACTTGGGGATGGGAATTCCTGCATGAGTGCTACAAGAATAATAGCACAAACCATGTGCCAAAAATCCATTGGGTAATGGATTCATGAGCCAACCCCGGAAAAAAGCCGAGAAACCAAAAAAATGGCCGCGAGGACCAAGATGAACCAAACAAAAAAACATGAAATAAGAAAGAAATTGAAAGACTATACATTGTACAATGGTGCATACCTTGATTCTAATAAATCAATCAAGGAAATTTTTCCAATGCCTTCCATTAACAGAAATTCAAGAAGCTCCCCATTTAAGTCCTTCGGGAAGAAGGTATGTTCACCAATTCAAATGTCAATTGAATAAGGGCCCATCCAAAATGCATCAAACTTTCCATGTTTTCCATTATCCTCATGCCTATTATCCCATAATAGCACAAGATCTCCCACACTAAAAACTCTTGGAGTCACCTTCTTATCGAACAAATTTTTCAATTTCTCTCTAAATTTTACATGCCTCTGATGGGATGCCCTTCTTTCTTCATCTAACTCAACAATCTGATTGATGCGAGCATCGTAGGGACTAACCTCTTGATCTTCCAGTTGTTGAAGAAATTGAAATGAAGACAATTGCATATGCAGGGGAAGTAGGGCTTGAGTTCCATACACCAACTCAAATGGGATTTTTCTAGTAGCTCATTTAACAGTGATTCAATCAGCCCAAAAAAACTTTAACTGCTCACCCCACTTCCTTTTGTTTAACTCCAAAGTTCTTCTAATTATCTTCAACATATTTTTATTGTTGGACTCTACTTGTCCATTTCCTTGGGGATTATAATTGGAAACATATATCAAATTGATCCCATATTCGTGACTCCTAGCCACCAAATATTCCCTAATAATTAGAGTAGTGAAAAATGGATCTAGATTCATTTGGGTCTCAACCAAGGATACTCCCAAAATACTTCAGTGTGGCTCACCTAGTTCTTCCAGGGACACTGGGTTTTTCTAACTCTGCAATGGTAAGAAGAGTCTCAACATTGTTTACATTTCTACCTTGGGTAATCTTTTTGTCTTTCAATCCAAAATACTCAAAGGCCATTTTCTTGTGCTTAGGAATCCTAAGCAGCTCAACAATTGGAACAAAAATCTTGATCTGACTCAAGACTTGGGAAATTTCATAAGGAGCGTATTTGGGCAAGGTGACATTTGGAGGAAAACTAAGAAACTCATCTAACAACAAAGGATTTTTCATGGTCTGAAAATGGGTAGGGATACAAGTTATTCTTGGGGACACAAGGCTTTTGCCGGATGTATCTTTCTTAGGAGTTTCTTTTGAGTTATTGGTGTGAAATGGAGTTTTTGGTTTGTCCCGAGGCCCCACCCCTTTGACAACTTTACTCCTAGTGTTATATTCTATTTCATGGCTAACTACTACCTTCATTAAAAACTACCTATCCTCCTCGGAAGGGATTCCTTTATCATACTTTTGAATCATTAATGTTGTTAAGTATTCAAAATCATTATTAGGAAATTCAAAATCTTGTAGCATATCTATTTTAAAAGTATGAGAGGGAGGATGGGGTAATACCCGGTGGATCTAATCCCAAAATTTGGAGTAGTTCCGCACTAACTAATTCATTTGAGGTTGCCCCCCTATGCTGTGAACTTGTAGAGCACCCTATCATGCACACATCATCATCAGTGTCATCATCATCTTCCTCAACTTATTTGTCTTCATAACATGGGGTATGTGGAAAGAAACATCTATCACACCACTCAATTTCATTGGTTTGTTCCTCGGTAGCTACTATGGTAATCAAAGGATCAGTACCAATTTGTTTTCCTAGAGTTGGGGTTATCTATTTCCTGATCCCACAAGTCCTTTTCCTTTTTCATCAGATCTCTAATCACCCCTAGGATGATTTTCAAATATTTCTTGACCTTGTCCTTTATGATGACCTCAAGAACTTTGTCCAATCCTTTCTCTCGCTTTCTGGCCGCTTTATAGGATATTTCCTTAACAACTCGGGCCAAATTTTTTACAACCTCCTCAAGATCCATAGCTTTACTTCACCGAGGCTTCTATGGATTGATTAGTTTGATGCATTCTCTTGTTAGGAGGTTTACCAATTGCCTTGATCTTATTTTCAATCTGCGCAAAGCCATGGTAAAGGCCTCGCCTCAATTTTGTTGGGTTCTTATCCCTCAAATAATAGGGAACCTTCTTATCAAAAGCATCAAAGTACTTTATCAAATAGGAAACATCACTTGGCCTCGTGGATCATAAGTAGCCTATTCGGTGGTCTTATTGAACATTTTATTAAAGTCATGAACAAACTCATTAGGATTCTTTTCTATATTTTCAAATTATGATAATATAAACCTAGGGTTTGTTTTATCTACATATTACAATCTAAAAGCATTCTTCATTTTTGTCCATGAATCAATGGATTTGTCTGAAAATATTTATACCAGTCCCGTGCATCCTCCTCTAGATTATGAATAAACAACTTTATGTACACATCCTCAAATTTAATCTCAAATTCTTTCATCAAATTGACAAAAATATTTCAGCGCTAATCACCGGTAATAGCATTATTTCCTTTAAATTTAGGCAATCTATTTCTAACATCTTAGGGCACAACATTTGGATATCCATCCATACCTCTAAAATCTATAGGACAAAAGTGTTCACAAAAATGGAGGTCCGGGTGGGCACCGGGCTATACTATTTTGGGGAGGTGATCTTACATGAGAAACAAAATGATGAGGAGTGAGGGGTGCATGCGGCACAAGAATGCAATTATCGTAATGAACGCTTCTCTAAAAACTCTATTTCTTGGAAGATATTATCAACTTTGGAGAACACAGAACGAATGAGATAAAAAAATTTCAAATACAAAAGAGGACCCTCTCCGGATGGAGAATTCAGATTTACAAAAAGTCTACCTGATTCGGAAGCACTTGAGGAAGTATGACAATCTTCAATGATAGGCTAATCGGTTTCCACAATTGATAACTCTTGTCTTGATTCCCATCTCTAACAACTTTCTAGATTCTTCTTCCTTCGGAATTTATCTTTCAAGAAGCTCTGGAGATAACCTTCTAGCAAGGTTTTTAACGAAGAAATATCTTCTTCCTTCCATATTTTTAGAGATTAGTGATGAATTTTGATTGACATAGGTTAAGACATTGTCATTTATCAAAAGTTAATTCAAAATGGAATCGCCACTACGGATTTTCACCTTAGTTGTGTAAATGCACTAAAATTGTTCTGTCAAATGTCTATCAACACTAAATTCATGCAAAGATTCATAGATCTGACCTTCCTTTACCTCGTATTTAATATTGTTGATTTAAACTTACTGCAAAACCAACGAAGCTGGAAATATTACACACGAAATTGTAACTTTGCTATTTTCTTACAAATCGGGACACAAGATGACATTTCAACAACGTATTTACACTTTCAAATTTGTAAGAAGCATTTTTCAGTGGTCTATATGTGTTTTTGATGTTGTTCATACTTTGTGCACACGTTTATGTCCCCTCGTAATGGTGCCATTCTGGTGTTGGTATCCAAATTGATTCTCCCTTGAAAATCAAGCAACATCATTGATTTAGCAAAACACCGAGAGAAAGAAATATCATATTATGAGTCATTTTATAGCCGAAAGGGGATTTGTATGAATATTTTTCACTCGAGGATCGGATAAATGGATAGCACCTTCATTAAGGATTTCATCTATCCCGATTGCTTTCGGTACGTGCATTTTGACCAGGGTGAGAGGACCCATTTTGTAACCTCCGCCGACAAAGGAGAATGAAGATATCCTTCTTTGCATAAATTTGAAAGGAGATGATGAGAAAATATGATCAATGCACCCGCGTTTAGCTCTCACAAGTCGTCACCTTTAAAGAATGGTGATATTTTCTAAACAGGCTAAGGTTACTAGAGACATTATGGAATCCCGATTACTTTTGCATATTTTTAGTAGAATTTATAAATTTGTGGACATATAGGGAAAATAGGGGTAGTTCATGTAGGATTCATTTGTTTTGAATAATTTTGGTGAGAGATTAAGCAGAAAAATTGATTATGCTAGATCTTTGAGAACCTTCAAAACGTTTGGAATACTAAATGATAGAGTGCTTCAAAATAGCTAAAATATTCCTTCAACCAGAAGGTGTGCATCATTGGAGGCCCAAATTTGTATCAAGTTTCACACAATATCCAAGAATTTAACATGAAGGCTCAAGATAAAGTCTCAATTAAACATTAAGAGACCTCTAGTTCCTCATGCCTAGGATACACTCAAAGGCTTACTGAGATAATCTTTATCAACAAATGAGAGTAAAGTGATTTTAATTTTTTTGTCTCATTACAAGATGAAAGCTCTTCTCATTATGAAATTGTAAATGCCACTAAACTATCACATGGATGAGATCCCGTGTGTGATTCGGAGGGACTTTAACACAAAATTTCAATAGGAAAAATAAAAACTACTTGCATAGATATTCTAAAATTAAGAAGACACATATTTTCCAAAGATTGACTCAAATTAATAGGATTCTAATAAACTATAATGTTATGATTAAATGTGTTGGTTGTTAACTATCCCAAAAAAATCTTTTAAAATGAGGGAAATGATTTTTAGTAGGATAATCATACTTCTAAGGATTTCTATATAGAAATATTTCTATGTGGTGAAAGAAACGATAAAAATATTGTTCCAATACGCAAATATATCATATGATAATAACACATAAAATTTAATAAAATGAAAGGAATTCACTAGAATAAACTGATAGAAGTATTTTTAAAAATATATTAAATATCATATATGGAAATCCATCAAAAATAATGAATTAACTCAATAATCGGGATGTACATATAAGAGGATGGAAATGCAACTACTTCCCAAAATAGTGGTGAAGAACTCTCACTAACTAATATTAGTGGTTAATATAACTCCACAAGACTATCAAGCTAACTCCAAATAACTAGCAAGCTAACTCCACACAATTAGTAAACATAAGCAAGATAACAAAATAAATTTAGCGATAAGTTAAGTGAAAGAATTATTCTAATAATGAACAAAAGGATAGACAATAACCTACACTAATGCACTTATGTAAGCATAGCATAGGTGGGTGAAAATAAGGTGGGTTCCAGAAACAAGGCCTCATGAGATACACATGTACAATAAATGGGAAAAAAGGAAACACCACAAGGTTTCCAAAACCAATAATGACAAAGTAGAGAAATAAATAACCCACTACAAGGCAACCAAAAATCACGGATCAAAAACTCACACAATACAAAATAAATTTAGTGTGAACTATAGTTTGAATCCACTACTCAATCAAAAAAAAAAAAATAAATGACAACCAACTTTAAAAAAATAGCTCCATAAAAGGATATTGTCAAAGGTGTGATATCAAAAGTTTTTAAAATCATCAAACATAATTTGATCAATTCGTAAAAATAGGTGTGCCACAATCCAAGAAAAAAATCAAGGTAAAGGGAAGGAAACAAGAACCCAAGAAATAAGAGTGCCATGATCTAAAACATTCAAGCCAACAATGAAAGGACACAAGATTCAAAGAATTAGGATCAACACCGCATCCTCCCATACTATTGAATGTGAGGAGTGACGCTTAAAATATGTATGATTTTTTGAAACAACTACTTTAACACCGACAAACCAACATGCCAATATTTAAAAAAATAGCTCCCTCGAAGAGAGACTATCAACATGCAAAAATAGTCAAAAATACCGATACAAATCTCTCAACAAACAATAGACATACACTACACCTCATAAAAATATCAAAACAAGAAGCATTACAATACACATGATATAGAAAGTGGAACAAGAAGTTGAATGGTGGAGGAGCCACACCTATAGAATCTTCTCAATGAGCGCTTATGTCATCACCATGAGTGATCAGAAATCCACCCTAAATAAACATTGATGGATGAAGAAGATATCTCGCATATGATTCTATGTGAAATGTATTACGGGGTTAAGAAAATTAACATTAATATATGTGTGAGGTCAATCATATTTGATATCACAAATATTATGTCTCATCAGCATGAGTGAAGGTGCAAAACTCATGTGTAGCTCTTAATCCTCGAAAGATTCTAGAGAACAAAATTAAGAGCTCTATTAATCTGTGATCGCAATGACATACCTATTTCAAAACTAATTTCATTGTGATAATTAAAATTAATAGGATGAATAGTGGAAGATATACCATTTTAATTTCTGTCAATACCTCTTCTAATGAAACCAATAGAAACAGAGCATGTGAAAACCAAATATAGAACTATGATTATCAAAGGAGCTAGACATGTCACTACAAAAAGTTTAAGTGGGATACACCATGTGTGTTACTAGAATAGGTATATGTGTTGAATTAGTACATACACTAACAAGTGCAATAGGATCAATAGAATCACAAGATGAAGAAGGCTCAAAAACTGATAAATCTAGGTTAGTGGGTGTGGGAGTAGAAACTAAAAGTGGACTACGAGCATGGGAATAGGAGTCCAAATTATGAGGATGATGTTGTAAGTGAGAATTTTTTTGTTTAAGGGAATGAATGAGGTAATCTATAATGCCCACTAAAACAACCCACTTGAGACCGAAGAACAACCTAGGATTAATTAGGAAAATTATGGAATAATTTCTTTTTATTAAAAGAATCTACAACAGGGTTACAAGAAAACAATTGTCACTAACATGTTCTAGAATAATTCTAATCCACTAGAACATACTTTTATTTTATTAGCAGTTATTATAGGTCATACGGTCAAAAATTTAAGGTTAGATGATTCAATTAGGTTTAGAGGGTAATTCCTCACCATACCCACTCTTTAAAAGGCTTAAAAGTTTAACTTGATTTTTCTCAAACTTAACACCTTCAAATTTTCTCTAAATTATCTCCATTGGATAGGAAATTTCCTCACCTTTCCTTGATATAAATAAGTCCTCCTAACTCCTCATGGTATTTGAGTTATGGTCCGAAGGGCCTTAGGGTGAAAATTTTCCCAAAGCGGACTGCGCAAGCCTAGGGGTGAAAATTTACCTCAAGGGCGGGTCGGGGGCTCGCGTGGAAAATTTTGGAAATTTTCCTACGTGGGAAAAAACCAACTTTGTGTCCGTGCTCTGCCAAGTCCGCAAGGGACACGTGGTGCCTCCTAAGAGAATGCGGGAAGGCGGGTCGATGGGGAGAAATTTAATTTAACACCTCAAGGGCCTAGAGGGTAGCATTCACCCGCACCTCCACCGACACCTCGCAATGCAACATGGCAGCTCATGATTGGTCATGGGATGGTGGGCAATGAGAATACTTGGAAAATTTTACCAAAGTTTTCTGAAACATAAAAAGGAAAAATGGACCCGCTCCTCCTCCGATGCCCCCTAACGCCACGTGGCATCACTTGATTAGTTGTGGCCTAATGGGGTAGCGGGAAAAATTTGGAAAAATTTCTCAAAATTTTCCAGGAGCGCTAAGCTTAAAAAGGGGTCTGCCCCTCTGCCGACACCTCATGGTGCCATGTGGTAGACTCGATTGATTTGCCTGTTGGGTGGGAAAAAATAGGAAAAGTTTCCCAAAATTTTTCTAAAGTTCTAAGGGAAAATTTCGGGCCCACAGGACCGCCAAGGAAATATTTCCCTTTTTTTTTTATGCCAAGTGAAGGAAAAACATCAAAAGGCCATAAATTTTTATAGAAGGCTTGGTTTTGGGAAAATGAGAACTTTCTGGAAATCTCTCGATGTCCTCTTTACACAGAATAATTAATTTTTGATTTTGATAAAGTTTAAGGGGTCAATTTCATGAAAATGTTCTCAGTAGGATTTTACTGTCCAAATGGTAAATTTTAACATGTTAAATTTGTTCAATTTGTCCTTGTCCTCTCTCACAATGTCAAATAGACATGGAAAATTCTTTATGTGTATTTGAGAGATATTTCAAGATTTAATTTTTCTTATTGATTTGCAATTTGAACATTTACATTTCTTGATAGCAACACGACTGCAAAATCGGTTTGAGCCCAATTTTGATAAGTTTTATAAGAATTTCCTTAAGTGTTTTTAGCTTGGTTTGGGATCATTTTAGCCTCCTTAAGTCCAATTGATTTATTTCATTTGCCTCTTATTTATTTGTAGGGTTATTTGAACATTTGATAAAGGAGTTTTACAAAGTATACAGTGAATTGAAAGAGGTGTATACATTTACAGAACAGAAATTAACTATCTCCTTTGCCATGAAATAAAACATTAAATTCATTCCATGCTGGTCATAAATAGTTTTCTTTCTTTCAATCAAATATTAAAACAAGAATGCAGTTTCTATTCTTTCCAAAATCATATATTATAAACAAGGCAGAATAATACATTTTCTCCTCACGTGTTTCACTTTTCCACTTTCCAAGTAGGGATTTCATAGTGCATGTTAAATACAAATTTCCAATGGAAATAATATCATATGGACAATAAAAAACCACTTCCATTAATTCAAATGAAACTCTTACAACTTCCTTTCCATTTGATTTCAAATACAACATACACATTACGTATCATTCTTTCACATTCTTTCCAAAACAGAATATAAAGTATAACTCTTTTACAGTTCAAATTTCAACTTTCATTGTCAATACCAAGTATCTTTCCATTACAAACATATACAAGTTCATCCACTTCAAGTGGGAAAGGTTACAATAAGATTTCATTTCACAAGGGACTGTCAAACTGTCCTTTTTCCTTGCTCCAGAACAGCAACGTGCAAATTTCTCATTCTTCCAATTTGATCACAACAAGAGTAGGGAAAGGCAACACTCTCCACCAAACCAAGACATCCAATGAAGAGAAGAAGACATCCTTCTTCATTGGCCCCGATCCCAAGCCACAATGCAATAAAAGATGTGATCCAACTCATGAAAACAATAGGCTTCCAATAAACACATAAGAAACACTTTCTCAATAAAAACAAAGTCCAAAACAATGTAATATATAACTACATTAAAACATGAAAAAACATTATTGAGGCTTCATTAAGAAATCCAAAGGAGCAAGAAACTATGGGGGATGTTGCTTATGCCTCCCAAAGGGAAATGGGTTTCACCACCTTAGAACAAACCACCAAAATAAATATATATATCATTTCAAATCCCTGACATGCCCTCATGTCTCCCCCAATTACCCCTTATTCCTCACATTTCCTTATGCCTCCCAACCTCTTATAGCACCCTATAATGAGTAAATAAATGCAAGTTATTTCTTTGTAAGGTGGAACCCAAATCCCAACTCCCTCCACCCTTATACCTCCATAAAACACACTTGTGCCTCCCACAAAATAACCCCATAGTCTTCTCCTACACCATTCCTAGGCCATCTACCCAACAGCCCACAAACATGCCAAAACATTCACATAATAACATTTTCATAAACAAAAGGGAGCATTTCAAGAGCCAAGCTCTTACCTCTCCATGATGGAGTTGTTCCAAGTTCCAAAACAGCAAGCTTTATCCCAATGCAAGCAATCCAAAATAGCCAAGTACCAAGCATGCAAAAATATTCCAAAAAAATTCTTCAAATTTAGATCTCCCAAAATAGCAAAATAAATTCGCCCAAGAATGAAGTCTCCAAAGTGAAGCAACCCCAAAATAAGGCAAGGAATTCAAATTTTATAGAAGAGGGAAGGGAAAAGGATGAGGCAGATCCATGTAGGATGCCATATCACACATCTTGAACCTCAACCCCAAAATGCAACATTAGTCTCCAAAGCATAATAAATAGGTGGGTGAATAATATGAAAATTTACTTACACACTCAAATCCAACCCACAACCCAAATGAATGAAATTAAATTATGTAAGAAAACTACAATTAAAACCTACAATTTGCCTTCTCAAAAGCATTATAAAATTCTAATTTTAACTCTCCAACCATAGGTATGGTTGGTAATTAAATTTAAAGGGTATGGGACAAGCTTAACTTGTCCCACAAGCCTCCAAACACAGCCTCCAAGGACAAATTCGAATTTCCAAGAGGGTGGAGTGTTTCACGCTCAAAAGTTAACTTACACATCACTTACACATCTCTTACAACACTTTAATTCAAGGCCAAAAACTCTATTAATTACTTTCTTATTAAATATTTTAATTAATTAAATTAACAACATGATTACTCACAATATTTACACACCATTTAATAATTAATGAAAGAGGTAAAAGCACCACAAAATAAACACATGCAAACATAAACAAAAGGGACCAAAATAAAATAAATACATAAAACCCTTCGTCACATAATTAAAGGTGATCCCCCCCATGGGAATCCCTAACACACACAAACAAATACTAGTTCCCATGGTGACCTTGTTGAATTCATCTAGAATTCTAATGTGGTTGGTCTCCAATCCCCCGATGTTTGTTGTGACATTTTAACTTGCAAAACACAAATACCTCCTTCGGCCTCGTGGCCATATCAGAACATCCAAAATAATACAAATATAATTACCAAAATCATCTAGATATATGAATCACAACAACATCAAAGCAATCTAGCAATATCATTTGCAATTTTACTCAATAATTATATCATCATCCAATAATTTCCATTTCTAGGTCTACTCACAATATCCAAATATCACAAGTCCACACAACATCCATAATATAACCATGTCAAACAATATACCATCATCAATATCCAAAATGTCTCTAATAATCATCATGCATCATAACTGAATCAAGCCAACAATAATCCATGATCTACATCTATCATCATACTATAATAAGGTCCATAATCATGTCTATAATATAATCAATGTATCATGATTAGTATCAAATGTGTCAAAGGGAAGTGGGCACTACATCCCCTCCCCCTTAGACTCCAACTTCCTCTTGGAATTCACTAGAACAAATGTGGAAACCGAACTCGTAGCAAACTAGCATCCTCCCGTTGGTGCTCAAAATGGTCTCACCCCATCTATGCCTTTGAAAAATTATTCATTCACAACCTCTGTCATTTTCTCCTTCCCCGTATGGTGCTTGGTCGATCTTATTGCCATTTTTAGTCTACTCCTGGGTCAAGGATCATGTGTGGGTCTATATTTGTCTCATGGTTCCTTTGTTCCTCTGAAAAAGCTTTGTATTTTGAGTCTCCCATGCTTTGTTCCTTCAAAACTTATGTTTTCCCATTTCCTCCATTTTCCATAGTCAAGATCTACTATCCCTACCATTTTTTCCCTAAATACTCGAGGAGAAATGAGTTGATGTGTCCCTAAGGATCGTGTTTGAGCCTTGTAACAGTCTAAATTCTCTATCCTTGAAGAAAACCTTATTTTCTTACTTAAATGGATGTTTCTCTATGTTTTATGGTTTAATGGTATTTATCCTAGTTAAATATGCATCATTCAATGACAAGGAAATGTGGCACCTCTTTCTAAATATGTGGATCAACTTAATACTTCAGAAATTCTATAAAAGTCCTCAACTTTAAAATGTGTCCACATGGAGGAACGGTGCTTTTTTGATAATCAAATTTTTCATATGGCTTTAAAGTAGCTCTATGAGGATGCATAGAGGATTGGTAGGAAAGAGTCACGTGGAGGCTTTTGCTAGGTTTCCCATACTTAGACATATTTCAAAAGGTTTTCAGGAATTCCAAGACACGTGGAGGAATGAAGCTCATTTGAAGAACTACTTTTGGGCTTTTCCTTGGAGTAGCCTTGGGAGGACATGTGGAGGCCACTACTTGCTACTTTCCCATACTTAGAAATTTTTATGCAGATGGAAACAATTTGGTGAAATAGGACACGTGGTGAGATTACACTCATTCAGGATCTTTGCTTTGGGCACCATCTTTAATTTTTGCCATGGAGACACATGGAGGAACCATGCATGTTGAGGATCAACGCTTGAGTTTCATTCTAAAGAAGTGCCAGGCTCATACATGGAGGCCTTCACTCAATTTTCATTTTACTTAGACTTTTCAACATTCAAAAGGATACTACCTCGAGGCTTGACAAGTGGCACCTTCTTTTGAGCTTCAAGCCTTCAAACAAATTTTTCCAGAGCAGGACACGTGGTGAGCCCGCACTCATTCAAGATATCAATTTTTTGGGACCGCCTCAAGATGCACCACGGTGACATGTGGCCACTTGAAAAGACATGGGAGCGAGACCATTGGAGATGATTCAAAATTTTCACCTCTTTGCTTCATAAAGGTTAAAATAGTAAAAATGGCCCGAAGCTTGATGGGACATAGTCAATGTTTTGCCCGATCAACGGCAAAGGTGCGGACCTGTGGAGGAAAATTAGAAAAATTTCCTTTTGAGAAAAAAGAGTTAAAAGTAAAAGGGGAAGCATAGTTGCGCTTGGACCCACATTGGGACATGTGTCAAAATTATTTCTCAAGGGTGGAGCTATGGGGAAAACTTGAAAAATTTCCTTTTCTAAAAGAGAATCAAATGGCAGAATTTCTCCATGTTTCTTTTGGGGCCCACCTTAGGACACGTGTCAGGCCCATTTTCAAAAGTGGAGGTGTGGGGCGAAGGTGAAGATTTTTCATTTTCTAAAAGGGTCAAAAAGGTCAAAGGAAGCCCATGAGCTTGTTTTTACATCTCACACATGGATGAACCACATTCAAAATAAAAGATTAACGGATGTTGAGTGTCTAAATTTTATTTTCCCTTAGTTTTCTCTTTAAAAATCTTGGGAGTGTGAGTATTCATGATTTCTTGATGTTTTTACATGCCAAACAGAGGAGTGAGTTAATTTTTATATCTTGAGTTTGATGGGAGAGATGTGGAGACGTCGTTCACCTTTAAAGCGGTTTGATGTTAGGCACTGATCTGGTTTTCTATTTTTCTTCTCTTGAGCATGCAAGGGGAATATTTGATTGATGTGGGGTGGAATTAGTTGGTGAATGGATGGAGGCATGTTTTTCATGAGAAAGAGTTGAACGTGGGAAGAAATCGAAGAGATTTTCCCTCAAGCACACCTGGATACTTTGCAGATCTTATTCTGTGAATCAAAAAAGAATCATGGCAAGCACTAATGCATTTATTTTTTTTTCTTTTGGAAGGAAGGGCTCTCTGGAAATTATATAAAGGGCATGAATTCATTGTGTAAATGGTTGGGAGTTTTGGAAAGATCGGGACTGATTTTCTCCGGCGCATAAAAGGCTTGATGCAGAGCCCATCCATTTTGAGAAGTCATCTAGAGAATCCTGTATATCTCTCTTTGTGTAAAATTTGATTGTGTGAAGGTTGTTACAAGTGTACAACCATTGACAAGCTTTGAGATTATTCTGGAAACTTTTCCTTGCTGATAAATTTGATCAAAATTTGAGTTATTCTATGTTAATCTTGAGTACATTGTATTTATTTCATCTCAGAATGCATATGAGTAGTTTTTCTTGTCTCTATTACAATCTTGTACCAAAATAGGGTCCAATCACACAGGTCTCTATCCTTGTGATAGTTTAGTGGCATCTTTATTTTCATTTCTCATAAGATCCTTCATCTGGGAGTGGGATAAACGATTTAAAATCACTTTTCTTTCATTTTGTTGATAGAGATTCTCTATAAGCCTCTAGGTGTACCTCAGGCATGACTTGGTTTAAATCTTGGTGCTTTGTATGGTCCTCTAACTCGAGCCTTCGTGACATAATCCCATAGGTTATGTGAAAGAGTGTTGATCCGGGCCTCCATTGAAACACATATTCTAGTTGAGGAAACAATTTAACTTTTTGTGGCATCTTGTTGATTGAATCTTTCTATTTTTCATAAGCTCTTAAGGATCTAGTGAGTCAATTTCACCTTCTCTCTCCTCCCACCAAAAAATCTATTTAAAACCACTAGTTCTACCCATAATGCCCCTTTTTTTGCTTTATATTCCTACCCAAGACCAAAATCCTTTTACTAAAGTATGCAAAATAGATCAGGGTCTCAAATGTCTTTAGTAACCTTTTCCTTGTTGTGAAGATATCTCCATGATCTTGGAAGTGACAACTCATGAGAGTCCGGATGTGGTGTGTTGATCATATTTTCCCAAGGCCTTTCCAAAAATTTATGCAAAAGAAAGGTACTTGTATCCCGTTTCAAATAACAGAGGTTACAAAATAGGTTCTCTTACCTCGATTGAAAGGTACAACCTAAAATAGTTGGGATCAAATCCCATCCTTTTGAGGTGCTATCCATCTCTCCACAAATACAAGTAACAAAGGGATAGATAGATTTCTCCCTAGCTATAAAATGACATACATTTATGATCTATCTGCCTCTAAGCTCCCTGTTTAATCTATGTTATTGTTTGGTTTGAAAAGGAGAAAAATTTTGGTACCAACATTAATGGCGCTGTTTATTGCCGGGCATTTTGAAAGTTATTAAGAACTAATTTTTCATTGAGGTTGCGGTTCACATTCAAGACCTGGTAAAACATTTCTTGTATGCTCCATGTGTTATGTGAAGTTATTTTAGTTTTTCTTACACTTAGTGCACTAGCTTTCATTTGATAAATTTGGGTGAAGAAAGGTCAAAAACTTTCCATTTCCAATTTCATGCATTGTGAGCTTTGTGAGATGATATTTAGTGCATCCGCACAACTAAGGGGAAATTCCTTAGTGGCGAATCCTGTTGATCCGATTCTTAACAAGGACCAAAGGTCTTAAAACTATGTCAAGGTCATATTTGTTACTAACATTTTCAAAGATAGAAGGAAGAAGGTGTTTCTTCGTTAGGGATCTTCTAGGAAACTATTTCGAGCTAGGAAAAGCAAAATCAGAAGGAAGAAAAGCCGGATAGTTATGGGAGAACAAAATACAAGGAGATGGATCACCATTGAAGAAAGTGAGTGGCCCATTATTGAAGAGTGCCATTCAAGTGACTATGAATCAAGTAGCCTCTTTTTTTATCTTAACTCTCCAGTGGAGAGGGCCTTTCATTTGGATTTGAAAGATTTGCTTCACATTACTCGCACTTTGTATTTTTAAGTAGATAGGGATTTCCAAGAAGCAAGACCTTTGGAAGATCTCCATTTTGAAAACTACACTCCTGTGTTCCAAGGACCCTCTGCCCCTCATCAATTTTTCACCCCTCCAAGATCACCTCCTCAAATCAATATGGCTCAACCCAGACCTCCATTTGTTGTAAACACCTTTGGACCTATAAATTTTGTGGGAATGGTTTGGATATCCAAATGCAGTACCTCAAGATGTAAGGAACATACTTCCTAAGTTCTAGGGAAACAATGCCATAATTGGTGACTAGCATCTAAAGCTCTTCCTCAATATGATGGAAGATTTTGAGATTGAACATGAAGATGTATACATCAAGTTGTTTTTTCACACTCTAGAGGAGGATGCTAGGGACTAGTATAAAGCATTGCCAGATAACTCTATTGACTCTTGGGATGAGATGAACAATGCATTAAGATTATAATATGGTGATAGGACTAACACTAGGTTTCTTCATCAGAATTTTAAAACATCAAGAAGAATCCCAATGATTCAGTACATGAATTTAATACAAGGTTCAATAAGACCTTTACGATATTACTTGTTAGGATAAGGCCATGTGATGAATCATGCTTAATAAAATATACTTGATACATTTGATAAAAAGGATACCTACTACTTGAGGGATAATAAACCTACCAACTTGAGTCAAGCATTCCCTATGGCCCTACAAATAGAGAACAATATTAAGGTAATTGAAAAGCCTTTAAAGAGGGAGGGTGTAAAGCTGATAAGCCCAGAAAAACCCCAAACAAGAAAGTGCTGATTTGGAAGAAGTGGTGAAAACTTTGGTAGGGGTTGTTAATCAAATCTCCTACAAACCGGCTCAGGGTGAGAAAGGATTTGGGTAGAGTTCCCAAGGACAGCATAGGAAACAAGGCCAAAATAGACCTACAAATCATCAAAGAGCCGATGAAAGAGGAAAAGAAGTTGTTTGATTTGGGAATAGGAAGCCTCAAGCTAGAGAAAGTAGAATGGTACACGATCCTTTGGCTTCGCAGTTGTTGTGGTGGAAGAGACAAGTCATCGATTGGTGTGACAAATGTTTCATGCCCCATGCTCCTTATGAAGAAGATCAAAAAGAAGAAAATGTAGCTAATGATAAGAGTGATGATGATGTTTGCATGATGGGATGCCCCACTAGCTCACATCAAAGGTAACCTCAATGAGGTGATAAGTGCCAGCTAATCTGCCACTTTTTGGGACTGCATTCATGGAGTACATATTCTCCCTCCTTCTCATACTTTAGAAATAGATAATTTCCAATATTTTGCATTTCCCAATAATGAATTTGAATATTTAAGTGCTTTAATGATAAAAAAATATGATGGAGGAATCCCATCTGAGGAGGATAGGAAATTATTAATGAATTTTTTTGTGGCTCAAGAGAAGGAATATAACACGAGAAGTAAGTCTATCAAAGGGGCAGGGCCTCAGGCCAAGCCAAAAGCTCCTTTACATTCTAACATTCCTAAAGAGGCTCCTAGGAAATATCCATCTGCCAAAAGCTCTACAGTTTCAAGAAAAAATCATACCCCTCCTCATGCTCAGGCTATCAAGAGTCCTGTACCACCTAATGAGTGTGTTAGCCTTTCTTCCAATATTGCCTTGCCCAAGAATGTCCCATATGACATTGCCCAAGTTTTGAGTCAAATAAAAGTCTTTGTTCCAATTTTTGAGTTGCTTAGGATTCTTGAGCACAAGAGGAGAGCATTTGAATACTTGGGATTGAGTGAAGAGAAGACAGACCCTAGGAAGAAATGTGAACATTGTGGAGAATCCTCTAGTCATTGAAGAGTCTGAGACACCAACAGCTTAGAAGAGCTAGCTAAACCACCTCAAGTTTATTTGGGGACATATTTGGTAGACTCTTAGCTGAATGTGGATCCATTCTTCACTATTTTTATCATCAAGGATAGGATGCTCGATAATGCATGTTTGACTCAAGGGCATCATGCAATGCCATGCCTTTGGAGGTCATAAATGTTCTAAATATTAAGGTAACAATAGCATATGGGAAGTACACTGCCATGGACTCCAGAAAGTGCTAGTAGTGGGATGTGTGAAGTGTTTGGTGGTGCAATTTGACGCCTACATAGGTAAAAATTTAAATCTTGATGTCATCATAGTTGATTGCCCAGCCAAGTGGGGTATTTTATTGTTAAGATAATGGGTTGCAAGTGTTGGTGGTAGTGTACAAATGGACATGTCTTATGCCACCATCCCATTGAGGGTAGCCTTGCCGGGTTATATGGGGAGAAGAAAATGTTACACCTTATTGAGGATCCCAACAATGCGTCTGCGAAGTATTTTATACAAATGTTGATGCTAACAACTTTATGGGATTTGCTGATGGAAAAGAGCACAATATTGAGGATTCTAAGTGTCTTGAGCAGGAAGGCTCTCCTTGGACTTTATTATTTGATGGAGCTTGCTCCAAATTTGGAAATGGTGCTTGGTGTTGTCCTAATTTCTCCAAGCCAAGAAAGGTTTGTTTTTTCCTTTAAGCTTAACTTTGAGTGTACTAACAACATTGTTGAGTATGAGGCATTGTTGTTAGGTTTAAGAATTGCTTGGAAGTATGGTGTCAAGGACATCATTGTCAAAGGAGACTTAGAGCTAGTTATCAAGCAAGTCAGAAAACTATATGCCATAAAGAATCAACGACTGAAATAGTACAAGCATGTAGTTTGGGACTTCATTGAGATGTTTGAATCCTTCAACATTATGCATCATGATAGGAGGTTCAATGACTTGGAAGATAAGCTTGCAGTGTTGGGGTCTTGGTTTGACAATTCTGCAACATCCCCTTATTGTGAATATGAGGTGGAGGTAGTGACAAGACCATTTGTCCCTGACAATATAAAACATTGGTAGGATTTTTATGATGAGGCTTAGGTTAGAAGGTTCTTACAAAATGATGGAGAGTTTGTTGATAAAAACATTGATTGGGAGCCAATGGTCTATACAACTGTGAGAGAGGAAGGAAACATTATTTGGCAAAGGCATCATCCATATAAAGACCAATGCCATTCCTAGAGGGCTGGTTGCTCTTGAATCGAATTTTGATAATGTTGACTGCATTATTAATATGCATATGGCAGCCTCGAGGGATGTTGAGGAGCATGACCTTAGCACGAAGGAGAAACCAGGTAAGATTTTGTTGGGCGTAGTCTCAACAAAGGCGAAAAGCAGTCATACATCCGAGTTGTTAAAGAAATACAAGATTGCATGGCTTGGAGTTATTCTAAAGGTCAAAGAATATAGAAGAAGACCTATTCCAGCATGGTATTCCCTTGGATCCTAGTGCAAAACCATTCGAGGCGAAGTAGAGGAAAATTAAACCTCTGTTATCTCTCAAAATGCAAGAGGAGCTGAAGAAGCTAAGGGATGGAGGAATTATCTAGCCCATAAGGTATTCTTCTTGGATTGCCAACCTAGTGTCTAGTAAGAAAGAAGAATGGTGACATCAGGTTGTGTGTGGAATTTAGGAATCTAAACAAGGCCTCAATGAAGGAAAACTATCCTTTACCTAACATGGAGCACATGCTATAGTTGGTGACTAGTTCTGAGTTGCTTTCTACTTTAGATGGCTTCTCTAGTTATAATCAAGTCATGGTGAAAGAATCAGAAAGGATCAAGATAGCCTTCACTACTCCATGGGGAACATATGTATATGTTAGGATGCCCTTTGGTCTGATGAATGCTAGAGCCACTTTTGAAAGCAATGGATGTTACTTTTGCTGGTTACATCAATGACTTTATTGTTGTTTACCAAGATGATGTAACAATGTTTTCAAAAAGGAGAAGCTGACCATTTGCTTTGCACTTAGAGAAGATGCTTATCGATTTTGGGAATATGGCATCTCACTCAATCCAAAGAAATTCCATTTTGGAGTGCGAGAAGGAAAAGTTGCTTGGTCACATTGTGTCACGGGGAAGGAGTGATGATTAATCTAAAAAGAGTGGAGGCCATCCGAAAAGTCCTAATTCTAAGAACCAAAAAGGAATTCAGTCCTTCTTTGGGAAGATAAACTTCATTAGAAGGTTTATATCAAAATTTTCTAAGTTGACTATCCCAATCCCTTCCATGTTAAAGAAGGATCATATCATCAAATGGGAAGGGTTGCCATCCAAGCATTCAATGGAATCAAAGAGGCATTGAATCATGCCCCTATTTTAGCAGCTCTAGATTACAAGAAACCTTTCTAGCCATTTTCTTTCACTTCAGAAAACACTATTGCTTATGGTGCTATAGAAGGATGATGAAGGGTCTAAGAGGCCCATTGCATTTTTCAGTAAGGCTTTACAAGGAGCAGAACTGAAATACACAATCATGGAAAAGTATAAATTTTCCTTAGTCAAAGCAACAAAGGTTTTCGGGCCTTATATTTTAAGCTTAAAAGTTGTTGCTTATGTTCCCCATACCATGGTAAAAGAATTCCTATTAGAGATGGAAATCTCAAGTAAAAGACATAGATGGGTGAAAAAATTACAAGAGTATGATATGGACATCCAAACCTTGAAGTTGGTGATAGGTTTGTGGTTAGCTAAGATCGGGACTCGAGAGCAACTTGTAGACCATTGAGGTAAATGAGATTGAAGAAGAAAGGGTAGTTGTTTTTGAAATATTGATGAGTTCTGAGGTGGTACAAGGATGTGATGTTATATCTCGACACACTTAAACTACCCTGAGCATTTAAATAAGAACCATAAAAGATCTCTTAACTTGGCTTCCAAGAAATATGTCATTACTTATTTTGGGTTGGCATGGAAGAACCTAGAGTCCTCTTAAGATGCATCACTAAAGATGAAGCCCCCAAAATAATTACTGATCTCCATGGAGAATTTTGTGGGGGCATTTTTCTACAAGAGTCACAACAAATAAGATCCTAAGGGATGGTTATTGGTGGCCAAATCTTTTCAAGGATGCAACCATGTTAGCCGAAATATGTGAGAGTTGTCACATTTCTCTGGAAGGCTAAAGACTTCGAGGATCCCTACATTTGCATTTTGTATCAATTGAAGCCCCATTTAGGCAATTGGGATTGGACTTCATTAGTGAGATTTTAGACCCTTCAAGTGCTTGCCACAAGTGGATTCTTATAGCCACTGATTAATTTACCAATTGGGTGGAAGCAATCCCCACCAAGAAGGCTACACACCAAGTTGTCATGGATTTTGTGCTAAACAATATTATTTGTAGGTTTGGAGTACCAGTCAAAATCATAGTTAATAATTCCATGAGTTCTAGTACTAGACCTCTCGTGACAATGTGTAAAGGATATGGGATCAATTTGACATATGCCTCTAATTATAATCACCAAGGAAATGGACAAGCTAAGTCTAGCAATAAGAATTTGCTAAATATTATCGAAAGAACCTTGAAGTTGAACAATAGAAAATGGGGTGAATAGCTAAAGTTTATTGTCGGGATGATAGGATCGTGGTCAAAATAGCCACTCGAAAGAGTCCATTTGAGTTGGTATATGGGACTCATATCTTCATATCAATTCATTCAACAACTAAAAGATAAATAAGTGATTCCTCATGATGCCCGCATCAACAGTTGTTGAGCTTGATGAAGAGAGGAGGGCATCTCACCAAAGGCATATAAAGTTCTAAGAAAAGCTAAAGAAACTATTTGACAGGAAGGTTACTCCCAGAGCATTCAATATTGGAGATATTGTGCTACTATGGGATAACAGGCATGAGGATAAGGGCAAGCATGGCAAGTTTGGCTCTTTGTGGATGGGCCCTTACTCCATTGACATAAGAATTTGTGAGAACACCTTCTTCTTGAAGGATCTAGATGGTGAATTACTTGAACTTCCTATTAATGGCATGCATCTGAAGCATTTCTTGGATTGATTCCTCTGAATCAAGGTAAACACCTCTTGTATAGTGTATAGTCGGTTGTTTGTTTTTAGAGATGGCTTCATTTCTCTACTCTGTGAGCTGACTCTATAGCCCAGTGGATATTTTGGCACTTGGTCTACTATTGTTCTTGTGGCACTCACAGGGAGTACCCATCCCCAAGTCAAAGCAAATGTTGGTGCTCAAAATGGTCTCACCCCATCTATGCCTTTGAAAAATTATTCATTCACAGCCTCTATCATTTTATCCTTCCCGTATGATGTTCGATCACTCTTATTTCTATTTTTAGTTTTCTCCTTGGTCAAGGATCATGTGTGGGTCTATATTTGTCTCATGGTTCCTTTGTTCCTCTGAAAAAGCTACGTATTATGAGTCTCTCGTGTTCTATTCCTTTAAAACTCACATTTTCTTGTTTCCTCCATTTTCCACAGTCAAGATTTGTTGTCCCTTCCATTTTGACCTAAATACTCGAGGAGAAATGAGTTGATGTGTCCTTAAGGATCATTTTTGAGCCTTGCATAGTCTAAATTCTCTTTCCTTGAAGAAAACCTCATTTTCTTGCTTGAATGGACGTTTCTCTATGTTTTATGGTTTGATGGGTGTTTCTCCCGATCAAATTTACATCATTCAGTCGACAGGGAAACGTGGCACCTCTTGGTTGGATGCGGATTAGCTTAATACTTTGGCAATCCTATAAAAAGCCTCAACTTTAAAATGTGTCCATGTGGAGGAAAGGTGCTCATTTAAGAATCAATTTTTGTTTGGCTTTGAAGTAGCCTGGAAAACACATGGATGATTAGCAGGAAAGAGACATGTGGAGGCTTCCATTGGGTTTCTCATACTTTGAAATACTTAAAAAGGTTTTCAAGAATTATAGGACATGTGGAGGAACGACACTCATTTGAAGATCTACTTTTGGGTTTTCCTTGGAGTAGCGTTGGGAGGACACGTGGAGGCCTCTACTACTTTCCCATACTTAGAAAAATTTTATGCAGATGGAAATAGTTTGGTAGAATAGGACACGTGGTGAGCTTGTAATCATTCAGGGTCTCCACTTTGGGCACCATCTTGAAGTTGCACCATGGAGACATGTGGAGGAACCACGCATGTTCGAGGATCGGCCCTTGAGTTTCATTCTAAAGAAGTGTCAGTGACATGTGGAGGCCTCCACTCACTTTGCATTTTACTTTGAATTTTCATCGGGAAAAGGAGACTACCTCGAAACTTGACAAGTGGTGCCTTCTACGAGCTTCAAGCCTTCAAATTTTTTTTCCGGAGTAGGACACGTGGTGAGCCCACACTCATTCAAGATATCAAATTTTTGGAACCACCTCAAACCGCACCATAGTGACACATGGCCATTTGAAAAGTCATAGGATGTGGACCATCGGAGGAAATTCAAACTTTTACCTCTTTGCTTCATAAAGGTTAAAAAACCAAAAATGGCCCCCAAGCTCGATGGGAAATAGTCAATGTTTTTCCCGGTCAACGGCGGAGGTGCGAGACCCACGAGATGAAAATTGGAAAAATTTCCTTTTCAGAAAAAGGAGTTAAAAGTAAAAGGGGAAGCATAGCTCGCTAGAACCCACATTGGGACATGTGTCAAGCATTTCTCAAGGGAGGAGCTCTTTGGAAAAACTTAGAAAATTTTATTTTTTCCGAAAGAAAGTCAAATGGTAGAATTTCTCTGCATTTCTTTTAGGGCCCACCTCGGGACACGTGTCGGGCCCAATTTCAAAAGCGGAGGTGTGGGGAAAAGGTGAAGTTTTTCCATTTTTAAAAAGGGTCGAGAAAAGGTCAAAGCAAGCCCCCTAAGCCTATTTTTGCATCTCCCACTTGGACAACCCACATTCAAAAAAAATATTAATGGCGGTGAGTGTTTAAATCTTATTTTCCCTCCAGTTTTCTCTGTAAAACTCCTGGGAGTGCGAGTCTTCATGATTTATTTTTGTTTTTTACACGCCAAATAGAGGAGTGAGTTAATTTTGATATCTAGAGTTTGGTGGGAGAGATCTGGAGACGTCTTTCACCATTAAAGTAGTTTGACTCTTAGGCTTGATCTGGTTTTCCATTTTCTTCTCCTGAGCATGCAAGGGGAAGATTTGATTGATATGGGGTGGAAGTGGTTGGCGAATGGATGGAGGCATGTTTTTCCTGAGAAAGGAGTTGAATGCAAGAAGAAATCGAAGATATTTTCCCTCAAGCACCTGGAGACTTTTGCAGATCTGATTCTACAAATCACGAAAGAATCATGGCAAGCACTGGTGCATTTAAAGTTTTTGTCTTTTGGGAGGAAGGGGCTCTGTTGGAAATGCTATAAAGGGCATGAATTCATCATGTAAATGGTTGGGAGTTTTGGAAAGATCAGGACTAATTTTCTCCAATAGAAAAATCTTGAGAGCCCATCCATTTTGAGAAGCTATCTAGAGAAGCACTGTATATCTCTCTTTGTGTCAAATTTGATCATGTCAAGGTGGTTGCAAGTGTACAACCATTGACAAGCTTTGAGATTGTTCTGGAAACTTTCCCTTGCTAATAAATTTGATCAAACTTTGAGTTATTCTGTGTTAATCTTGAGTAAAGTGTATTTATTTCATCTTTGAATGCATACGAGTAGTTTTTCTTGTTTCTATTGCAATCTTGTACCAAAATGGGGTCTCCATCTCGATGAAAAATGGTAATTTATTTGGATTTTGGACACCTCTAATCCTGTAGTGCCCACTTCCCTTTGACACCTTTTTTATTATTGTTCTTGATACTTTGTCGAGTGCACTTCTGAATATATTATAGCTTTTGGATTTAACATGTTAGTAGATATCAAAGATCTTGAACTTTTTTGATTCAATTCGTATATGATGCATATGGACCATTAGAGACATTTGATGTTCATATTGATATAATTTTCACATGGTTATTTATTTATAGTTCTGACATGTGATATAGTTAGTCTTATTGAGTTGACCTTTGATATATGGATTAATGTTGTGATCATTTGACATGGATGAAATGTGGAATAGAAATGTGCTAGAAATTGGAAGTGAGATCATATTTACATAGAAGATATTAATCCATACATACTTGATTTTAGATTTATATCGTATATTTTGGCATGGATGTCTTAATGTGGCCATGAGGCCGAAAGAGGTATTCTTTGTTTTGTAGGTATATTATATTCACAACAACATCGGACATGATTAGGGACCAACCACGTCGAAATTTGAGAATAATTCAACTAGGGTCACAATGGCAACATGTAATTGTGTGTTTGATAGAATTATTTAGTTAGGGGAAAATTATGACCAAGGGTCATGTGTTGTTTTGTTTTAATTTTTTTTTTTACAATGTTATTATGTGTTTTCTTTTTCATAATAACATCTACTTGTTTTATTATTTATATTTTTGGATATATGTGTACCCCTTTATTATTCATGGGTTGAAGTGTCTTAGTTAAGATAATTTAAATTTGTCCTAAACTACTTAAATATGTGACCAAAAAGAGTTCATTAATTAGATTTGATTCACTCTTGCATTTTGTGTTGAGTGTTGTATGCTTGAGTCTTAAGTGTAATACACTCTACCCTTCATGGAAAAATTGAATTTGGCATTAGAGGCCAAATTTGGAAGCTTAATGGGACAAGTCAAACTTGTCCCACACATATTAAATGCCTATGCTAACCCTACCTATGGGTGGCGTTGGGGGATAGTATTTAGGCCTTATTAGGTGTTTTGGGAAGATAAAAATTTGAAATGTTAATTGTCCCTTATTTCTAATATTTAATTTTTCTTTAGGGTAGTGGGCTTAGATGGAGTGTGTAAGTTTCTTGTCATTCCTTCAACAACTTATTCATTGTGCATTGGAATATGAGGTTGACCAAGGTGATGTGGAGTGGAGAGGAAATGAGGTGGCATCCTACTTGGAGCCACATCATCCCTCCCTCTCCTTTCTCTATTTATTGAAATCATTTGGCTTGTTTGGGGGTTACTTGATCATTTTTCTCTTGAATTTTGGAGAGTTAGAGTTTCTTGGGAGAGCTTGTGGTTTTTTGGAGCTTTGTGGATGCTTGCTTGGTTTTGGAGGAGCTTGGAATTTCATTCTTGGAACAAGCTCTACTATGGAGAGGTAGGAGCTTCACCTTGTTTAAATTATGTCTTTTATTATGTGTTTACATGTTGTGTTGAGTGTTTTTCCCTTTGGAATGCTTGTTGGGTGTGGGTAGATTGCTTAAGTTTTGGAGTAGGAGGAGACTATGGGGAGTTTTCATGTAGGGAGGCATAAGATTTTACCCTTTTGTGGAGGGAGTTTGGGTTGGGTGCCCCACCTTGTATGAGGAATGCTTGCATTTCTTCTCGTTCTTGTTATGAGGAGGTATACGATATTTAGGGAGGCATAAGAGTATATGGAGGTAAAAGGGTACTTGAGGGAGGAATAAGAGTTTATGCGGGATATTTGATATGAATTAGAGGCTTTTAGGTGGGTACCCATTCTGATTGGGAGGAATAAATGGCCTCCCCATAGGTATTACTCTATTGGCTTTCTTAATAAGCCTTGTTATATTGTTGCTTTGTTTATTCTTCTTGCTTGAGTTTTTGTTGTGTTGATTGTGAATTGTATGTATGTGAAACTATTTGTTAAGTATTGTGAAATATTGTAGTTTCCATGACTTGACATATTCTCCCATTGTAATGTGGTTGGGACTCGGGGCTAATGGAGAGGATGGCTTCTCCTCTGCATTGGATATCTTGGTTAGGTGGAGAGCGTTACCTCGCCCCATATTTTTTGTGAATCAAGAAAATTCTGGAGGACATATATTGTTGGTGTTTGGATCTTAGAGTCTTGTTGGTGACCATGTGAATCTCCCTTAGTAATATTAACCACTTAGAGTGGAAGAAATTATAATAATGTATTTCATTCTTGTATTTATATTTTGTATGACTTTGCACATCAAGTGAAAAACATTGTATTGATCTTGTGAAGAAACATATTGCTTTTCATTATGGCTATAGAAGTGTATTATATATTGAAAAGAAATAAGAAAGATTTGTGTGAATTAGTTTTGAAATGGAAAAGAAATCTTACTTTCATTGTAGAGTTGTTTTATTGTTAATATGTAATAAGGAAAAAAAGATGACTAAAATGGATATATAGTGCAAAAGTTTAATTGGAAGTTGTAATGTGAAAATGAGAGTTGCATTCAAATAGTTGGGTTGTTGTAAATAGGAAAGAAGGAAAAATAGAAATAGTAAGAAGTTGAACTTGTATACAAAATAACATTGTATGGAAAATAAAGTTATTTTAGCTATTTTGAATGTATGTACATTATATTGAAATAAAAAAGGAAAACAAGTTAGATTATATTGCATTTAGCAATGTTGATTTTATAACGAAGGAAATGACAAAGTAATGAAATAGATTTAAATCCCTTTTGCTCTTGTAATGGAAGAAAAATCTAGTTAAGTAAATGGAAATTATTCTTGTAAATAGATGAATTTTATTAGAGATGAAAATAGTTTTAAAATGAATAGATTCAACTAAGAAATGAATAAGAGAGTAATAAATCTCAAATATGGAACTTGAAATCAATAAAAATAAACTTAGAATGCATTTTTACATCCTTTAGTAACTTTAATTTTTGTAAAAAATATTGGCACTAAGGTTCTACTTTTCGAAACATGACTGCCAACCTATGCGGAGCGGCGGTCACATAACCTCCACTTAGGCTAAAGTGATGGTCTCAAAACCTCCTCTCATTAGGGCCATGGTCTAGGGTTTGTCACCCAGGAAGGGTAGTGGTCGAGGATCTCCCGATCTGCTCTAGGTGGCGGTTTAATCACATATGAAAAAATGTAAACCCAATACACAAATAACTTGGAATAAAATCCAAATTGGTAGAGGAAATCCCTTCCAATCCTTGAATGAAATGGATTCATAAATAAAACCAAAGCTAAACTAAGCCTAAACTAAACCTTCATGTAGAACCCTCCATGGTTCTTCCTCCTGTGCTTCCATGGCTTCATCTCCTCCAACTTGCATTTTTTAAACAAAAGAGGAAGTAGACCAAATGAGAAGAAAGGAATAAGAAAAGGTTTAATATAATTTCATAAGGATTTTAGGGCTAAGTTTGGAACCCTAGGATGTAGTGGTCAAGATGGATTTGATCTAAGGGTGGAGGATTGACCCTACTTTTTTAGGTAGAAATATATTTTAAATGTTTAATTTAAAATCCTTAAGGGTATGTGTAGATGGGTGAGTGGGGCCATTTAATTGCCTAGGGGTGTAATGTCCTTTTTATCCTTAGTATGTTGTAGGAATTTAATAAAAAGACTTTTAAACTATTAGGATAATGAAACTAGAGTAATTAAGCATGTGGTTAACCATATTAAAGTTGAGTAATATTTAAAGAGAAGAAAATATTTAATTAAATAAATTGATCCTTGTTACCTTCCTTTTGAATAATTTATTAATGGACTTTAGAGATAAATTTACAAATAAGTTAACCTTTGAACTAGACCTATTTTTCCCCAATCGTAAAGTTAGGTTAACTAGTATATGTGATGCTCGCTAAAACAACCCAATTTTTTTTTTATTAAGGGCAAATAGTTTTGATGGGACTATACTCTGTATGCAAAAGGGCTCAAAGACATATAACAAAGGTGAGAGAAACAACCCAGAGAAGGGAAAAGCGCCCACGAAAGAGGGCTCAGCAGCCAAATATGACAATACAAGTGAAGAAAGGATCCATACGAACAATGATCAAAGAAGAAGCAAAAAAGATCAAAAATCAACCAAAAGAGAAACAACATAAAAACTCCACCAACAAGTAGCTCCAAGCGCGGATAACGGTAACCGCATTGGCCAAAAATAACAACCACAAAGACCGTTACTTGATAGCCCTATCAATCTTGGTCTTGATAGCTGCAGCAGACATGAAGAAGGCAATGGCAGTGGCCTGAGAGGAGTCCCTCATATCCGCCTGAGAAATTGCAATATCCCTTTTCTCTTTAGGGCCCCAAATGTCCTCATTAATCCCACTTAAATTGCAGACACTACGAACATGTTGTTCAATGAAATTATAAATGCTTTTAAGGGCAGATAATATGTAGTCATTGCGACTTTTTACATTCCCCATTCTGCCATCCAAGGACTGTAACTTCTTGAAGACCTCAGCAATAACCCCCTCATCATCATCACTTTGAAGAATTCCTTTTCCTTTATCTCTTTCCATATTTTTATAGTCCCTTTGAGCTCTTGAATCTCCTTTTCTAACCTGTCAACTCTTTCCATCAAATCCTCCTCCTTGGGATCCTCCCTCGAGTACTGATATGCAGGAGGTTCTCGGCCCGGCTCCAGGTCTTTGTGGCTTCTTAGGACCCAGGTGGGAAGCAGGGATTTTAACTTTTATGCTCTTGCTTTTCTTACTAGAAGTAGCAGCTTCAATCTTCCTTTTCAGCGGTGGGGAGTGGAGCGATGCAGTAGGAGGAGGTATTGAGGGAGAAGGTGGGGCAGGATTCATGGGGGAGTAGCTAGAACAGTGGCGATGGATCAGGAGGATAAGTCCATGGTGCAAAGGGACAACCCTAGAGTGGCTCACGAACTTCCCTAATTGATTTCTCCAATGAGTTAATAAAATAGTGAGGAAAGGCTTGATGATGATATTTCTATGGAAGTGATTTAGAAATATCAAATGCTTAAGAGGTATAGTCACAAATCTTCCTTCAAGGGTAACATACCTAACAACCATCCTAGAAAGCTCAGCAAAAGGCTCAAGAATCGACGCCACCTTGATGCCAGCAGTCATGAATTCAAGATTCTCTCCATCATCCAAAAACTTCTTGGTTTCAACCTCCTGTCCACCTTTACTAAATAATTTGGTTCCCTCCAGGTGAGGCACCATGATGCAGGTGATGAGCTCTTGATCTGATCTCAATCTCCATGTTCTTTGTATTTGACAATTTGATTCTTCCAACCACAGGTGAATCTGATAGAGATGTGTCTTGGTCAAATCCTTGAATCCTTGTAATGAAATCGAGAAGCCCTCGATCCAAGGTGATTCCATAGCACCATATTCTCTTTCCATGCAGATTGTGGGTCGGTTATGTTTTGCAAGGCATACCCCCATGTTTCCTCTATTCATTTTCATGTTCTCAATGAGGCGAGAGCTGTAATGTTGGTTTTTGAATCTTTCCTTCCCATGAAAACAAGTTTAATTATTATGACATACTTGTAATTATTACCCCACTCCTTGGCTTTCCTCCCATGCCTAAAAATTATGACATTCCATCTCTTTATATCGCATCAATCATCCATATCTTATGTGATGTCATCATATTCTAATCGAGGATCTACACTTTAACGTCCAAATTATAGCCGTTTGTGCTGATTTTCATGGCCATTTATATCATTGATTATGGCTTTATTGATTTGAGTGGGCGAACGTCCCCCTAAGCCAAGTTTGAAAGGTATTAGTAACGCAATCGAGGTTGGCCAACATGTTAACAACCCACTTGATACCCAAGAACAAATTAGGATTAGTTAGGAAAATTATGGAATAAATTTTTTTTGTTTAAAGGAGTCTACAACCAGTTACAAGACAACAGTTTTCACTAACAAGTTCCGGATCAATGCTAATCCACCATAATGTACTTTTCTTTTGTTAACATATATTAGAGGTCACAAGGTCAAAAATTTAGGGTTAGAAGGTTCAATTAGGTTCGAGGGTAATTCCTCACCAAACCCACTCTCTACTGAGGCTTAAAGGTTCAACTAATTTTTCTCAAAATTAGCGCATTCAAATTCCTTAAATCATTTAGATATATGAATCACAAAAACATCAAAGTAATCTAATAATATCATTTATAGTTTTATCAACAACTATATCATCATCAAATAATTTCCATTTCTAGATCTACTCACAATATCCAACTATCACATGTCTAAACACATCCATAGTATTACCATGTTAAACATTATATCACCATTAACATATAAAATGTCTCTAATAATCATCATGCATCAAAAATGAATCAAGTCAACAATAATACCTGATCTAACATATAACATCATACTTTAATAAACTCCATAATCATATCCATAATATAATCAACGGTATCATGATTAGTATCAAAAAGGTGTCAAACGGAATTGGGTACTACATCCCCCCCCTTATACTCTACTTCCTCCTCGAAGTCACCTGGAAAAAATGTGGAAACCGAACTTGTAGAAAAGTAGCATCCTCCCATGTAGTTGCAATCTCATAATATTTAACCCACTACACCTAGACCTGATCAACCTCTCGCCTTAAAGGCCTGTGGTCCTGCCATCTAGGATGAAACCAGAGCTCCACCATCATCTTCCGTTGATCCTTCACCTGAATGATGTCCAATCTAACACATGAGAAGGATCTGCAACATATCTCCTAAGAATTGAAACATGAAACACATCATGTACATGAGACAAGCTTGGTGGCAATGTTAGACGGTAGGCCAAAGGGCGATATGTGCCAAGATCTCAAAAGGACCCATGAATCTAGGAGATAACTTAGAACCTTTTCCATAAATGAAAGGGCTCTTGTGTGGCAGGACATGAAGGAACACGTTCATGACCACATAAAAACTATAGTCGGTCCTATTCTACATATGCATACTTCTTACATGTCTCGTCCTATGCCTCCCGCATTATTTGTCTAATCAAAACCACCTACTACTCCATGTCCTAAAATAAAGCTAGTCTAAGAGAAATCGTGTCCTCTATCTTGTCCCAACTAATAGGTGTCCTATACTCTCTTCCATATAACACTTGAAAAGGAGCCATGCCTATAGAACTTTGAAAACTATTATTGTAGGTAAACTTCATGAAATACAGGTACTCCTCCCATCTAGATTTCTTATCCATCACATACATCCCGACTATATCCTCTAAGATCTAATTCACCCACTCAGTCTATGCATCTATCTCGGGGTGATATGTTGTGCTGAAGTTGATTCTCGTCCCGAGGGCATGCTACATGGTAGTCCAAAAATGGGAAGTATACAAAGGATCATGGTCACTTATGATCTTCTTTGGAATCTCATGCAACTTGAAAATCTCATCCAAATATACCCATGCCACTGCACTAGCTATATAAGTGGTCTTCACTAGAGAAAAGTGAGCCACTTTTGTCAATTTATCAACCATGACCATGATGGCGTCATGGTGATATCTCGACATTGGTATCCCAACAATGAAGTCCATGGAAATGGTGTCTTATTTCAACTTCGGTATAACATAAGGAAAGAGAAGGCTGCTGGATGCTTGATGCTCGACCTTCACTTTTTGGCACTCTAAACATCATGGCGCAAACGAGCCACGTCTCTGCGAATTCCTCTCAAGTGATACACTGTCTCAAAGTCGCGTGCATCTTCTTCACCCCATAATGGGTTGAATAGGGTGCATGATGTGCCTCTATCAAAATTTCCCGCCTTTAGCCTCCATCTCTGAGAACATAAATCTGGTCCCTGTACCTAAGAAGACCATTTACCTCTAAGGAAAAACCATCAAACTTCCCCTCGAGGGGTCTCGAGACTCATTCTCTGCTCAAACCGCAATGTAGAAGAAGCTGTTAAGAGGAAGCTCCCAAGGAATCTTACTCCACAAATATGTGCTCATTGAGGTGGCCATAGCCACATGTCTCTGTCTGCTTTGAGAGCATCTACCACAACATTCTTCTTCCTTTTCACATGCTCTATCTACATATCATACTCACAAATAAACTCCATCCAATGCTGCGACGAGCGTTGAGATTGGGTTGCGTGAAGAGGTGGTGAAGACTCAGGTGATCTGTCTTGAGTGTGAATCTTCGACCAAGTAAAAATTTCCTCCATCAAAACAAAGCATGCATAACTACCACAAGCTCAAGATCATGAGTCAGATAATTAAGCTCATAATCCTTGAGTTTTCAAGACTCAAAAACCACTACTCTATCATCATGCATCAACACACCTCAAAGCCCCTGCTAAAGAAGCATCCGTACAAATGAAAAACTCACCTTGTGGATCTGGCATAGTAAGGATAGGTGCTGTAGTGAGACATTTCTTCACTATACTTTGAAGGCATTCTTGCACCTATCTGACAAAACAAACTTCTTCCCTTTCCTCACGAAGGGAAGTGATGGGGTGTGAAATCCAAGAGAAATCTTGAACAAATTTCTGGTAGAATCCTACTAAACCCATGGAATCACTCACCTTAGTCATAGTAGTGGGTTTTGGCCAATCCATAATAGATCTAATCTTGGAAGGATCGATGGTAATACCTTTGCTAGATATGATATGACCCAAGTACTATACCTCCATCTAAAATAATGCACACTTCTCTAGGTTCCCATAAAGTTGTTGCTCTCGAAGACACCGAGAGAACATGGCAAAGGTGCCCCTCATGCTTCTCACATGTATGTGAGTAAATCAAAATGTCATCAAGAAAGATGATCACAAAGCAATCTAAGAAGGTCATAAATACCCAATTCATCAAACTCATGAACACTATTGGGGCATTCATCAAACCAAAAGGCACCATTATGAACTCATAGTGACCATATGTCATATGGAAGGTGGTCTTATGAATGTCTTCCTCTCTGAAATCCTTAGCTGATGGTAGCTTTGATTTAAGGTCTATCTTTGAGAAAATTGTGGCTCCCTTCATCTCGATCAAAAAAATCATCAATGCGTAGAATGGGATAATGATTCTTGATCATTACTTTGTTCAGATTGGCGATAATCAATACATTACTTTGTGATCTTTTCTTCACAAAGATCACCGGTTCACCCCAAGGATACTCTAGGAAGGATAAGGCCTTTCTCGAGGAGGCCCTCCATCTATAACTTGAGCTCATAGAACTCGGTTCGGTCATCTGATAAGTTGATCATGAGATAGGATCTTCTCTAAGAACCAAATCTTTGTGAAAATCAATCTCACGTGGGGGTGGTAACCTGGTAGATCCCCTAGAAAGACATCTATAAACTCTCTCAAAATGGGATGGTAATCTAGTGATGGTCCACTAGACCCATCCTCTCGATCTGTCATTGGTATGTAACAACGTACATCATCCGACAACCCCGTCGCACACACCGCTTAAGCTGCATAGTAGAGATGGTGTGAATAGAAACAAGTCTCCCGACCCCGAAATCACCGACTCAACTCCCAAATCATCTACAAAAGATATAATATTGTGGTAAGAATCCATTTTTTCTTATATGTAGACAACAATTAATACCCAAGATGACTCCATAAGAGCCCAACAAAGGGATACAAAAATCCGAGGTAGTGGTGAAAGGTCGCAAATCTAACACACACTCCATATCTAGGAGTCTACAAAGATCTTGGCTCCAAAATCCATCTCAACATCCCAACTATGACCCTTCCTAACTGCCATCATCCTGCATTACTCTACTAAATATGGTGTAATAAAAGAATCAAAAGAACTAGAATCAAACATAATGGAGGTAGGAACACCTCTAATGTTACCTGTAGTCTCAATGACTATACTCTGATGTTCTACCTGGTGGTTCTTGACCGCTGCATACATCCTATGACTACATCCCATATCACCAATAGTAGGCTCTGAGATATGTGTCTTACCCTTGTTATTAGGGTTTTGTGGGAAATCTCTCTAAAAATGTCCAATAACACCACAACCAAAACAACCACCTGATCCTCTCCCTTATGTAGCAGGTTCGGTTAGTACTCTGGAGGTTTGTGGTGTGGATCTTGATGATCTAGCTATAGTACATTGAGGTATAAACCGGTGGGCCCTTATCAAGTGAGTTCTCTAGGCACCATGCGTCTGATGGGACACCTAATGGGAGTCCCCATACTCCAACCTCTCTAAGCATCAAACCTCTCGTGGAGGTCTATAAGGAGGAAAGACTACTACTTTTGCTGCTGCTATGGTCTAAAATATGACTGTGTTGAACCCTATCCACCACGAGGAAGAGGTAGTGACCCCCTTGATCTGTTGTCCTGTATCTATTGTATGCAGCTCGAACTCGGTCTCTAGCCTATTGGGTCTTTCCCTAAGTCTCCTCTGCTATATAGGCCTTCTCGATGGCCTAAGCTAATTCTCGTGGACAACGGATCTACAGTACACCTTTAATGTCTAAATTCACACCCTAGATAAACCTATGGATCTGCATCTACTCATTACGCATGTAACCAACATACTAGAGATAATCCAGAATCTACTCTCATAGTTAGCCACTATAAGAGACACCTATCAAAGGTCATGGAACTCATCTATCTGTTGTTTTATGAATCTCTGTGACCGGTATCTACTCTGAAATGCTCCTCAAAGAGCTCCTAGGTAGCTACACCAACTCCATCCTTAAGTAGATGGATCACAACACGAGATTTCATGTTGCTAGAACAAGGATAGAGCTTGAAGCATCCGCTCAAGCTCACCAACTAGGCCTCTACCTAAAATCCACCTATGTCACCAAAATAATGTGATGGTCGAAGCTTTAGGATCTTCTGATGTGATCTATACCTATGTTACGACAGACCTCTAGGTCTCTTTGTAAGCTCATCCCTAATCCTAGGGCTCTAAGACTGTCTCTATGTCCCAAACTTGGTCACCTTGTATCCTCTATGGTAACTTTTCTCTGGCTGAATCTTCATGGGATTTCTCTCCTCCATGCTCCTCACTAGGTCAAGGATATGCATGACCCTCAATGTAAGGAATCTATCATGTCGGCTATATGCCCTTCTACTAATCCTTTGCGTGAGAGTGGCATTAACATCCTCAAGAGTCTTCAAAATCACGGGGTAGGATGGCTACTACAACATGATTTGGTTATTGTAATTCTAGGTCTATGTGAAAATACCCTTCGTCCCATTTGTTCCTCTTGTACACACCAGGTGAGAGTTAGTTCATCTTTATAAGTTTCATTCGGTTCCATGTTTACTAAAATATGTAATTTATAAACTTAGTTGTTTTCTAGATTTACAGGTGTGCTAGGTTTAAGGTTCATGTCTCAAGTTTTCTAGTTTACTCAATGGCCAAAGATGTTAAACCACTTCTCTTCTACCATATGTGATGCCCGCTAAAAACAACCCACTTGAGACCCAAGAACAACCTAGCATTAGTTAGGAAAATTACGGAATAATTTGTTTTGTTTAAAGGAGGTTACAACTAGGTTACAAGACAACAATGATTGTCACTAACAAGTTCAAGATCAATCCTAATCATCTATAATGTACTTTTCTTTTGTTAACATATTTTATAGGTCACAATGTCAAAAATTAGGGTTATAAGGTTCAATTAGGTTCGAAGGGTAATTCCTCACCAAACCCACTCTCTAACAAAGCTTAAAGGTTTAACTAATTTTTCTCAAAATTAATGAATTCAAAATTTCCTAAATCATTTAGATATATGAATCACAACAACATCAAAGAAATCTAACAATATCATTTATAGTTTTATCAATAACTATGTCATCATCAAATAATTTCAATTTCTAGATCTACTCACAATATCCAAATATCACATGTCCGAACACATCCATAGTATTACCATGTTAAACAATATATCAACATTAACATATAAAATTTCTCTAATAATAATCATGCATCAAAATGAATCAAGTCAACAATAATCACCGATCTAACATCTAACATCATATTATAATAAATTCCATAATCATGTCCATAATATAATCAACAATATCATGATTAGTATCAAAAAGGTGTCAAAGGAAGTGGGCACTACATTTGTAGGGGAAAGGCAATGATCTCCACCCAACCAAGATATCCAATGAAGAGGAGAATCCATCCTTTTTATTTGGCCGTCGAGCCCCAACCATAGTGCAATAAAAGGTGTGATCAAACTCATGGCAATAATAGGCTTCCACAAACACACAAACAACATTTTCACAATAAAACACAGTCCAAAATAGAATGTAGTTTACAACTACATTACAACATGACAACCATTACTAAGGCTTCATCCAACAAGCCAAAGTAGCAAGAAACTATAGGGGACGTTGCTTATGCCTCCCAAAGGGAAAATGGGTATCACCACCTGAGAACAAACCACCAATATATATATATATCATTTCAAATCCCTGACATGCCCTTATGCCTCCCCAAGTACCCCTTATTCCTCACATTTCCTTATACCTCCCCAACCTCTTATGGCACCCCATAACGAGTAAAGAAATGCAAGTTATTTATTGTAAGGTGGAACCCAACTCCCAACTCCCTCCACCCTTATACCTCCCTAAAACACACTTGTTCCTCCCACAAAAATAACCCCATAGTCTTCTCCTACACCATTCCTAGGCCATCTACCCAATAGCCCACAAACATGCCAAAACATTCACACATTAACATTTACATTTATAAAAGAAGAGCATTTCAAGAGTCAAGCTCCTACCTCTCCATGATGGAGTTGTTCCAAGTTTCCAAAACAACAAGCTTTATCCCAATGCAAGCAATCCCAAAATAGTCAAGCACAAGCATGCAACAATCCTCCAAAAATCCTTAAAGCAAGAGCTCCCAAAATAGCAAGGAATTCACCCAAGAATCAAGTTTCCAAAAAAGAAGCAACCCAAAACAAGGCAAGGAATTTGAATTTTATAGAAGAGGGAAGGGAAGAGGATGAGGTGGATCCATGTAGGATGCTACATCACACATCCTCAATCCCAACCCCAAAATATAACTTCATTCTCCAAAGCACAATAAATAGGTGGGTGAATAATATGATAATTTACTAACATACTCATATTCAACCCACACCCCAAAAGACTGAAATTAAATCATGTATACGAAAGGTGTAATTAAAACCTACAATTTTCCTTCTCAAAAGTATTATAAAAGTCAAATTTCAACTCTCTAACCATAGGTATGGTTGGTAAATAAATTTAAGAGGTATGAGACAAGTTTAACTTGTCCCACAAGCCTCCAAAATCAGCCTCCAAGGACAAATTCAAATTTCCAAGAAGGTGGAGTGTTTCACACTCAAAAATCAGTTCACACATCACTTACATATCTCTTACACATCACTTACACATTACTTATAACACTTTAAATCATGGCAAAAAACTCTATTAATTACTTTCTTATGACATATTTCAATTAATTAATTTAACAACATGATTACTCAAAATATTACACACCATTTAATGACTAATAAAAGGGGGTAAAAGCATCAAAAAATAAACACATGCAAACAGAAATAAAAGGGACCAAAAATAAAAGCAATACATAAAACCCCTTGGTCACAATTAAAGGTGATCCCCCATGGGAATCCCTAACACACACAAACATGCACAAGAAAATACTAGTTGCCATGGTGACCTTGTTGAATTCATCTAGAATTCCATGTGGTTAGTCTCCAATCCCCCGATGTTTCTTTGTGATAAAACAAAATTACCTCCTTCGGCCTCGTGGCCATATTAGAACATCTAAAATAATATAAATATAATTCCCGAAGTGTGATGCCTGCTAAAAACAACCCACTTGAGACCCAAGAACAACCTAGGATTAGTTAGGAAAATTATGGAATAATTTTTTTGTTTAAAGGAGTCTACAACCAGGTTACAAAATAGCAGTTGTCACTAACAAGTTCTAGATCAATCCTAATCCACTATAATTTAATTTTATTTTGTTAACATATATTAGAGGTCATAAGGTCAAAAATTTAGGGTTAGAAGGTTCAATTAGGTTCAAGAGGGTAATTCATCACCATACCCACTCTCTAATAGGCTTAAAGGTTCAACTAAATTTTTCAAAATTAACACATTCAAAATTTCCTAAATCATTTAGATATATAAATCACAACAAAATCAAAGAAATATAACAATATCATGTATAGTTTCATCAACAACTATATCATCATCAAATAATTTCCATTTCTAGATCTACTCACAATATCCCAATATCACATGTTTGAACACATCCATAGTATTACCATGTTAAACAATATATCAACATTAACATATAAAATGTCTCTAATAATTATCATCCATCAAAACTGAATCAAGTCAACAATAATCCCTGATCTAACATCTAACATCATACTATAATAAAGTCCATAATCATGTCCATAATATAATCAACAGTATCATGATTAGTATCAAAAAGTGTCAAATGGAAGTGGGATCTACAATATAAGTCGATTCAATGAACCCTAAGGGATAAGAACCCTTATAACCTTCTTTATAACTTAAACAAAAAAAATTAGTCGCATTTTCAGGTTAAGTGTTAGGTTGAAGCATGTTCCTAAAACACCATTTTTGTGGGTGTTACACTTGGTATCAGAGCCGTGGGTTCCAAACATGGACCCTTGGGAACACCTAGAAAACATGAAACATGAATATTTAACCTAATGCAAAACTGAATTATTTTAATCTAGAATACAACAATGTCTAGATAATTGTATAAATTAGAGAACATAAAAAACTAAAACAAAAACTAGAATAATGAACTAGCTGCGCCTTGATGCATGCGGAGGCATGGATCGGACAAGGGTAATTTCACATAGACCTAGATATACCACCTCTAGAGCAGGCTATAGCGGCCATTCTACCTCATATTTTATAGACGCTCTAGGATTTCAATGCTTCTATATGCGGAGAAGCCTTGGGAGAATGGTTTGCTAAACAAGGCATGGAGTTGTCAGTGGAGGCCCATGTATACCCTAGACACAACAAGGAGTATAGCATAGAGAAATTCCGCCTTTGAGTCACGTAGGGAAGATTCACCACAGAGAGTACATGGGGAAAGAATCTCGAGGTCATAGAGATGGAGGTCGATAGCCCTAGACAGAGAGGGAGGAGAATGCAGAGAGACCTAGGGGTCATCAGACATCAGCAGTAGACCATATCAGGGAGATCCTGAAGCTACGACCATCTCACTATTCGGGGGATATAGGTGGTTTTTAGGTAGAGGCCCTGGTTGGTGAGCTTGAGCGTATTCTTCAAGATCTGCCCTTGTATTAGTAACACAAAGCTCATGTTGTGATCCATCTTTTAAGGGATGGAGCAAGAGTCTAGTGGAGGACCAATGAGCAGAAGCTCCATGTTGATTCAAAGACAATTACCTAGGAGCTATTTGAGGAGCATTTTAGGAGCATGTATTTACCCAGGAGGTTTATATAGCAGCGGATAAGCGAGTTTCACAACATTCATCATACATCGATGAATGTAGCCAAGTATAAGAGTTAGATTTTGGACCTACTTGATATGTTGACTATATACGAGGATGAGTAAATGCGAATTCACAGATTCATTCGAGGCTGAACTTAGATTTGGGTGGTGTTGGTACCTAAATTTAATCTCCTTCAAAGACCGAGCAACATCATGGAATTTGACAGGACACTCAAAGGCATATAGATAATCATGTATGTCATTTTGTAGCCGGGAAGCAATCTATTTGACTTGTTAGCACTCAAGTTTGAAAAAGTGGTAGCACCTTAAAAGAATGTGATCTGATCCTAACTATTTTAGGTTGTGCCTTTCAACCAAGGTAAGAGAACCTATTTTGTAACCTCTATTATTGAAGAATGCTGGTAAATCCTTCTTTTGCATAAATTTTATAGAGAAGACCTTGGGAAAATATGATCAACACACCAAATCTGACTCTCACGAGTTGTCACTTCCAAATCATGGAGATATTTTCACAACAAGGAAAAGGTTACTAAAGACATTTGGGACCTTGATTGCTTCTGCATGCTTTGGTAATGGAAATTATGCATTTGTGCACACACAAGACAAACAGGGGTAGTATGGGTAGGATTGGTTGTTTTAAATGAATTTTTAGTGGGAGGTGGGGCAGGATGAACTTGACTCACTAGATCCTTGAGAAATATTACAAAATGAAAGGTTAGACCAACAAAATGCCATAGAACAGCCAAAATGTTTCTTTAACTAGAATATGTGCTTCAATGGAGGCCCAAATTAGCACTTTTTCATACAATCTATGAGAATCTAACACGAAGGCTCGAATTAGGAAACCCAACAAAGTATCAAGATCTAAGCCAAATCACACCTAAGGTACACCCAAAGGCTTACAAACAATATCTATCAAACAGATGAAAGAGAAGTGATTTTAAATCATTTATTTCACTCCCAGATGAAGGCTCTTCGAGAAATGAAATTGAAGATGCCACTAAACTATCACAAGGATTAAGACCTGTGTTATTGTATCAAATTTTAATAGAATATTACAATGAAACAAGAAAAATTACTCACATAGATTGAGAAATAAAACAAACATATTTTTCTCAAGACAACACAAAATAGCTCATATTTGATCAAATTTATCAGTAGGGGAAAGTTTCTAGAACAATCTCAGAGTTTTCAATGGTTGTACACTCACAACCACCTTGACATGATCATATTTGATACAAAAAGAGATATACGGGCTTCTCAAAATGCTTCTCAAAAAAGATGGGCTCTATCAAGCTTTCTATTAGAAAAAATCATTCCCAACCCCTAACACTCCAACCATTTACACGAAAAATTCGTGCCATTTATAACATTTTCAATAAGGACTCTTTTCCCCTCCAAAATCAAGACCTTAAGCACTACCATTGCTTGTCATGATCACGATCATGATTCTCATAATCAGATCTACAAAAATTCACTAGGTGCTCGAGGGGAGATCTCATTGACTATCTCCCGTATTCAACTCCTTGCTCAAAAAGATCACTCTTTCTTCAATTTTCCAACCACTTCTGCCCTAATTTTTCAAATCTAGCTCCTTGAATACTTGGGAAAAAAATGGAAAATTCGATTGAGCACAATAGTAAAACCATTTTAGTGGTGAAATATGTCTTCCAGATGTTTCCACCAAACTCAAATATCAACATTAACTCCACTCTCTGCTTGGCCATGTAGGAAATACCAAGAAATCATGAAGACTCGCACTTCAAGCGTGTTTGAGTAAAATGGGGGGAAAATCAAATTCAAACTCTTAGGTACAGTTGATCTTTACTTTGAATTTGGGTCGTCCACATGGAAGATTCAACTTTTTAAAATACGCCTTGGGGCTTCTTCGAATTTTACAACTTTTGGAAAAAATGGAAAAAAATTCCATTTTGCTCCGCACTCCCTTGGGAAAATAGCACGACACGTGTCCAGAGGTGGGTCCCAAGCGAACCATGGATAAATTCTTCCATTTGACCCTCTTTTTGGAAATAGGAAAATTTTCTAAGTTGTCCCCACAGATTTTGTCCTTGAAAAATGGGCCCGACATATGTCCCAATGTGGTTCCAACCAAACCACGCTTCCCCTTTTACTTTTAAGCGTTTTCTCCCAAAAGGAATTTTTTTCCAAATTTTCCCGAGATTCCACACCTCTACATTGACCGAGAAAGCTTTCACCTTTCCTTTATCGAGGCTGCGGGCCATTTTTGTGTTTTTAGTCATTTGTATGTCAAGAGGGCAACAAATCCAAATTACCCCGATGGTCCACTGCCCCTTTGACTTTTAAACCGCCACTTATCACTATGCCACACCTTGAGATGGTCCCAAAATTTTGATACCTTGAACGAGCATGGGCTCACCACGTATCCTAAGCGCAAACAACGTTTGTTTGAATGCTTGAATCTTAGCGAAGACACCATGTGTCATGCTCCGAGGTAGTTTCCTTTGGTCATTGAAAAGTCTAAGAAAAATGAAAAGTGAGTGGAGGCCTCCATGTGTCCTCCTAGCACTTCTTTAAAATGAAACTCAAGGCCTAGTCCCTAAACATGCATGATTCCTCCATGTGTCCCAGACCTCCCAAAACCATTTGAAAAAGACTAAGTATGGGAAGACCTGGTGGAAGCCTCCATGTGTCTCCACAACACAATTTCAAAATCATGCCCAAAGAGGATACCCCGAATGAGCACGGACTCACCACGTGTCCCCATTATTTTCACACTGTTTTAGCTGCATAAAAATTTTCTAAGTCTGAGCAAAGCAACAGAAACCTCCACATGTCCTCCCGGTGCTACTCTAAGGCCAAACCAAAAGTAGATCTTCAAATGAGTGTCGTTCCTCCACATGGACACATTTTTAAGTTGAGGAAATTCACGAGAAAATTTGAAGTACCAGCTAAGCCGCATCCATTAAAAGGTGCCCGTCCCTATCAATCCAAAGATGTAAATTTGACCAAGAGAAACACCCGTCAAACCGTAAAATACGAAAAATGATCATTTGAGCCCGAAAATGAAAATTTCTCCAAGGACAGAGAATTTAGAAGTGTTATAAGGCTCAAATATGTTTCTCAAAGATACATCCATTCATTTTTCTTCAAGTATTTAGGGCAGAAATGATAAGGAAGACAAATCTAGACTGTGGAGAATGGAAAATATGGAATAACCTTAGTTTTTAGATGAACAGAGAGAAGAGCAAAGACCCAAATTATAGACCCTTTACAGAGGAACAAATAAACAAGGAGTAAACCATGGACCCATTAATGATTAATGGCCCATAAATGGATTAAAAATGGAAAAAATATTAACCGGGAGCACAACAAGGGAAAAAGAAAGTGACAGGATGTCGTAAATTGATAGATTCTCAAAGCCAAAATGGGGTGAGACTACTTTGAGCACCAACATCGGCTCGACTTGGGAATGGGAATTCCTTATGAGTCCCACAATAACAATAGTAGAACAGGTGCCAAAATATCCATTGGGTAACGAGAGTCAATTTACGGAGCGAGTAAACATATGTATTTCCAAAACGAAACAAAGAAACCAGCAAAAATAGTTCACCGGGATCGAAACGAACAAAAACACAAAAGACAAGAGACAAACAACAAAATATACACTGTACACAATATTTTGCCTTGATTTAGGGAATCAATCTAAGAAATGCTTCAAATGCCTACCATTAACAGTCAGCTCAAGTAATTCATCATCTAATACCTTAAGGAAGAAGGTATGCTCACTAATCTTGATATCAATGGAGTAAGGGCACATCCATAATGAGTCAAACTTTCCTTGCTTGCCCTTATCCTCATGTCATTATCCTATAATAGCACAAGATCTCCAACATTAAAGGCCTTGGGAGTGACCTTCTTGTCAAATAAATTCTTCAATTTCTCTCTAAACTTTACATGCCTCTGGTGGGATTCCCTCCTCTCTTCATCAAGCTCAACAATCTGGTTAATGTGAGCATCATAAGGACCTACCTCTTGATCTTCCAGCTATTGCATAAACTGATATGAAGAAAGTGTCATATGAAGATGCATTAGGGCTTGAATCCTATATACCAACTCAAATGGACTCTTTCCAATGACCCTCTTGACAGTGATCCTATCTGCCCAAACAACAAACTTCAATTGTTCACCCCACTTTCTCTTGTTCTGATCCAATGTTCTTATGATGATTTTCAAAAATAAATTACTATTGGACTCGGCTTGTCCATTTCCTTGCAGATTGTAATTAGAGGCATATGTCTATTTGATCCCATATTCTTTTCACATTTCCACCAAAGGTTTATCTCTAAGGCTCATGGAATTTTCAGCAACAAACTTGATCGATACCCCAAAAATACATATGATATGGTTCAACAAAAGTCCATGACAATTTGGTGTGTTTCTCTTTTGGTGGGGATTGCCTCCAACCACTTGGTGAAGTAGTCAGTGGCTACTAGAATCCACTTGTGGCTAGTACTTGAAGGGTCTAAAATCTCACCAATGAAATGCATTCCCCATTGCTTGATTGGGGCTTCAATTGATACAAGCTGAAAATGAAGGGAACACAGAAGCTTTCAGTCTTCTAGAGAAGCATTGGAAACTCTCACATATTCTAACCAAAAGAGTTGTATCCCTAAAGATAGTTGGCCCCAATAACCAGCCCTTAGGATCTTGTGTGTTGCATCTCTCTTGCAAGAAATTTCTCCCACAAACTCGTCCATGGAGATTAGAAATTATCTTAGGGGCTTCTTCTTCAGTAATGCAGCTTAAGAGGACTCCCTTTGGGTTCTTCCAAGCCAACCCATAATTAGTAATGAAATATTTATTGGACGCCAACTTAAGAGCCATTTTCTAGTTCTTACTTAAATGCTCAGGGTAGTATTAGTGTCTGAGATAGAAAATCACATCCTTGTACCACTCAAAACTCATCAACCTTTCAAAACACATGCCCTTTCTTTTTCTACCTCATTTACCTCAATAGTTTTCAAGTTGATCTTAGCCATAAGCTTAGCTAGGCCCAGACCTCTCACCAACTTCATGGTTTAGATATTCATATCATATTCTTGCAACTTGTTCACCCACCCGCATCTTTTTCTCTAGAGACTTCCATCTCGACAAGATGTCCTTCACCATGGCATGGGGACATAAGCAACCACTTTAGAACTTAGAATGTAAGACCTAAAAATTTTTGTTCCTTTACCAAGACAAATGCTTGCTTCTCCATGATAGTGTACACCATCTCAGCCCCCTGCAAGGCTTTTACTAAAAAGGCAATCGGCCTCTTAGCCCCTTTAACATCCTTCGTAGTAGGATAGAAGCAATAGTGTTCTTTGAAGCAAAGGAAAACAGATTGGAAAGGATTATTATAATCGGGAGTCATTAAAACAGAGGCATGTTTTAATGCCTACTTGATTCCATTGAAAGCTTAGATGACAACCTCATCCCATTTATGACTTGGTATTTCTTGACATGGAAGTGATTGGAATGGTCAACTCAACAAAGTTTGATATGAATCTTTTGATGAAGTTTATCTTCCCAAAGAAGGACTGAATTCCTTTTTGGTTCTTGGGAATGGGACCGTGTTGATGGCCTCTACTCTTTCTAGATCACTCCTTATGACACAATGTGACCAAGAAAATTTTCATTCGCACTCCAAAGTGGTATTTCTTTGGGTTGCGTGAGATGTCATATTCTCTACATCTTATCAACATCTTCTCCAAGTGCAATAAGTGATCACTTCTCTTTCTAGAAAACATAGTCACATCATCCTGGTAGACAACAATAAACTCATTGATGTAACCAACAAAAGCAACATCCATTGCTCTTTGAAATGTGGCTCCAACATTCATCAGACCAAAGGGAATCCTGACATACACATATGTTCCCCAAGGAGTAGTAAAGGCTGTCTTGATCCTTTCTGATTCCTTCACCACAACTTGGTTATAACCAGAGAAGCCATCCAAGGTGGAAAGAAACTCAGAACCAGTCACTAATTGCAGCATGTTCTCCATATTTGGTAAAGGATAATTATCCTTCATTGATGCTCTGTTCAGATTCCTAAAGTCCACACATAACCTGATATCACCATTCTTCTTTCTTACTGGTACTAGGTTTGCAACCCAAGAAGAATACCTAGTGGGCTGAATAATCCCTCCATCTCTTAACTTCTTTAGTTCCTCTTGCATCTTGAGAGATAAGAGTGGGTTGATTGGCCTTTGTTTCTTCCTAAATGGCTTTGCATTAGACTCCAAGGGAATCTCATGCTGAAACAGGTCCTCTCTGTATGCTTTTAGTTCAGAATAGGTCTAAGCCATACAATCTTGGTATTTCTTCAACAATTAGATGTATGAATGCTTCTCCTCCTTGTTGAGATTACTGCCTAACAAAATTTTCCTTAGCTTCTCCTTTGTGCCAAGATCATGCTCCTCAATATCCCTTGAGGCTGCCATACATCTGTTAATAATGTGATCAACATTATCAAAATTGGACTCAAGAGAAACCAACCCTCTAGGAATGGTATTGTTCTTTAGTGAATGATTCCCTTGGAAAACAAGGTTTCTTTTCATTCTATTGTACACACCATTGGATCCAAATCAATGCACTGATCAGAAAACTCTCCCTTGTTTTGTATAAATCTTATGATGTGAGAATCATCATCAAAAACCTACCAATGTTTAATGTTGTCAAGGATAGAAGGTATTCTCAATACCTCAACATCATATTTGCAATATGGGGACATTATACAATTGTCAAACCGAGACCCCAACACTACAAGCTTGTCTACCAACTCATTGAATTTCATATCATGAAGCACTATGTTGAATTAATCAAAAATCTCAATAAGATCCCAAACTGCATGTTTATACTATTTCATTTGTTGATTCTTTGTGGCATATAGTTTTTGACTTCTTTTACAATTAATTATGAGTCTCCTTTAACAATGATGTCCTTAATACCATATTTGCAATCAATTCTTAAACCCAACAACAATGCCTAATACTCAAAGAATGTTGTTGGTGCACTCAAAGTTGAGTTTGAAGGAAAATACAAATTATTCCTAATCGGAGAAAGTAGAACAACACCAAGACTATTCCCAAACTATGAGCAAGCTCCATCAAACAATAGAGTCCAAAGAGATCCCACTTGTTAAGGACACCGCATTCCTCAATCTTGTGCTCCTTTCCATCAGAAAATCCTACAAAGTTGTCAACATCAACATTTGTGTACAATACTTCATAGGATGCATTATTGGGATCCTCAATAAGATGCAACATTTTCTTTTCTCCATACAACCTGACAAGGTTTCCTTCAATTGGAATGGTGGCATAGGAAATATCCATTTGGACACTCCCACAAACACTTGCAGCCCATTTCCTAGACAATAGCATGCCCCACTTGGTTGGGCAGTCAACAATGACAATGTCAAGTTTTAAATTTTTACCTGGGTAAGCTGCAAGCTGCACCACCAAACCCTTCTCACATCCCACTACTGGAACTTCTCTAGAATCTATGGTAGTGTACTTCCCATATGTTGTTATCACTTTGATATTCATCTCATTCATGACTTTCAGAGGCATGACATTACATGATGCCCCTGAGTCAAACATGCAGTTGTGCATCGTTTGTCCTTAATGATCAAAGTGGTGAAGAATGGATCCACATTAATTTGAGAGTCCACCAAGGATGTCCCCAAATAGACCTTAGGTGGTTCACCTAGTTCCTCCAATGCTGGTGGTGTTTCTAATTCTTGAATGATTGGAGGAGTCTCCACAATATTTACATTTCTGCCTAGGGCAATCTTCTCTTCTTTCAATCCCAAGTATTCAAATTCTCTCTTTTTGTGCTCAGGAATCCTAAGCAACTCAAAAATTAGAACAGAGAATTTGATTTGACTTAAAACTTGGGAAATATCATATGGACATTCCTTGGCAAGGCAAGTATTTGAAGGAACACTAACACACTCATTAGGTGATACATAATTTTTGATAACTTGGGCATGAGGAGGGATATAATTTTTGTTTAGAACTATAGGGATTTTGTGATGCTTCTTTCTTAGGAGCATCTTTAGGAATGTTTGAAAGTAAGGGGATTTTTCCATGGCTTGAGGCCATGTCCCTTTGACAACCTTACTTCTTGTGTTATAGTCTTTCTCTTGAGCAACAACAACATTCATCGATGGAATCGTCATCCTCCTCAGATGGAATTCCTTCATCATACTTCTTTATCATTAAAGCCCTTAAATATTTGAAGTCATTATTGGGAAAATTAAAAGCCTATACAACATCTACTTCTAAAATATGAGAGGGAGGATGAATAGGTACCCTATGAATGTAGTCCCAAAAAGTGGCAGCAGTGATCTGGGGCACTTATCACCTTAGTTGAAGTTGCCCCTTATTGTAAGCTTGTGGAACAACCCATCATGTAGACATCATCATCATTGTCATCAGATTCTTCTTCTTCTTGCTGATCTTCTTCACAAGGAGCATGAGGCATGAAACATTTGTCACACCAATCAATGACATTTGTCTCCTCCACAACAACTCTGGCAGCCAAAGGATCGGTACCATTCTGTTATCCCTAGCTTGGGACTATCTATTTCCAAATCCAACAGGTCCCTTGCCTCTGTCATCAGATCTTTGGTGATTTGTGAACCTGTCTTGGCCTTGTTGCTTGTGTTGACCTTGTGAGTTCTACCCAATTCCTTTCTCATCCCAAGCTAGTTTGTAGGAAATTTCCTTGACAAGTCCTTGCCAAATTTTTACAACTTCTTCCAAATCAGCAGCCTTTCTTGTTTGAGGCTTTTCTGGGTTAACTAGCTTTACACCCTCCCTTTTTGGAGGCTTTCCAATTGCCTTGATGTTGTTCTCTATTTGCAGAGCCATGGTGAAGGCCTGCCTCAAATTTGTGGGGTTCTTGTCTCTTAAGTAATATGTAGCCTTTTTATCAAATGCATTAGAATATTTGATCAAACATGACTCATCACAAGGCCTTATCCTAATAGGCAATCTCCTCAAGGTCTTATTAAACCTTGTGTTGAAATCATGTACTGACTCATTAGGATTATTTTTAATGTTTTCAAATTCTCAAAAGAAACCTAGGGTCAGTTCTATCACCATACTACAATCTAAATGCATTACTCATCTCAATCCAAGAATCAATAGAGTTATCTGGAAATGCTTTATACCAGTCCCAGGCATCCTATTCCAAGGTATGAATAAACAGATTGATATATACGTCTTCATGTTCAATCTCAAAGTCTTCCATCATATTGATAAAAGATTTAGATGTTGATCACCAAAAGTAATATTATTATTTCCTTGGAACTTTTGAAATTTATTCCTTACATCTTGAGGCACTTTGCATTTGGATATACAACCATTCTCACAAAGTTTATAGGTCCAAAGTTGTTTACAAACAAAAGATGGTCCGGGTGGGGGTTGGGCCATGTTGATTCAAGAAGGTGACCCTGGAGGGGTGACAAATTGATAAGGGGCAGAGGGTCCTTGGAACACAAGAGTATAATTTTCAAAATGGATACCCCCCAAAGGCCTTGTCTCTTGGAAAGCCCTATCAACCTCGAAAAGATAGTTCCGAATGTGAGGAAAACATTTCAAAATCAAATGAAGTCCTTTTTCTAGCTAGAGAATTCAATTCCACAAAGAGCTTACTTGATTTAGATTCACTTGAATTTCAGTCTTCAATAATAGGCTGATCACTTTCATTAATGGAGATCCATCTTCTTCTATGCTTTGATCTCCCACAACTCTCCAGGATTTTATTCCTTCTAATTTTGATTTTCCTAGCTCTGGAAACAATGTCCTAGTAAGATCCCTAGCAAAGAAAGATCTTCTTCCTTCCATCTTTGCAAATATTAGTAACAAATCTGACTTTGATAGAGTTCTAAGACACTGGTACTCATTAAAAATCATATCAACAGGGATTCACCACTAAGGATTTCCACCTTAGTTGTGTAAATGCACTAAGTATGATCTGTAAATGTTTTTCAATGCTAGAAACTAGAAATGGAAAGATTCTAAACTTTCTTTACCCAGATTTATCACATGAAAGCTAGTGCACTAGGTGTGAAAACTGAAAGAACTACACACAACACTTGGAGCATACAAGAAGTGTTTTACCAGGGTCTTGACTTTGAACTGAACTCCCCATAACAGAGCCGAGAAGCATGTTGATGGGCCAAACCGATATGAACTGGCAATAGATCAACAAATCAGTCTTCAGTGATGTAAATTAGTTCCCAACAATTTAAAACAATTTCCTAGCAATGGTGCCAAAAACGTGTTAATGGGACAAATAGATATGGAATGGCTATGAATCAGAAGATTAGTCTCGATAAAGCAAGTTATTTCCTAGGAATTAAAAACAATCCCCAGCAATGGTGCCAGAAGCATGTTGGTACCCAAATTTAATCTCCTTCAAATATCAACCAGATCATGGATTTTGACAGGACACTCAGAGGTAGATAGATAATCATGTATGTCATTTTGTAGCCGGGGAAGCAATCTATCTAACTTGTTAGCACTCAAGTTTCGAAAGGAGTGGGTAGCACCTTAAAAGGATGTGATCTGATCCTAACTATTTTAGGTTTTTCCTTTCAACCAAGGTAAGAGAACCTATTTTTTAACCTCTATTATTGAAGAATGTTGGTAAATCCTTCTTTTGCATAAATTTTATAGAGAATACCTTGGGAAAATATGATCAACACACCAAATCTGACTCTCACGAGTTGTCACTTCTAGATCATGGAGATATTTTCACAACAAGGCAAAGGTTACTAAAGACATTTGGGACCCTGATTGCTTCTGCATGCTTTGGTAATGGAAATTATGCATTTTTCACAAACAAGACAAACAGGGGTACTATGGGAGGTGGGGCGGGATGAACTGACTCGCTAGATCCTTAAGAAATCTTAAAAAATGAAAGGTTAGACCAATAGAATGCCATAGAACAACCAAAATGTTTCTTTAACTAGAATATGTGCTTCAATGGAGGCCCAGATTAGCACTTTTTCATACAATCTATGAGAATCTAACATGAAGGATCAAGTTAGGAAACCCAACAAAGTATCAAGATCTAAGCCAAATCACACCTAAGGTACACCCAAAGGCTTACAGACAATCTTTGTCAAACAGATGAAAGAGAAGTGATTTTAAATCATTTATTTCACTCCCAGATGAAGGATCTTCTCGAGAAATGAAATTGCAGATGCCACTAAACTGTCACAAGGATTGAGACTTGTGTGATTGAATCATATTTTAATACAAGATTGCAACAGAAACAAGAAAAACTACTCGCATACATTCAGAAATAAAACAAACACATTTTGCTCAAGACAACATAGAATAGCTCATATTTGATCAAATTTATTAGCAGGGGAAAGTTTCTAGAACAATCTCAAAGCTTGTCAATGGTTGTACACTCACAACCACCTTGACACAATCAAATTTGATACAAAAAGAGATATACAAAGCTTCTAGAAATACTTCACAAACAAAAAGACAGCTCTATCAAGCTTTCTATTAGAAAACTCGTCCCGACCCCCAACACCCAAACCATTTGCACAAATACTTTGTGCCATTTATAAAATTTACAACAGGGACCCTTTTCCCCTCCAAAATCAAGACCTTGAGTGCTACCAGGTGCTTTCCATGATCATGATCACGATTCTCAGAATCAAATTTGCAAAAAGTTTTCAGGTGCTCGAGGGGGCATATCTCATCGAATATCTCCTACATTCAACTCCTTCCTCTAGTATATCACTCTTTATTCAATTTTCCAACCACTTCCACCCCTAATCTATCAAATTTGGCTCCTTGCGTGCTTAGGAGAAGAAAAAACAGAAAATCCAATCGAGCATGATAGTCAGACCATTTTAATGGCAAAAGATGTCTTCCAAATCTTTCCACCAAACTCAGATATCAACAATAACTCCGCTCTCTACTTGGCATGTAGGAAATACCAAGAAATCATGAAGACTTGCACTTCCAGCATGTTTCAAGAAATGGGGAAAAAAGATTCAAACTCTCGGATGTAATTAATCTTTAATGTGAATTTGGGTCATCCACGTGGAGGATTCAACTTTTTAAAACGAGCCTAGGGGCTTCTTCCGACTTTTTAAAACTTTTGTAAAAATGGAAAAAAAAAAATGCTCCGCACCTCTGTCCTTGGGAAATGATCCCGACACGTATCTAGAGGTGGGTCTAAAAGGAACCATAGATAAATTCTACCATTTAACCCTCTTTTCGGAAAAAGAAAATTTTCCAAGTTTTCCCCATAGCTCCGTCCTTGAAAAATGGGCCCGACATGTGTCCCAATGTGGTTCCAGAAGAACCGCACTTCCCCTTTTACTTTTAACTCTTTTCTCCCAAAGGGAAATTTTCCAAATTTACCCCGAGAGTCCGTAGCTCTGCCATTGACCGAGCAAGCTTTGACCTTTCCTTTATCGGGCCTATGGGCCATTTTGATGTTTTTTTGTCATTTACATGTCAAGGGGAGAAAAATTGGAATTTCCCCAGATGGTCCGCCTCCTCCCCTTTGACTTTTCAAGCGCCATGTGTCACCATGGTGCCAAACCTTGAGATGGTCCCAAAAATTTGATACCTTGAACGAGTGCGGGATTGCTTTGTGTGTCCCGGCATGGAAAAGTTTGTCTAAATGTTTGAAGCTCGGTGAAAGGTGCCATGTGTCATGCTCCCAGGCGATTTCCTTTGGCCATTGAAAATTCTAAGCAAAATGCAAATTAAGTGGATGCCTCCATGTGTCCTCCTAGTGCTTCTTTAAAATGAAACTCAAGGGCTAGTCCCCAAACATGCGTGGTTCCTCCACGTGTCCTAGACCTCCCAAAACCCTTTGAAAAAGACTAAGTATGGGGAGACCTGGCAGAATACCCCACGTGTCTCCATGGCGTGATTTCAAAATTGTGTCCAAAGTGGAGACCCTGAATGAGCACGGGCTTGCTTCATGTCCCCATTTTCTACCACATTGTTTTAGCTGCATAAAAATTTTCTAATTCAGGAAAAGAAGTGGAAACCTCCACGTGTCCTCCCGACACTACTCCAAGGCCAAACCAAAAGTAGATCTTCAAACAAGCGTCGTTCCTCCATGTGGACACATTTTTAAGTTGAGGTGATTCATACAAATTTTGAAATACCCAGTTGAGCCGCATCTAACCAAAAGGTGTCAGGTCCCCTATCAATGCAAAGATGTAAATTTGACCGGGAGAAACACCCATCAAACCGTAAAATACATAAAAATGATCATTCGAGCTTGAAAATGAAAATTTCTCCAAGGACAGAGAATTTAGAAGTGTTACAAGGCTCAAATATGTTTCTTAGAGATACATCCATTCATTTTCTTAAAGTATTCGGGTAGAAACAATAAGGAAGACAAATCCTAACCGTGGATAACAAAAAATACGGGAAAACCTGAGTTTTTAGATGAATAGAGAATGTGAGACCCAAATTATAGACCCTTTACGGAGGAACAAAGAAATAAGGAGGAAACCATGGACCCATAAATGATCAACGACTCAAGAAAAGATTAACAATGGCAAAAAGATTAACCGGGCACAACATGGGGAAAAAGAAAGTGACAAAGGCCTTAAATAGATAGATTACGAAAGGAAGAATGGAGCTATACTATTTTAAGCACCAACCGTGGCGTGGTATGCATTCACTACCCACACACATTAGTAGAGGCCGTGGAGAAGGCCTATATTGGAGAGGAGACATGGGGAAAGATGTAATAGGCTAGAGATAGAGTTCGGAGCTGTATTCAGTAGATGTAGGATGGTAGATCGAGGGGGTCAGTTCCTCCTCCACGTGGTGGATAGAGTTCGAGATAGGCTTCTTTCAAACCACCACATCAGCCACCTCAAAGCATCAACAGTAAACCCACTCACCTTACCAACCGGCTTTCAGAGGTTCGATGCATAAAGAGGACAGAGTATGGGGCCTCCTCGTAGGGGTCCCATATGGACACAGGTGCACAAAGAGCTCGGTTAGTAGGATCTCATTAGCGAGACAAAGGCGAGTCTATAGCCGAGTCATCGGTATCCACATCTCGAGACCTCTAGAGTACCGCCAGAGCCGCATCCCACTTAAGAGGAACAGGCAGTTGTTATGGTTGTGGTGTTGCGGGACATCATTAGAGAGATTGCCCATAGAACCCTAGCAATAAGGGTAAGATGCAGATCTCAAAGCCTACTATTGGAGATATGGCATAGAGCCATTGGATCTACACAAAGGGTCAAGAACCTGCTAGGATGAACACCAGAGTACCATGATAGAGACAATGGGTAGTATTAGTGGTATTTTTGCTACTATATTATTTGATTTTGGCTCTTCCGATTTATTTATTACACCATATTTAGTAGATCGTTATAAGCTAGTGGCAATTAGGAAAGGTCATATTTGGGACGTTGAGATGAATTCTAGAGCCAAAATTTCTATAGACTCCTCGGTTAAGGAGTGTGTAGTGGATTTGGGACCCTTCACCACTACCTTGGATTTTCGTATCCTTCCATTAGGATCTTACAAAGTGTCATCTTGAGCATGGACTTGTTGTCTGCGCACATAGATCTAGAGTGGACTATTACCATAATACTATTGCTTGTATAGATGATCTAGGAATTGAGTCAGTGATATCAGGAGTTAGGAGGCCCGTTTCCATTTGCACCATCTCTGCTATGTAGCTTAAGTGGTGTGTACGATGGGGCTATCAGATGTATGTTGTTATGGTTAGTGACATATTGGAGGATGAGTCTAGTGGACCATCCCTAGATGACCATCCCTTTTTGAGATATTTTTATGATGTGTTTCTAGGGGAGTTACCGGGGCTACCTCCCCCACGTGAGATATATTTCCACATAGATATGGTTCCAGGCACAAAGCCTATCTCACGAACACCTTATCGGATGACTACTCCTAAGCTATGTGAGCTCAAGTTACATCTTGAGGGCCTCCTAGAGAAGGGCCTAATCCATCCTAGTGTGTCCCCTAGGCATGTACTTGGTGATCTTCGTGAAGAAGCAAGATGAATCTATTTGGTTATGTATCGATTACCATCAATCGAACGATGTAACGATCAAGAATCGTTACCCTCTTCCACACATTGATGACTTGTTTGATTAGATAAAGTTGGATATAGTTTTCTCCAAGATATATCTTAAGTTAGGGTACCATTAACTTAGGATTATAGAGCAAGATATCCATACGACCGCATTCCATATGAGATATGGCCACTATAAGTTCATAGTGGAACCTTTCGAGTTTGATGAATGCCCCACGTGTTTATGAGCTTGATGAATGGGGTGTTTAGGAATTTTTAGATTGCTTTGTGCTCATCTTCCTTGATGACTTTCTTATTTACTCACGTACACATGAGGAACACAAGGAGCACCTTTGCCGGGTCCTTCGGTGTCTTCGTGAGAAAATATTTACTGGAACTTGGAGAAGTGTGTGTTCTTTTAGATAAAGGTGCAGTATTTGGACCAAATAATTTATGTGGAAGGAATCACATTCAATCCTTCTAAGATTCAAGCCATCGTGGATTGTATAGCACCCTCTAGTGTGACCGAGGTTCGTAGCTTCATGGGTTTAACAGGATATTACGGAGATTTGTCCAAGACTTTTCTCGATTGTGCACCTTTTTACTTCCCTTTAGTGAAAAGGGAAGAAGTTTGTCTGGTCGAGATAGATGTGAGAAATCCTTTAGTACATCAAGGAATGCCTCACGACATGCACCTATTCTTGCGGTGTCATATTCTCAGGGTGAGTTCTACATTTTCATAGATGCTTCCTTGGCAAGTCTTGGAGGTGTATTGATGTAGGAGGGTAAAGTAGTTACATTTGAGTCTCGCAAACTCAATGATTATTTTCTCAATTACCCAAATCATGATCTTGAGATTTCCACAATTGTGTATGCCTTTTTATGGTGGAGACATTTTCTCCTTGGCTAGAGATTCACACTCATGATTGATCACTTGAGTCTTCGCCACCTCTTCATGTAGCCCAATCTCAACACTCGTTAGCAGAGCATTAGATGGAGTTACTTTGTGAGTACAACAAGATAGAACATGTGAAGGGGAAGGAGACCGTGGTTACACATGCTTTGAGTAGATAGAGACACATGGCTATGGCCACTTCAATGGGCATAGATTTGTGGAGCAGGATTTTGGAGCAGCTTCTTTAGGATGCTTTCTACCTTGCGACAAGAGCAAGAGATTGAGTCTCGAGACCCTTAAAGGGAAATTCTATTGATTTTAATTAAAGGTAGATGTCCTTCTCGGACACGGAGGTCGAGATATATGTTCCTAGAGATGGAGGCTTGAGACATGACATTTTGATAGAGCCCCATCATCCACCTTATTTATCCCATCCTAGGGTGAAGAAGATACACGCCACTTTGAGATAGCTGTACCATTGGAGAAGGCTTGAGAGAGACATGGCTTTCTTTGTGTCACACTATTTAGAGTGCTAGAGGGTGAATATCGAGAATAAACATCCGATGGCCTTCTCTTTCATCACACCATATTAGAGTGGAAGTGGGACACCATTTCCATGGACTTCATTGTTGGGTTACCAACATTAAGATACCACCACGACATCATCATGGTCACGGTGGATAAATTGATGAAAGTGTCTCATTTTTCTCTGGTGAAGACAACCTACAAAGCCAGTGCAGTGGCATGGGTATATCTTGATGAGATTGTCAAATTACATGGGATTCTGTGGAAGATAATTTGTGACCATGATCCCTTGTACACTTCCCATTTCTGGACCACCATGCAACATGCTCTCGGGACAAGGATAAATTTTAGCATGCAACATATCACCCCGAGATGATGGACAAACCGAGCGGGTGAATTAGATCTGGAGGATATGCCTAGGATGTACATTATGGATCACCAAATCAAGATGAGAGGAGTATGTGTACTTGGTGGAGTTTCCGTACAATAATAGTTTCCAAAGTTCGATAGGCATGGCTCCTTTTCGGGTATTATATGGAAAAGAGTTTAGGACGTCTCTTAGTAAGGACACAGGGAGAGATCGGGTTTCTCTTGGGCTAGTATTATTATAGGATATGGAGCAAAGAGGTTACCATGATCAAATAGAGATTATAGGAGGTGCAAGACAGGTAGAAGAAGTATGTGGACTAGCATAGGATACATATTATTTTTGAGGTAGCCACAAAGGTGTTTCATTATGTTAGACAACATAAGATCCCTATCCATTATAGAAATGTTTCTAATCTTTCTCTTAGGTTTGTGGGTCCCTTTGAGATCTTGGAATGCATTGTTACATTGGCCTATCGTCTAGCGTTGTCACCTATCTTGTCTCATGTCCATTATGTGTTTCACATTTCTATGCTTAGGAGATATATTTATGATCCTTCTCACGTGCTAGATTGGACCACATTGTAGGTGCAGGATCAGGGGTAGGTGATGGTGGAGCCCGTATGCATTATAGAGCACAGGACCCTAGGCCTTTGTGGTAGAGAGATTGACCATGTTTAGATCCAGTGGGACTGATATGATTAGACTGTGGCTACATGGGAGGATGTCACTTTACTACGTAGTGTAGTTTCCACACTGTTCTAGTGATTCCCGGGAGGAATTTGAGTCTAAGGGGAGGGGGATGTAGTGCCCACTTCCCTTCAACACCTTTTTTATTATTGTTCTCGATACTGTCAACTGCACTTATGGATATATTATAGATTTTTGATTTAGCATGTTAGTAGATATCAGAGATACTAAACTATTGTTGATTTGATTCGTATATGATGCATATGGACCATTAGAGACATTTGATGTTGATATTGATATACTATTGACATGGTTATTTATCTATAGTTCTGACATGTGATATAGTTAGTCTTATTGAGTAGACCTTTGATAATTGGATTAATGTTGTGATCATTTGACATGGATGAAATGTGGAATAGAAATGTTCTAGAAATTGTAAGTGATATCATATTTACATAGATGATATTAATTCATACATAGTTGATTTTAGATTTATATCGTATATTTTGACATGGATGTTTTAATGCATCCACGAGGCCAAAGGAGGTATTCTCTATTTTGCAGGTATATTATATTCACAACAACATCGGGGGATTGGAGACCAACCACATCGGAATTCAAGAAGAATTTGACTAGGGTCTGTCATCACCAATCTGGCACTATGATAATTCTTCACCGGGAACTCCTCGTGCTATGATTATTTACTAATGCATAGCCTTTAGTTTGGTGGATGTAATCTGGAAACAAAACAACAACCGAACACAAGAATACCATCGACTATGATAAGACGAGAATGATGACAAATCTGAAATATCAAAGTAAATTATAATATTAACATGAAATTGTTACAATCTCACCCATGAGGTACTTCAACAAGACTATGGGAGAAACTTTACAATTACACCTCTTGATGGCTTCTTCAACACACCTTTAACTGATGGCTTCCTTTGCACACTTCCTACAATATTTCTCACTACTTCTTTCTATGCTAAATGAGGGGGGTGGCCTCTCTATTTATAGAACTTCCAGCTTATCCATCCTATCTCTAAGATAGGATAAGAAATCCACTCGACGAATCATATTCCATGCCTTAACTCTTATCTCGTACATGTAAGCTTATCTCTTAAGATAAGATAAACCTTATCATTTTACATGGGTTCCACATTTTTAGACTTTTACAAATAAAATATACAAAATATTTATGACCTCACTCCTTGTCCTTATTACCAATATAATATTTCTAATTCCTAATCATGTAGACCCTACTTCACTAATTACCCAAACTTTGACATTTTAACATTACCTGACCACTTACGACAAATATTTACTTTTACAACATTCCTATTGTACTTTAATCATACCGTACTCCACATTATTGGCGACACCAGCATCGACGTGTGCCATTATCTTCTATCGATGCTACTACTAATTATACTTAACAACATCCTATTCCTAATACATACATTAATGAAATAGAAATTAAGGAGGAAAATTTTAGTGTCGACATCTTCCCCTTCCTAGCTTCTACTCCGTCCTCGAGTAGACTATTCTGGTGCTTGGAAAATCTTCAACTTGTCGTGGTTGACCCATTTCGTAATGGGAGTGCCATCCAATTCCTCCAAATGTCAGACGTACCATTTTCATGCACAACTGCTATTTTGTAGGGCCCCATCCATTTTGGAATAAATTTTCTCTCTCTTCTTCTTTTTTGTATCTGAATCATATACTAGAACCAAGTCATTCACATGAAATGGAGACCACCGATCTTTTGATCAAAGTATTCCTTCTCGCTTCATTTTCTTCTTATGGCTTGTATCCTTTGCTATTTCTCTCATTTCCTCCAGCAAATGAAGATGTACCAACCTTTCTTTTATCAATCACTTTCATCCATCCTTTCATTTTTCATAACTCTCACAAAGGGGAATATCAAACTCAATAGGAAGAATCGGATCAATGCCATAGGCCAACTAAAATGGGGAGTATCCTGTTGCTGACTTTGATGTTGCCCTATATGCCCACAATGCTTTGCATGAATCCTTTTTATCCCATTTATGTACCGCAAGGCCGCATCTTTTGCTAGAATTTGACACAACACAAAATTTGTTGCTCCACCCGTCCATTTGTGCTTGGCTTGTATGTTGTTGCCTTCCCGTGCTTAATAGAAAACTTATTGACTAGGGCTTCTACCACCTCATTAATGAAGTGGCTTCCTTGATCTCATTACAATTTCTAATAAGCAACCAAATCGTGACAATGCGTCATATATACATGAACCTTGCCACTTCATCCATGGAAGTCATTTTCAATGGCCTAGCTTCAACCCACTTGGTTAAATAATGCATGGCAACTACAATATACTTATTTTGGCGTGATGTAGTTGGAAGTGGACTCTACAATGTCTATTCCCCACTTTTCAAAGGGACCAAGTGGAAGAATAGGAATAATGGAGCTGATGAAGTCTTACGGTTACCATGTGTTTGACAAATATCACATGTCTTACAATAATTATAACAATATTTAAAAAGAGTGGGTCAGTGATAACCTGCATCCAAGATCCTTCTTAGTGTAAGTTGTCCAGAGAAGTGCCCTCCACATGTACCATTGTGGAATTCTTCTAGCAGCTCCTTTCCTTGATCACGCCTAACCGCCTCTTGTAGACTATCCATCATCGTGTCCTATTCAAATAATGCTCCATGCAAAATAGAATATGGACAAATGGCTTGAGTAATATTTCTCTTAGTCTTCACATTGGCACCATCAGGAAACTTGAATTCATTTAGATAATTCCAAATATCTATGTATTCACTAGGGATTGTGTCAAGGGAGAACAATGCTACATCGGGAAAATCATCATCATCACAAGATGATCCTAAACCATCATAGGCTCGAGAGAGTGCATCTGCATTGACATGCTTCTTTCCTGGCCTATCTATAATATCAAATTCAAATTCTTGTAGAAAAATTATCCATCTTGCTATCCTCCCTGATGGGTTAGGCTTATTGACAATATATTTCAGAGCCTGATGATCTGTTACAACTATAAATTTCTGCCCTAGCAAGTAATTTCTAAACTTCTTTACAGCAAAAATGATAGCCAGAGCCTCTTTTTCAGTTACAGTATAGTTTACCTCAGCACTGCTCATTTGTCTGCTCCCAAAGTAAATTGGATGTTCATTCCCATTTTCATCCTTTTGGCTCAAAGTACTTCCTAGTGCTGCATCTGAGGCATCAGTGTACACAATGAATGGCTTGCTCCAATCTGGATTCTTCAAAACAGGTGAAGACACCAGGGCTTCCTTCAGTTGTCCAAAAGCTTCATGCGCCTTATTTCCTGGTTCATAAGTAACATCCTTCTTCAAGAACTGGGTTAGTGGCTGTGCAATCTTTGAGAAATTCTTGATGAACCTTCTATAGTAACCCACATGGCCTAAAAATGATCTCAACTTACTTCTATTCATAGGAAATGGTAAATCTTTGATTTTTGAAACTTTATCAGGATCAGTACCAATACCATCTCTGGATACAACATGCCCTAACAAAACGCCTTTAGAACATCCAAAGACACACTTTGTAGGGTTTAGTGAGGCTTGTGCTTCATCTAACCTTTGAAATGCTATCTCCATCTGGTGCAGGTGGTCCAACTTGCTCCCATAGATGCAAAATCATCCGTAAATACTCACGATGAAGGTCCCAATGTAGGGTTCGAACACCCTATTCATCAAACGCTGGAATGTTGCTTTGGAGCATTACACAACCCAAAAGGCATAACTCTATAAGCAAACGCTCCCAAGGAGTGGTGAACGTGGTCTTCACTGATCTTTCTCTCGCTATACGAACTTGGTTGTAACCGCTATATCCATCAAAGAAACTATAGCACTCCCGCCAGCTACTTCGTCCAAGATCTGATCCAAAATGGAAGAGGGTAATGATCCTTCTTTGTTGCCTTATTGAGCTTCCCGTAATCAACACAAATGTGTGGCTTCCCATTCTTTTTTATTGAGATCACAATGGGAGAAACCCATTCTGAATTCTCCAAAGAAATGTGAATCCCGCATCAAGCAACTTATCTATTTCTTCTTTTACAGCCTTGGAAAAATTAGGATTCATTCTATATGGCATTTGCTTTATGGGCTTAGCACCATCTACCACTCAATACAATGTTCTACCCAACTTACTTGGCGGAGTTCCTTGTAATCAAAAGTGAATAGGTGTATGTACTTTCGAAAGAGCCGGAGGTAGGATTCCTTCTCACTCTCCATCACAAAGATCACCAATCTTTATTTGTTGGAGACGATCATCAACTTCTTCTTCGATAATTTTATGGGGTCATGAGTTGGTGTGATGGTAGGATATCCATGACTCAAACATCCACCTCGCTTTCTTCATCTTCAAGTGTCCACTTCACCGGTACTAGAGTAATCGAGGATGTCCAATCATCAGCTTTCATCACTTGAATCCACGTGTTCTCGCTTTATGATGTCGAGGGATCACGTTTATCTTCACCCTCTCTCTACCACGTCCAAGTGTCATGAAACCTTCATTCCAGTAGTTTCTTGCATGAACTCTCCTTAGCCATGGTCTTCCCAAAAGATTGGGTACGCAATAAAGCATCATTTTTCATCACCTAAAGTCTACCACACATACAACACCCATAACAGATATTGCCACATTTGAAACTACACCTTCTGGTTTAGTTTTTCCTTTATTTAATGACCTTAACATAAGTGTTGAAGGGTGATCAATTTTTAAACCCAACATATTCATTACAGACTCGGTCATTACATTAATCGCAACACCTCCATCAACTAAGACATCATGAATTGAAATACCATTACATAATACCTCACTTGTGGAGCATAGGATCCGCCTCTGCCTCCAAAACAGGGACCTCAACCTCCTTCCTTCTTCGAGCATTGAGTCCACCTCGCAACTCCCGCCTCTTCTCGAAGACATAGCCAAGAGTTGACCATATGTAATATTTACGTGCCTTTTGGACAGATCTTCCAAGATGGAGTATGGTCCTTGCCCCCGTGAAATCAAAAATCCCGCACACCCAACTTTCTTCTCCTATGTTTCTTACTAGTTTCTCCTTTCATCTTCTTAGATCATTTCCATCTTGATTATCTTTTTCTTTCTTTCTTTTTGTTACAAACACATCTACTTCATTATTTCTACTCTTATCTACTACATCAAGAGAATTCACAGTGTGCTTTTCCTTTATCATTATCTCTTGTACCGATGTAGAAGCTCTATCTGACAATTATACTTATAATGACCCTTTTATAACAACCATAACAAACAACTTTAGAAATATTTCTTTTGGACCTCTATCTCCTCCCCGAGAACTAAATTCCTTTCCTCAAGAAGATTAATAGTTAATCGCCCATCTTCCTAAGCGAGATCTTCATACTCAGATGTACTAGGAGAAATATTTGTGCTCACCGGAGTGGTTGTGGATTCTGACCAAAGGTGCCGGTGTAGGCTCTACTTTAGCAACAATTTCTTTGGGCTCCTCTTCCATGCTTTCTTCTTGCCTTCTTGCAATCTCCTTTTCTTGTTCAATGGTAGTCAGGCGGTCATACTTCACTCGTTGTCGATCTTCAAGCTTCATCCCAAGAATGAAGTGCTTATAGAGGAGATTATCCACGCCATTCATCAACCCATCCGCTAGTCCTTCCTTCCGATCGGGCATCGAGCTTCCTCCTTAGCTCTAGAACACAAGCATGATAATCCCTTATCTTCTCCTTCTCTCCTTGGGATAGCTTTGTGATCTCGATCATGAGATCTCGCATATTTCGTTGTTCACCAAATTCTTCAAGAAAACTTTCGCTTAATAAATCCCATGAGTTTTTCACATTATCACCTAGTGTTTCAAACCACCTAAGTGCGAACCATCCAAAAAGGTAGGAAAAAATTCAGTCCATTGTTCCCTTCTTATAAGGCCATTACAAATACAAGATCGCTTAAACTCTTGAATGAAAGAAGAAGCATCTTCATTAGATTGAGCTGAAAAAATAGGAATCTTTCCCATTTTCAAAAGTAACCACCGTGAAATACCAACCCACAAGTACAATCAACAAGACTTATGTGCACAAATAATTGGAATTACTATAGAAATGACCACGGTAAACTATGGTAAAACTTGACTTACTACGGTAAAAACTGATTTTACTGTGGTAAACACTATTCACGGTAAAAAGTGAAGTTACTGCGGTAAATACTATTCACGGTAAAAAGTGACTTTACTGTGATAAATACTATTCATAGCAAAAATGACTTTATCATGGTAACTACTATTCATGGTAAAAATGACTTTACCATGGTAACTACTATGCACAGTAAAAACAAGGTTACCCTCCAATTGATTTTTGACTAAGTGGGAATATCTCTCCAGAAAATCCACCAACGAGGAATGGTCCCGGCAACGGAACCAAAATGTCATCACCAATCCGGCACTATGATAATTCTTCACCGAACTCCTGCTATGATTATTTACTAATGCACAACCTTTAGTTTGGTGGATGTAATCTGGAAACAAAACAACAACCGAACACAAGAATACCATCGACTATGATAAGACGGAATGATGACAAATCTGAAATATCAAAGTAAATTATAATATTAACATGAAATTGTTACAATCTCACCCATGAGGTACTTCAACAAGACTATGGGAGAAACTTTACAATTACACCTCTCGATGGCTTCTTCAACACACCTTTAACTGATGGCTTCCTTCGCACACTTCCTACAATATTTCTCACTACTTCTTTTATGCTAAATGAGGGGGTGGCCTCTCTATTTATAGAACTTCCAGGCTTATCCATCCTATCTCTAAGATAGGATAAGAAATCCACTCGATGAATCATATTCCATGCCTTAACTCTTATCCAGTACATGTAAGTTTATCTCTTAAGATAAGATAAACCTTATCATTTTACATGGGTTCCACATTTTTAGACTTTTTACAAATAAAATACACAAAATATTTATGACCTCACTCCTTGTCCTTATTACCAATATAATATTTCTAATTCCTAATCACGTAAACCCTACTTCTCTAATTACCCAAACTTTGACATTTTAACATTACTCTGGACCACTTACGACAAATATTTACTTTTTACAACATTCCTATTGTACTTTGATGCATACCGTACTCCACATTATTGGCGACACCGCATCGACGGTGCCATTATCTTCTATCGACGCTACTACTAATACATACATTAATGAAATAGAAATTATGGAGGAAAATTTTAGTGTCGACAGTCACCATCATGTAATTGTGTGTGCGTTAGAATTATTTAGTTAGGGGAAAATTGTGACCAAGGGGTCATGGATTTTTTTTTTTAATTTCTTTTTTTTCAGTGTTAGTATGTGTTTCATTTTATGTAATAACATCTACTTGTTTTATTATTTATATTTTTGGATATATGTTTACCCCTTTATTATTCATGGGTTGAAGTGTCTTAATTAAGCTAATTTAATTTTTCCTAAACTAATTAAAGATGTGACCAAAAAGGAGTTCATTTATTAGACTTGATTTACTCTTGGATTTTGTGTTGAGTGTTGTATGCTTGAGTCTTGAGTGTAATACACTCTACCCTTCATGGGAAACTCGAATTTGGCCTTAGAGGCCAAATTTGGAAGCTTGTGGGACAAGTCAAACTTGTCCCACACCTCTTAAATGCCTATGCCAACCCTACCTATGGGTTGGGGGGTCAAATTTAGGCCTTATTAGGTGTTTTGGGAAGATAAAAAGGTGAAATGTTAATTGCACCTTCTTTCTAATATTTAATTTTGTCCTTAGGGGAGTGGGCTTAGATGGAGTGTGTAAGTTTCTTGTCATTCCTTCAACAACTTATTCATTGTGCATTGGAATATGAGGTTGACCAAGGTGATATGGAGTGGAGAGGAAATGAGGTGGCATCCTACTTAGAGCCACATCATCCCTCCCTCTCCTTTCTCTATTTATTTAAATCATTTTGCTTGTTTAGGGGTTACTTGATCATTTTTCTCTTGAATTTTAGAGAGTTAGAGTTTCTTGGGAGAGCTTGTGGTTTGTGGGAGATTTGTTGATGCTTGCTTGGTTTTGGAGGAGCTTGGAATTTCATTCTTATAACAAGCTCTACTATGGAGAGGTAGGATCTTAACCTTGTTTAAATTATGTCTTCTATTATGTGTTTACATGTTGTGTTGAGTGTTGTTTTCCCTTTGGAACACTTGTTGCGTGTGGGTGGATTGCTTAAGTTTTGGAGTAGGAGGAGACTATGGGGAGTTTTCATGTAGGGAGGCATAAGAGTTTACCCTTTTGTGGAGGGATTTTGGGTTGCATTCCCACCTTGTATGATGAGGAATTTTGACATTTCTTGTCATTCTTGTTATGATGGAGGCATAAGAGTATATGGAGGTAAAGGGGTACTTGAGGGAGGCATAAGAGTTTGTAGGGAATATTTACTATGTATTGGAGGATTTTAGGTGGTCACCCATTCCCATTGGGAGGCATAAGTGGCCTCCCCATAGGTCTTACTCTTTTTCTTTCTTGATAAGCCTTGTTATATTGTTGTTTTGTTGATTCTTCTTGCTTGAGTTGTTGTTCTATTGATTTTGAATGGTATGGATGTGAAACTATTTGTTAAGTATTGTGGAAGCTTGTAGTTTCCATGAGTTGAAATATTCTCCCATTGTAATGTGGTTGGGGCTCGGGGGCCAATGGAGAGGATGGCTTCTCCTCTCCATTGGATATCTTGGTTGGGTGGAAAGCATTGCCTCTCCCCCTATTTTGTTGTGAATCAAGAAAATTCTTGGAGGAGCTATCTTGTTAGTGTTGGAGCTTGGAGTCTTGTTGGTGACCATGTGAAACTCCCTTAGTATTTTTAACCACTTAGAGTGGAAGAAATTGTAATAATGTATTTCATTCTTGTATTTACATTTTTTATGACTTCCCACATCAAGTGAAGAATATTGTATTGATCTTGTGAAGAAACATATTGCTTTTCATTGTGGCTATAGAAGTGTATTATATATTGAAAAGAAAGAAGAAAGATTTGTGTGAATTAGTTGTGAAATGGAAAAGAAAGCTTACTTTCATTGTAGAGTTGTTTTATTATTAATATGTAATAAGGAAAAATAAATGACCAAAATGGATATATAGTGCAAAAGTTTAATTGGAAGTTACAATGTGAAAATGAGAGTTTTCATTCAAATAGTTGGGTTGTTGTAAATAGGAAAGAAGTAAAAATAGATATAGTAAGAAGTTGAACTTGTATACAAAATAACATTGTATGGAAAATAAAGTTATTTTAGCTATTTTGAATGTATGTACATTGTATTGAAATAAAAAAAAGGAAAAAAAGTTAGATTATATTGCATTTAGCAATGTTGATTTTATAGCAAGGAAATGACAAAGTAATGAACTAGATTTAAATCCCTTTTTCTCTTGTAATGGAAGAAGAATCTAGTTAAGTAAATGGAAATTATTCTTGTAAATAGATGAATTTTATTAGAGATGAAAACACTTTAAAAATGACTATATTTAACTAAGAAATGAATAAGAGAGCAATAAATCTCAAATCTGGAACTTGAAATGAACAAAAACAAACTTAGAATGCATTTTTACATCCTTTAGTAACTTTAAGTTTTTGTGAAAATCTCAGCACTAAGGTTCTATTTTTATAAATGAAGCTCGCCGCCTATGCAGCGAAATGCGTCTCGTAACCGCCGCTCGAGATAAGGTGGTGGTCTTAAAACCGTCAGTCCAAGAGTAGGGTGGTATTTCAGGATTTGTAACCCATGAAGGATGGCGGTCCCAGTGACCACCAGATCTGCTTTGGGTGGTTGTTCTGTCACTTATGACAGAAATCTGTGGATCCACGCCTGTGTGTGATTTTTTTAACCCGTTGTTCAAATTTGTTATTTGTAAAATTTAATCTATCATTACCAGCAAGCAAAACAATGAGAAATACCATGGATTGGAACCATAAAATTTACAATGGTGGATCTAAAACTAATTCCTTTTATTTATAACAATGGGGTAGGGTTTGCCCCAAAATTTAAACCCAATACACAAATAACTTGGAATAAAATCCAGATTGGTAAAAGAAACCCTCTCCACTCCTTAAATGAAATGGATTCATAAATAAAACCAAAGCTAAACTAAGCCTAGACTAAATTTTCATGTAGAACCCACCATGGTTCTTCCTCTTGTGCTTCAATAGGTTCATCTCCCAGTAACTGCATTGTTTTTAAACCAAAAAAAAAAAAAAAAAAATAGACCAAATGAGAAGAAAGGAATATGAAAAGGTTTTAATAGAATTTCATAAGGATTTTAGGGCTAAGTTTAGAACCCTATGATCTAGTGGTTAAGATGGATAGTATCTAAGGGTGGAGGATTGATCCTAATTTTTTTAGGTAGAAATGTATTTAAAATGTTTAATTTAAAATCCTTAAGGGTATGTGTAGATGGGTGAGTGGGGCCATTTAATTTCCTAGGGGTGTAATGTCCTTTTTATCCTTAGTATGTTGTAGGAATTTAATAAAAGGACTTTTAAACTATTAGGATAATGAAACTAGAGTAATTAAGCATGTGGTTAACCATATTAAAGTTGAGCAATATTTAAAGAGAAGAAAATATTTAATTAAATAAATTAATCCTTGTTACCTTCCTTTGAATAATTGATTAATGGACCTTAGAGATAAATTTTAAAATAAGTCACCTTTGACCTAGACTCGTTTTTCCTCAATCGTAAAGATGGGATAAGTGGTATAAGTCGATTCAATGAACACTAAGGGATAAGCACCTTTGTAACCTTCTTTATAATTTAAACAAAAAAATATCAGTCACATTTTCGGTTAAGTGTTAGGTTGAAGCGTGTTCCTGGAACTCCATTTTTACTGGGTGTTACAAATCCTATTATGACTCGATCATGTAACAACATGATCTTATTATACATGGTCATATAACCTCTTCCTCCCTATTTAAGTGGGGCTTTGCATTGAGATTTTCTTTGATGCACGATACCATTCAAACAAGATTTGTGTGTTTGTAAATTTTTATAGGTATTTTCTACAATCTACTATAAAAGATTCTCTTATGGGAAGATTTGTTTTCTTCTTCTATTATTCCCGAGGGCATTTTATTGCATAAAACACAATAAGATAGTAATATATTGCTATTTATCAATTTTACCTCTTGATTACACGATCATTTTTGTGTTTGTGTTGAGCTAATGTGCATGAATTTAAGGATTTTAAAATAACCAAAATCAGCCCAAATTATGTTTATAATGTCCACAACTCTCGTGATTATCTTCTAACTCCCCTAGATGCCTACCAAGATAATTCAACTATGATTTTTTCAATATTTCCAAGTATTTTATTTCTAGTGGTACCCAATAGAAATCCTCTACCTTTACATAAATGACCATATATGATCATATTTATTGGATTTACTGAAGACCTTTGGTTGATTTATATGGTAGGATAGATAGGACCTAATTTGGGAAACGATAGCTCCATCAACTACAACTCTATTATTAGGAACAATGTACTATTTAGAGAACAAGATGGAATCATTGTATTATCTATGCATGATTATTTACATGATCTTAATATGATCTCCTAGTAAAGGTAATATTACAATATTGTGTACAATTATTCCTGGAATTGGATCATTTAGCACTATTTTCCCTTGTGTAGTTTATGTTTGGACTTTTAGTAACTGAAAAATCTGAATATTTAGTACACACTTTTTGGTAGATAATGGGGTAATGGATCAAACTATTTATTCTATCTCATCATTGTAGAGATCCCTACATATTATTTTTCTATATTTTTAATGAAAGGAATGTAAACCCTTGTTCCTACATCATTCCTTGGACTATTGTGCTAGTAGGTTTGCTGATAGATACCATTTCTCTATATGAAAACTTTCCTTGAATGTTCTTTTCACTTCCTCTATTTTATAACATTATTCTTATGTCTTGTTTTCTTTGGCATGAAAAAGACTTCTTGTTATATTTCTTTTCTTATTTATAACTTTTATAATATTTAAGTGGCTATTTTTAAGACGTTGATTGCTTGATATACCTTACTAATAAGTTTTACCCATTAGAGATTTAATTTTCCATGAGATCTTATGTTTTTGATGCGTCATTCATACTACTAGATGGATTGTTACTTTTCATATTTTTTAAATTTTAAATTTGGATTTTTTCTTCCATTTTTTCTTGTTTAATGTGCATGTTTCCTAGATTTAGTCGAATAACCCCCTTTCACACTTTTTTCTTTGCACACTTGTTGATTGTGATCTAATTAAATCCTTTCAATATTAAACACATTCCCACACAATTGATTAATTATACAAACATATATTCCACCATAGTCAAAATTTTGAAAAACTTCCTACTACAACCACTTTGTGGTGAGAAACTTATTGTCTTCTTTGATAGTTTTTTTGAAATGATGGGTTTTTTGTTTTTAGCCTACATATATTTATTCATCATGTAAATATGTGTCCTTGTAGATCAATATTGCAATTCCATTTTTCTTTTTGTGACGTATGATATACGGGCCTTTCAATTTTATGGGTAATTTATGTGAGTGTGATTTTACCTTACAATCATACACAAAAGCATTTGTTATGTTTGGAACTCATTAATATGTAGATTATGGTCATGCCCAAATATTTTGATCTATTTGTGTGTCTCATAGATCCATTGCATTTTTTCCATGTATTCCTACGTTTTTTTTAATATAACAATATGATTTCAATAAATTTTGTCTCCCAATGAGATACTTATTGTGATCCAAAGGCTTAGTATAATAAATTGTTTTTGGCATGATTTTTTTAGTTCCATAAACAAAATGAAATTGTGTTTGTATTTCATTTTTATTGTAGTTGATTCTTTATGCCCATATAATTGTGGGTATTCAATCTTCCTAGTAATATATTTACACATTAAATGTCTTTCTTAATATCTTTTCTAGTACTTTGTTTGTAGATTCTACTTGTCAATTTTCTTGTGTGTAATATGGTGTAATGTTTTGGTGCACAATTGTAAATTATTTATTTAGGATTTTGATGTTATTGTTTAAAAATTGGTTTCCTCTATCAACTACTAATTTCTCAAGGAATTGAAATCTAGTTATTCTGTTTCATATATAATTTTTGCTATATCCTTACTACACCATTCAGTGTGGTTGTATCTTTTAACCATTTTATAAAATAGTCATTTACTACAAATATATATATTTTTCTCTAGATCTTGTTAATGGAGTATGATTTTTCCCAATGAATTCTATTTCACATTGCTAAAACCGTTATGTTTCTAACATGGGATTAAGATTAAATTCATAAACTTGATTTGGTTTCCTCTCTTGCTGAAAAATGTCACAATGTTTTTCCATATATGATGTACATCCTAAAATAGGATTCGCCACATATTTCCACTCAACAATATATTTTTCATAGTGATTTCTACTACAAAATGTCTTCTAGAAATGCCTCCATGATATTTATGCAATAATTATTTTCTTTCATGTGTTAGTGTAACGTTGTGTCATACCTGGTTTTTCCTTGATTTGTAAAAAAATGATTGATGGTAGTATATGGTATGAATTTTGTAATTAATTAGGTCTTTTATTTTTCTTTATACTTTTCTAAAAAAATCCTTGTAGAAGATGCAAAATTTCTTACACTTGTTCTATTATTACAATGCCCAAAAATTAGTGTACATTTGGAACATATTCATCTATTTATTCTAGTTATTTGCATGTGTTTATGTGACTCAAGTGGCCTAGTTCTAAATTTTCTCTTCTCAATTTCATATGTATTTTGAATTTTTACTCTTAAATAATCATCAACCATCTTGAAATCCTTCCTTCCAATAGTGGTTTATTCACTAGATATCACAATTTCAAGTGATGTGTTAAAACCTAAAATTCAATTTCTAACAAATATTTTTTTAACTTGTGGAGTGCAAAAATCATAATTAAATCCTCTCGTTATATAGTTGTATATTTTGTATCTATGGGTGACAATTTCCTTCCTTCAAAGTGGATTGGATGGTATATTCCTCCTTCCCCTAGTTCATTTATAGTTGCACAAATTGTGCTACCTAAAACATTAACATTAACATGGAAAAGGTTTGAACAATCTAGAAATGTTTTTTCATTCTAATAATTGCTTCAATGGCTTCTATTTGGGTTGTAAATTTTATTTCCACAATCATAAATCATATTTCCCTATGCAATCCTTCTGCAAACCAAATAGATTTATTTGACTAATAAAAACTCAAATTTTATTTATTCAAGACATCTTAGAATATCATGCCATGTTCTATGACTGTTTATCCCAAAGTATTTAATAAATATTTCTTTCAAATCTTGAATTGTCTCCCCGACACTTTTTTTTTTCTGAATTAAAGTTAGATATTTGCGCTTTCATGTAAAGTAGTGAACTCAAATGTATTGAGTAGATGAATTCCAAGGATCTTACCTTAATTATGCCTAGTAGTTCACATTTCTTGGTATTTTCTTCGTGATAGTTTTAATGCCCCATAACATAACACAAGTCAACAAGTAATGTTCGTGGTCTATAGTCACATCATACGACTATAGTAATATATATGGGTTAGAATAATTAGCCATTTTGTTTCATATTACTGAATGATATACTAGTGAACTTTGTGTAGCTGGACAACAAAAATTATGTCTTAAAATCAAGTGCACTTTGGTTTTGTATTGTTTACTCAATACTGTACTAGCCATGCTAGATTACATATTTTCTTTTTTATCCTCCGGACTCTAGGAAACTTTTCTTGTACTTTGGACTAATGGAACTATGACTACTATTTTATAAAATTAATTCACAATTTCTTCTTAGCACAATTCTCCACAATTAATGACTATGTAATGAAATTTCTAATTATCTTGTCATTTCTCGTACTCTAATTTCTTCTACTCTTAGTTTAAATAATGAGATTTTTTATAATTCTATTTTAGCCTTCTTCATAATTTTTGTAAAATTTTGAATAGTTCTATGTCATTTAGAAAATCCCAATTAACCAAATATCTTGTTTGAGGATATATATCCTAGAATAAGGATAGTATCATCTTCTACAATCCTCTAACGATCTTGTTATATTATTTCCTCAAATCCTATGATTGTTTGATTCTTTTAATACCATAATTTCAATGATGGTTTATTTGTGTTCAACACCAATGATTTAATAATTATACTTGTAACTACTTTTATTATGCTCTCCTCAATTTCTTTTCCTTTTCCTCCATTTCTTCTTTGGCTTATGTCCCTAGTTCCTTAGTTCCTCTGCCGCTTTCCTCATTAGGGTTCATGCCACATTCTCGCACCCTCTAATCAACTTCATTTTTATTCCTCCTTGGTCACTTTGGTATCTCAGATTGGATTCATTCATCCTTCTTCCAAAACTCTTCCTATTTTACTCCTACTCACAGTGTGGCTTCCTCTATCCCTAAAAATTATTTCCACTTCCCGTTTATTGTGAAGCCTTATTTTTCTCTCGCATACTTTCCATTTTTATTCTTTCTTCATTTTTATCTTTCTTTGGCTCTTCCATATTCCTCTTTATCTTTTTACAATTTCCTTCACCTTCCTCTTCTATGATTAGATCCCCTTGATGCCTACTTGACTACCGAATACTGCAGGAAACAACACCGTGGCCTTTTCCACAATTGCGTCTTAACGTAACTAGTAATTATGTTAAAAATTCCTCTTAGTCAAAATATAAAGTGTGCTTCAGTAGAATCAAATGAAATAAAATTTTAACATCAATATTAATTATGTACACATCAATAGTATTCTTCATCCAATGATCAATAGTATGGATCCATCATGTAAATGAAGCATATTAAGAATATAAAGGTATGTATCCCGATTTTGGATCGACATAATGGTTAAATTATTGGTTTTTATGAATAAATTCTAGGCATTCATATTAAGAACATGTGATTGCATGCATGTGGTGTATTTAAGGTATACCTATTAAATGTTATTAAAAATAATTTTGTCAAGAACCATATTGTTTATTTGGATGGTCTTCTCGTCATGTCGTTCCTAATGGGTTTTTTCAAATAAATGAAAATTTATTTGGTAATGTTTAATATTATCATTGGATGATTTAGATTTTTTATTGAGAGATAAAGAATTCACACTAATTTTTAAGTCTTCATCCACCATGGCTCATCTTACACGTAAATCATGAATGATGAAAATAATAAGGTGTGCATCACTAGTATAGAATAATATTGAATTTTCAATCATATCATCCTTGGAAAATTAAATGGCTATAGAAATAAAATGTTTAGAGCTTGAGGCAAACATGGTGTTAGGATGAGGCTAAACTAAAAGAGAATTATCATTAATGGATTTTGGATGGGATATATGAATACATTTTTAATTTTTTGGTGATTTTTTTTTTAAAAATTTAAAATCGATTCATCTTTGTGGGTTTAAAAATGAATTAGTAGCATAGGTTGCTTCAATGGTACCTATAATTGTTCATAGGTTCTTGGTTATTGTTGGTACTATATTAACAAGTATCATGAGCTTGTATAAGGGATTCATATTTCTGAAAGCATACTCTAATAATAGTTTCAATACAAAAATTAGGCCCAAGGAAGTTATTAATGTGTATCCTTCTTAGGATCTTAAAAATATTCATGGAAATGACTAATAATGGCGTGACACAAACAAATGATCTCAATATTAAAATAATATGTTGTTTATTTTGGATTAAAGATGTGAGGTAATAAGGGTTGGAGATGTGGGTTATGATAAAACAATATTAATTGAATATTAACTTAAATATTGTAACTATAAATCACATGTAAGGTGTGTAATGTTAACACCGAAAGAGAAATACATGAGATGACATAAGGAAACTGAAAAACAAAACAAAAAAATATGATATTTTTACCCATAAAATCAAATATAGAAGGATGAAGATGGAAAGGGAGAAGTGGAAAATATCAGGATACAATAGGAAGAGGCAAAGCATTATAAAGGAATGGGCAATGATGAATAAGAGGTCTGAGTTAAGGAGAAGGAATGAAGAGGATATTTCACTATAAGTGTGATTACAAAGGAGGTGATGAGGAAATTTTGTCATAATAGTTTAATGAAAAATGTGGCGAAAATGAAGGTCGAGATGAGGAGTGAACTATTCATATAGATATAAAGGTAAGCCCTTGTCTTTCGGAGCCCCCAATGTCAATAGTGGCTCTTTGCAAAGTAAGCCCTTGAGATTTGTGGATTGAAAATGATGAAGTAAGTTTGTGTGGTAAATGCATTTTGATACCTTTTGAAATAGGTGGAATTGGAAGAAGGAAAGGGTTGTTGACATCCTAATAAATCCCCTTCTATCAATCAATTTTGAAAACAACAAAAATAAAGCCAAAACGGGTTGACCGGAGGAATTGTCATAAAGAATGTTAATGATAGAGTTATTAGAAAAATTTACAATACCTTTTTCAACACAAAAATTTGTGAAAAGCATGATTTTCTCGGTTGATGCAGAGCAGAGCATTGGAGTTGATCATCATCAACATGCATGGTGTGTTGAGTGGATATAACAACAAGAGAGGAAACAAATTTTAATAGTTTAAGGTTTAGGTTGTCTGCCGGGTTAGTTTTAGCAAAAATATGGGGATATTCTTCAATATCAACGATTTCTTGTTCAAAAGAAAAGAATTTGTTCTTGACATAAAGACCTCCTAATCCTAAAATAAAGGGACAACATTATGAATGTTGAGAATAAATTTGTCAAAAAAAATCTTCTGCAGGAGTGGAACCCTATTGCCTAAATTTAGAATTAAAGGAGAGCGATTTAGTGAATTATTTCCGTAGGCTAGTGCTGAAGAAGTTATTGGCATATATGGGAATGTTCATGAAAATAATTAGTTAGACAAGGTCCCAAAAGGATGACATATTTGTTTTCAAAACCAAATATTTTGTATGAGGGGAAGGGACTTTTATGACTAGAATATATGTAGAGGAATTAGGATAGATCAATCTTTGGATATTCTAGAAATCATTTGGTGGTTTGTTTATGACCATTGTTTTGATTTAAAATCTTATTTTGTAATGTACTTAAAGACTGCATGTGGAGATAACATACGTTGAAAATCAAGGTTAGATCTCCACGAGATAGCATTTTTGGATTGTGTGTTTTCAATCTATCATCATTCCTTGAAGGAGGTATGAAAAATTTAAGGGAATGAGCCAAGCTTCCACTAAAGGGTCCATTTTATGCCCAATAATTGCAATGGGGAAAAACCATATTAATTCCTCAATCATGGTTCAATTTTACCATAAATACATTAATTAATTATGAGTATCTAAGAAGTAAAACTAATTTTAGAAGTTTTTGTAGAGGTTAATGCATTTGAATCATTTTTTGTTACTAAAAATGGCTTCAGAGTATTTTGTCAAACCGTGGATACACAATCTGTATATCAAATTTATTTAAGGATTTTTTTCAAACAATTTGTGTACCTTCTATTTTGAATAGTTTTTCTTGAGGTATAATGTGAAACAACTCATAAGTTTTAATCAGATTGACACTGAGGAAGCTTTCATGTCAGTAATTCATTCAATAGCACTATAATATTCGATCTAAGTATTATAAATTAAAAAAAATACAAATAGGATCCTATGATTTCCCTACAACTTGAGCTTTAAATTTCTTCTAAATAGTATGACCCAATACAAAAATATTTTTATTTTTTAAAAAAATTGTTTTTTGGTTTTCTTAAAATTAAATTATAAATTTTGTTACAAGCATGATTTTTTGTTAAACAAATAATTCTTCCCCTACAGTCCTATTTGATAATATTATTGATAATTCGTTATGAAAATAAGAACAAACTGATTGTTCATTACAGACCTACATTGATGAATCACGGAGTGTAATTTTAAATGTTGATCTAAAAATTATCAATACTGATCATCCACCATCAAAATAAGAATGAATTGATTGTTCAATATAAACCTAAAATGATGAATCACGGAGTGTAATTTGAAATGTTGATGTAAAATTCATTGATATTGTTTTATCCAGATGCATTCACCTAATTTCATAGATGGTGGATGTGCCTTGTTCTTTTACTTGTTAACTTAGATCACTAATTCTTTTTTTACCAAGAATAGTGGAAAGGATTCATCTACCCGTTTTGATATGAATGGTAGTATTTAGTTTTGATTGAAAATTTACCATGCATTTTAATGGCTAAATTACATGGAGATATAAATGACCAAAACTACATGGTAAACACCATGCAAAGAATGAATGTTATTATTTCAGTTGTAGGGGTGCTCAATTTTTAGATCAGAATTTGATGGTTGAACATTTATTAAACATTCACAAGTGGATCAAAAAAAAAAATCAGCTTAGTAGCATAAATTAGAAAACCACAAATCGTTGTGTCGAGATAGGCTATCAAACAAAGCTTACCTAAATGTGGATTTTTTTCATATGTAGCCCAATCCTTCAAACATGCAACATTTGGAAATAATTAAAGCGGAATAAGATCAATATCTACATGCATTTAAGGATATGAGAGTGTTTCCAGAAAATACAAACAAAAGAGGGTAAAAATGGCAAATGTTACTAGATATATGACTATGCAACAGGACTTCCATAAAGCACGCAGAAAGGATCGAAGACTTTCTCATAATAACCATACTATAGATAGAGACATAATTCAATGTGCCTTTAAGAAATAACAATATATACTAATACATCAATCTAATCCTTGCAGAAATAATGTTTTTTTTTAATTTTTGGGTCAATTCCATTCACAAAGTATAGGAGACCATACGGACCATGGGAAATCATATACTACTGCAGAGAAGGGGTAACCATACACTTACTTGTTCTTTGGAAACCATATCCATTTTGTAGATGGATAGGTAAATGTTATCATATTTATGTAATATATTAAACTTAGGTTTCATTAGTGCAGACCATGGATACAACTTTGTTAGGTTCTATTTAATAAAGTTTGTAATGCTTCAACATGCCATACAATACAATAGAGTGAACTATATTACATGGTAGGTATATCGCCTGATTTTTCATTTACATGTAAAATATTTCATAGATATGATCAAAAATATAAATGAAATATTGTTATCTATGTTGTTTTGAGGCCCAATATATCTAGTTAAAAAGGAATGAAGAATAATCTCAAAAAATATGTAACTTTGGTTGAGGTGTAGATGATCAAGGATGCTTTGAGGTCCAAGAAAAACCAAGTTATAGTTTGCATGCCTTCCATCAATGATCGAATAGCATCCACCAAAGCTATCCTTGTAGATTGAACCTCCCGAAAGTTACCCGTAATAGCCAATTTAGACAAATATTGATTCTCACAATTATACTCTAAATCGATATCTATATAATAGAAATCCCCCTTCCCAAAACAAAAATAAATGATATCTAAAATGAGAAGAGAATAGGAAAATATTATTTTGAGGATGTACAAATCCATAGCCTTTAGAGTGGTCAATGTTCTTTTTCTTCATAACATCTTCGAGAATATCTCCAAACTACTCAAAATAGAGGTACATGGTTTCCGTTTGATTTCTCATGCCATACCTCACACAAACACTTTGGTAGATACATTGTGTCACCAATTTCTCTTCCTTCCACATTCCCCCAAATGAGGAAATTTGGTCTAAAACCCAAATGAAAACACAATATATGAGGAGGATTGTTCGTTTGAAAATCAAGTATTTTCATATGTTGGAATGTGCAAATTGAAAGTATTGCTCTATAAAGATCATGCAAATTCATAACCAAATCAACTTCTAGTTCACATGTTGCCTTGGTGGGAGAGTGTGTAGTGCCCACTCCTCTTCAACATTGATCTTACTATGATTTTTGCTTACTTTGGATTGGAGGCATAGACATTGTTATCATTTTGATCAGTAGACATTGGTCAATGGACATTATTATATTTAATTAGTATTTTGATAGACTGTATGGATGTTTTAGAATTTTTACATGATGCAACTTATATGATGGATTACATGCATGGATTAACATTTTAGTATTGATGATGATTTTGAGTACTACTTTATATATGTATTGAATCATTTGATTTTGGTATACAAATTTTTTTAGATGATCTAGTTAGTATTGTGATCTTATTGTTAATTGATGAAATGATAAAATTCAAATATTTTGGAATTATAAAAATTGGTGAAAGTTCTTAATTTTAGTGATGATTTAGTTATGTTATTTGATGATGTGAATTGATATGTATATGTGCATTTTATTGTTTTGATGTCATTGATATGGCCATGAGGCTAGAGAGGTATTGTTTCTATTTTACAAGAAATTGTAGCAAAATAAACAAAAGGGGGTTGAAACCAACAAAGATATATTTTTGGGTATTGGTAACATATCACCTTGGCATTTGGTTATGGCTACTTCAAAGTAGATACATAATTGAGGAGCAGGATATTGTAGAAACTTCCACATGACAAATTGTACCTTACAAACTAGAGCAGAGATTGAGTCTTAGAGACCCTTGAGGGGAAATTTGAGGATTGACCACGGAGTCGATGGACTTCTCGGACATAGGGGTAAAATTCACATACCAAGAGATGGAGGATTGTGTCATTATTTCATTGTAGAGGAACATTATACGTCCTATCATTGGGTGAAGAAGATGCACGCCACTCTAAGAAAATTGTATCATGTAATAGGGCTTTAGAGATATAAAACCTATTTTGTGTCTCGTTATTTAGAGTGTCGGAATGTGAAGGCCAAGCATCAACATCTAGTTGGGATTTTATATCCTCATGCCATACCGCAGTGGAAATGGTGCGCCATTTCTATGGATTTCATTGTAGGGCCACCTACGTTGCGATACCACTACGATGCCATCATGGTCATGGTGGATAGATTTATGAAATTGGTCAAATTTTCTCAATGAAGACCACCTATAAAGCTAGTACAAGTGGCATGACTATACTTGGGTGATATTTCTAGATTATATGGGATTCCATGGAAGATTATTTGTGACAATGATCCCTTATACACCTCTCATTTTTGAATACCATGCAACATGATCTCGGGATGAATATCAATTTTAGTACACCTGTCACCCCGAGAAAGATGAATAAACAGAGAGCAAGTAAATAAAATTTTAGAGGACATGATTCAGATGTACATCATGGATCATCAGTCGAGATGGGAGGAGTATCTGTTCTTAGTTGATTTTTATTATAAAAAAATCATTAAGAGTTCTATTGGTATGGCTCCATTTTAGGCACTATATAGTAGGGAGTGTATGACACCGCTGACCTAGGATAGGTTAGAGCTCAAGTATCTCTTGGGATAGCTTTTTCACAGGACACGGAGTAGCAGGTTATCATGATTAGACAGAGATTGTAAGAGGCTCAGGAATAAATAGAAGAAGTATGTAGATCAGAGGAGGACATACCACAGTTTTGAGGTGGGAACGAAGGTTTATTCTTCATGTCAAACCTTAGAATATCCCTATCATTTACGAAAAATGGTCTAATATGTCTCCTAGATTTTAGGCCCCCTTTGAGATCTTTGAGTGGACCACTCCTTAGCCTACCATCTCAAATTTCCACCCAACTTCTCTCACGTCCACAATGTGTTTCATATTTATGTTATTAATATATACATTCCAGATCCTTCTCATCTATTGGATTGGACCACATTGTAGGGGTAGGAACAAGGGCAGGTGATGGTGGATTCCATGCACATTTTAGAGTACATGCAGAACCTTGGCCTTCAAGGTTGAGATATTGACTAGGTTCACATCTAGTGGGATTGATACAATGACACATTATCTACTTGAGAGGACACCACACCCTTGAGAGCACATTTCCCACTCTTACTCTAATGACTTCAAAGAGGAAGTCGAGTCTAAGGGAGGGTGGTATAGTTCCCTTTCATCTTTGACATTGATCTTACTATGATTCTTTCTTACTTTGGATTGGAGGCATATAACTTGTTATCATATTTGATCAATAGATATTGGTAGATGGACATTATAATATTTTATTAGTATTTTGATAAACTGTAAGGATATTTTATACTTTTTTCCTAATGCAAATTATATGGTGGATTACGTGCATGGATTGACATTTCAGTATTGATGATTATTTTGAATACTCCTTTATATATGTACTTGACTCATTGCATTTTTGTATACGATTTCGTTAGACAATCTAGTTAATATTGTGAACTTATTGCTAATTGATGAAATGAGAGAATTCAAATATTCTTGAATTGTAAACAATTGGTGAAATTTCTTGATTTTAGTGATGATTTAGTAATGTTATTTGAATATATTAATTGAGATGTATATGTACATTTTATTGTTTTGATGTCATTTATATGGCCATGAGGCTAGAGAGGTATTGTTTTGATTTTACAGAAATTGTAACACAACAAAAAAAAGGGGATAGGAGACCAACAATGAAATAATTTTGGGTATTGGCAATATGTCACCTTGGCAACTTGTGTTTTTGTATGTTTTTATGTTGTTGATAAATTTTTAGGAGGTCCCCATTGGGGGGTGGCCTCAAATATGACCTTCGGTAAATGTGTTGTTTTCTCTTTTGTTTTAATTATTTTGTGAGTATGTGAATTATTTAGTAATATGATTCACCTTCAATATTGTTGGTTAATGTGCTCTTAACTAGACTAATTAATATTTTTAATTATTTTAATTAGGGATGTGACCAAAGGGTATTAATTTTTTTGTAGTTTGTTCTTAATTTTATTGATTTTAAGTGTTGTGTACTAAACCTTTCATGTAAGACTCGTATTTTGGATTTATACCTATTTTTTAAGGCTTGTGGGTCAAGTTAAACTTGTGCCACGCCTCTTAAATTCACCGATTGAGTAATTGTATGATGTAAAGGACTTATTGTAGGATTTTTATGTCTTTTAATGGAGAAAAAAGGCAATTAATTGCAATTTCTTTAATAATTTTACATTTGTGTCCTTTAGAGGTATGGGTAAGAGTTTGTGTGTGTAAGAGGCTTGTCATTTCCTCAACCACCAATTTATTAAGCTTTAGGTTTGAGGTTTGACCATGTGATGTGGAGTTGAGGAGAAGTGATGTGGCATCCTACATGGAGCCATGCCACCCTCATATTCTCTTTTTCTATTTATTCAAGTTTATTGGATGGTTTTGGGGTTACATGTTTTATTTGGATTGTTGCACTTTTGGAGGATCTTTCTTTTGGATTTTTTGTGATTTCTTTAGACTTGGAAAATCCTGGAGATTTGGATTGAGGATTGGATAATCTTGTAATGGAAAGGTAGGGACTTCACCCATGTGTTTTTATTTCTATTTATTGTGTAAATGGTTGTAAATGAATGTATGTTATATGTTTTTGTTTTGGGATTAGAATGGCCTTAAGGTTGTGTAGGAGAAAGAAAATGGGGATGTAAATTGAGGGAGGGATAAGATTTTATATTATGCATGTGGAGGAATCTTGGGTTGAGTGCCCCACCTTTTCATAGTAATAAGGATTTCAAATTTATCTTGTTATATTCTTTGACGGAGGGATAAGATTTTGTGGGAGACATAAGATAAATTTATGGAGGGATAAGAGTTTGGTTTTGGTTGTGTGAATGAAGTTTTGGAGGATTTTGAGGTGGGAACCTAACCTATTGGTAGGTATAAGCGTTTTCCACATATTTCATTTCCCTCTCTTAGCTTGGATAATAAGCCTTTGTGCTTGGGAAAATGAAATGTGTGTTGTAATTTTGTCTTGTGATTTTTTTGTTGAAAATCTTGTGTGAATGGTTGTTGTGGAAGCCATGTAAAAGTTTCATTCTTTGTCTTACACCTCTTATTGCTTCACTATTGGGGTTCAAGGGTCAATGAGGAGCAAGGTTTCTCCTTCTCATTGGGTGGAGAGTGTTGCCTACTCCCTATTTTGTTGTTGTGTTGGATATTGAAGAAAATGGTGGAGCTCAAGTGAAGTTTTGGGACATAGTTGCATTTTGAAGAAGACAAGAAGAGATCCTACCCTTATAAATAAAAATCCATGTTGTCTCTACTATGTGGAGGGATTTTGTAACTTGCATTTTAAAGCTTTCTCTTCTTGTAAATGTATTTTGTAAAATTAATTTGTATTGGTTATTCAAGAAGTGTTCATGTTGGAAAAGAGGCATGTGAAGTTGTAAATGGTTTGATATTGAATTTACTTCAAACTTGTAAATTTAGATCAAAAGTGTATGTGATTTATTAATGGAAAACTACCCTTATTTGGAAAATTGAAAATCTTATATTCAAACTTAAATATTTGACTCAAAAGTGTAATATGATTTCATTTTAAAAGATTAGAATTCTTTATAAAGAATGTATGTATATTTCCTTTGTAGTATCATTGATAAACAACAAAAAAAGATTCATTTTAACTGTGTTACCATGGATATTTCATTTTTCTCACTATTGTAAATTTTTCAATTCAATTATCTCTATCAAAATAAGAAGTATCTCCAGTTCCTTCACTTGTAATTCGCTTAGATAGAAAGGGTTGAAATCCTTCTATTTGACATATTTAAATATTTATAAATTTGTACTAGTTACTCTTCTTTAGTGAATTGTACATAAACCAACTTTATTGGATAAATTATTACAACTATATAATAGAAAAGAAAATCATAATAAACAATTGTGTGTTTGTGTATTTATAATATATAAAAATATAAATATATATACATATATATATATATAAAGGTGTGTGTGTGTGTATATACACACACACATTTATATATATATAGATATATAAATATTTATATTTATATATATTATAAATATAAATATAATAATATTATATTATATTTTTCATATTGAAATGATATTAAAAAAAGCATGGGAAAATTTAGTGAAACCAAGTCATTGAATATAATAAGGGGCTTCTGCTTTTAGCTAGGCCAAGTAAGTCTAAGCATCCCGGCCACACTCAATCAATAAACAAAATGGCGAGGCACTGGTGGGGGGGTGTGGTGGCACCCCACCCCAACCAATAAAAATGTGGTATGGGGTGTGGGCGCTACCTCCACCCATTCAATATAAACCCTAACAAAAAAACAATGCATCCACTTCTTATATAAACTCTTGCAATTTTTCCTCGTGCCACGGCCTTGCCTTATACGCACTAGTTTATATCTTTTTATATATATGTGATCATGGCTATATATATATATATATATATATACTCAACATAGAACCTACCTATTTATATATCAAGATACCAAACTAGAAATAAAAATGGGTAAAATGCTTGTTGTCCATTTTTTCCCATCGGAAAAATTGACAAACATGACCATGCACACCGAGAAGATAGAGGAACCGTTTGGCCATGGGAGCTCACATTTCGATTCTGAAAATTAAGTTACAGTGGTCTTGGAAATTGTGAATGCAAGGTCGAGAAAAGAATGGTGGTCAAAGCTCGAATTTTTGGAGTCCGTGTATTTGGCATTTCGTAAAAGGTCCAAAAGGAAAAAATACTAAAGGGAAAAATGTCCAAAGGTAAAAAGTCCAAAAAGGAAAAAGTATAAAAAGAAAAAGTTTTGAAATTCCAAAAGTCCAAAATTTCACACTTTCGGGTTTCAAAGTTTCAAGATCTCAATGGGATCAAGGGATGAACAGCTTAAAAAAAGTCCAAAAGGAAAAGCTCAAATTTCAAAGTCCAAAATTTTAGAATTTTGGGTTTCGAGTTTTAGAGATCTCATCGAGATCAAACAATGAACAATAACTCGACCTTTGAAGTCAAAATTTCCAAAAGTCCAAATTTTCTTGATTTTGGAAGTTCCATGAATTTTGGAACTTTGGAGAAACAGAGCTAACCACTCACCATTAATGTAATATGGCACCCCGATCTTCAGATGGCCATAATGTTTGATTGATATCTCAAATTTGCACAAGAAAGGAATTTTGGAAAGCTTATAGTCTCCTCTACACAACTACAACTGGTTATCTTAATTTAAGTGAGACTAAGTTATTCAAAATGGAGAAATATAGTTTGCCATTTTAGAGGGTTTCCCAGTTTTCTCACCTACCACAATGATGAAGTATGGGTTTCCTTTCTTTCCCAACAAGGCATTGTACATGGAGGCATGGGTTTTGCAGTAGAACCCATCATTGTTGCAAGTGAATTCAATGCATTCTAGGGTGGTTGAAGAAAGAATTTAAATTCTTCTCTCCCTTCTCTCATTCTTCCTATATATTGTAAGGAGGGGAAATTTTCTAGTGTTGGACAACTTATATATGCCCCTCCCTTATTTTCTTGTCTGTGTGGAGTTCAAACCTCCCATTTAAGTTGTAATGTAATTTTGTGTCTCTTGGCCATTCAGCAATGCATTGTATCCAATTGTGGAGAAAAATAAATAAATCTATGGATGATTTAAACCCTCTCTTGTGTTCATTTATTTAGAATGATCTCTCATTGCAATCTTTGTTATCTATGTATGGTTATTGTATTACATGTTTCATGATTTTTGTTTATTGGTTGGTGGATTCTCATCAATGTATTGATCTATGATGTATTGTCATCCTTCTTAATTTGATTGTTGTTTCAATTTTCATGCAACACAAGTGTTCAACATTCCTTTTAGTACATCACCTCTATTAGTTTAGATTTATTTTGTTATAATCTTCTTAACCCTATCTCCTTGGAAAGTTAGAGTAGGTTTTAGATGTGTACAACGGAATAGTGGTGTGTGGCACCCCCACCCAAACCAATAAAAAATGCGGTATGGGGTGTGGGCTCTACCTCCACCCATTCAATATAAACCCTAAAAAAAAAACAATGCATCCACTTCTTATATAAACTCTGCAATTTTTCCTCAGGCCACGGCCTTGCGTTTATACGCACTAGTTTATATCTTTTTATATATACGTGATCATGGCTATATATATATATATATATATATATATATATATATACTCAACACGAACCTACCTATTTATATATCATATACCAAACTAGAAATAAAAATGGGTAAAAATGCTTGTTTTCCATTTTTCCCATCGAGAAATATTGACAAACATGACCATGCACACTGAGAAGATGGAGGAACCGTTTGGCCATGGGAGCTCACATTTCGATTCTGAAAATTAAGTTACAGGTGGTCTTGGAAATTGTGAATGCAAGGTCGAAAAGAATGGTGGTCGAAGCTCAAATTTTTTGGAGTCCGGTATTTGGCATTTCGAGAAAAAGGTCCAAAAGGAAAAAAATTCTAAAGGGAAAAATGTCCAAAGGTTAAAAATTCCAAAAAGGAAAAATTATAAAAAAAAAAGTTTTGAAATTCCAAAAGTCCAAAATTTCACACTTTCAGGTTTCAAATTTTCAAGATCTCAACAGGATCAAGGGATGAACAGCTTAAAAAAAAGTCCAAAAAGGAAAAGCTCGAAATTCAAAGTCCAAAATTTTAGAATTTTGGGTTTCAGAGTTTTAGAGATCTCATCGAGATCAAACAATGAACAATAACTCGACCTCTGAAGTCAAAATTTCCAAAATTCCAAATTTTCTTGATTTTGGAAGTTCCATGAATTTTGGAACTTCGGAGAAACAGAGCTAACCACCCACCATTAATGTATTATGGAACCCCGATCTTCACATGGCCATAATGTTTGATTGATAACTCAAATTTGCACAAGAAAGGAATTTTGGAAAGCTTATAGTCTCCTATACACAACTACGACGATTATCTTAATTTAAGTGAGACTATGTCATTCAAAATGGAGAAATACATCTACCATTTTAGAGGGTTTCCCAAGTTTTCTCACCTACTACAATGATGAAGTATGGGTTTCCTTTCTTGCCCAACAAGTCATTTTACATCGAGGCATGGGTTTATCAAGAGAACCCATCATTGTTTCAGTGAATTCAATGCATTCTAGGGTGGTTGAAGCAAGAATTTAAATTCTTCTCTCCCCTTCTCTCATTCTTCCTATATATTGTAAGGAGGGAAATTTTCTAGTGTTGGAAAACTTATATATGCCCCTCCCTTATTTTCTTGTCTGTGTGGAGTTCAAACCTCCCATTTAAGTTGTAATGTAATTTTGTGCCTCTTGGCCATTGCAGAATGCATTGTATCCAATTGTGGAGAAAAAAATAAATAAATCTGTGGATGATTTAAACCCTCTCTTGTGTTCATTTATTTAGAATGATCTCTCATTGCAATCTTTGTTATCTATGTATGGTTATTGTATTACATGTTTCATGATTTTTGTTTATTGGTTGGTGGATTCTCATCAATGTATTGATCTATGATGTATTGTCATCCTTCTTAATCTGATTGTTGTTTCAATTTTCATGCAACACAAGTGTTCAACATTCCTTTTACATCACCTCTATTAGTTTAGATTTATTTTGTTATAATCTTCTTAACCCTATCTCCTTGGAAAGTTAGAGTAGGTTTTAGATGTGTACAACGGAATAGGAACGAACTTCATCCGAGAGAGACTTCCCTATTGCAAAGTCTAAAATTTTAATAAAAATTCCATGTTATGAAATCACACTTTGAGAGTTTCAACCCAAAGAGGTTCCAAAAATTTAGGGTGCTATGATTAAGCATCAACAATGCCCATTTATCCTAATAGGAAAAATATCTTTACAAAATAAATACGATAAAATATACACACAAACTATGTGTATCCACCCTTAAATAAATAGACAATCTTCCATACCTTCTTCTTGCTCCTTGGATCTCCCTTCAAACTACAAAATAAAAATAAAAATGATAGAATAGGTAAGGGAAAAGAATAACGGAGATTTCATAAGGATGATTAGGGTTAGAATGAATTCCTAAGATCTAAGGGCTCTAAATGAATCAATCTTAAGGGTAGGGAATCAATCCTATAATTTTTAGGTGAGGATATTTTGTGGGAATATGTTTTAAATGAAATTTATGTGTAATTTGTAAATGGGGCCACTTGATGGCTAGGGTAAGTTGTGACTCGAGTCCTTGGTGAAAAATTAAATTAATGACATAGGAACTATAAGGACAAATTAAATAATCATGTACAAGGAGTAACTTAAATAATTAATTATAATAGTTAATTAATTGGAATTAACGGGAATCCTAGAAGATATTTTAAACCCGAAATGAATGGAATAAAATATTAGAAATTAATTGTTAATTTTATTACAATATATTTGATTTATGTGGACTTTATTAAATGAGTAATATTTAATTCTAGTTAGTTATTTTGATGCAACCCTTTTAAACATAAAATAAAATAAAAAATTACTCGTAATTTTTGCTAATTAATTAGTAGGTTTATCTTTGGTTTTGTGTGTAGAAAATATGGGCACTACACTTGGTATCGAGCTATGGTTTCAACACTTGGACCCTTGGGCACACATGGAAACATGAACAGTAACCTAACTCATACAAAAATTATATCACACAACATTGCATGATATTTTATAACATAAAAAAAACAGAAAACTGAAAGTAAACCTAGATGAAGATGAACTAACTCTAGTCTTGATCTCGTGTTGGAGGCTCATATAGGAAGATGAGTTCTTACATGTCGTGTTACACATACCACCTCCATAGCGGGAAGTTTTCACTATATTTCCATAGATCCTACATACCTTATAGGAGGTCAATGCAGCTTAACGAGGTGCGGCGGTAGAGGGGCACGACCTAGCCAACATGATAGGGAGCCATCACATGAGGCTTAGAACCCTTCTCGACACAACGAGAAATATAGAGTAGACAACTCTCAAGTGGAGTCAGCTAGACCAGATTCACCTCGGAGGACACATAGAGATAGGCCTATAAGACATAGAGATAGATCAACGATCCCTAGGTGAGGGATGATAATGTAGAGATACCTAGAGTTTGACAAAAATAGCTACAAATTATATCGGGGAGATCTTGAAGTTACGCACGTCTCATTACACTTTGGTTATACAAGAGGTTTTTAGGTAGAGGCTTGGTTAGTGAGCTTGAGTGGATGCTTCAAGTTGTTCCCATGTACTAGAAACACAAAGGCTCATGTTGCGATTCATCTTCTGAGAGATGAAGCATATGTTTGGTGGAGGAATGAGGAGAAGAAGCTCCATGTAGACTCAGATACTTTTACTTGGGAGCTCTTTGAGGAGCAGCGGTTCAAGAGTAGATACAAAACATCGATCCATTGATATTCAATAGAGGATCGATGAGTTTCATAACATGTCACATGAATCCATAATAGCAGATGAGTATGAGATTCGATTTTGGACATGATTCAAAGATATCAACTACATGCAGGTGAGCGATTCATTAGGGCCCGAACTTGAGTTTAAGAAGTGTTGTGTGCATTCATTATTTGCAAACCTTAGTTGAGGTTGTTGAGAAGGCCTACATTATAGATGTGATTAGGGGGAAGACACAACAAGATACGAGATAGAGTGAGGACACGTATTTAGTAGATGCAAGATAGTAATTCAAGGGGCTTAGATCCTTCTCCTCATGGCGACATGGTTCATCACGCTTCTTTCAAGCCACCACAAAGCAGCTGCCACCTCACCATGCGAAAATAGACTTGTCCACCATTTAGACCTCCATATAAATTTGTTACTCATGGGGATGGAGTATGGGACCTCCTCCTACATGACCTTTTAGGACACAGGGAGAAAATAGAGCTCAGTCAACTGGAGATTGACTATAGCAATCCATGGCAGGATCATCCAGTTTTACCCCACAGACCTCTGAGCACTATGAGGACCCGCATCCTTTTGAAGAGAGCCTAGTAGTTTTTATGGATGTAGTGTACATGGACATAATTAGAGAGAGTGCCCTTAGAACCCTAATAAAAATGGTAAGGAACCTATTTCAGAGCCTATAGTTGGTTACATGGCCAGGAGTCACAAGATTTATGCAATGCTCGAGAACCACCATCTAGAGAACCGAGGTACAGTGATTGAGACCACAGGTAGCATTAGTTGTATTTATAACTCTATCTTATTTGATTTTGGCTCTTTAGATTCTTTCAATTATCCATCATTAGTATAGCAATGCAGGCTGGTGGTAGTCGGGCAGGGGCCTATTTTGGATGTTGAGATGGATTCTAGATCCAAGCTCTCGGTGCACTCCTTAGTTAAGGAGTGTGTAGTGGACCTAGGACCCTTTACCACTAGTATAGATCTTTGTATCCTTCTATTGGGCTCATATTGAGTTATATTAGGCATGGATTGGTTATCTACACACGTATCCATACTTTACTATTACAAAGAAGGTTATATCTTGTGCAAACGATTTTGGGGTTGATTCGAGATAATTGGAGATAGGAGACCCATATCTATTTGCACCATATTTGTTATATAGGTGAAGCGGTTTAAACGATGGGGATTTAGGTCAAAGCATGACGTTAGTGGACCTTCACTTGATGATAATCATGTTTAGAGGGATTTTATAGATGTTTTTCCGTGAGTTATTAGGGTTACGTCCTACACATGAGATAGATTTACATATTGATTTGGTTCCTAGAGCAGAGACTATATCACGTGCGCCATATAGGATGACCACCATTGAGCTATGTGATCTCAAGTTATGGTTAGAGGGAATTCTTGAGAAAGGAAAAATCCGTCCTAGTGTATCTCCATGGGGTGCACCAGTGATTTTTATGAAGAAGAAGGATTGATCCTTGTGTTTGTGTATGGACTACAAGCAGATGAAAAAAGTAACGATCAAGAAGCATTACCCCTTTACATGCATAGAAAATTTATTTGATAGATGAAGGGGGCTACAATGTTCTCCAAGATAGATCTCAAGTCTAGTTATCACTAGCTAAGGATTGTAGAGGTGGATATCCACAAGATAACCTTTCACACTCGATATGGACACTATAAGTTCACATTGTGTACTTTGGTCCGAAAAATTCCCAAGTATTCATGAGTTTGATGAGTGGGGTATTCAGAAATTTTCTTGAACATTTTGTGTTTGTATTCCTAGATGATATTGTTATTTTCTCATGTACATGTGAGGAGCATAAGGAGCTCCTTTGATATGTTTTGCAATGCCTTCATGAGTAGCATATTTATGTGAACTTAGAGAAGTGTGCATTCTTTTAGTTTGAGGTTCAATATCTTGGCCACATTATTTTTGGGGAAGGTATCACATTCAATCCTTCCAAGATTATATATATTATGAATTGGCGTGCCAACCAATGTGACCGAGTTGTACAACTTCATTGAATTGGTAGGTGTTATCCAAAATTCACCCCTAGGGTGATTTTGGATAACTCACACATACTCCTTTAGGCTATACCAAGTATAAATGATGGAGGGCAAAAATTTTGGATTTTGGGTATCTCTTTACTTCCCACTAACTTCCCGTACAAGAAAAAATCCAAGGAGTTGAAAAAATTTATAAAAATGAAGCTAAGGACTATTTTAATACATTGTGGGTCTTGAGGCTACAGATGGTACTAGTGTGGATCACACCAAGGTTCGACGTACCAAGTTCAGGTCTGATTTGCAAAGGAAACAATGTATTTTAGGTTTTTTCTAAAAAGGTGTCCCTGCACCACATAAGTTTAACTAAGATAGTAGGGACCCGACAAGGTGAAATAGCCGAAATGCAAAGGAATCGAAAATATGAAAGTTTTTACCCAGAAATCCGTGAAAGTTGGGACATTAGGGCCACGCGTCGGACCGTAAAACCCAAAATTTTCACGGGCAAGTGGGATACATCAAATGTAGAGAGTTCAAGAGCCTCGACAGGCTAATCAATGGCAGGATAGTTAGGACAAGAAATCCCGAATCGAAGATGCGAGATAAAGAAATCCCGAGACCATCCGAGTATGCACGGGACATGAGTTTCCTGAAAAGGTGAAATAGCCACAATACAAAGGAAAATTTGATTCTTAACCTTCGAACTTCAAACGGTCATAAATTTTGACCGAAAGCTCCATTTTTAGAAAGTTTGAATTTTCGAATGGGTACTACATCCTCTCCGCCAAAAAAGATGATTTATTATTTTTAATGAGGGTAGGTATATTAAAATAAATTAAACATCTTTAGCTCTAGATATTTAAATTCCCGAGTCCTTTTAAATGGCACAAATCCATGGTAAAACCAAAACAATTGCCTACACTCGAATGTCATCTATTTTTCAATTTGAAACAAAAACACACAAAATTTCTACCATTGGAATCATGCTTCGAGAACGACACAAAAAAATAACAAAATCTATAATATGATGAATAATTTATGGATATTTCTCCAAAAACATGGCCAGTTTAGAATAGTGTTTTATTATGTACTTGGGATGCATTCAATGAAACATGGGAAAACATTTCTCGTGATGCAAGTTATGGGGCAATATGGGGCCTTTTGTATGAAAATGTTAGTGTAGAATCATAGCATCCCCCAATGTATGCAACTAGATAGGTTGAGACTCTCGGTGTGATTTCAAAACATGGAGCATCTCTCAAAGTTTGGGACCTTACGAGTTCGTAGAGCTCTCGGATTAAGGTTGTTCAGTGCACACAAATAAATTTCAGAAGATCTACTCTAAAACCTAATCTATCTTACCAAGGAGATAGGGTTGAGAAGATATGAGGAAATAATCAAGCTAAGATAAAGAAGTGATGCACCAAAGGAATGTTAAACACTCATTTTGTAAGCTAACATAGACCATAGAAATGCAATGCAAATGCCATGCACAAATAACCAAATTGTATTGAGAGATCGAAAGCAACAAAGAACCACATGAGAGGGTCAAGAATCATCCACAGACATATATTATTGCTCAAAAATTTGATACAGTGCATTATAGTGGCCAAGAGGAAAAATATTGCATTACAACTTGAATGGGAGGTTTGGAAACTCCACAAATTCACTTATAGACAAGGGAAGAAGGGAGAGTGCAAACAAAAATGTCCAACCCTTTACAATGAGCTTAGGCCCTTCTTTTATAGATTCAACACAAAGAGAAGAAGGAGAGGTGGGAAAACTAATTTGAAACTCAGCTACCAGCCATCAATGCCCCTACAAATATGCCCACAATCTATCAAATCTACCTTGATTACTTGTTCGGCACATTGATGGAGGAAGAATGGAAGATCGATCAAATCCTATTTGGTTGTTGGAGCAAGTGGATCTTATATTAATGGCATGAATATGTTTTCCATTTTTACCCATATAACTTCTTTAAAATTAAAGTTTCATATCTCCATGATGTAGATGAGGTCGAGATCTCTCCAATGGTGCCAAATTTGTTGGATTTTGGGCACTAGATCGGAAGATATGCTCATTTGAATATTTGAATTGGGTCCGTACAAATAATGGCAGAAACCAATTAATATAATGGGTCCACGGGCCCGAAATTCACTTTTGTGCCCCTATTTGGCACAAAAATATAAAAATGCAAAATTTCCCCATAGCCAGAATACCTCTTTGCCAAAATCCATCTTCAGTGCCCGTCGGTCCACATTTTCCATTTGGGAAAAAAATCACTATAAGGCGCACATTTAGTTTAGGCCTTACACATGGCTCTTGGGCATGGGTGGATGCATGACTCATTTTTATAGTTTATGTCTCTTGAGAATGAAGCCCAAAAGTTAAACTTACCTCCGACGATCCACCTCCCTATTTTGACTTGGAACATGGCCATGTGGAGGATTGGTGTTCATCTAAGGACCCACTTTCATATTTATCTTTTAAGATGTGATGGGCTAACACATGGAATCCTTACGCTCATTTGAGTCTCCGCTTTGGGTTGTGCCTTTGAATGTGCACCATTAAGACACGTGGCACCTTCTGCCTGCACTCTTATACTTAACCGATTTGGGCCCGCTTTCCATTTGACCTCTGTTGACCCCTGACCATGTGGAGGGATAGCACAAGTTTGAGTCTCCACCTTGGGCTCCCATCTTGAAATTGTGCCAAGCTGACACGTGGTTCTTTCCACTTTTTTGGACTTTTCAATGGTCGATCTATCCTTTTTCGGGCCTGGGACACGTGGAAGCTCCACGCTCATTTGAGACTACTTTTTGAGTTTAATCTTTGGAGATGTGCCAATGAGGCACATGGAGGCTTCGCTGATTCTCCCATACTTAGCCAATTTTGGGCTCACTTTGAATCATTCGTAGAGCCCGAAGACTTCGAGTTTTTCTCCATTTCTCTCCTTTGAGCCTCTAGTTTTCTTTGACACTGCTTTGTTTCCTTCCCGACCCTAATAATCCATTGTAGAGTATGCCCAGTAACTTATCTATTGGATTTGAAGCGTGGGTTCATTTGATGGAACTGTTTCTTGAATTTCTTCCTGCACAAGGTCGTGTTTGATCTATTTTTTCAGGGGCAAAATTGAGATAACAATTTGGCGAATCACGGGACATCTTCTAGCAAGATGAAGAGACTAGTTGTCCTATTATATCCACTACACATGGATTTGTGGGTGGTGACCTAATGTTAGTCCTGTTCTTGAAGTTTGAATCCAATGTTTACACTTGGCAACCCTGAAACTTGTGCCATTGTTCTGGAATTTGACCCTTCGAGGCCCAATTTTAGTTGCTCTCTGTATTTTTCTATTTTAAAATGAGCAATCATAGAAAATATGGGTCTCCTTGTTGCAAAATGTTGAAGGTTTTGGTGCATTCACTGGAGCCACGTTGAACTATATAACAATGCAAACCTAGAGCGACAAAATACATGTGCCACAACACTTAGAGAAACTAAACATACCCTACAACAAAACAATGTGCATATACACTTAGGGAAATTAAAATCTTTTGCTAATATTTACAAGGGTGGAACCTTCCCTTTCGAGTAGCAATGTTTAAGATAGATCTCGTTAATCGGGATTTGTAATTCTTCACCATCTTATTTAGCCGATGGAAGGCATTACTTCTTTTGCACCCTTGTGATCATCTAGGTGTAGATCAAGAATTTCGCACTTATTACCTATCCAAGTCAATGCACCAAACTAAACACAAAAACCCCGAAAAACTCAAATAAAGATGATACCGACTAATTGGACAAGATTCAAAGATGTAGATGGAGAGAAATCACGATGGAATTAAGACGGGTGCACATGAGCAATCTGCGGAGTAGATCCAAGAAACTCCGAGATGCATGAATACTTAATAGAAAAAGATGACGTTAGAAGATATAAGGGTGAACTGCCAGAAAGCGGGTCCGAGAAGAGATTAGCTTCCTTGGTAGATGTCAGCTTATATTTTCAATTAAGAATAAGGGCGTACATGACAAAAAAATGTAGGCAAATGTTTAGATTTTATTATTTTAAATTCTGAGACAGAATGTAAAAATAGCAGCCCAGAAACCGAAAGAAAGCAGGAAACTGTAACAACAAAGATGAAATTGTGTCACCTCGATTCTGTACCTTTCTGTAGATTAGCCAGCAGTAGACCGAGATAGTGATTGGCATCAACATTTGAACAACACCGATTTGGACAAATCGGCATCGATTGATAATGGGTCATCATCAACTAGGAAGAAATCACAAACAACTTGATTGGTGATTGATGATGATCGAGATGGTGGAGACCACAGAGCTACTGAGATGTGAAAAAGGTTCCACCTTGGCTGGAGGGAGAAATGGAGTCACCCAGAGGTCTAAGAACCTAAGCGATATTGATATTACGTGGGAAGAATAATGATGCACCTCTTCGGATTGATCTGGATATAATTCACCTTATCTCAATTGATAGTTTCAAGATTCACTCAACTTTTTCACTATTTCTCAAGTCTCTACCGTCTAACCAGAATTGAGTTCAAGTCGTGTATTTATAGTCTATGCCAACCAAGAGTAAAATTGGTGCCACTCAAAAAATCAGCATCGATCAAGAAACAGTTTGCACCGATCAAGGAACAGACTCCCAAAGTGGCGAAAAGGGACGAGTTGTGAGGATCAAAATATTATCCCTCTGACTCAAATATAGGAAAAATCCCACTGCATGGTTCTAGGAGAGGAGAAATAGGTGGGATAGATGGATAATAATAGCACGAGAGGTTCGGAAGTGATATGGGGTGAATGGAATAAATGTAGAAGATAGAATTACATGGTTAATATTTAATTATCCATGGGTGAAATATAATGGGCTGGAACAAATTTAGGATAGTCATTTTAATTCGATATTTAATTAATACCCTAAGAGAGAATTAGTGATACAAAAGTGCATCGGGTTACCCAAGAATAGAATAGGTAAGCGAACAAGGGGGACATTAAATTGAGTAACAAATTTTATTTGTCTATATTTTCCCCTTCTTGTCAAATAACTTGCGATAAGCAATGCTACGAGAAAAAATAAGGAGTTGGAAGAAAAGGAAGAATATTGATGATGTGTTGCCCCTCAAACTAGGGAAGGGGTGGCTCAAAAAAATCCAACCAATCCCAAGTTTGAAAAGGGTAGATGAAAAAGAATAGAAGAGAGGATGCCTAGCTAGATGTCCGTAGTAGATTCAATCATTAATGACGTACGTAAAAAAAAAATAATGCAGTGACCTAAGGAACTCACATTGGTAGGGCAGACTAGACGGTCTTCATATGAGATGACGTAAGTGGCTACAGACTTGTGAGTTAAAGGTGATTGCAAAATAGTAACAACCAAAGAGTGACACATTGGTAGGGACAACTAGACGGCCTTCGAATGAGACAACGTTAGTGCCTACAGACCTGTTATCTTTAGGTTGCAAAAACATGAGTTACCCATGTACAAGGAAAAACTCGGAATGGGTGATAACACCAAAAATATGTGCCAAAAGGTGGAAATAAGGTCATAACAATGATCAGATAAAAAATCTAAGCATCAACACTTAGACAATCGAATGAAGTGATGGCCTCAAGAGGAGAGCCACCGCAGAAATCAACATATGGCCACTATAGTGGAATTTGTAATAGAAATGATGTCAGACTAGGTAGAACAAGTGTACTATGGGTGGCACATGCAAAAGATATAGTGAAGAGATTCCCCAAGTGGGGAGCGACAAGAAAATCCGTACTTCTACGAGCAACACACATGTGGGGCTATGCAAGGTGATAAGGGACAAGCACCTAAAATAAAGACCCAATGATGACGAAAATGTGTTATGGGTGACACATGTGCAAGACAGGATAATCAGATGAGAACAAAGTGCATCCTGGTGTGATGAGATGAGAAAATATATCAAAATCTACTCGATCGGTCCACAACGGATCCAATTGGCATCGACTCATACCTAATCGATGCCAACCAAAAGAATTGACATCGACCAAAATAATCGGTGCTAACCACTCCAAAAACCTATAAATATAGAAAAGGTGAACAATAATGATTCATTTGCATTGTGACGATTGATTTAGAAAAAGTCAAAAATTGAATTTGAGTGACATGGAAGCTTCTAGGAGCGGTTAGAAGAGGAAGAGGATGCGGCTAGGGGTAAGTGGTCCTTCCTTAGCTTCATACTTTTTGTTGTTTTGTAGTATGATGCAAGGGGGTTTTTAGCGCTCTACCTTCTAGTCGATGTCGATTGAAAAAATCGGCGCCGACTATTATGTGATTGGCATCGATTGGAATACAATCGGCATTGATTGTAAAGTGAATGACACCAATGGAAATGAGTCGGTGCCGATGGGAAAGATTAGACATTTGGAAGCTTTTGGGAAATATTTTGATGAAATGTTAATGATGTTGATTTTAATAAGTATGAACCTAATGATGATGTTTGATGTGATGCAGGCACGAGAGGTCCTACATATACGGGATGTTATTCCTGAGCTATTGGAGACTATACTGCCAGATGTGACAGATGCCAAGTGGTGCCATCTAGAGTTAGCCAGACTATGGGGTTTCTATTATTATCGATGGGTACCCCAAGACGTGGAGATCATGTAAGGATTGGTGCAGCGGTGGGATAGCTAGACTGAACATTTTGGGTTCGGATGGGTGAGATGACTATCACCCATAAGGATATCTATAGGATCCTCGGCTGCCAATCACATGGGACTGATAGAGATTACTCCACCGGAGCATGTAGAGAGGGCCTTGGTACACTTATATGGGGATAGGGAAAATGATGCGATCAGGGGTGAGGATAGCCTCACAAAGTACAGCAGATGACCTTAGGAGCGGATGATAGCCTTGATCCGAGATGGTGATATCATACTATGCACTACCAGATTCCGGAGGTGGATGGTTTCCACTGCTCCTTCTTGATTGTGTCTATGATATCTTAGAGTTCATGTAGGTATTTGCATTTGCTGACGTGTTACTGGCACACAAATATATCATGAGTTGTGGATGTATACCACAGCAGGTGGACTGGGATAGATGTTATTTTTGTACTCCATTGTTGGGCTTACAAGCATATATCAGTGATTAGACCATCCAGACTTCCATGGATGCCAGGAGTAGAGGGAGCCCTTGATTATGGATTTCAATGATGGTGGGTAGACATGGCCCCTGGAGATACAGGGAGATCATCAGAGTGGTATGCCTAGAGATTCAGGACTCTGACACCATCACAGGTGATATGGAGGCCATACAGGGTCTATCCTACATGGGCCAGATAGGATGCCCACTTAGTGGAGCTGAGACGTAGCAGAGTGATCGGGGCTGTAGGCTAGAGATTTTAGAGTGGGTCCCATTTTTACGGATAACGAGGGAGATAGATCTGCCGATATTGGTCCCAAAGAGATCCACTTAGGGAGGCCCTACCTCCCATAGATGATGATGATGATGCAGGAGTAGATGAGGGCTATGAGGCGTGGTATCATGAGGAGCTACCACGGCATCTCACAGCATCTACGGAGTCAGATGAGGAGGATACAAAGAACGGAGTTGGATAGATTACTGAGGAGAGCATGCTTTGCCCTAGTACGTCTGAACACAACAAACTGCTCTTTAGGAGATTACGACTCGAGAGAGGAGAGGGACACTTGCTTGCAGAGTATGATATCATGATCAGCGAGAGGGATCAATATCAAAGACATAGAGAGGCCCTTAGGGCCAAATATGGTGATACAAGCACCACATCAGAGTTAGGGGCATAGGGTGTCTGTTGCGGGAGGACCACCACCAATAGCATTGCCATTGAAAGCACTTGACATGGTGAGTCTTAGTACCTATCAGGATCTCCTTGCTGAGGTGATATATTACGAGGATTCCCTGACACAGCATGCCCCAAATGTCCCTCGTTATAGAGTGAGGAGGAGGACAACAAAAACCACTACCGGCAATGCACTCGGAGGGTACAAGCACCGGGAGACTAAATAGGTCTAAGGGTCAAGACCCGCGCACCTCCAACTCTATATGTGTTGGTCAAGAGAGAGTGCCCGTGCCCGAGGAGGGTGGAGGAGACAAGCATGTTCCACTTATCTGATTTTACTATATAGAGATATGATTTGTAGAGATATACTGATGTAGCCTCGATTTGAAGGCATTTTTGATACAATGTATACAACTCGATTTTAAGCCATATATATATATATATATATTCATCTTTTGTTATGTGATTGGACTCATGCTTTTTAATTTTGATAGATACGAGATAAATAGATGTGATTTGATTTTGATTTGTCATGGATGAATACTTGATTAAATTAACATGTTATAGATAGATGGATCCACATAATATATGTTTCTTTGATGTTTTTAGATGAGCATAGATAGATGATAGATTTTATTGATTAAATTAACATGTCAAATGTCAATTTAACTAGATAAATAACAAACGAACATGGGTAATTTCCACTTGATTTGATGAAAATAAAGTGGTGTAATGATCTTATACCTTAGAAATAACAATCACTACACCTAGATAGGAAAAATAATGATAAGTTAGTCTCCTAACCGACCATAAATAAAGACCTTGGTGGTAAATCGAAAGACAATGCACACAAGTCCATTGACATAGATAAAATAAACTCGACACTAGTTAGTCGCAAACTAGATCTAGGAGGGAGATAAGGATGAGAGATAGGTATTCATATCGTCGTAACACATGAAAGATTAAATATGCTCTCATATGGGGAAAACAGGTCTCTATATGATCGAAAAGGTCTCACATCACAGCTTCATGATTTTTCTTTTGATAAAAAAACAAACTGATCAATGCGGGTAGTTTGCTAGATATGGAAATATTGATCGATACGGGAAGTCTTTTAGAGATGCTAACAAGTGAAAAAACTGGCTGAGAGAGGAATTTTGTTACTGCAAATGTTTAAAATGCCATAAAACAAACAACCTGTCCTTCAAGGGAGCATGCTGTATTGTGAATTTGATGGTAGCCATCCTTCGAGGAATGGTCTACATTTTTTATTTATTTGATAAGGCATGGATAGCTGTCCTTTGAGGGATCAGTCTATCTTTTGGGACTAGGATAGCATCTCTTTTTTTTTGAGCTTTGGAAGAAGCTGAGTTTAGACCAGATAGATCAAATAGAGGGGAATAAAATGTATATAAGCACGTACTCATGCCCCAAGTGGATTTGATCAAGATGAACACCTAGGGCAGATGAAGTAGTGATTAAGGTATTCCTACCATGAGGAGGAACAAATCCATAAGGAAAATGCCATGAGTAGAGCCACGGTACTCATATTTAAGGTATAAAAAGAAATAACGTGGAGAACCACATAGTTCCAAATCACTACGAAATGCATGACTGGTTGTAGATGGATGAAAGACCTATTTTGCAACTAAGATCGTGTAAAATAGATTTTAATAGTAGAAGGGCCTTAGATGTAAAGCATTAAGAGGTTACATTTCAGGTATACCATCCATGGAAGACAGCGATAATCCCCAAACCCATACTTATCAGTGACAACATACGGTCCCATCCAGTTAGGAGAAAACTTACCACGTTGACTCTATTCCGGTAGTAGTGACATTTTAGTTTTATTTAAGAACAAGATCACTAACTTAGAAGTCATGTTGTTGCAAATGCTTGTTATAAGCATGCTTGACACACTCAAGATAGACTTGATGATGTTCAAGAGCATTGAGACGACGTTCATCTAACAACTCAAGCTGTGCTAGATGGTTTTGACGATAGTCTTCATCAGAGACAAACTCTCTGAGAGAGACGCGAAGAGAGGGAATCTGGACTTTCAAAGGAAGGAAAGTCTCAGACCCATGGATGAGAGATAAGGGAGTAGCTCTAGTAGGGGTACAAATGCTAGTCCGATAATCCCAAAGAGTAAAAGGGGTGTGTAAGTGTCAATCCCTACTAGCTCGACTAGTTACCTTTGTGAGGATATTACGCAAAGTTTTATTAGAAGCCTCAGCTTGGCCATTAGCTTGTGGATAGTATGGAGAAGAAAAGCTGAGTTTAATATTGAAGGTGTCACAAAGTTTCTACAAATATTTTTTTGAAAGAATTTTCATTATGTTCTGTAATACGATTTTATGAGGAACACCAAAGAACAAATGATGTGTTGATAGAAAAAATCAATGAAGGTTTAACTTTGGTCGATGAAAGAGGAATAGCCTTCACCCATTTAGTGAAGTATTATGTGGAAGTAATGATAGAGTGATGTCACTACGAAGAGCATGGATTTATAAGACCAACAAGATCAAGACCCCATTATGAAAAAGGCCACAAATCTAGTTTAGGTTGTGAAGCTTGACTAGGGATATGTGTAAGATTAGCTTGTTGTTGACACTTGACACATTTCTTAACATATTCATAGCAATCTTGATTAAGACAAGGCCAATAGTAACCTAAACGTAGGATGTGCTTAGCCATGGCCAAACCACCAAAATTTCCACCATAGACACCATCGTGGACCTCCTGAATAGCCTTAGATGATTTAGGGGTTTTAAGGCACTGAAACAAAATACCCTCAAAACCACATTTGTAAAGGATTTCACCTAGAATAGTATAGCGGTTTACATGTTGGATAAAAGATATTCTACCATTAGAAGTCAAATCTAGAGGAAGCACTGAGTAGGATAGATAATCGAAAATGTGCTGATACCACTCATCTTGAGTGTCAATTGTGACAACGTTGATCGAAGTTAACTACCTAAGATGAGATGGTTGGTCTAAATGTTGAACAACCACATAAAGTTGTGAGTCTTCAGTGAATGGAGGAATAAGTGAGGCTAAAGAAGCCATCGTATCTACAAATCGGTTTATAGTGTGAGGAATAGCTTGGATAGTAAATTTATCAAAAGATTGAAGCTGAAAGAGAATGATATCATGATATTTTTGAAGGATATCATTTTTACACTGATAGACACTAGTGACTTGATTAACGATGAGTTCAGAGTCACCGAAGATGTCGATATGGCGAGCACTGAGATTAATGGCATTTTGAAGACCTAAAACAAGGGCTTCATATTCGGCCATATTATTGGTACATTCAAAGTTAAGCTTGTGTGCGATAGGGATAGGTGTACCCTAAGGAGGAATCATGACGAAACCTGCACCTCCCCCTTGCTAACACTTAGACCCATCAAAGAAGAGTTTTACTTTAAATGGAGATAGACCGAAATCGATTTGTTGGATGTATTTGTTTGGGAATTGAGCAAGGGGACTTGAGTGTTCGGAAGAGGGGCATCAGCTAATTGATCAGCGATAACCTAACCCTTGATAGATTTCTGCGAGATGAACTCGAGGTCAAACTCTGTCATGAGCATGAGCCAACGAGTGATACGATCACTATGATAAGGTTTCACATGCATTGTCTTGAGTGGATTGACACTCATAACAATGTAAGTTTTATGATTAGGGGAGGTAATGAAGAAGTTTAGTAGTCACGAAGAAGAGAGCACAACACAAATTTTCAACTTCAGAATAGCGAGTTTCATACTCATGAAGAGTGCGACTGATATAATAGATAGCATGTTCCTTACCATTAGCATCTCGATGTGAGATCATGGCTCCCAAAGCATGGTTAGTCATAGAAATATAAAGATAGAACACCTCCCCCTCACATGGAGGTGTAAGCACAGTGGAGAAAGAAGATAAGCTTTGAGATCATCAAAGGAATTTTGACAATGCTCATCCCATTCAAAATGAATGTATTTATAGAGGAGATGATGAAAAGGTTAACAATGGTCTAAAAGCTGCAAGATAAAACAACACACTGATTGAAGGCATCCTTGAAGACCACGGAGTTGCTTTAAGCTGGAAGGAGGAGGCATTTCGATGATAGGCTTTATTTTTGTGGGATCGACCTCAATACCCCTAATGAAAACGATAAAGCCTAAGAGTTTACTAGTGAGAACACCAAACACGCATTTAGACGGATTTAGGCGAAGACAAAAATGAATGAGTCTCTCAAAGAGAGGTGTAAGGATGAGAAGATGATCTTGATGGTGTTTGGATTTACCGAGGATGTCGTTGACATAATCTTCTATAGTTTTGTGTAAGAGGTCATGGAAGATGTAGGTCATTATGTGTTGATAAGTCGCCCCTACGTTCTTAAGACCAAAGGGCATGACACGATAACAAAAAGTCCCCCAAGGAGTTATGAAGGAAGTCTTGTGCTGATCCTCTAGTGCGATGAGAATTTTATTATACACAGAGAAACCATCCATAAGAGAAAGCATCTTGTGACCTGTAGTTAAGTCCACAAGTTGGTCAATATTAGGTAGAGGGAAATTGTCTTACGGGCAAGAAAGTTTAAGATCCCGAAAGTCGGTGCAAATTAAAATTTTCCCAAAGTAGTTTTAGTTATCTGGTACTACATTTTAAACCCATTGTGGATAGTCAATGGGTTGGATGAAGTTGACGGAAAGCAAGTCTTTGTAACTCTTCTTTAACAAGGAGAGCTACACGATGATGCATCTTATGCGAGTTTTTGTTTAACTTGTTTGATATCTGGAAGAGTAATGATATTGTGAACCAAAATGTTAGGATCGAGGCCCAAAATATTTTCATATGACCAAGCAAATGCTTGGAAATGGCTGGAAAGAAAGGCGGTGAAGTCTCCTAACTCTTGTGGGTTAAGAGATTGGTTGACCTTAATGATGCGAGGGTCTTGATAAGTCCCTATATTAAGGTCGACAGTTGCTTTGTTGAGAAGCATAGATGTGTCAGAAGGAATGGTTTTAGGAAGATAAGAATCCTCTGCCCCCAGATAGGCAAGGACAAAATCATCATCCAAATAGTGGATAGTATTGATAGTAGGAGAGTCATCTCCGACTATTTCGGGGAAGACTAATGGTATGGAAGTGGATTTTTCATTAGTCTTATAGGTCAATGGACCTAAGGAAATTGTATTGACTTAAAAAAAAGTTAGGCGGGATGGAAATAGTTTCATCCATATCAAGTGATGCTTCAGACCTGATGGGAGAAGATGGTTCCTCAATGGAAAGAGGCTCGAAGAAGAATGGTAAAAGTGGCTTTTGAGGAGGTTTGAACCCTAAAAAATTTTTTTGATGTGGTTTAAGAGTTGGAATGGACACAAGGTCATGCACACCCTATTCATACTTTCCCAGGCCAAATCCCTTCCATGTGCATTGATATAGATAAGTTTTTATGAACGCAGGATTCTGTAGATAATCAAACCCTGCCGAATAGGGTTTGGCCCTAGGAGGAGAATCTAGATGATAGTGAGGTGTATCAAGACCACCGTAGATGAAGTCAATCTGTTGATTGGGAAAACCAATGGTGACGATGTAGCCAAGACCTGGTTGATATTCAGGTTTTTTTTCTGGCCTACCATACTCATTAGGTTTGAGATGGGTGTCAAAAGAGAGAAGGGGAAGCTCTCCTAGCGAAAAATGCTGCAACGTATCTTCCAAATTTTGTAGATTTGGTAGTTTTGTTACAAGTATGGAAGAAGATGAAGCCTCATCAGTAGAATCAGCATTCTCCTTTAGAGGGACAAACCCTATGGTCATGTCACATTATGCGGATGGAAAAGGGTCTCCTGGATGAGTATAGATTTTTCCCTCATACTGATATTTTATGCATCGATGGAGGGTTGATGGGACGTAGTGCATTATATAGATCCAAGAGCATCCGAGGATCATATTGTAGTGGAATTTTCCTTCGAAAATGTAAAAAATCTTGTGAAGAAGTTTCTTGCCTACCCGAATGGGTAGGACCACAGTTCCTAAAGTAACCGCCAATTGATCATTAAATGATCGAAGGGCAAAAGGTGGTGGTGACACTACGTTCTTTGGTAACTTAAGTTGCTCAAATGTGTGGGAGGAAATGACATATAGTGTAGTGCCATTATCGATCATAGTGCATTTTAATGTAGTGTTATTGATTTGGACTATGATAAAGAGAGGAGCCTCTAAATCCTCAGGAGAAAGGGGAGGAATTTCAGAATCCTCAAAGGAGATGGTGGTTAACGGTCTATTCAATCCAACAACCATCTCAAAAGGTTGGGGCTCATCTGAATTCATCGTGATGTGGCGCATTATCAATCGAGCACCCGGAGATGTTGGGAGATGACTAAATGAGGTCAAAAGACATTTTGACCGGAGCATGAACGAGTTGTTTCATAACACTCTCCTCAACCGACATGGGAATCTATGCCGAAGGTGAAGTATGAATAAACACCCAAGTTCTCGGGGCCGATGAGGAAGGAAGAGCTCCTTCGGGGCAACAGAAATAATGACTCGTGGTCGAGAGGTTGTAGAAGATGATGGATTATCATACCGTTGTGTTCTAGTGGCAATACAAATTGCGTCAATTTGAGAAGGTGGAAGATCATCCGGAGTGATATCAATAGAATTAGAGGCCTAAGTAGACCGTTCAGGCTCATATGTAGTTGGGATGACATGAGACACTTTTTCCTCCTCCTCCTCCAATAGAAGATCACTTTCTTCCAAGAGGCTGATTAACGACAGATTAAAGGGCTTTACATCCCTCGGTGTCATGACCTGGAGTGTGATGGTAAGCACAAATCAAATCAAAGTTAAACCATGAAGGTTTTACTCCTTTGGGATTATAAGGTTTGATTGGAGGAAGTGATATAGATGAAGATTGGATAAGTTGGTGAAGGATTATAGTAATGAATCCGGTAGATTAAGATGTGGACGAGAGGTGAAGAAGGAACCTTTTTAGCCTTAGCGGTAGATCGTCGAGGTAAAAGAGCCTACATATCTAGTTTAACGGTATTTTTAGCGATTGTTTTGCTTTTTTGAACACTGGGAGAAGTAGCCTTAGGTGCTTGAGATGGAAGAAAGTGAAGCAAGATTTATTTTAGTGGAGGAGGGGCCCCTAAGATAGATTTTGAAGATGACGAAGACATGACAAGTGTTTTAGTCTTAGGAGATGAAAAAGGCTACTTTGCCAAAGCAGAACTGAATGATTTAGATGAGACTAATTTAGATGGGGAGGAGCTCCCAAAATAGATTTGATAGGAGGCCCAAAGAGTGCCTTGGTTTTTAGTGACAAATATGATGGTTACGATAAAGAGGTGACGCCTTTCCAGGTAGATAAATCCACTTTATGAGGAACCGGTGAAGATGGTGTTGTAGAAAAGATGCCTTTTTAGTGGATAAATCTAATCTTTTATGAGGCACGAGAGAGGGATTTTTAGGGAGGGCACCAAGAGTTTTGATGGTCGAAATATTGGTTTCCCTTTTCAGGAGGGATGGTGATAACTTTGACCGCATAAGGTGATTGTAACCATTTTAGAGGAAGTAAAGGAGATGATACCAATGATGTAACCCTAGACTTAAACTCCAATTGTTTATGTCTGAGTCTAGGAGTTAGAAGTATGGGTTTCGACACTATATCTTTAGATATTTCCTTAATAGACAAGGAAGCACTGATGGTGGAAGAGGTAGGTAATGAAGAAGCAACCTCTTGTGAGGAAGGTACTTCAGACGTAGTAATTATGGGTGTAATTACTGTAGGAAAAGAGACAAGAATAGTCAAGATCGAAGACACTTCCAAAGGCATAGAAGTTGGTACAACTATGGGTACGTTGACTAAAGGCATGGTCGAAGAAAAAATGGGAGTGATAGAAGTAGAAGTATTTATAGTGGAAATTTGAAGAGATGTAAATGACTCAAGCACCGAAAGAATATCTGATGATGAGACAGATGAAGATGATATTGTCTCGGGTATAGGTGGAAGATCAGATAGAGAGATAGAGGGAGACGATTTTGCTTCTAACAACAAAGGAAGACTCAAAGATGGACCATCGAGGAGGGTGGAATCTCAAAATTTGAAGGATTGAAAGGAAGTTCGATTCGAGTTGACATGTTTGTGAATGGATCAAATTAGAAGAACTATCGGTAGAAATGGTGTTGATAGTTTGCGTGTTTGGTTTTTAAGACCCCGAAGCGTCACTTGTTTTGGGAATGATGTGTAAAGGTTGTTTAAAAATGTCAGCGCTTTATTTGGGAGGGCATTTGGATTATCTAGAATGAGCTCACCTCTATCAATGAATTTTTGGACAATTTTTTGAAGGTCGACATTGATCAATGCCATGGCCTTTACTTCTATGATCATGAAAAAGTCATTTTCATGATACAAAAATGGTTGTTCTTGGTTCTCATCAAAATTTCTAATAGGAGGAAGTTTGATCATGTGAACTTCCAACATTTTTTCTAAGATAGAAGCATATGATTCCCCCAATGAAGTAAAAGACCGAGGGACGGAGGGGTCCTTTTTGAGAAGATGAAGAGTCTCTCTCGAGGTGTTTGATTAGAAGCTGTTATCGAGATCATGATGTTTTACCATGATAGCATTTGTGGACCCCTAATTCTTGTCTTTGTTAGAAGTAGAAGGGTTTGATTTTGTAAATCGAGAAAAATCTGGTTTAGACTTAGAACAAAGTTTCTACTTTCCTTTTTGATGGCTCAAGAATCAAGTTTTCGTGCCATCGTAAAGGATTCTTTAAATGTATAAAAGGTTTGAATCCTTAAAGTGGAAGAAATATGATTAGTGCACAATCGAGTAAACAACTCAATTTTCTAAGATTGAGGGAGGGAGAAGGACAATTGATTTATTATTCCTCTCCAATGAGCGACAAAGTATGTGATATACTTGTCATCGAATTGACGAATGTTATAAAGATATGTGATCAAATCTTATGTGCAATGTTTATTGAGAAGTTTTTCAATAAACATCTCAGGCTAATTGAGAGAAAGAAAATAGAGAATGTTGGGGTATGTTATTATACTAGTATAAAGCAAGCCTGCTAAAGACATAGGAAAGGTACAAAGCATAAGCTCCTGGTCTGGACTATAAGATAGCAAGCATGCTTAAATGCTCACAGTGTTGTTGAGAATCCTCCCAACTATGAAATTTTGAGAACTTAGGAAGTTTCCATTGGGAGGATAAGGCTTAAAAGCCATTGATGGATGAATATGTTCATTACATACTTCTTCAAAAGAGTATGAAGGGTGAGCCCCTTTGGTCGAGGCTTCTAGGTCTACGATTTTCTTGAAAAGAAGTTGGACCACATCAGATTGAGGAGGGGGAATGTTGATATGTCTCGTATGAGAAGTGAATGGTATGTTTTGCTGAGGCGTTAATGGGGATTCATTTACTAATTAATAGGAGGATAAGAGGAATAACAAGGCATTTTGGGTGATGCCTAGTGAGGTATTTGGCGTGAAGGATATTGAGTATAAATAGGCTGTGAGATGACAAGTGGTTGAGAGAAAGGTGGTTGAATGAAAGATGGAGCCTATGATTGGTGGGTTCCTACACTTGCCGACTAAATCAAAATGGATTGAGGAATGTGGGTGTTGATTTGATTTGATATGGTGGGAAACAAACTTTGAATGAGGCTTTTAACTACCGGATTAGTTATTAATGGTGTTGATGCCAAAGGATGGGTAAAAGTCGGTGTCGCTTTAGAGCATTGGAAGAAAGATCAAGCTGGAAGACAAGAAGGAGGAAGCGGCGACTCTTGGGAGGAGGTTGGGTCACGAGAGATACTTGACCTTGAGATGTAATAGATGGCATAAATGAATTAACAAAAAAATTTGGGAGTGTGGATGCACTCATCATAGTTGAAGAAGAGGGCCTCTCGAAAGTAGGTTGTGGGGTAGCCGAGGTAGGCTGCGGCACTAGGGATAAGCGGGTCATTTGAGAACCATCAACATGGTTGGTGGAAGAGAAAAATGAGGCATAGATGTTCCACCTTATTTCGTGGTTCGAGGTGAGAAGAAGCATGCTAATTGCTCTATGAAAGCCTAGGATGGATCATGAGAATAATCCTAAACTGTTGGATTGGTGGCCCCTAAATAGATATTCGAGTAGACTTATACACAAAGTAGTCCATAAGGGCCACTTAGGTTATGGTCAAGGAGTGCCTAAAATTTAGGATTTCCATGAGGAACATACTCTATATCAAAATCGAGATGACACCCGTGAAGGATTGGGGAAGTCGGTTGTGATGGGATCACTTTAGGATGATAGAAAGGATTATACGACCAAGATGGGGAAGCAACTAACGGTGGTCCCAAAGAAGACCCAAGGGGTGCCAAAACATCCACATTAGCAAGGTTCTCGGATGAGGAAGAGAGTAGTTGAGCCATTTTTGTAGATTACGACCGGGTGATGATCGTAATAAACAAGCACAAACATAGAAAGAGATTAACCTAATTAATGCACGAGATAATTCGGGTAGTGTAGGTGATTATCTCTTTTAAATTTTCATGCTTTTTAAGAAATAAAATGTTAGGGAAGGATTTTAGAATGGGGACTACTCAATTGGCCAAACTAAGGATGGTTTAGGGAATGTTTTGGTGAGGAGTCCCGAAAGCACTTGATGAAAATACTTTAGTACGTGGCTTGATATAGGGGCCTACCCCGCAGCTCACACACCACTAGGATAAGGGAGTCGGTGCTTTGCCAATATATGCAGAACTTCTGTGAATTTATAGCGCGGCCTGAGTACCATGTAGGCTCTTCCTCTTAGATGTCACTTCCAAGTAGGTGAGGCCAAGGAAGGAGTTTTTGTTTAAATGATTTATACCTAGTGATTTTGGCTTGGTGTGCAAGGATGAAAAATCAAAAAAATAGAATAGTGTCACTCTGATTTTGATCAATTTTCCAACCTATTTAGAGAACTAGGTGAAGAACATACAACATGAATGAAAAATAAAATGTTCTTTTTAAGCACTAAAACTGAAGTGTTTGATTTCAATGAAGACAAGTCAAACAAGTTCTTTCCTAATGCGATTAATTCATTTTAAGGACCAAAACCGAAGTGTTTGAGTGTGATAAAAACAAACAAACAAGTTCTTAAAAAAGAGAAAACAACACAAAAGAGAAATACCTATAGATTTAGCTCTCCAAGGTGTGTGGACTTCAAAAAGCGTGTTGTTGAGCTCTTCCCCTCAAAAAATCCCGTGAACAAGCAAACCACTCAACAAATCGGGGTTAAGCGAGAACATGCAAACAAATCCAACAAGATATCTAGTGGAAAGGAAATTTCTATTTTAAGAAACATAAAACTTTCAAGGAAATGACAATTTTGCACAAAGAGATGAATCAAAAAAATGTAACTTTGAAATCAAATGAAGAATTTACTAATTTTAGAAATAGAAATTAGAATTGAGATTTGCAAAAGAAGGGACCTAACTTTGCAAATTTAGAACTGAAAGAAGCAAGACCGAAATGATGAAAGGAAATGCTTAAGAACAACTTATGAAAATCAATGAAGAAAAAGAAAAAGTTCAAAACTGGAAAAGAGATGAACTTACCAATAAGGGACTTTGGTGGGGTCCCACCGGGTGTGCTAGAATGTAGATCAAGAATTTTTGTGCTTGTTACCTATCTAAGTCAATGCACCAAACTAAACAAAAAAACCCTGAAAAACTCAAATAAAGTCGATACCTGATTAATTGGACAAGATTCAAAGATGTAGATGGAGAGAAAGCCTGATGGAATTAAGATGGGTGCACATGAGCAATCCTGTGGAGTAGATCCAAGAAACCTACGATGCACAAATACTTGACGAAAAAGATGATGTTAGAAGATATAAGGGTGAACTACCTAGAAATCGGGTTCGAAGCGATTAGCTTCCTCGGTGGATGTCAGTTCACGTTTTCAATTAAGAATAAAGGTGTACATGAAAAAAATGTAAGAAAATGTTTAGATTTTCTAATTTTAAGTTGTAGACAGAATGTAAAAACAACAGTAGAAACTGAAAGAAATCGGAAACTATAAAAACAAAGATGAAATTGTGTCACCCGGATTACATGCCTTCCTACAAAATGGTAGTAAATCGATTAAACATGATCGGAATGTGATTTGGAATGGCACCAATTTAGACAAATCAGCATTGATTGATCTTGGGTCATCGTCGACCGAGAAGAAATCACAGACAACTTGATTGGTGTTTGATGATGATCGAGATGGTGGAGACCCGTAGGAGCTGCGAGAGATGTGAACAAAGTTCGCCTTGGTTGGACGGAGAAATGGAGTCACCCAGAGGTTGAAGAACCTAAGTGATATTGATATTACGCAGGTAGAATAATGGTGCACCTCTCTGGGATTGATCTGGATAGAATTCACCTTATCTCAATTGATAGTGTCAAGATTCAATCAACTTTTTCACTATTCCTCAAGTCTCTACCGTCTAACCGTAATCGAGTTCGAGTCATGTATTTATAGTCGGCGCCGATGCGAGGTAAAATTGACACCGCTCTAAAAAATCGTCGATCGATCGAGAAATGGTCGTCGTCGATCGGAATAGACTCCCAAAGTGGAGAAAAGGGACGAGTTGTGAGGATCATAATATTATCCCTCTTACTCAAATACAAGAAAATTCCCCTTTGCATGGTTCCAAGAGAGAAGAAATAGGTGGGATGGATGGATAATAATAGCACGGGAGGTTAGGAAGTGATATGGGCTGATTGAATAAATGTAGAAGATAGAATTACATGGTTAATATTTAACTATCCATGGGTGAAATATAATGGGATGGAACAAACTTAGGATAGGCATTTTAATCGGATATTTAATTAATACCCTAAGAGAGAATTAGTGATACAAAAGTGCACTTTGGTTACCCAAGAATAGAATAGGTAAGCGAACACGAGGCACATTAAATTGAGTAACCAATTTTATGTTTCTACAGATGGGTCACTCCAAATGGCATCAAATTTTGAATTCTTTCCTGGTTTTTCTTGATCAGTATCCCACTTTAAAACCAAGTCCCCTTATTGAAAGGTCCTCACTCTTGGTTTCTTATCAAATCTCTTCTTAATCAATGTTTGATCCTTCTTCATGACTTACATTGCATGTTATCTTGGATCTCCTATTTCCATTAGCTCTGCGCATACCTTATTTCCATAGGTCCAAACTCGGCCAATTCCAACGCTTCATGAGCTCCAAAGCGGTAAACTCCGATGATATGGGAAATACTACCTATTTTCCTTATACAAACTTGTATGGGGATCTTCATGTGGATCTTTTGGATGTGATCATATCATCCCATAGAGCTTATTTGAGCTTTGTATGCCAAGTTCTCTAATTTTCATCAAGATTCCTTGATAATCCTTAATAGGTTCTTGTTTGTGGACTCTACTTGGCCATCAACTTGAGGGTAATAGTTTGATGAAGTTTTGAGTTATACACCATTATTGACTACCCATTCATTGATCCTTGTACCAAGGAATTCCAATGCATTATCGATATAATAGTGACGAGACTCCAAACACAGTGGCTATTCCTTCATAGAAATATCAAATGGTGGATTCATTTTCTTCTTTTAGTGCCACTACCTCAGTCCACTTGGTGAAATAGTTTGCTGCTGTAAGTATCCATTTGTGGCCCTGGCTTGAATTTGGGTTAATCACCCCAATGAATTCTACTCTCCATTTCTGAGTGGCCGATCCACTTTGAAATGGGATGAAGGGCAAGGCGAAATCTTTTCCTTCCCTATGAGGAATGCACACTTGTTTCACTTCTTGATCAATGTGTAGAAACCACGAACACTTGTAGGCTAATAATAACCAAATTTCATGATCTTGAGATTTGTTACTCGAGGAGAAAAGTGACCTCCTACTTCTCCATCATGGAACTCATGCAACACTCTCTCAATTTGGCCTATCCCAATGCACCTCAATAGAACACTATTGATATCCTTTTAAACAAGACACCACCAACAAGCACATATGGAATGGCTTGTAACCTAAAGTATCTCCTCTTTGCTTTGTTCCATTCTAGAGGGCACAAACCAGTTTGGAGATAATGCACCAAAAATAACCAGCTTTCCCTGAACACTGTAGGCCAATAATAACTAGATTTCATGATCTTGAGAGTTGTTACTCAAGGAGAAAAGTTACCTCCTACTTCTCCATCATGGAACTCATACAACACTCTCTCAATTTGGCATGTCCCAACACACCTCAATAGAACACTATTGACATCCTTTTAAACAAGACACCACCGAAATCAAGCACATATGGAATGGCTTGTACCTAAAGTATCTCCTCTTTAGTTTGTTCCATTCTAGAGGACACAAACCTATTTGGAGATAATGCACCAAGGCTTGAGTCCAACATGGAATAGGTGCATCATTAGCTGGTTTCTCTTGATCATTCTGAAATAGCAGGACAACCTCTTTTTTATCCACTGACTCAACTTGTTTCTTGGAGGTGAGCTGTTCACATAGACCCTTGCCACAAACTAGTTTTGTCACCTTGATCTTAATGTCATATTCCATTACCCAAGTGATCTAACCTACTCTCTTCTCATTCAAGTCCTCATTCATGAGAAAATCCTTGACACTAGCAATTGAATCTTATTGTTTGAGATAATGTGTCGAACTTCTTCAAGCTCCTAATAATAGCAAGGACATGTTTTTCAATGAAAGAGTACTTTACTTCATAGTCCTCCAAGCTCTAATTGAAGAAATCTATGGGTTTCTCTGAACCTTCATTGTTGGGCTAGACCAAGATGGATGAGATGGTGTCGACCCTCCAAAAACATACAACATGAAGTATTTTGAGAAGTTTGGGTTAATGAGAGTTGGGGCTTGTGATATTACGAGCTTGATGGCCTCAAAAATCTCTTTGCCTTCTGCTGTCCATTTAAATGCAAGACTCTTCTTTAACATCATTGTTAAAGGCTTCACAAGAGTGGAAAAGGTAGGTATAAACCTACAAACAAAGTTAATCCTACAAAAGAAGCTTTGGAGATACTTTTTCTTTGTGTGGCAATAGAAGTGTCTAGATGGCTTCAACTCTTTCGAGGATAAATTATCAACCCCTCTCTTGAGACAATGTGGCCCAACAATTTCCATTCATGTGCCAATAACACACACTTATTTGGATTCAAAGACACCCCAAACCTTCTACAACTTTGAAACACCTTCTGAGGTGGAAGAGATGGTCTGCATGGAATTTTTGAGAAGACCATAATATCATCTAGATACACCATAAGCTGTATTATTCATTAAACATTTTAATGCCATGTCCATATCTCATTGAAATGTTGCTCCAACATTTGATAGTTCAAATGGCATCTTTTTATAAGCATGTGTGCCCCATTTAGTGGTGAAGGCTGTCTTAAATTGATCTTCCTCTTTCACCATTATCTGATTATATCCTGAGTATCCATCTAGAAGTGAAAACCTCTCAAAGCCAGCTACAACCTATAGGATCTATTCCATTTATGAGATTGGATAGTGATCCTTGAGTGATGCTCTATTTAGATCACAAAAATCCACACACAATCTGATTTCTCAATTTCTTTTCCTTATAGGCACCAAGTTTGTAACCCAAATTGAGTGATTGATAGGGAAGATGATGATGGCCTCAATTAGCTTATTCAATTATTTCCTCATGAGAGGCTCAATGTGAGGATTTATTGGCCTTAAACCTATCGAGAAAAGGCTTAGATCCTGGATCCAACTCGATAGTGTGTTGTGCCAACTTTGGGTTAAAACCTCTTAAATCCTTATAAGTCTAGGGGAAGACATCTGGGAATTCTTGACAAAGTTGAATGAATTCAGATCTTTCTTGTTGAGTACTTACTTTTCCAATCTGCAAGTTTTTTCCTTCTTCTATGAAAATGAGCTCTAAATCTCCACCTTTTACCTCGAATATTCACTTTCTTCTTTCGAATTGGTCATTTGGGTTGAAGATTGACTCCAAAGTTATAAGACCCTTTGGTAGTTTGTTGGTTCTCATCTTCGCCACTTGGTCTCCATATAGTTAATCCAATTTGTCTCGAGTTTAGGGAGGAGAACTTAGCTTCTTCTTGTAAAAAATTGATAATTTGCTTTGATCATTCTAAAAGACCTACCAACTTGTGTTATTATCAGGGACAGCTGGTCTCACAATTACTTTGATATGGGGTTGAGACTTATCACTCTTGATACTCTCTACAACATCAAATGTTGCCCCAATAGCTACTAGTTTGTCCACCACTTCATTCTTCTTCCTTGGGATGGAATTGATGTCGAATGCTTCAAAATCCTTGATGAGGTCCCATACCTAATTCTTGTAGTTCTTTAACAGATTGTTCTTGGCAGCATTTTGTCCTCAGACTTGATTTGCAACCAACTCACTATCACTAAATACTTGTAAGTGTCTTATCGCTCTCTTTCTTGCCCAATGCACCCATGGATAAGGGCTTCATACTCTGTTGTGTTCTTTAGACAAGAAAATTGGAAACAGAAAGTTGAGTAGTATTTCATACCTTGGGGAGAAAAAAGCATAGCTCCTCCTTTGGCTCCTTGTCTATTTCTTGAGTCATCAAAGAATAACTGTCATACCTTATTATCATCTTTGTGGTCTGGCTTAATGATGTCAGGAAGAGGATGATCCTCCTCATGTAAACAGTAGAATCCTAGCTCAGATTCCTCCATCTCCTTGTAGGGGTCAAAAGCATGCCTCTTGTTCACCCACTCACCGAGGGTCAAGTCTGGGATATACCCCACCTTGGTGTCTACTTCACAAGTGCTTGGGAGGTCCTCCTGATAAAACGTTGAACAATTGGCATTGATCGGGATGGGTACATAAGACTCAATATGGTAATATGTAATGGGCTCAGATCTAATTGTAGCCTTAGCTCCATACCTTATTCTAAAAAGCATGTGTGACCAATCAGTAGACAAATAACCTCCAATCTTAGCAGTGAAGTCTCTCAATAAACACAATGCAAAATGTGGTGGTAGGTCTATTACCGATATGTTTTACAATACAATCACATTGGGGTAGGCGTGCAATGTGAGGCTCAAATCTTTGATGACTCCAACTTTTGTTACTGTTGTCCCATCCAATTGCACTAGGCCCTTGGAGGTGACTTCGTATTGAAGACCCAACTGATCGACTATTTGTTTTGGCATTACTAGAGATACTTTCCCCCAAATCAATCATGCAATTATGTACCAATTTGTCTCCAATGATTAATGAAACATAGAATGGAGGGGGCTTCAAATTCTTACCTTGTTGTCCTCCATGGTTTTCTTCGAGGCTGAGCCACATTGGTAAACACTTTCTCTTGTTGGTTGAGGAGCTGATTTGAGGTTGACCAATTGGCTATAGCATCCTGCAACAGGTCTCTCTACCCTGGGATAGCCAATGAATCCCACATTGAAATATTCACATTTGTTTTCTTCATTTGTTCAATGATGTTAAATGGGGTTGAGATATCCTTTTGTTGCCCCTTTTAAGTACATTTTTCTCTTGCACATGGGTCATTACAACGGTGTCTGAGTGGGTCTAGAAGGTTGCTTGGGCTGACTCTACATATTGGGAGTTGCACTTTGAGTTCCAATACCTTATGGAATAATAGAAGGTTGAGGATTACCTAAGTTTGATAACCATCCCTCTCCAATATTCCTTTTCTTGGATTGTGTATTGGCAGCCACACTTTGGTGAGGAGCTTCGTTAATTCCACGTAATTCTTGACTGCCATTGACAAGCATAGTCTCACTTAGAGGTGCCTCTTACTGAGTTTCTTGTTGCTTATTTTCCTATTGATTGGGCTCTTAGGACACACCAATGGTATGTAACATCAAGGCATAGTTTAGCACATCATTGAAACACATTGACTGATTATGGGGTTGATTGCATGGGAAACACCAATCATATTCTTATGCCATATTGTTTTGTGTTGGAACCAAGGCCCTTGATGTTGAAGCTGTGTTTGGATCATATGACCAGAAAGGCCTAGTAGCTTGAGGTTTCCCTTGGTTTTGGTTTTGAATTGAATCACGAGATGGTGGACTATTTTTCTTATATGGGGTCTATCCTTCTGATTAAGAGGCTAATATTGCCTGAGCTCGAGCTTGCTTCCTTTTGATAGTCACTAGCTCATTCCCTAGGTTTTGTAGTTGTTTCATAACTTCTTGAAGCTCTTTTGAAGTGCTAGAAGATGAGATGGAGGCCTCAGCTGAACTTTGATTCCTAGGAGTAGGTATAAGAGCTAATGTGGGTGTCGGACTAGTGCTTGGATCTCCTAGTTCTAGGTATAAAGGCATAAGTGGCATAGGGGCAAGTTTACCGGTGTAAATTAAACAATTTTCAGCTCTAATGGAAATGTTATAGGCTGCAAGTAAGGTGGTGCCTCCCATTGATTGAATCATTAAAGCAATATCAGAATTTAGAGCTCTAAGAAAGTATAAGAAAACACCTTCATCTATGGGCCTTACAACCAATGGAATCTGTCCCATGTCCTTTGGAATCTGAAGTTGAAATATGTTAGTTGCTCATTAGGGGCCCTCTTGATGGTTGTTAAATGATCCAACAAGGATAGATTATCTCCCTTCTCTCCAAATTGGTTGTGAAGAGCTTTGCACGGTGGTCCTTATGAATAGAGCTTGTTGTTAGACTCCTAAACCATTGTGAAGCTTTACCCTTGAGTGAAGAGGCTAATAATTTGACTACAATGTCCATCTTAGTGATCTCATGAATTACGTAGACATTTGCAATGTCTTGAATGTGGTCACTAGGAGAAGTCTGGTTCTCTCTAGTGAAATGGGAATGCTCTTTAATGTTGTAACTAGGACTGGATTTTCTACATTAAGAATGGTGGGCTCTCTGCCAAGTGAAGTGGACATAGGGGTTGGGTGGTTGTGACATTATGATTGGCATGAGAACCCTTGTTGAATGAATGAATGACCCACTAGGTGGGGGTGTTGACAAGGTTTTGTTTGGTGGAGATGGAGACCTCTGGATCTTCACCCCTCTCTCCCTCTATCTGGGGACAAGTGCAGATAAAAAAATAGTCCCTCCTCTATAGTTCTTGAATTTTTTTGTATTCTTCTCATGAACTTGACAAGACCGGACTATTGAAACCCATGGATTATGTCTCTTTTTGAGTCAACGGATGTGTAAATTCATAGCTTCTTAAAAGCTGAAAAATTGCAACAAGTGCACATCAATCCTACTATAGTAAAAATGGAGACCTCTTGGTCCCACTAGGCATGTCAAAACTTTTAGTGTAGCATCACGAGAACCCCTAAATGTCTACAACTAGATGGGTTGATAATCGCAGTGTGATTGCACAACATGGAGCATCTCTCAAAGTGTGAAACCTTGTTAGTTAAGAGAGCTCTCCGGATTAAGACCAGTTCTTATTCCTCAATTCAGTGCACAAAAATAAATTGTAGAGGATCTACTCTAAAACCTACTCTATCTTACCAAAGAGACAGGGTTGAGAAGATACGAGGAAAAAATAAACCTAAGCTAATGAGGTGATGCACCAAAGGAATGTTAAACACTTGTTTTGCAAGCTAACATAGACCATAGAAATGCAATGCAAACACCATGCACAGATAACCAAACTATAATGAGAGATCAGAAGGAAACAATAAACACATGAGAGGGTCGAGAATCATCCAAAAACATATATTATTACTCCAAAAGTCGATACAGTGAATTACAAAGTGGCCAAGAGGCAAAATCTTGCATTACAACTTGAATGGGAGGTTTGGAAACTCCACAAATTTGCTTATAGACAAGGGAAGAAGGGAGAGTGCAAAATAGAAATGTCCAACCCTTTATAATGAGCTCAGCCCCTTCTTTTATAGATTCATCATAGAGAGAAGAAGGAGAGAGGTGGGAAAACTAATTTGAAACTCGCCTACATGTCATCAATGCCCCAAGAAATCTGCCTTACAATCTGTCAAGTCACTTTGATTACTTGTTCAGCGCATTGAAAGAGGAAGAACAATGGACGAAATCAAATCCGATCTACTTGTTAGAGAAAATGGATCTTATATTAATGGCACAAAGACATTTTCCATTTTTTTCCCACCTAACTTCTTCAAAATTAAAGTTTCAGATCTCCATGATGTAGATGAGGTTGAGATCTCTCCAATGGTGCCAAATTTGTTGGATTTCGGCACCTTTGGATCGAATATATGCTCATTTGAATATTTTAATTAGTTATATACAAAAAAAGGTGGAAAATAGTTAGCAAAACGGGTCTGTGGACCCGAAATTCACTTTACCCCTTTCTGACACAAAAATACAAAAATGTAAAATTTACCCCATAATACCCTTTTGCCAAAAACCATCTTCGGGCCCACCGGTCCACATTTTCCATTTGGGAAAGAAATCACTACATGGCCCGTATTTAATTTAGGCACAAACATGACTTCCTGGGCATCGACAGAGGCAAGGCTCATTTCTACACTTTATGTCTCTTGGGAACAAAGCCAAAAGTTAAAATTACCTCTGGCGCGACTCTGCCTCCCTACTTTGACTTGGAACATGGCCACGTGGAGGGCTATTGCTCCTCAAAGGACCCACTTTTATATTTATATTTGAAGATGTGTCGAGCTAACACATGGAAGCCTTGCACTCATTTGAGTCTCCTCTTTGGGCCGCGCCTTTTAATATGCACCATTAATACACGTGGTGCCTTCCTCCCTGACCTCTTATACTTAACTGATTTAGGCCTACTTTCCATTTTACCTCTGTTGACCCCTGGCCACGTGGAGGGCTGGTGCAAGTTTGAGTCTCCACCTTAGGCTCCCATCTTGAAATTACACCGAGATGACACATGATTCTTTCTACTTGTTTGGAATTTTCAACAGCCAACTCTATCCTATTTCAAGCCTAGGATGCATGGAATCTCCGCACTCATTTGAGTCTACTTTTTGATTTTAATCTTTGGAGATGTGCCAATGAGGCATGTGGAGGCTTCCTTTGATTCTCCCATACTTAGCCAATTTTAGGCTCACTTTGAATCATTTGTAGAGCCCAAAGACTTTGATTTTTCTCCATTTCTCTCCTTTGAGCCTCTGGTTTTCTTTAACAATGTTTGTTTCCTTCCTGACCCTCTTTACTTCGTTGTAGAGCCTGCCATAGCTTATCATTGGATTTAAAATGTGAGTTCATTTGACGGAACCATTTCTTCAATTTCTTCTGCCCACGCAGTCGTGTTTGATCAATTTTGTTGGGGAAATTACATAACATCAACATAACATCATTTCAATCCATTTATGACATCTTGCAAGTGGTAGGAAGATAGATTATAGGATTTTCATTTCCCTCTCTCTCTCTCCTCTCATAATTGTTAGTGCGAGAATCACGGCACCTGGATGTTGATCAGATTTCTAGTTTGATCATACTAGCATCCAAAGTGTGATTGCACAACATGGAATCCTTTCTCCAAGTGTGGGTCTTGCAAAATAAGAAAGGAATCTCCGAGAGAAGGCTGGTTCTATTCCTAAACTACTCCGCCACAAGCTATTCTAGTGCATGAAAGCTAATCTAATCCTAATCTAACCATGCCATGGAGACAGAGAGAGAGAGAAAGGGAAAAATAGAGCCTACACTAAAACAGTGATACACCGGAGAAGGAAAATGTTGAACATCTATCAAAGCGCCATGGAACAAGGAGAGGTGAGCAATGGGAAGGATGGACAGGATGCATCATAGGCTGTCATCACCAATCCGACACAATGATAATTCTTCACCGGGAACTCCTCGTGCTATGATTATTTACTAATGCACAGCCTTTAGTTTGGTGGATGTAATCTGGAAACAAAACAACAACCGAACACAAGAATACCATTGACTATGATAAGACGAATGATGAAAAATCTGAAATATCAAAATAAATTATAATATTAACATGAAAGCGTTTCCAATATCACCCATGAGATACTTCAACAAGACTATGGGAGAAACTTTACAATTACACCTCTTGATGGCTTCTTCAACACACCTTTAACTGATGGCTTCCTTTGCACACTTCTTACAATATTTCTCACTACTTCTTTCTATGCTAAATGAGGGGGGTGGCCTCTCTATTTATAGAACTTCCAGGATTATCCATCCTATCTCTAAGATAGGATAAGAAATCCACTCTGACGAATCATATTCCATACCTTAACTCTTATCTGTACATGTAAGCTTATCTGTTAAGATAAGATAAACCTTATCATTTTACATGGGTTCCACATTTTTAGACTTTTTACAAATAAAATACACAAAATATTTATGACCTCACTCCTTGTCCTTATTACCAATATAATATTTCTAATTCCTAATCATGTAGACCCTACTTCTCTAATTACCCAAACTTTGACATTTTAACATTACCGGACCACTTACGACAAATATTTACTTTTTACAACATTCCTATTGTACTTTGACTGTTACCATACTCCACATTATTGGTGGCACCGTACTGACAGTGCCGTTATCTTCTATCGGACGCTACTACTAATTACACTTAACAACATCCTATTCCTAATACATACATTAATGAAATAGAAATTTTGGAGGAAAATTTTAGTGTCGACATCTTCCCCCTTCCTAGCTTCTACTCCGTCCTCGGAGTAGACTATTATGGTGCTTGGAAAATCTTCAACTTGTCGTGGTTGACCCATTTCGTAATGGGAGTGCCATCCAATTCCTCTAGTCGCTATGACGTACCATTTTCATGCACAGCTACTATTTTGTAGGGCCCCATCCATTTTGGAAGAAATTTTCTCTCTTTCTTCTTTTTTTGTATCTGAATCATATACTAGAACCAAGTCATTCACTTGAAATGGAGACCACCGGATCTTTTGATCAAAGTACTCATACCTTCATTTTCTTCTTATGGCTTGTATCCTTAGCTATTTCCCTCATTTATTCTAGCAAATGAAGATGTACCAACCTTTCTTTTATCTTGAATCATTTTCATCCATCCTTTCATTTTTCATAACTCTCACATTGGGAATATAAAACTCAATAGGAAGAAGCTGGATCAATGCCATAGGCCAACCGAAATGGGGAGTATCCTGTTGCTGACTTTGATGTTGCCCTATATGCCCACAATGCTGCATGAATCCTTTTATCCCATTTATGTACTGCAAGGCTGCATCTTTTGCTAGAATTTGACACAAAGACAAAATTTGTTCGTTCCACTGTCCATTTGTGCTTGGCTTGTATGTTGTTACCTTCACATGTGCTTGATAGAAAACTTATTGACTAGGGCTTCTACCACCTCATTAATGAAGTGGCTTCCTTGATCTGTTACAATTTCTAATGGACAACCAAATCTGGTGATAATGCATTCATATATGAACCTTGCCACTTCATCCATGGAAGCTGTTTTCAATGGCCTAGCTTCAACCCACTTGGTTAAATAATCTGTGGCAACTACAATATACTTATTTTGACGTGATGTAGTTGGAAGTGGACCTACAATGTCTATTCCCCATTTTTCAAAGGGACCAAGGGGAAGAATAGGACATAATGGAGCTGATGAAGTCTTATGGTTACCATGTGTTTGACAAATATCACATGTCTTACAATAATTATAACAATCTTTAAAAAGAGTGGGCCAGTGATAACCTACATCCAAGATCCTTCTTGTTGTAAGTTGTCCAGAGAAGTGCCCTCCACATGTACCATTGTGGAATTCTTCTAGCAGCTCCTTTCCTTGATCACGTCCAACTGCCCTCTTGTACTGTCCATCAGGTCCTATTCGAAATAATGCTCCATGCAGAATAGAATATGGATGACTAGCTTGAGTAATCTTTCTCTTAGTCTTTACATTGGCACCATCAGGAAACTTGAATTCATTCAGATAATTCCAAATATCTATGTATTCACTAGGGATTGTGTCAAGGGAGAACAATGCTGCATCGGGAAAATCATCATCATCACAAGATGATCCTAAACCATCATAGGCTCGAGAGAGTGCATCTGCATTGACATGCTTCTTTCCTGGCCTATCTATAATATCAAATTCAAATTCTTGTAGCAAAATTATCCATCTTGCTATCCTCCCTGATGGGTTAGGCTTATTGACAATATATTTCAGAGCCTGATGATCCGTTACAACTATAAATTTCTGCCCTAGCAAGTAATTTCTAAACTTCTTTACAGCAAAAATGATAGCCAGAGCCTCTTTTTCAATTACAGTATAGTTTACCTCAGCATTGCTCATTTGTCTCTCCCAAAGTAAATTGGATGTTCATTCCCATTTTCATCCTTTTGGCTCAAAGTACTACCTAGTGCTGCATCTGAGGCATCAGTGTACACAATGAATGGCTTGCTCCAATCTGGACTCTTCAAAACAGGTGAAGACACCAGGGCTTCCTTCAGTTGTCCAAAAGCTTCATGCGCCTTGTTTCCTGGTTCATAAGCAACATCCTTCTTCAAGAATGGGTTAGTGGTCAGGCAATCTTTGAGAAATTCTTGATGAACCTTCTATAGTAACCCACATGGCCTAAAAATGATCTCAACTTACTTCTATTCATAGGAAATGGTAAATCTTTGATTTTTGAAACTTTATCAGGATCAATACCAATACCATCTCTGGATACAACATGCCCTAACAAAACGCCTTTAGAACATCCAAAGACACACTTTGTAGGGTTTAGTGAGGCTTGTGCTTCATCTAACCTTTGAAATGTTGTCTCCATCTGGTGCAGGTGGTCCAACTTGCTCCCATAGATGCAAAAATCATCCAGAAATACTCTGATGAAGGTCCCAATGTAGGGTTCGAACACCCTATTCATCAAACGCTGGAATGTTGCTGGAGCATTACACAACCCAAAAGGCATAACTCTATAAGCAAACGTTCCCCAAGGAGTGGTGAACATGGTCTTCAGCTGATCTTTCTCTGCTATACGAACTTGGTTGTAGCCGCTATATCCATCAGCAAAACTATAGCACTCCTGGCCAGCTACTTCGTCCAAGATCTGATCTGAAAATGGAAGAGGGTAATGATCCTTCTTTGTTGCCTTATTGAGCTTCCTGTAATCAACACAAATGCGTAGCTTCCCATTCTTTTTTATTGAGATCACAATGGGAGAAACCCATTCTGAATTCTCCACAGCAAATATGAATCCTACATCAAGCAACTTATCTATTTCTTCTTTTACAGTCTTGGAAAAATTAGGATTCATTCTATATGGCATTTGCTTTATGGGCTTAGCACCATCTACCAGCTCAATACAATGTTCTACCCAACTTACTTGACGGAGTTCCTTGTAATCAAAAGTGAATAGGTGTATGTACCTTCGAAAGAGCCGGAGGTAGGATTCCTTCTCATTCTCCATCACAGCATCACCAATCTTTATTTGTTGGAGACGATCATCAACTTCTTCTTCAGATAATTTTATGGGGTCCTGGGTTGGTGTGACTGGAAGAATATCCATGACTGAAACATCAACCTCACTTTCTTCATCTTCAGTGTCCACTTCACTGGTGCTAGAGTAATCAGAGGATGTCCAATCATCAGTTTCATCACTTGAATCCACGGTTTCTACTTTATGATGTCGAGGATCACGTTTATCTTCACCCTCTCTCTACCACGTCCAAGTGTCATGAAAGCTTCATTCCAAAGTAGTTTCTTGCATGAACTCTCCTTAGCCATGGTCTTCCCGGCAGCATTGGGTGCAACAGCACCATTTTCATCACCTCGAAAGTCTACCACACATACAACACCCATAACAGATATTGCCACATTTGAAACTACACCTTCTAGTTTAGTTTTTCCCTTATTTAATGACCTTAACATAAGTGTTGAAGGGCGATCAATTTTAAACCCAACATATTCATTACGAGACTCAGGTCATTACATTAACTACAGCACCTCCATCAACTAAGACATCATGAATTGAAATACCATTACATAATACCTCAAACTTGTGGAGCATAGGATCTACCTCTGCCTCCAAAACAGGGGACCTCAACCTCCTTCCTTCTTTGAGCATTGAGTCCACCTCACAACTCCCGCCTCTTCTCAAAAGACATAGCCAAGAGTTGACCATATGTAATATTTGCGAGCCTTTTGGACAGATCTTCCAAGATGGAGTATGGTCCTTGCCTGTGAAATCGAAAAATCCCGCACACCCAACTTTCTTCTCCTATGTTTCTTACTAGTTTCTTCTTTCATCTTCTTAGGATCATTTCCATCTTGATTATCTTTTTCTTTCTTTCTTTTTGTTACAAACACATCTACTTCATTATTTTTGCTCTTATCTACTACATCAAAAGAATTCACAGGTGCTTTTCCTTTATCATTATCTCCCTTACCAGATGTAGAAGCTCTATCTGGACAATTATACTTATAATGACCCTTTTTATAACAACCATAACAAACAACTTCAGAAATATTTCTTTTTGGACCTCTATCTCCTCCCTGAGAACTAAATTCCTTTCCTTGAAGAAGATTAATAGTTAACTGACCCATCTTTTTGAGTAGATCTTCATACTCAGTAGATGTATTAGGAGAAATATTTGTGCTCACCGGGAGTGGTTGTGGATTCTGGACCAAAGGTGCTGGTGTAGGCTCTACTTTAGCAACAATTTCTTTGGGCTCCTCTTCCATGCTTTCTTCTTGCCTTCTTGCAATCTCCTTTGCTTGTTCAATGGTAGTTGGGTGGTCATACTTCACTCGTTGTCGATCTCTAGCTTCATCCCAAGAATGAAGTGCTTATAGAGGAGATTATCCACGCCATTCATCAACCCATCCGCTAGTCCTTCCTTCCGGATCTGGGCATCGAGCTTCCTCCTTAGCTCTAGAACACGAGCATGATAATCCCTTATCTTATCCTTCTCTCCTTGGGATAGCTTTGTGATCTTGATCATGAGATCTGCATATTTCTGTTGTTCACCAAATTCTTCAAGAAAACTTTCAGTTAATAAATCCCATGAATTTTTCACATTATCACCTAGTGTTTCAAACCACCTAAGTGCTGAACCATCCAAAAAGGTAGGAAAAATTCAGTCCATTGTTCCCCTTCTTATAAGGCCATTACAAATACAAAATCGCTTAAATTCTTGAATGAAAGAAGAAGCATCTTCATTAGATTGAGCTGAAAAAACGGGAATCTTTCCCATTTTCAAAAGTAACCACCGTGAAATACCAACTCACAAGTACAATCAACAAGACTTATGTGCACAAATAATTGGAATTACTATAGAAATGACCATGGTAAACTATGGTAAAACTTGACTTATCAAGCGGTAAAATTGATTTTACTGTGGTAAACACTATTCACGGTAAAAAGTGAAGTTACTGCGGTAAATACTATTCACGGTAAAAAGTGAAGTTACTGCGGTAAATACTATTCCCAGCAAAAAGGACTTTACCAAGGTAACTACTATTCATGGCAAAAATGACTTTAACATGGTAACTACTATTCACGGTAAAAATGACTTTACCATGGTAACTACTATGCACAGTAAAAACAAGGTTACCCTCCAATTGATTTTTGACTAAGTGGGAATATCTCTCCAGAAAATCCACCAACGAGGAATGGTCCCGGCAACGGAACCAAAATGTCATCACCAATCCGGCACTATGATAATTCTTCACCGGGAACTCCTTGTGCTATGATTATTTACTAATGCACAACCTTTAGTTTGGTGGATGTAATCTGGAAACAAAACAACAACCGAACACAAGAATACCATTGACTATGATAAGACAGAATGACGAAAAATCTGAAATATCAAAATAAATTATAATATTAACATGAAACTGTTACAATCTCACCCATGAGATACTTCAACAAGACTATGGGAGAAACTTTACAATTACACCTCTTGATGGCTTCTTCAACACACCTTTAACTGATGGCTTCCTTTGCACACTTCTTACAATATTTCTCACTACTTCTTTCTATGCTAAATGAGGGGGGTGGCCTCTCTATTTATAGAACTTCCAGGCTTATCCATCCTATCTCTAAGATAGGATAAGAAATCCACTCTGACGAATCATATTCCATACCTTAACTCTTATCTGTACATGTAAGCTTATCTGTTAAGATAAGATAAACCTTATCATTTTACATGGGTTCCACATTTTTAGACTTTTTACAAATAAAATACACAAAATATTTATGACCTCACTCCTTGTCCTTATTACCAATATAATATTTCTAATTCCTAATCATGTAGACCCTACTTCTCTAATTACCCAAACTTTGACATTTTAACATTACTGGACCACTTACGACAAATATTTACTTTTTACAACATTCCTATTGTACTTTGACTGTTACCGTACTCCACATTATTGGCGGCACCGTACTGACGGCGCCGTTATCTTCTATCGGACGCTACTACTAATTACACTTAACAACATCCTATTCCTAATACATACATTAATGAAATAGAAATTTTGGAGGAAAATTTTAGTGTCGACAGAGGCCCAAGGATAGATTTCACACAGAAAATGTCCCAAAACTCCATGAACACAGCTCCAAACCTGTAATGAGTATTAAAACATGCACAAATACTTTCAATGAAGAGAGGCAAGAAGAAAGACAAGCAAAGAATGAGCAAGGATGGACAGATGCATCACGAAACACATTTTTGTTGCTTCAGAAGTTTGCACAGAACATCATTTTAATGGTAAAAGGAAAAAAATTCCATTACAGAGCAGGGGAGGAGGTTCAAACTCCATTTTCAACCCTGGAGAAGAAAAGAAGGGAGGGCAGAGCTGAAAAGATGAACCACCTTTTAAAAAAATGAGCCAAATCTGGCTTTTACAATGCATGGGTCGAGCCCAAGAGAGAGAAAACGTGAAAAAACATGGGAGCCATTCCTCATTGAATGTAGATGCATTAAAATAGCATGGGTGTCCTTACAGACCCATGCCCTGACATTTTTGGCCGTGCTGGAGAAGAATGCGACCCATTTCGCATTAAAACTGGTTGTTGAAACGTCAGTTCTGGCCATTACCACGTGCCAGAGACGTTTCTTGATTTTCTCTCTCCAAACTAAACCAAAATGCAAGATTGATGTTGGAATCATGTAGATAATTTCACCACAGATTTCCATTGATATAAAGAACGTGAAAATCCGAGCTCACGGGTCGAAAGTTATGGCGATTTGCTGATTTAGGGCAAAAAAGATAGGCCAAAGCAGTTGGCGGGAAAATAATTGAATTTGTTCCGTGCTCTGCCACTTGGATGACACGTGTCAGGCTCTGATTCATCTACGGGCTCATCCTTTGAAAATTTCTTTCGGGCCCTTCCTTAATTTCTTGCCACTTGGACACGTGGCACTATTTTATTGGCTCGGGCCTAAGGGCGCATTTGTCCTTCGAAAATTTGGTATTTTCACTTTGGAAAAATTTTCCCATTTCTCCCCCGTGCTCTGCCACTCAAGTGCCACATGGCACGATTTCATTGGACGTGGGCCATTCCTGTACATTTCCCTTTTTTTTTGCCTTTGGAAAAATTTTCAAAATTTTCCCGCCGGGCCGATGAGGTGAAGACACGTGGCGAGATTTGATTCGTTGGCGGCTCTTTCGGCTTTTCACATCCCTCGCGTACCTTTGGCCTTTGTCCCAAAACCCCGGGGGGACAAATATCTCTGAACCACCCGATTCGGGCTTCCTTGTTCCTATTTGAGGTGAAGACACGTGGCAAGATTCCATTCGTTAGCGGCTCTTTCGGCCTAGATGTCCCAAACTGTCTCGGATGAAAGTCTCTTGTTTTGGCCAAATCGGCCGGTTCGCATCCTCTGCGTACTTTTGGCCTGATTTCCCAGGGCAAATCAGGGACGAAAGTCTCCTTCTTGGTCGAATCGGCGGTTCTCGTCCTCCACGTACTTTCGGCCGGATGTCCCGGACAGTATAAAATGGACCGACTAAAGCCAAATCGGTCGGTTCACGTCCTCTCGCGTACTTTTGGCCCTGGATGTCCCAAACCACGCGAAATAAGACTTTGGAATTTTTTCCCTCTTTCGGCCGATTCGGCTTTTCGCGTCCCACGCGTCCCGACGTCCCAACTGTCCCGCAAACTACCTGGACTAGGACTTAGCCAATTTTCTTCATTTTTCCAGCCCCCAAGCTTGGTACAATGAACCTCAGTATGACCCGAACCCTTTAGACCCAAAATGCCTTAACATAGTCCTGCAACCTTATTTTTTGCATTTCTTCCATTTTCTCAACCTGTTGGGATTTCTTCTTAGGTGGGGAGTTAGAAAAAGGCCGAGGGGACCCCGAAAAACATGATTTTGGGCCTCGAATCAATCTTACTTGCTCGGGACCGAATAATCTGATGCATGTTATCAAAATTACCACGGGGTGAATTTTGGATAACAATTTTAGCGACTTCAATGCGGGGTCATCTCACTGTTGGATGAAGTTACCAATTGCTCGAAGCATCCATTGGGCATGGAGTCATGAGTTGTAGCTTGCAAACTGATCGAACTTTGAGAACCTCCCTCGAGCCACTTGAATCCCACTGGACATGGAGTTGTTCCCACCAAAATTCCATCAAAATGAACTGTGCAAGAGTGAAACCAGCACACCAAAACTATGTACAAACTGAAAATCATACATGCTCCAAATGGAACATGCAAAGTGTGCACAAGCACTTCTTTTATTGAAAGTAAACCTACCTACTTTACTCTAATTGGAAGAAAAGGTGGGCTAAAAAACCTGCAACTGGTTGTGCATAATAGCTTCCTTTCTTCAAAATTGGCAACCATGCAACTGATTTGGCATTGAACATGGCTGATTGGATGAATGGAAAATCAACAAGAAGCTGGTCTTCCACCAAAATCATCAAGGTATCAGCTAAAGGTAAATTCAATACCTCTTTTAGTTTCTTTTCATTTGGATTGGAGAGGTATGACAGCTGATCCTTGGTACTTTGTAGCTCACCCTCATGCTCAAAAGCAAGCATGACTGGTTGTGACTTCTCCTTTGGCTCCAATAAAGCCAAATACCTGATTGGGCAAGGTATGGTCCATTTGATATGCCCATAGCTCTAATTTTCAACTCCAAAAATGGAGTCTTCTTGTAGACCTTCTTGAATGGATGGTGTGGAAGCAATGGTAGAATCTTTGTGCCCTTTCTCTTCCTCCAATGAAGGACATGAAAGATTAAAATCTTCCAATCTTGGTTCCAAAGAGCTGCTATAAGATGCAGGCTACTGCAAATGAATGTTCTCCTTCATGACAATAGACTCAAGTGTTTGGAATGTGGATGATGAAAGAGAGAATGGTGGAAACTCAACTAGCTCTTCTCCATCAAAACAGTCCTCCAAATCGACAGGATAAACTACCTCATGGTTGTCTGCTGCAAATGCTCCACTTCCTCCATGGTGTCTTCTTGATCTCTAACTTGACCACCATGGTTTCTTTCACCCTCCAACATTGAGTTTGTGAGATCAGACTCCTCTTGATACTAGAACTTGAGAGATGTGAAGTAGAAAGAAGAACTGAAGGTTCTCCTGTAGCCTGCTTTGTGCTCAAAGCCCTTGGATCTACAATTTTCTCCTCCACAACTAGAATGTGCTCCTCTTCTTTTGGATCTGGAGCAGCTTCTCCTTTCTCTACTACTTGAAGACAATCTTGCTCTTGATAGAACTCTTCCTCTAGCACGAAGTTTTTCAAGTCAAACTCTTCAATCTGCTGCTCTAGAGGACAAGTTGGGACTACAAGATCTTCTTCTGAGCTTTCTTCCTTTATGGTTGATTGTGCAACTTGAATTGAATCAGCATTCCCTTCAAATAGAGTGCCAACATGGACACTACTTTCTGAGCAAACTGACTATTGATCTGCTTCTTCTTTTTGCTCTTCTTCTGCTGCCACAAAATCAGTCTTAACCACCATTTGTTCAACCTTAGCCTCTTCTGTAGGTTTAACCATCAAGGGGATCTTTGTCATCCCAAATTTGGCAGCCCAAACCCTCAAGTTGTCTGTCATTTCTTTTCTGTTGGGCTCCTCTTCTTGCTGTCCTTCATGGCCAATTTTTGCAATTTCTTCTTCCCCACATGGAATTGGGAATGCAAGAGGAGGGATGGGTTGTAACTCAATTGATTTGGAAATTTTTTGTGGTGGTAGAGGAGGTGAAACCTCTTGTTTCTTTGGGGGAGAGCATATTTCTTTTAGCTCTTGTGGAGGGGATGACTGTTTGGAAGGAAAAAGGAAAGAAGAATTGAGGTGTGGTGGAAGACTGAGAGGTGGAGACATGGGATCAACATTTGGGACAGCAGATGGGGAGTTTAGAATTTGCAATTCCAAATGAGATGATGCTGCTTGAGATAAAACAGATTGGGAAAGAGGAAAAAGAAAGGCATGAGATGGCATGCTTACCCGTTGACAAGGTTGCTAAATACTCCTCTCATACACCTCTATTTCTTCAATCCACTTTGCAAGCAATGGCAGCGTTGTAATCATGAAGTCAAGCTTCTCTTGAGGGCTGTAATGCCTTGGAAAAGGTCCCACCCATGGACAGGGTGCTCCACAACCGATTCCAAATGCTTTCATTTGTGCTTGAGCCCTGGACTACACCATCTTTACCTCCATCTTTTGGATTTTCTCCAACAGACCAGCATCTTGCATCTGATGGTCTTCATTATATGCATACTCTTGCTCTTGGAAAGCTCCATAGCCAAACTGATTTTGGCATTGCTGCTCATATGGGTATGTATGCTGATTTTGAATTTGTTCAAAATGCTGATTTGGAGGATTTAAAAAACATGTTGGAGGTGGGAAACATTACTGCTGTTGTAAATGTGAGTTCCATGATGGAAATGAAGTCATGATTGCACAACTTCATGGAATGGAAAGAAGGATGGATGGGAATGGATGAAAAAAGCAGTCTGCAACTTCGAGAATGGGTTGCTTGATCGGATGGAGTCGCCGGATGTGTTTGCAAGTGCCTCAAACGCTAAAATCTTCACGGGAACACACCAACATGCAAAAGATGAAGTGGAAGACCTCTAAGGTCCCACCGGGCATGCCAAAAAAGCTGTTAGTGCAGAATCACAGCACCCCTGGATGTTGATCAGATTTCTAGTTTGATCATACTAGCATCTAGTGTGATTACACAACATGGAATCCTTTCTCCAAGTGTGGGACTTGCAAAAATGAGAAAGGAATCTCTAGAGAAGGTTGGTTCCTATTCCTAAACTACCTGCCACAAGCTATTCTAGTGCAGGCAAGCTAATCTAATCCTAATCTAACCATGCCAGGACACACGAGAGAGAGAGAAAAGGGAAAAACAGGCCTACACTAAAACAAAGTGATACACCGAGAGAAGGAAAATGTTGAACATCTATCAAAGCGCCATGGAACAAGGAGAGGTGAGCAATGGGAAGGATGGACGAGATGCATCACGAGGCCCAAGGATAGATTTCACACGAGAAAATGTCCCAAAACTCCATGAACACGGCTCCCAAACCCGTAATGAGTATTAAAACATGCACAAATACTTTCAATGAAGAGAGGCAAGAAGAAAGACAAGCAAAGAATGAGCAAGGATGGACAGATGCATCACGAAACACGTTTTTGTTGCTTCAGAAGTTTACATAGAACATCATTTTAATGGTAAAAGGCAAAAACACCATTACAGAGCAAGGGAGGAGGTTTGAACTCCATTTTCAACCCTAGAGAAGAAAAGAAGGGAGGGCAGAGCTGAAAAGATGAACCACCTTTTAAAAAAATGAGCCAAATCTGGCTTTTTACAATGCATGGGTCGAGCCCAGGAGAGAGAAAATGTGAAAAAATGTGGGAGCCATTCCTCATTGAATGCAGATGCATTAAAATAGCATGGGCATCCTTACAGACCCATGCCCTGACATTTTTGGCCGTGCTGGAGAAGAATGCGACCCATTTCACATTAAAACTGGTTGTTGAAACGTCAGTTCTGGCCATTACCATGTGCCAGAGACGTTTCTTGATTTTCTCTCTCCAAACTGAACCAAAATGCAAGATTGACCTTGGAATTGTGTAGAGAATTTCACCAGCTTTCCATTGATATAAAGAACATGAAAATCGAGGTCCTGGATTGAAAGTTATGGCGATTTGTAGATTTAGGGTAAAAAAAAGGCCAAAACGGATCGGCGGGAAAATATTTGAATTTTTTTCGCGCTCTGCCACTTGGATGACACGTGTCGGGATTTGATTCATCCGCAGGCTCATCCTTTGAAAATTTATTTTGGGCCCTTCCTTAATTTCTTGCCACTTGGACACGTGGCACTATTTTATTGGCTCGGGCCTGAGGGGCGCACTTTGTCCTTGAAAATTTTCCCATTTCTCCCCCGCGCTCTGCCACTCAAGTGCCACATGGCACAATTTCATTGGACACGGGCCCTTCCTGACCATTTCCCTTTTGTTTTTTCCTTTGGAAAAATTTTCAAAATTTTCCCGCCGGGCCGATGAGGTGAAGACACGTGGCAAGATTTGATTCGTTGGCGGCTCTTTGATTTTTCACATCCCACGCATCCCTCGCGTACCTTTGGCCTTGATTGTCCCAAACTATCGGGAAAAATATCTCTACGAACCGCCTTATTCGGGCTTCCTTGTTCCTATTTGAGGTGAAGACACGTGGCGAGATTCCATTCGTTGGTGGCTCTTTCGGCTTTTCGCGTCCCACGCATACTTTTGGCCCGGATGTCCCAAACTCTGTCTTAGGCGAAAGTCTCTGTTTCACCAATCGGCGGTTCACGTCCTCTCGCGTACTTTTGGCTGGATGTCCTAGACCATCAGGGATGAAAGTCTCTGCTTCGGCCGATCGGCCGGTTCAGCGTCCTCCGCGTACTTTTGACCGGATGTCCCATCGAGACCGTCTAAAATGGACCGACTAAAGCCAAATCGGTCGGTTCGCGTCCTCCACGTACTTTTGGCCCGGATGTCCCACACCACGCGAAATGAGACTTTGGAATTTTTTTCCCTCTTTCGGCCGATTCAGCTTTTCGCGTCCCACGCGTCCCGACGTCCCAACTCGCCCGTCAAACCTCTGGACTAGGACTTAGCCAATTTTCTTCATTTTTTTTGAAGCTTGGTACAACGAACCACAGTATGACCCGAACCCTTGGACCCAAAATGCCTTAACATAGTCCCGCACCTTATTTTTGCATTTCTTCCATTTTATCAACTGTTGGGATTTCTTCTATGGTGGGGAGTTAGAAAAGGTCGGGGACCCCGAAAAACATGATTTTGGGCCTCGAATCAATCTTACTTGCTCGGGACGAATAATCTGATGCATGTTATCAAAATTACCCTGGGGGTGAATTTTGGATAACAATAATTCTATAAATTAGAGTGCTAGGATCATTATAAAGGGAGATTGTTTAGAGTAGAAAAATTGTCAAATTTGTTTTGTGAAGAGAATGTGTTGTAGGCCCTTGTAGTGGACTCCTTGGATGATGATTACGGCCCTTATCTTATAATAGATTGAACTGTGCATATAAATGAATCAATAAATATGAGTATAGGGATGCCTCTTCCCCTGCTATGTTTATTTGCATTCTTCTTGCCCTTTCAATCTCATTTCCTATATATTGTGTCTATTTATGAGCTTGCATGGATTCATTATCATTTTGCATGTATGAAATGTAGTTGTGAATGCATTTGATAAACTATGGACAAATGTTATCACCCCTTCTAGTATGCACTTTCCTTCTATTTGTCACACATTGGAAGATTATTCGACACCCTCCGTTTCGGTGTATCACCGCTTTAGTGTAGGCATTGTTTTCACGCATTCTCTCTCCATGGTCCCTTTGAAAGTTAGATTAGGATAAGATATTTTTACCCTCATTAGAGTAGATTGTGGCGGGAAGTTTAAGAGAAAGAGTCACTTTCTGCTGGAGGTATATCTCAAGTAGAAAGTCCCACAACTTGGAGATAGTACCCTTGTTATCCATCTGCACCGTGAGCTCAAGCACACACAGTTATGCAAACTTAAGGGTGTTGTGATTTGGAGATAACAACAGGTTATTATAGGATGTTTTTCATGATTTATCTCGTATTGTGCATCCCATCACTTCCTTTAGTAGAAAAGGAAGAAGTTTGTTTGGTCGAGATAGATGTGAGCATGCCTTTAGGAAGCGAAGGGATGCCTTTTGATAACACCTATTCTAGCAGTTCCATATCCATAGAGGGATTTCTTCATGTGTACTGAGATGCTTCTTTGGTAGGTTTAGGAGGTATTTTAATGTTGGATTGTCGTGTAGTATTGTTTGAGTCATGCAAACACAAGGATTATGAGGTCAATTATCGACTCAAGACCTTGAGCTTGCGGTAGTTGTACATACTTTGGTCTAATTGAGGCATTTCCTTTTAGGTGGAGGTTTATTCTCGGGATAGATTACTTGAGCCTTTGACACCTATTCACAAAGGCCAATCTAAACATCTATCAATGATGTTGGACATATCTCCTTTGTGACTATGATATGGAGATCTAGAACATGGGAAGGGTAAGGAGAATGTGGTTGTAGATGTTTTAAGTTGTCGGAATAATTGTTATTTCTATTTCAGGTAGATACAAATTTGAAGAGTAGGATATTATACCAGCTTCCACATGATAATTTTACCTTGCAGCTAGAGTAGAGATTGACTCTCAAAGTCTCCTTGAGGTGGAGTTTGAGGGATTGATACTAGATTTAGATGGACTTCTTAGACACATAGGTTGGATTTATGTACCCAAAGATGAAGGATTGCATCAAGATATCCTTAGAGAGGCACATATTTCACCCTATTCATCCCATCTAGTGGTGAAGAAGATGCATGCCAATATGATACGATTATATCATTGGAGAGGACTTTCAAGAGATGTAGCCAATTTTATGTCTCGTTGTTTAGAGTGTCGGAAGGTGAAGGTTGAGCATCGCATCCAACTAGCCTTCTATATCCTCATGTCATACCGAAGTAGAATTGGGACATCATTTCCATGGATTTCATTATAGGGATATCTATGTTAAGATACCACCGTGATGCCATCATGGTCATGGTGGATAGATTGGTGAAAGTGGCCCATTTTTTCTCCATGAAGACCACCTATATAGCTCGTGTAGTGGCATGAGTATACTTGGATGATATTTTTAGATTACACGGGATTCCATGGAAGATTATTTGTGACTCAGTAATCATTTATACACCACTCATTTTTAGACTACCATCTAGTATGCTCTTGGGATGAATATCTATTTGATCAACCTATTAACTTGATAAAGATGGACAATCGAGTAGGTGAATCAAATTTTAGAGAACATGCTTCAGATGTACATCATGGATCATCAATTGAGATAGGAGGAGTATCTCTAATTGGTTGAGTTTACTTATAACAATAGGTTTCGAGTTCAATTGGTATGGCTCCATTTTAGGCACTATATAACGGGGAGTGTGGGACATCGCCGAGTTGGGACAGACAGAGGATAGAGTATCTCTAGGGATAGCCTTATTATAGGATATGGAGTAGCAGGTTGTCATGATTAGATAGAGATTGCAAGAGGCTCGGGAAAGAAAGAAGTATGAAAATCAAAGGAAGACAGACCACACTTTTGAGGGGGCACAAAGGTGTTTCTTTTGTTAGGCCTCATAAGATCCCTATCCATCACGTAAAAGGCTCTAAGCTTAATCCTATATTTGTAAGCCCCTTTGAGATCTTGTAGTGGATCGGTCCATCAGCCAACAATCAAGAATTTTCACCCATATTGTCTCACATCCATGATGTGTTTCATGTTTTTGTTATTATGAGATACATCCCGATCATTTTCATGTATTGTAATTGACCACATTGTAGGTACGGGATCACGAGTAGGTGATGGTTTAACCCGTGCACATTTTAGAGCGCAAGACCACGGCCTTTGAGGCTGAAATATTGACACAGTTCATGTCCATTGGGATTAATACGACGAGACAACAACTACTTGGGAGGATGCCACACAATTGAAAGCATAGTTCCCACACTTATTCCAATGACTTCTAGTAAGAAGTCGAGTCTAACGGGAGTGGGATGTAGTGCCCTCTACAATTCCATCTTGATTTTACTATGATTTTTCCTTATTTTTGATTAGAGACATAGCATTTATCATCATTTTGATCGGTAGATATCGGTACATGAATATTATTAGATTTGATTATTATTTTGATAGATTGTATCAAGTTTTTACACTTTTTCATGACGTGACTTATATGATGGATTACATGCATGCATTAACATTTCAGTATTGATGATGATTTTAAGTAATACTTTATATATGTCTTGACTCATTAGGTTTTGGTATACATATATTGTTAGAAGATCTAGTTATTCATGTGATCTTATTGCTAATTAATGAAATAATAGAATTCAATTATTTTGGAATTATAAAGAATTGGTGAATTTTTTTATTTTAGTGATGATTTAGTTATGTTATTTGATGATGTGAATTGATATGTATATGTATGTTTTATTGTTTTTATTTCATTGATATGGCCACGAGGCCAGAGAGGTATTGTTTCAATTTTATAGGAAATTATAACATAACAAACAAAAGGGGATAGGAGACCAACAATGAAATAATTTTGGGTATTGGCAATAGGTCACCTTGGCAACTTGTGTTTTTGTATGTTGTTATGTTGTTGATAAATTGTTAGGAGGTCTCATTGGGGGATGACCTCAAATGTGACCTTTGGTAAACGTGTTTTTTAAATTTTAGTTTAATTATTTTGTGAGCATGTGAATTATTTTAGTAATGTAATTGACCTTTATTATTGTTAGGTAATGTGCTCTTATCTAGGATAATTAATCTTGTCCATTATTTTAGTTATGGATGTTACTAAATGGCTATTAAATTTTGGTAGGTTTTCCTTGATCTTATCATGGATTTGAAAGGATTTTATTGATTTTAAGTGTTGTGTACTCAACCTTTCATGTCAAACTTAGATTTTTGCTTTATGGCTATTTTTGGAGGCTTGTGGGACAAGTTAAGCTTATCTCACACCTTTTAAAGTCACCCATATAGTATGTGTATGATGTGAGGGACTTATTTTAGGGTTTTTGTATGTTTTAATGGAGAAAAAGGACATTTAATTGTATTTTCTTACTTGAGTTTTTAATTGTGTCCTTTAAAGGTATGGGTAAGAGTTTTGTGTAAAAGTCTTGTCATTTCCTCAACCACCAATTTATTGATTTGGGTTTTGGGTTTGACGATGTAATTTAGAGTTGAGGATTAGTGATGTGGCATCCTACATGGAGCCACCTCACCCTCCTCTTTTCTTTTCTATTTATTCAAGTTTATTTGATGGTTTTGGGGTTACATGTTTTATTTTTACTCTTGCATTTTTGGAGGAGCTTACTTTTTGAGAGCTTGTTTGATGCTTTTGATTTTATTTGTGCTTTCTTTGGATTTGGAAAAGTTTGGAGCTTGGGCTTGTGGATTGGATACTCTTTCAATGGCAAGGTAGGGACTTCACCCATGTATTTTTATTTTTATTTGTTGTGAAAATGGTTGTAAATGAATGTATGTTGTATGTTTTTGTTTTGGGATTAGAATGGCCTTAAGGTTGTGTAGGAGAAATAAAATGGGGATATATATTGAGGGAGGGATAAGATTTTATATTATGCATGTGGAGTGAGCTAGGGTTGAGTGCCCCACCTTATGATAAGAAGAAGTATTTATTATTTATATTGTTATATTCATTGAGGGGGAATAAGATTTTGTGGGAGACATAAGAGAAATTGAGGGAGGGATAAGAGTTTGGATGTGGTTGTTTGAATGAAGTTTTGGAGGCTTTTTAAGTGGGTACTCAACCCATTTGGAGTCATTGATTATAATAAGGGGCATGTGATTTAGTTAGGCCTAATAAGTCTAACCGGCTTGGCCACACTTGGTCAATAAAAAATTGGGGAGGTTGTAACGCCCACTAAAAACACCGATCGAGACCCAAGAACAACCTAGGTTTAGATTAAAAAATTGTGATTTTTTTTAAAAGTGTGCTGCCGCATACAGGCTTCAAAACTAGATTTGTCACAAAAATGTTCAAAGTCAATTATATTTAATAAATAAAAACTTCCCATTATAGCCAACTATCAAACCATGCATTAAAACCTATAAATAGATTTAGTCCAAGCAAGGTTTAGTTCACTCTAATTGTTAATTTAATAAACAATTAAATTCCTACTATAGTTAAATATTCCACAATTAAATATAGAGGGTTAAAGGGCCAAAAAATAATTAAATACCCAAGGTATTTAATTCCACAAGGTTTAAACAAATAACAAGGTTCATTTTACATGGGGTTAGAATAAATATTCCCTTACCCCATAAAGCGACCCCTTAAAAAGTCAACTCATATTTTAAAATTAAGACATTTAAATTAAAAAGGGTAATTTTTGCTCACCCACTCTCCACCTTATTTTTGTAGGAATGAATCTCATCCCTTGGATGGATTAAATTTGGACCCTTGATTAGGAAATAGGTAATCCAACCATAAAACATGCTTATGAATTCTTCTTTCCCATTTCATTTGATTCATTTTCTTTCTTTGGTTTTAAAGGTTTTTAGAGGTGGAAGGGAGCCATTAGATGCCATTTCAATCTCTAGGGAGAGAGCATACAATAAGTTTAATTATTTCCTTATTTTGTGTATACCCTCATTAGGGCTTTAAAATCATTTGTATATTTTAGTATATTCCATTTCAATAATATTTGTCCAAAAGGGCTTTAGGGTGTTTACCCTATTTTAGTTATTTAACTAGATTGACATATATTTTCATTCGGATATATATATATATATATATATATATATATATATATATATATATATATATATATATATATATATATATATATCTTTATGGAGTAAACCCGAAATACACTATCAAAGATATTGTAATAAAATAAAGAAATTTTGTTTATATATATATATACATTTACCAAAATAACTTAAAAGAGGTTCTGCTTGCTCTCAAATGAGTTACTGCAGTTTGCTTAAAATGGATGCAGTGGGGAAATATAAACATTAGCCACAAATTTCTTTGTTTTAAAGTGGGGAAAAAGCCACGTATGGGGTGGGGTTAATAGTTAGGTGGGGCTTCATTTTATTGAAAGGGGTTTGGGTAGTTTAGGATTAATGGGGGTGGGGAAATCGACCCCACCTCCTTTTCTTTTGGGCTTGTACACCAAAGCCACAACCAAGGGTATTTCATAGTTTTTTTCTTGAAAGTTTTTTCATTAGCAAAATAAAATATTTTATATAATATGTAATTTATATAGAATCATTTCAATGGCTATATTAAAAAAGAATACTTTTACTACTACTGATAATATTAAGAATCTATTAATATAATAAAATTACTAGTATATTAATATAATAATATTAATAGGATATTAATATTAATGTATTTTCATATTAATAAATCTTTTAATATTAAATATTTTATTATTAGTAATAATGAAATAAAAAGAAATGGTAATATTACTATCGAAGTAAAAATTGGATGTGGATTGTAATATTGATAAGTTAAATATTTGTTTGACACTTTCTTTTCTAACAATTTGATAGATATTGGAAATAGAAGGTAAAAGGAAATAAATTTCATTTCCATTCACAATTTGAAATAGATTTGCAATAAAAAAATTTAAAATGAGAATTACATACTAGAATTAGTAATTAGACTACTTCATTAACCTTCTAAAAGACAATTAAAATTTAAGCTCTTTACCATCAACAATAGAAAGAAAAATGCACTAATATTATAACTTTTCCAATACATGCCTTCTAAGTAAAAAAATTAAATTTAATATTTCTTCATCAAATTTCCCAACATTCCACAAGAGATTTTCAACAATATTTCCAATAAGTTTTAGTGTAAGGACTACTAACATTCCAACAAGAGCAACACACTTATATGAGGTTTCAAGCCAAGTGAAAAAGGGAATAAATTGTCTTTCCTTCAAATTTCATTTCCATCTACATTATAACCTTAATAATAATAATCAATACAACTTTCTTTCAAAAGCTTAATCTGACATCTTCCACTTAAAGTGGGAAAAATTACAATAATGAAAGCTAAAATGAAAAGCAATATTACAAGTTCCTCAACTCTTAGTGGGAACAAAATGAAATTTAATATTTCTTCAAGCAAATTTCCCAACATTCCACAAGAGAGTTTCAACAATATCTCCAATAAGTTTTAGAGTAAGGACTACTAACATTCCAACAAGATCAACACACTCATATGAGGTTACAAGCCAAGTGAAAAATGGGAATAAATTGTCTTTCCTTCAACTTTCATTTCCATCTACATTACAACCTTAATAATAAAAATCAATACAACTTTCCTTCAAAATCTTAATACAACATCTTCCACTTAAAGTGGGAAAATTTTACAATATTGAAATCTAAAAAAAAAGAAATAGTACAAGTTCCTTCACTCTTAGTGGGAATACAAAAAGGATTTTCACAAGAATGAATTTCTTAAGGATTCCAACAAAAGCTCCAAGCTTCACAACACCAACAAGAGAGCTCCATCATGATTTTCTTGATCCACAAAAAATCGGGGAGAGGAAACACTCTCCACCCTACCAAAATATCCAATGAGGGGGAAGCCATCCTCCTCATTGGCCCCCAAGCTCTAACCACATTAAAATGAGAGGTGATTCCAACACATGGCAACAACAAGCTTCCACATCACAAACCAAGTATTTCACAACCATTCCAAAAACACATTCAACTCAAACTACAACCACAAGAAGGAATATCAATAAAATAACAAGGCTTAAAAATGAAAGCCAAAGGAGCAAGAACCTATGGGGAGGCCACTTATGCCTCCCAATGGGAAATGGGTGCCCACCTTAAAAACCTCCAATGCATATCTCAAATCCCCTACATACTCTTATGCCTCCCTCAAGTACCTCTTATGCCTCCCACATACTCTTATGCCTCCCTCATACAAGAACAAGTAAGAAATGCAAGCATTCCTTGTCCAAGGTGGGGCACCTAACCCAAACTCCCTCCAAAACATGAAATAACTCTTATGCCTCCCTACATGAATTCTCACCATAGTCCCCTCCTACATCACACTTAGTAAATCTATCCAAGAACCCAAAAACATTCCAAAACACTCAAAAATAACAAGCACATATACACAAATAAAGGAAAACATAAGCAAGAGTAAAGCTTCATCTTTCCATAGTAGAGCTTATCCCAAGAGTCAAACTCCAAGCTCCTTGAAACCCAACCAATCACTAGCAAGCTCCCACAAGACCACGAGCTCTCCAAAATCATCTAAATCAAATAAATGCAAGAGCACAAAAGAGTGAAGTAACCCCTAAACAAGAAAAAAAAACTTGAATAAATAGAAAAGTGAGAGAGGAGGCGAGGTGGCTCTATGTGGGATACCACATCACTCATTCTCAATCCACCTTACAAGTCAAACTTCAAACTCCAAAGAACTATTAATAAGTGGTTGAAAAAATTACATTTTACTTACACACACAATCCATGCGCACACCCCTTAAGGACCAAAAGTAATTACATGTAATATGGAGCAATAAAAACTTATAATTTGATTTCCAAAAACACATAATTGGGTATAATTTTGACCCCCAACCCATAGGTAGGGTTTTCATAGCAATTTAAGAGATGTGGGAGAATTTTAACTTGTCGTATAAGCCTTAAAAATTTGCCCTTAAGGCCAAATTCGAATTTCCATGAGGGGGTAGAGTGTACAACACTCGAGGTCAAAGTACTCAATCTTAAAACACAAATCCCAAGAACCATCTAGCCTAATAAATGAATTCCTTTGGTCACATCTATAATTATCTTATAACATGATTAATTAACTTTAAATGAGACACTAAAACTCCCTAATGATAAAGGGGAAAACATACACCAAAATCAAAATAACTAATACAATAAATTACATCACTAAAAATCACATACTAACATCAATTAAAGAAAAATTAAATAAAACATATCTTACAAGTTGTAGCTGGTTCTTAGAGGTTCTCATTGTTAGATGGGTATTCAGACTATAACCAAATAATAGTGAAAGAAGAAGATCAGTTCAAGACAACCTTCACCACCAAATGGGATACGACTTCTTATAAGAAAATGCCATTTGTACTATCAAATGTTAGAGCAACATTTAAGTGAGCTATGGACATAGAATTCAAAGGATTAATTCACAACATAGTCCCATTATATGTAGATGATATCATTGTCTTTTCAAAGAATGCTACTGAGACCATATATTTCACCTTAGATAGGTATTTCAAATATGTAGAAGGTTTGGGGTGTTTGTTATCCATATTTCACACTGGGCCAAATATTGGATCAGCCATGACCCCACATAGAAGGAACCTGAGAAAAATCACTCGAACTATAAATGGGTAAAGGAGGAACTGAAAAAATGAGAGGGGAGGGGCCAAGAGAGACTAAGGGAATTTATGCAGAAGAAAAGACTGACTCTGTCAGGCCGTTTCCACATCTTAAATCCATTCTCCAAGTTACAGGTAGACTCAACTATGAGATAGTAGGGTCAAACAAGAAGGGGTGATGCCATAGAGGAACCAGAAACAAGAAGGGGAAGAAACGACGAAGATCCGAAGTCTTTGAACTCAAAACAGTTCAAGAAAATCCCCAAAAATGACTAAGTATGGAGGAGGCAGTGGAAGGAGCCACGTGTCCTAACGGTGCTTCTCCAAAGGTGAATCCAAAAGGGGGAACCCAAACTTGTGCCCGGATTCCATGAGTTGATATCCCTAAAGAAGTTACGGGGTGTTGAAAAGTCTTCAACTAAAAATAAGGTGTCAGGTGTCGACTCGACACAAATTCAGAAAGGAAGCCTAGGGTGGAGACTCAAACTTGCACCAGCCCTCCACATAGCAAATGGTCAAAACAGTCAAAAGGTGGGCTTCAAAATTGGCTAAGTATAGATGTATCAGTGGAGAATGCCAAGTGTCAGTGTGGCGCATCTCCAAGATTTTATCTCAAGTGGCAAACCCAAATGAGTGTGAGCTCACCATGTAGCCCAAAGTCTAAAAGTAAGAGGGACCATTGAAAAGTCCACAGATCAGCGAGAGGCCAAAAAGTGTCAACTCGATGCTCCTCCAAGAAAAATTTTTGTTGGGTTATCAAGTGAGTGCATTGCCTCCACGTGTTATTCCATAGGGGTAGATTTGGTTGAATAGTCAATGCATGAGCTCGGTAGGCGGAGGCTACCAAGTTTCTTAATGGTGCTGATTCAAGGAGAATAATGGAGAGGTTTCCAAATGGCGCCAGACGCCACGTGTCCCGGGAAAGCGGGCCATCGGGGGAAAAGTTGGTTCTTTTCCCCTTGTTATCTTAAAAGGGGTAAAATTTACAAATGGCCTGCAACTCCACCCAAAGAAAAAGTCAGTGTTTGAGCCCGAGTCAAAGCCAAAGCGGGGAGTTGCAGGAAAAAGTGAAAAGTTTCCTTTCATTCGGAAGGTACAAAGATACGAGATAGAAGTGTATTCCCAAGCCATCCAAAGGAGCCACATGTCTACATGGAGCTTCGAGGCTACAGAATTTTTAAGTTTTGTGTTTTTTTGCGTAAAAGGAAATAAGACAGATTGTGGACCCATAGACCTAATTTTTCTCTAATCGGCTACCACATGTTCCATATAAAAAAGGGACCCATTTTTGAAAATTTTCCCACCTATTTGTATAGACTCGATAAAAACATTGAAGGGGAATATCTTTGACTTATGGCTCAAAATATTGTGAATCTGACACCATTGGAAAGATCTCGGCCTCACCCACGCCATGGAGGCCTGAAACTTTAATTTTGAGGAGGTTAGGTGAAGAAAATGGAGGAAACATCTTTGGGATTTCAATGCAGGATCTTCTTGCCTCAACAACTATATCAAATTTAATTTGTTTCATCATTTCCTCTTCCTTCAAGGCATCGAACCAAGGATTGATGCAATAAAGACATATTTGGGGGCAAATTTTATCAGAAGCATTAACAGTAGTGGTTGAGATTTGACCTGCTTTTCCCACTTCTCTCCCTCTCTTTCTTCTCTCTGATTGAATCTATAAATACGAAACATGATTCATTGTAAAGGGTTGGACATTCTTTGTTTTGCAGGCTCCCTTCTCCTTCTAGCAAAGGGATTTGTGGGGTTTAGGCCTTCCATTAAAATTGTAATATGTTTTTTCCTTTTGGCTATTTTGTAATGAATTGTACCAATCCACAGAGCAATAAAACACGTATGTGATCGATCTTAGATCCTTTCTTGTCTCTTTTTCTTTCATTTGGTCTCCCATTATAGATCTAGCTATCTGTGTTTGTTTATTGTATGCATTTTGTTGGTTTGTGTCTATTGGAAAAATAAGTGTTCATCATTCCTTTGGTGCATCACCTAGTAGTTTAGTTATCTCTTATTCCTTATACTCTTTTATCCATGTCTCCTTGGAAATTTTTAGATTAGGTATAGAGATAGATCCTCTACAAATCCTAACGTATGCACCTAAATAGAGGAATAAGGAACCAACCTTCAATCTGGAGAAATTTTCCATTTTTGCAAGGTCCCACACCTTGGGGAAAGTTTAATGTTATGCAATCACACCAAATGACCCCGCCTTAGAAAATTGGACTGTATAACTCATTTGGGGGTGTTATGATTTTTCACTAAAAGTTTGGCACACCTAAGCGGGACTAAGAAGTATCTTCAACAATCCAAGCAAGTTCATGAGAAGAATACAAACACGGTCAAGAACCAAAGAAGAGGGATTGTTTTTCTATCTAGAATTATCCCCAGATAGAGGGAGAAGGGGAAGAAGAACCTAGAGGTCTCTGTCTCCACCAAACAGATCTTTATCAACACCTTCTCCCGGATGACCATTCATTCAATCAAGAGGGTTTCTTAGGTGATCGGATGGCTCAGCCAAATCCTTATGTTAACTTCACTTTTAGTAGACCACTCACCTTGAATGCACAAAATCTAGTTCCTATTACAGCCTTAAAGAGTATCCCATATTTCACTGGGGAAAATCAAACTTCTCCTTATGATCATGTCCAAGATATTGAAAATGTTTGTACAATCCATGACATTCATGAGATGGACATTGTAGTCAAGTTTCTTGCCTCTTCACTCAAAGGGAAAGCTTCGCAATGGTTTAGGAGTCTTGAGACAGCTCTATCCAAAATTGGAATCAGTGCAGCAGAGAGAAATTTGATATCCTATCTTTGTTGGAACAACTAACAACGATCAAGAGAGCCCCAAATGAGCAACTGACAGACTTCAACCTTAGATTCCAGTGGACCTGGGATAGAATTCCAATAAAGCAAAGAAAGCCCACTAATGAAGGTGACTTATTATTCTTTCTTAGGGCTTTAAATTATGATATTTCTCTGATGATTCAGTCAATGGGGGGCACTACATTACTTGTAGCCTATAGCCTTTCCATAGGGGCTGAGAACCATTTGATTCAAGCTGGTAAAATCACTCCTAGGCCATCCATGCCTCTATACCCTAAGTTAGGAAGCCTAGATGCTAGCCAAATGCCTACATTAGCTCCTATACCCACCCCCAAGAGTCAAATTTCAGTTGAAGCTTCCACTTCATCATCTAACACCTCTAAGGAACTCCAGGAAGTCATGAAACAACTTCAAAACACTGGGGAATGAGCTAGTAACTATCAAAAGACAACAAGCTCGAGTTCCAGGCCATATCAATCTCAGGCTCAATCTTAGGGTCAATATCAAGCTAGACCCCAGTATCAGCAGAATAGGCCACCATCTCAGACTGCAAATTAGAGCTAGAACCAAGGACAACCCCAAGCTGCTAGACCTTTTAGGTCATATGATCCAAACACAACTTCAACATCAAGGGCATTGGTTCCAGCACAGAACAATATGACACAAGAATATGATTGGTGTTTTCCATGCAATCAAGCACATAACCAATCAATGTGCTTTAATGGTGCTCTAAATCAGGCCTTGATGGTGCAAACCAGTATGGTGCCACAAGAACCTAGCCAAGAGGGAGATCAATAGCAAGAAGCTCAACAAGGTGGACCTCTAGGAGAGACTATGCTTGTCAATTGGTAGGTTGAAGACTTATATGGAATGAATCAATTCCCTTCTCAAGGTGTGGCTACCAATACCGGTCCAAAAAGAGGAATATTGGAGAGGGCCAACCACTGAACTTAGGTGACCCTCAATCTTCCATCACTCCATAAGGTCCTGGTGCTCCAAGTACAACTCCCAATATGCAAAACCAATCCAAGCCACCTCCCAAACCTAGTCAGGCACCGGTTGTAACAACCCATGTGCAAGAAAGAAATGTGTCTAGGAAGGGGAAACAAAAATATAGCTCATTCAATATTATTGAGAAAATGAAAAGGACAAGTGTGAACATTTCACTATGGGAGTCACTGCCATTCTAGGGCAGAGGGATCACATTGCAACCGCCATGCGAGAATTGGTCAAGTTCAAATCACCCCTTAACCAGCAAGAGAGAGTGCTTACCAATGCATCTCAACAAAGGAGAAGCCATGAAGAATAAAAAGGTAAGAACCTGAGACCTCCTCCCTTCTATTTCTCTTTAATTATTGGAGACAAATTGGTGCACAATTGTATGAGTGATTCTCGGGGCTAGTAGTTACTGTGATGCCCAAACAAATAGCTGATCGATTAAGTCTCTAATATGATGTCATCTCTAGAGGATTAGTCCAATTATATGGGACAATAGTGACCACTTTGTGGGAATCATCAAGGATCTGAGCCTCACTCTGCATGCCTGCCTAATGTGACTATTTTGTAAAACGTGTCAATCATAGATTTACCACCACATTTTACTTTGTGTCTATCTAGGGACTTCACTACCAAAATTGGAGGCTACCTGTCTACTGATTGGTCACATATGCTCTTTAGGAAAAGGTATGGGGTAAAGGCCACAATCATATCTGAACCTATTACTGATTATCATATTGAATCCTATGTGCCTAGCCCAATCAATGCCAATTTCTCATCTTTTGATCAAGAAGACCTCCTAAGCACTTCTGAAGAAAATACCAAGGTGGGATGTATCCCAAACTTGACTCTTGATGATTTGGCCAACAAAAGTCATAATGTTGACCCCTATAAGGAGATGGAATAATATGAGCTAGGTGTCTACTTCCTACATGAAGAGAATCATCCTCTTCTTGATCTAATTAAGTCAGAATACAAGGATGACAATGAGGTATGGCAATTGTTCTTTGATGGCTCAAGGAGTAGACAAGGAGCTGGAGGAGGAACCATGATTGTGTCCGTAGAGGTATGAGATATTATTCGAGTCTTGATTCTAGTTTGCTTGCTCAAATAATATTGTTGAATATGAGGCTTTAGTCCAAGGTCTTCATTGGGAAAGGAAGCTGGGATCAAGAAATTGCAAGTGTTTGGTGACAGTGAACCGGTTGCCAATCAGGTCAAAGGAATTAATGTTGTCAAAAATGACCTTATCAAGAACTACAAGAGTAGGATATGGGATCTCATGGAGGATTTTGAGGCCTTCAGTGTGTCCATACCCAAGAAGAAGAATGAAGTTGTTGATAGACTTATAGTAGTTAGAGCAACATTTGATGTGGTTGACAACATCAAGAGGGACAAAGAACAGCCACATATCCATGTGGTTGTGAGGCCAGCAGTGTCGAATAAAAAAACATGCTTTGACAAGTGTTTGAAAATGATTAGCGAGATCATTAACTTTTTACAAGAACAAGTTGAATTCTAAGTTAAAACCAAAGTAGACTAGAGCGGGAATATGGGAATAAGATATTATAGGCTGCATACGAATAAGCTTCCCAAAGGTTTAGTGACACTAGAATCTATTTTCAATCCCAATGATCAGTTCATAAAGGATAAGGCTAACATACAGATCAAAGGAGAAGATTCTAGAGTCAATCCCCATTGGAAAGTGGCCACCAGCAAGAAAGGTATGAATTTATACAACTTTTCCAAGAATTTTTAGATGTGTTTTCTTGGAGTTATGAAGACCTAAGAGGATTCAATCCAAAGCTAGCACAACACATAATCAAACTAGATCCAGATTGCTTAGCCCATCGGGAAGAAGAAGATACTACTCAACCCACATATTGAGACTCGATGAAGAAAGAGTTGAACAAGATGATAGAGGAAAGTACATTATTTACAATCAAACACTCAAGTTGGGTTGAAAATCTGGTCCCTGTCTCGAAAGAAAAATGGAGAAATTAGGTTGTTTGTTGACTTGGATATTTGAGCAGAGTCTCCCTCAAAGATCACTACCCACTCCCTTAAATGGTCTAGAAGTTGGTTCAGTTTGCATGCACAAAAAACTAATCACATAACACTGGAAATAATACAAGACTCCAATTTTATTCATCCGGGATGTTTTATTCATATGAGAGATTACATTATATAGAGATTGACCTTCCTATTATGGTGGATTCAAATCTCATCTTGAATCCACTTACCTCTCCACAAATCTCTCAGCTTATCCCTAGGATAACTCACTCAATTCTATCTATGAGTTGTTTATTATAACTTCACACTATATTATTATTAAATGAGTTTCACATCTCATTTAAATAATAATACACAACATAATTTATTAATAATGTTACACAATATATTCGTAACATTCACTCCCCTATTGTTTACATTATTAATCCCTATTACACACTCCCCTAATGTGAACAAGGTAGAGAAAAACATTCACACGTCTTCTACAACATGCCTGCCTCTGCATGCTCATGATCTTGGTACGCTAAACCTATGTTCACCAAATATGAACCCCTTTTCAACAAAAACAGACCTCTGTCCTAGGTACGAGCCCCTGCTCATGAACCTCTATTCATCCTCTTCAAGAAAAACATGATGCTAATTTTTCTTGTGCTTTTATCTTTCTACTACAACATATTTACATCAGCAGGTTATAAAAGGAAATACAACTCTGAACAGGAATGTGACATCTGTTCTTATTACAAACAATGAAACACACAACTGAAATACTTGGCCACCAAATCAATACCGCGGCCTCATCGATGGTGCCTGACGAGAGGTCGCCGATTGCCCTCCTGCCTCCGTTGCCTCCAGCCTCCATCTACTGCTGCTTATTTAGAATAGAAAATCGTCAGAATTATAACCATCACCCAAAGGTTCTTCTTTATCACTGTCTTCTTCTTCATTAGCAACCATGGCACTTTCTTCTATTTTTCCATCAAGTAAATCTCGTGCTATTTTCTTGCAATTTATAGATAGATGTCCATCTTGTTTACAATAGTAACAAGTGATATGTTTCTTTGTATCTCTGGAAGTTGATCTTTGTTTAAAAGAAGATTTAAATCTCCCTTTATCATATGACTTGTTTTTACCATACATTGCAGTTTCTTCTGGTGTAACATTCTTCTTTTCTTCATCTATCAGTGAAGAAATTAGATCTTCTAGGCTGGGATTGATCGTGCTCAAAGTAAAAACAATGTTTGAATAGCGAGATGGCATACTATTCAACAAAACAACTTTTGCATCATCATCCTCTACTTTAATTTTTATCCCTGACAATTGATTCAAAATAGACCAAAACTTACTTATATGTTGTACCATGTTTTCTCCTTCATCCATCTTGAGTCCAGATAAGCTTCGCTTTAAGGTCAACTGCTTTGCACTTCGGTTTGGGATCCAAACAACTTGTTCAATGTTGTCCAAATGAAATTTGAACTTTTTGAAAGGTCTATATGATGCAAATATGCATCAGACAACCCAAGTCCAATGATTGTTGTTGCTTTACGATCTCTACTCTCCCATTTGGCTGCTTCATCAGCATTGGTTGGTTTCTTGAATGTTCCATCTGCAATGTCCCACAAATCTTTGTTAATGAGTGTCAATTGAGTTCGTACTTGCCAAGTGTGAAAATCCTTTCCATCAAATTTTTCAACATAACCCAATTTATCCATTATGACTCTCCACAATTTGACACAAATAGGTGTCGGTTTCAACTGAAAATACACCCTTACAATAATAATCAGCTTTATATTTATTCAAAATAATAAAGCATATCAGATTTTAATTGCTAGAAATCAGTCACTATTTTTTTTATAGAATAAATAGAAACTGTCAGAATTGTTTCCATGATTTCTCGTAAAATACGAAATGGGTTTCTGTAATTTTTGACAAAAGTTTTAAAAAATACAAATTAACAAAATCAAAAAAATTTAATAAATTTTGAATCTGGGTTTTTGAGAAAAACGTGAATTATAGTATTTTTTAGATCGGAATTCCGAAAAAGGCAATGAAAGCTTCAAAAATCTCATATATGCATCTTAGAGGCTGCGATTTTGTCCTGCAATGAATCTCATAAATTTCCCTAGCCTACTCTGATACCAAATCTAGAAGTTGGTTCAGTTTGCATGCACAAAAAACTAATCACATAACACCGGAAATAATACAAGACTCCAATTTTATTCATCCGGGATGTTTTATTCATATGAGAGATTACATTATATAGAGATTGACCTTCCTATTATGGTGGATTCAAATCTCATCTTGAATCCACTTACCTCTCCACAAATCTCTCAAACTTATCCTATGATAACTCACTCAATTCTATCTCGTGAGTTGTTTATTATAACTTCACACTATATTATTATTAAATGAGTTTCACATCTCATGTAAATAATAATACACAACATAATGTATTAATAATGTTACACAATATATTCATAACAAATGGAGCATATCTTACAAGTAGTGTGCAGGTTAGAAAGGTTCTCCCCCTAGATGGATACTTATGGTACAACTAGATCATGGTGAAAGAAGATGATCAATTCAAACTAGATTTCACCACCAAATGGGGCACCTATGCCTATAGGAAAATTCCATTTGGATTATCCAACGTCGGAGCCACTTTTCAAAGGGAAATGGATATGGAATTCAAAGGACTGATCAACAAAATAGTTCTTGATCTATCTGGATGACATTATAGTGTTTTCCAAAAATGCAACAGACCATCTTTTCCATCTAAGGCAGGTGTTCCAAAGGTGCAAAAGTTTTGGGGTGTCATTGAACCCCAAGAAATGTATATTCTTGGCCCATGAAGGAAAGATTCTAGGCCATATTGTATCAAAGAAAGGATTGGAAATTGACTTGGAGAGATTTCAAGCAATAAGAGCATTGCCATTGCTAAGTCACAAGAAGGCTCTTCAAAGCCTCCTAAGAAAAATCAATTTAACCCGCAGAGTTCGTTCCAAATTTTATGCCCTTGTTAAGCCAATAACGTTGATGTTGAAGAATAGCTTACCATTTAGGTTGACATATGAAGGGAAATGAAGTTTTGAAGCTATCAAAGAAGCCATATCATGAGCCCCAACTCTTGCGAATCTAGATTTTCCAAAGACTTCATATTGTATGCCTTTGGTGGTAGTGACGCAATTTCTGCAATCTTGGTTTAGTAGAACAAAGAAAATACTAAAATCCCAATTACTTTCTTGATTAGAGTTTGGAAGATTATGAGGTGAGGTACTCCTTCATTAAGAAGTAGGTCTTGATGGTGACTAGAGAATTGAATAAGTTTAAGAATTTGGTTTCAAACAACAAGATCCAACTATTGGTCTCTCATGCACGAGAGTTAAAGAGTTCCTTTTCGATGAGGAATTGCATGAGAATCATGCGGATGGATCACTCATATCATGGAAAATGAGATTGAGATCAAGGTCACCAAGCTGGTCCATGGGAAGGGATTGTGTGAGCAACTAGCCTCGGTCAACAAGAGGAAACAAACAATTAAAGATAGGTTGTTTTGTTTTACAATATGATCAAGAAGAACGGAGAGATGATGTACCTCCTCCTTGTTGGACCCAAGACATGGTGCACTTCCTTAAAAGCAGTCTCTTTCCTCATGGGATGAGTAAAACAAAAAGGAGACATTTCATTTTACGAGGCCATCCCATATGTTCTTATTGATGGTGTCTTGTTCAAAAGAGACATCAATGGCATTCTGCTAAGATGCATTAGGACAGATCATGTGAAGAGAGTGCTACAAGAATTCCATGTTGAAGTAGTTGGAGGCCATTTTTCTCTAGAGTGTGACACTCAAAATCATGAAATTAGGATATTATTGGCATAGAGTGTTTAGTGACTACTACACATGGATCAAAGGTGTAGGAATTATGCATTCTTGAAGGGCAAAGAAAGGCAAGTAGCACTTCCATTACACCCAATCTTACTCAACCAACCTTTCATGCAATGGGGATTGGACTTCATTGGAGTCATAAATCTAAATTCTAGCCAAGGCCACAAATTGATTCTTACAAAATGACAGTTATTTCACCAAGTTGACCGAGGCAATGGCGCTCAAGGAAGCCAATGTGTCTAGTATCCTAGATTTCTATGAAGGAATAGTGGCCAGATTTGGAGTGCCAACCACCATCATAACAGAAAATGTGTTAGCATTCATAGGTTCCAATATCACAAGATGGGTTGTCAAGAATGGGACTTATTTGAGCACTTCATCAAACTATTACCCTCAAGGTAATGGCTAGGATGAGTCCACAAAAAAGAACTTGATAAGGATTATCAAAAGAACTCTTGATGAGAACTAGAGGACCTAGCATACAAAGCTCAAAATGGCCTTATGGACTGATAGAATAATGCCCAAGAGATCTACAAGTAGCTCTCCGTTCAAGCTTGTCTATGGGAAAGAGGAATTGTTTCCTATATCACTTGAGTTGCTTGATTGGATCTCGTGAAGAAACTAGAGATGTTTGGATTTGGATTAATTAAAACTAGGTATGGGGAGTTGATAGAATTAAAAGAATCTAGAGAACAAGAACTCTAAGCAATAGAAAAGAATCAGGCCTCAATCAAGAAATGCTTTGACAAGAAGGAAAAAGTAAGGACCTTCCAGGAAGGAGACCTAGTTTTGAAATGGGATGTAGATCAAGTGAAACTAGGAAGGCATTCCAAGTTTGATGCTATTTGGAGTGGCCCCTACATGGTCACAAAATGTAAGAGTAGCAATGCATTCCAATTTTCTACATTGGAGGGTGAAGAGTTCAGATTCTAGTGAATGGAATCTATCTTAAGCACTACTACTAAAAGGGAAGTCTCACCCTGTATATATTAGCTTAGTCTCTCTTTCCTCTAAGTGCTTGTGCACATCGCATTGTTGTAGTTTAGGTTGTTTTTCTCCTAAGTGCTTTACATGCTCTGCATGTTCCATTTGGGGCATGTATGATTTCAAATTTTGTATATAGTGTGGTGTTGTTTTGTGGCTCTTATGTAGTCCATTCGGAAAGACAAATGAAGCCTTGGGTAAAAAAAAATTGCTACTCTAAGAAACCTTAATTTTGAAGATTTCTTATGAAAATTGAGAGTGTAAACAAATAGCCGAGCTCATGAATCAGAGGTAGAATTAGTATGATACAGTCTTTCTTGACTACGTGCCCAATGGATATGACAAGGAAATTGGTCTTTTCATCTAGCGAGATAGATGCTCTGTGAGTCACCAAATTGTTATCCATATTTCTCCCGGGGCCAAATATTGGATCAAACACGACCCTGCATAGAAGGAACCTAAGAAAACTCACTCATAAATATAAATGGGTAAAGGACTAACTCGAAAAATGAGGGTGGCTAGGGCCAAGAGAGACCGATTTAACCCTATACAATTGAAACAACTTTGTTAGGCTATTTCCATGTCTTAAATCCATTCTCTAAGTTACAGGTAGACTCAACTATGAGATAGCAAGGTCAGACAAGAAGGGGTGATGCCATAGAGGAACCAAAGAAAAATAAGGGGAAGAAACAACAAATATCCGAAGTCCTCGAGCTCGAAACGGTTTAGGAAAAATCCCAAAAATGACTAAGTATGGAGGAGGTAGCGGAAGGAGCCACGTGTCCTAACGGTGCTTCTCCAAAGGTGAATCCAAAAGGGGGAACCCAAACTTGTGCCAGGATTCCACATGTCTAGAGCCCCAAAGAAGTTGTGGGGTGTTGAAAAGTCTTCAACTAAAAAGAAGGTGCCAAGTGTCGACTCGGCACAAATTTAGAAAAGGAAGCCTAGGGTGGAGACTCAAACTTGTGCCATCCCTCCACATAGCAAATGGTCAAAATAGAGTCAAAAGGTGGGCTTCAAAATTGGCTAAGTATAGATGTATCAGTGGAGAATGCCAAGTGTCAGTGTGGTGCATCTCCAAGAGTTGATCTCAAGGTGGAAACCCAAATGAGCACGAGCTCGCCACGTAGCCCAAAGTCTAAAAAGTAAAAGGGACCATTAAAAATTCCACGAGCAATGGAGGCCGATAATTCTCAACTCGATGCTCCTGCAAGGGAAAAATTTGGGCCGGGTTATCAAGTGAGCGCGGTGCCTCCACATGTTATTCCATAGGGGTAGATTCGGTTGAATAGTCAATGCATGAGCCCAGTAGGTGGAGGCTGCCAATTGTATTGATTTTGTTGATTCAAGGGTGAATAGAGGAGAGGTTTCCAAATGAGCACCGAGAATGATGCATGTCCTACGTGAAAGTGGGTTGTCGGCAAATTTTTTTCTTTGCCCTCGTTATCTTAAAAGGGGTGAATGTTTCAAATGGCCTACAACTCTACTCAAAGAAAAGTCGGTGTTTGAGCCCGAGTCAAAGCCAAAGTGGGGTGTTGGAGGAAAAGTGAAAAGTTTCCTTTTGTTCAAAAGGCACAAAGATAAAGATAGAGTGCATTCCCACCCAACCAAAAGGGGCCATGTGTCTCACGTGGAGCTTGTGGTGTAGGAGTTCTTTGGGATTTCAATGCGGGATCTTCTTGCCTCAAAAACAAGATCGAGATCTAAGTTTTTCTTCATTTACTCTTCCTTCAAGGCACTTTGAACCAAGGATTGATGTAGTAAATACATATTTTGGGGTAGATTTTATCGAAGCATTAACAATTATGGTTGAGCTTTGACTGTTGTTCCCACTTCTATCCCTCTCTTTCTTCTATCTGATCGAATCTATAATTATGAGAGTAGGATTCATCATAAAGGGTTGTACATTCATTATTTTGGAGGATCCCTTCTCCTTCTAGCAGCAAAAGGATTTGTGGTGTTCGGGCCTTCCATTAAAATTGTAATATGTTTTTACCTTTTGTCTATTTTATAATGGATGCGTACAATCCACGAGCAATAAAAAACATCTGTGATCGATCTTAAATCCCTTCCTATCTCTTCTGCTTCCATTTAGTCTCCCATTATAGATCTTGCAATAGGTGTTTGTTTATTGTATGCATTTTGTTGGTTTGTGTCTATTGGAAAAATAAGTGTTCATCATTCCTTTGGTGCATCACCTGGTAGTTTAGTTATCTCTTATTCCTTATACTCTTTTATCCATGTCTCCTTGGCAAGTTTTAGATTAGGTATAGAGATAGATCCTCTGCAAATCCTAACGTATGTACCTAAATAGAGGAACAAGGAACCAACCTTCAATCTAGATAACTTTTCCATTTTTGTAAGGTCCCACACCTTGGGGAAAGTTCAATGATATGCAATCACACCAAATGGCCCATCCTTAGCAAAGAAAACATGTATAACTCATTTGGGGGTGCTTTGTGAATTCACACTAATAGTGTCATCAAACCTAAAAAGTGTGTGTTCCTTGCTCATGAAGGGAAATTGTTGGAGCACATTGTCTCGAGAGGGATTGACAATTGATCCTGAAAGGGTCGAATCCATCCAAACACTTCCATTGCCACAACATAAAAAGTCTCTCTAAAGCTTCTTGGGAGAATAAAATTAATTCGCGGTTTATACCTGAGAGTTTGGTACCATTGTGAAGTAGTTAACAATGATGTTAAAGAAGATTCTTGCATTTAAATGGACAACAAAAGAGAAAGATATTTTTAAGGCCATCAATTTCTCAATATCATAAGCTACAACTCTTGTTAACACGAGACTTCTCAAAAGACTTCATGGTGTATGCTTTTGGAGGGTTAGACACCATCTCAACCATCTTGGTCCAGCCCAACAATGAAGGTTTAGAGAAACCCATAGCTTTCTTCAATCGAGCTTGGAGGACTATGAGGTAAAATACTCTTTCATTGAAAAACATGTCCTTGTTGTTATTAGGAGCTTAAAGAAGTTCAGACACTTGGTCTCAAATAACAAGATTCAATTGCTAGTATCTCATGTTGGTGTTAAGGACTTCCTTTTAAATAAGGATTTGAATGAGAAGAGGGCAGGTTGGATCACCCGGGTAATGGAATATGACATTGAGATCAAGGTGACCAAAATAGTTAAAGGCAAAGGACTATGTGAACAACTCACCTCCAAGCATCAGGATGAGTCAGTGGGTGAAAAGGAGGTTGTCCTATTTCTACATAATGATCAAGAATAACCAACTAATGATGCACTTGCTCCATGTTGGACCCAAGCCTTGGTGCATTACCTTCAAACAGGTTTGTTCCCTTTGGAATGGAATAAAGAAAAAGAGAAGATACTTTAGACTACAAGCCATGTCATAACCGCTTGTTGGTGATGTCTTGTTTAAGAAGGATATCAATATTGCTCTAATAAGGTGCATTGGGACATGTCGATTGAGAGAGTGTTGCATGAATTCCATGATGGAGAAGCGGAGGTCACTTTTCCCCTTGAGTAATAGCTCCCAAGATCATAAAAGCTTGTTATTATTGGCCTACAGAGTGTTAAGGGAATGCTGCTCATGACTCAAGAAGTGTAAAAAAATTAGATTCTTCGTAGGAAAGGAGAAGCTAGCAGCCCTGCCCTTCATCCCATTTCAAAGGTGTATCGAGTCATTCATGAAATGGGGACTAGACTTCACCAGGGTGATTAACCCAAATTAAAGCCAAGGCCACAAATGGATACTTCTACCAATGCAGACTATTTCACTAAGTGGACTAAAGCGGTGGAACTAAAAGAAGCGAATGAATCCAACATCTTCAGATTTTATGATGCAATAGCAACTAGGTTTGGAGTCCCCGCCACTATTATATCAAATAATGCATTGGCATTCCTTGGTACAGGATCGAGTTAATGGGAATTTAAGAATGGTGTGTATCTCACCAGGCTCATCAAATTATTACCCCGAATGTAATGGCCAAGTAGAGTCCACAAATAAGAACCTATTAAGGGTTATTAGAAGGAATCTTGATGAAAATAAGAGGACTTGGCATACAAAGCTCAAATCAGCTCTATGGGCTGATAGGATCACATCAAAGAGATTGACAAGCAGCTCCCCATACAAGCTTTCATATGGAAAAGAGGCGATGTGCCCATATCATTGGAGTTTCCCACTGAGAGCTCATGAAATAGTTAGAGGTAACCAAGTTTCAACCCATGGTAATCAAGTATGCAGAGTTGATGGAAGTAGGAGAAGTAAGAGAGCATGCAATGCAAGTCATGGAAAAGGATAAAGCATTGATAAAAAGAGGTTGTACAAGAAGGAAAGAATGAGGATCTTTTAAGAAGGGTATTGTGCGTACCCAAAATTGGAGGGTACTTGCACCACCGAAATAGCGTAACACGTGCCTCAATGATGATACAAGTCTCCTCACAAGGTGCTCGGGATCTAGAAAATCTCTCTAAGTGTGTGTTAACATCTCGCATGCCTTGCTTAGCCCCTGCATCCTTTGTTTTCTCTTTTCCCTCTTTTCTTGACCTTTTGCTCTTCAGTTACGAAACCACCGCCCTGCTTGGGCGGCGGTCTCATGACCGCCACCCTGATCAGGGCGGCGGTCCTGTAACCGCCGCCCTGCTCAGAGTGGCGGTCCTGCATGTGTTTTCCAGAATGCTCTTTTAACGCGACTCACGTAAAAATCAATGATTCACTAGCTTTTTTTCACCGCCTTGAGCTTGCATTTATGTTTTGGTCCCCTAGAATAGTGTTTTGCCATTGTTTATAGTTTAAGAGTTCAAATTGGTTTTTACCTTGGGTAAATGCAAATGTTATAAATAGATGGCTTGTGCTCAAGCAAATGGCCCCTCAAATTTTCCTATGAATTTCTCATTGCAATAGATTAGTCTTTCATTTTGCTTAGAATTCTTAGTTTCATTCATTGCATGCTTAGTTAGCATTGTTTCGTTGTTAGGAAGCCACATATCCATCTTGTGCAGGTGTTGTTGATATTTCATCCAATCCATTGAATTGGAATGTTTTGTTTATCAATAGGAAGCCATTAAAGTTGCAGGTTTTTCTCCTCAAATAGGATAGTTTCAGGTTCTGGACATTTTATGTTGCATGACTCACAATAGATCCCGCTAGGAATTGCATAAGCCAAGCTCTGTACTCTTGCGCTATCCCTCTCCTACTCACATTGTATTCAGTCTGTATTCTAAAGTTGTCCCTTGTTCCAATATCTACTTCTATTGATGCAAGCATTACACGCTTTTCTGGATCCACGTGAGCACGAAAGAATGAAGAGATCACACTGAGGGGACAAAGTTACACACACCATCGGATTTGCCACTGTTCTATGCAGAATCCAGGTTCTAAATTTCAAAGTTCTAGTTAGAAGCATATCAAATAGAGTAGCTAATCACTTTATTTCAGTCAATTTACTTTTGATATTGCCAGGGAAGCTGTGGGGATTGATAGTTTCTGAGAGACTATGATTCATTCCTCACTTCTGAGGTAGGATCGAGAGTCTTGCAAATAGACTAGATCAATTATTTCATTATTTAGAATAGATTTACAACTGCACAGACAAATAGCTATACTCGGTTATCTTGTTTGTTTTAAATTGTTATCTTAGCTGACAATTTCTAGATATATTAAATTAGTTGCTCTTCTAAATCCATTCAAATAGTTCATCAGAAAATACAAAAATAGAGAAATCATATATACTATAGATATACTTCACGTAGTTAAATTTCACTTTATTGCAGTTAGATTTACATTATTGCTTTTGTATGACAATCACGGGACCTAGGGAGCCCAGAGAATATGTATTCGAGCCAATCGTGCCTCAACCCAATCTCGTCACAGCAATAGTTGACATAGACTAGAATCTTAGAATCCAAGTCTTCCAAACAACAACAGACTTACAACAGATCAGCTCTCAGATGAGGGGATTAAACATAGAAGATGACCAAGCGCACACGTTTTGGTCAAATCAGCCAAACTACAGATTACCCTAGAAAAATATCCACATGACTGTAGAAGGGCTTGAAAGAGAGCAAACATTCGGTTGTGATCCTTTGGTCCCACAACCAAACGCAGGAGACATTCTCACAGACATAGATACTAGCCTAAGAATTCAGGTTGCAAGAACGCCTGTGAGGTACTCTGAGAAAATCACACAACTGTTAATTTTGAATATAGAGGCTGAGAAAGCATATGATTATTGGATACTAGGGATCAGGGACTGAATTCGTACATGACCATAGCAGGACCGCAACAACCAAGAGTCTATGGTTGTGATCCACAAATCCCGCAACCCAACGAATCCATAAGTGAATCAGACATAGACACTGGCCTACGCACACTAGTATTCAGATCTACTCCACTTCCACCTATCATCATCACACAACTATCCTTGTTAGATATAGCGGCTAACGAGGCTAAAGAATTCTGGACTAGGCCAGAGAACCGCCCATAAAAACAACTATATCCATCATCCACTCTATGACCCTATCTGGAGACATACACGAAACTATCCCAGGTCATTTTCCACGTATACCACAACCCATAGATCGAATAACGCCAGAGCTCGATATTGATTGGAGCCTTCGAGTAGTCATCCTTGCCGATCGATCTATCACACCAGCTTCAGTTAGGAGGGCCTTCTTTGCCTTAGATTCACAAATTCCATTAGTGCGTGTCAAAGACATCAGATTGCCTAACTAGTTTGACTACATCCCACACATATTCCATCCCCACCGGCTGTCTCGGCACGACCTCGGGAGGTCGGGTATGCAGGGAAGAGTTACTTGTAGATTCCCACGCTCGCTTGTCACTTTTTTCGGCGTACAAATTTGTGAACCCGACGTGAAACAAACAATTCCTTCATCTTTTACCTCATTTTCACATTCTTCACTTGAACCTCACCTTCAAACTTCTTCCTCTTATTTTCACTTCTTTCCTCCACCTTCGCTATTCCCATTATACCCATATACCCCCAGAATATGTCGGATTCGATGCATATGGCGACCCCTCTTAGGTCTTGAGGCATACTACGCCCAATAGAATAGACAATCATCACCCTCACTTTTAGTATGGGGTGATAACTACTCAACTAACCAGTTATCAACACAAACTCCAAGGATCAGATATAACTCATCTTTTCAAACTAAGGAGTTAGATCAGCTCGCTCAAATGCAACAAACAGAGCCTTCAGGCTCGAATAATATGACGTTCACTAGAGAATCTGGTTCATCTCCTCAGGTGCTGCTTAGACCACAAATTAGTAGACAATCAGACCCATACCTAGTTTTAGATGATGAACAGTCAATACGTTATCCCAGGAATGAACAACGCTCTCGGAGTATGTACCCACCTATAGGGAGTTTACAAACACAACCCGAGGCCTCTTTTCAAGAAAATACCTCTATACCACTGCATATAGGAAATACCCTCGAGGAAACTTGGCAAGACAATGATCAGTTCATAGCAGGGTATCATAGACCTATACAACATCAGAATATACAACAAACGCCACCAAGGAAAATATCGTGACTTCACCAAATGAAGTCATTTCAACTTTAGTAGAAAAAGTTAGGGGGTTAGAACTTGCCCAAGCAAGTCAAAATTCTCAATTCATGCAAGCAGGAAGTTCCAATCCTCCACACCATCCTAGCCAAGTAGACCTCCTCACAGGAATAGGCACGTTAGGCATGCCTCCTCAGTATTCACAACAAACGCCAACTAGACCCACCATCTCTAACACCGCTCCTCCCGGTCTAGTACAAAATAATCCATTCCTGGATAATACCCCATGTCATACTTAAACATGTACTCCAAATCACCACAAGGGGATATGTTCTCCTCTCCCGACATGTTTTCTCAAACACAGGGGTTTCCTTATGCCCCTATCAATGCGTACGCTATGCCATATCAACAACCCATTCCACCACCGCTCCCCAAAGCACCATCAATGGTCGAAACCTATGCGATAGGGACTTATTCAGAATATTTGAAAGAGCCCTTAGATTTCACCATACGAAGCATCATGCTTCCAAGACCTCTTCCTGATTTACCCAAGTACAAAGGTGAGGGAGATCCGAATGCACATATCAAGGCTTACGCTACAGCCATACGAGAACTACTCCCTTGGGATGGGGTTGTTGCTAAAATATTCCCAAAACGTTGGAAGGCATCGCTCTCGATTGGTATTATAGAATACCTGAGGCTTCCATCCATTTGTTTAAACAACTCGTTTCAGAGTTCATTAAGGCATTTGACATGAACAAACTGTTAAGAACAGGAATCAGGGAGTTCTTACACATTAAGTAGGAACATAATGAATCTGTCACTCATTTCATCCAGAGATGGCATACAGTTCTTTATTCTTCAGCTAGTGCTCCAAACATGGACCAAATGGAACTATGTGATTTATTCCTTCATTCTCTCAGCAGAGAAGTGAAGGAAGAAGTCCAAAAGTTCCCACTAAGGACTTACGATGAAGTACTTGAGAGCGCTCTCCGAATAGATCAAGCAGCAATAGATAGTGGTCATAAGACATATGGAACAAATGGGAGGTTAATCACCTCCAGCCAGAACACTACAACTTATCCTACTACCACGAATGTCAATCAAGGACCTAAAATCCTTAACAAAAATCACGGGGTGACAACAGATGGAGTAACCGATCAGCCTAAAAAGGTAAATATCGTGAATACTTCACCACCAATGAACAATCAACGAAACAACAACTTTACCCCAACAATCAATGTAGTGGATTTCAATCATCCACAACAACAACAACAATGATGAAACCCTACACAGGGTCTAAGCCAAAACTCAATTGGTTATCAAAACCAGAATCAAAACCAAAACAACAAATGCAAAACTTTAATCCTAATAGGCAACGGTTTGATCAAAGTTTTAGGCCACAATATACACCAAACCAACAAACCAGGAATTATAATCCCAATTCATATTGTGGTTTCCACAAAATTTGAGGTCATGACACTAGAACGTGTCCGTGACTACAATAAATTCATGCAACGTTTTCCAGAGGAACAAAGACAATTCTTCACAGATATGTTCTTGGCAGATCCTGTGTCACCACCACCAAACATGCTCGCAGGGGCAGTTTCCCCTCAGAATGCTCCCCTCAAGATCTTTAATGATCCACTCCCAAATCATGATAACAATAGGCTAAGTCTAAATGGGACAAACAAAAGCATAATGATGGGAAACAATGATCATGAAGCCTCGACTTCACTAAATCCATCAGTTGCGCCACAATTAGGAGTCAACCACGACCCAAGATAGTCGGTTTAGTAGAGTTAGACCAAACTACCCATCAAAGCTATAACAAGAACACGAGAGTATTTCTCTCAGCCAAGCCCAAGTCACCTGTCAGGAACAGATAAGATCCAACAAATAGTGGAAAAACCCATAGGTGCCTATGATTTAATTAGTGACCTAACAAAAACCTTCTCGCACATTTCATTTTTAGACTTACTAAAGAACTCTCCTACCCACAGGGCTGCTCTTCTAGAGGCATTAGGTTTAGGTCATTTAATTAACATCACTCCACCTCCCGAAACACAGGTGAACCATGTAGACTTTGATATCCACCCTCCGGGGCAGCTAGATAGGGATACCGAATTCATATTCGAAATAAACAAAATGCCAACAGATGCTGAGATTGCACGCCGAGGTGATCCAACCTTATATTTGCAAGTATGGATTTATAACAACTATGTAAAGCGTGCGATGGTAGATGATGGGGCAGCAGTAAACATAGTCCCCTTCTCTTTCCTTCAAAAGCTAGGGTATGGAGAAACTAATTGTTCCACAACTCGAAATACACTAAGAGGCTATGATAGCCTTAAAGCCACTTCGATTGGGACTATAATACTACCAGTCACCTTAGGACCCAAAACAATCCTGACTGAGTTTTATATTATAGATCGGGAAACTAACTACAATATGATCCTCAGCCGACCATGGATACACCGCATGAAGGCAATCCCTTCTACGCTATTTCAAGAAGTAAGGTTTTTACATCTAGGAAAGGTGTTTGTAGCCAAAGGTGATCCAAAGCCATTCGATATACACCTAGCTGACTTAAAGAAAAGACCAGTGTGCACTCGAATTTGAACTCCCAACAAACCAACTCAATAAACCTACCGACGCAAAACCAGAGGAAAAGTTGGTACCTACAACGGATCTCGAGACTATGAGTCTAGTCAAAACAATCCCAGCCCTCAAGGATGAGGCAAACATTGTAGAAACAATATCATTAGGAACTACTGCAAAAATTGTTGAATTGATAGAACAGGATCTACCAATGTTCCTACCATTTGATTATGTAGGCATGGGATATTCCCTAGGTGTTGGTTCTCTTCCAGCAGAGGATCTCTGTATGGTGGAAGTAGAATGCATAAACACAACAAATATCCCAACATCCATATTCCCAGCTAAATATTGGACTCTCCATTTTGATGGAGCTAGATGTCATTACGGAGTCAGGGGGCAGGTGTAATCTTTACTTCCCCCGAGGGAAAATTCCTACCATTTTCCTTTAAACTAAATTTCGAATGTACAAACAACGGCGCTGAGTATGAAGCCCTCCTCCTTGGCCTCATTTTAGCCAAGAGGATCGGTGTTAATAACATCAGGGTGTTAGGGGACTCACAATTGGTAGCAAACCAAGTCTCTGAGATATATGAAACCAAGGCCGAGCACTTACAACTTTATAAAACAGCTGTATTAGATTTAAGCAAAGAGTTTGACTTCATATCAATTGAAGCAATCCCGCGAGAACAAAATCTTCTCACAGATTCTATAGCAACCTCGGCATCACGCTTCACCCCAAACAATGGATTCCAAGATACCCGTTTCATGGTATCCCTTCGCACCGAACCATTGGTAAGAAAATTGCCAAATTCTCTTTAAACAAGGATGAAAACAAATCTACTATCCTAGGCCACATCGATAGTGATACAACCACTCTTGATTTCTTAAACACCTATGCGGCATTACATCTCGCCCATCACACAGTAGATTCATCCTTAATCCCACATTCGTCTTCCTACTTCAAAATCCCATGATGGAGCTTCCCTCACAAATGGAACCTAGCGTATACACAGTAGGAAATGGGGATGATTTGGATTTACCTCCAGCCCCGCCTGAGTTTGAAGAAGGTAACGCCTCTTTAATCAAAGAAACAATTGATGTTAACATCGGAACGGAGGATGAACCAAAGATCTTGAAACTAGGATCCTCGTTAACCCCGGAAGAAGTAGAAATACACACTCAGATCCTCAAGGAACATCAGAAGGCTTTTGCATTTAATTATAAAGAAATGATAGGCATTGCACCGCACATTGCGGTACACAACCTCGTCACTAAATCAGATGCAAAACCGATTAAACAAAAATCAAGACCCATGAAACCTAAGGTAGCTCTCATGGTGAAAGAGGAAGTAATAAAACTCCTCCAAGTAGGATTCATCAAACCAGTCGATTACTCTCAATGGGTATCTAATATCGTTCCCGTTCTAAAAAGAATGGGAAGATATGCATCTGCATAGATTTCCGAGACATTAACAAAGCGTGTCCTAAGGATGACTTCCCATTACCATCCATAGATGTCATTGTTGATGCAACAACTGGATTTGAACTCTTGTCTCTCATGGATGGATTCTCGGGATACAATCAAATCAGAATATCTGAACAAGATCAAGCTAAAACCACGTTTATAACTCCTTGGGGAACCTATTGCTACGCTGTTATGCCATTCGGTCTCAAGAATGCTGGCGCCACATACCAGCGAGCTATGACATATATATTTCATGATCTAATTCATAAGATTGTGGAATCCTACGTAGATGACTTGTTGGCCAAGGCCAAGAAGCGTTGTGACCATCCGGAAGTGCTCCGCATCATTCTTTCATGCCTAATAGAATACGGAGTCACACTAAATCCAGAGAAATGCGTCTTTGGTGTAACAGGAGGGAAGCTCCTAGGTTACATCATATCGTCACGAGGGATAGATGTTGATCCAACCAAAATTTAGGCTGTCCTCGAAATGGTCCCACCTTCGAATGAATCTGGAATCAGGTCATTTCTCGGAAAGCTTGGTGCAATCCGAGATTCATCCTGGACTTAAGCTTCACCATCCATCCAATCAACAATCTACTCAAGAAAGATTATAGTATTGATTGGACCAAGACTGCAATGAAGCTTTTGATGCAGTTAAGCGTTTCTTGTTATCGCCACCTACGCTAATGCCACCTAAGCTAGACCACCCGTTAATTTTATATTCACGAGCTACCGATGTCTCACTAGCCTGTATGTTGGCCCAAGAGGATGATGACAAGAGAGAGCGCACGATTTATTTCATTAGTCGAACATTACTCGACTACGAAACATGTTATACACAAGAATGAGAATGCCTTGCCATAGTCTTTGCTACTAAATGCTTAAGACACTATATGCTAAATCAAGAAACAAGGGTCATGGTAAAAATGGACCATTTACAAACTTTCCTCACACAAGGGTCCTTGTCTAAAAAGGCTGGACATTTTATAACCTTAATGGGAGAATTCGAATTAACATTTGTAAATCAGAAATCCGTTAAAGGACAAGTCATCGCAGATTGGTTAGCTGATAACCCATTAGACGGAGGTGATCTAGTAGATCTGGACTTTCCGATGAATGCGTATACTACATTGAAACCAGACCTCCTATCTCTGAGTGTCCCTGGTATACCGATATTATTGATTATATCATGAACCATACATATCCAGAAGGGGCTACATCACAACAAAGAAGGCGGTTACGCATTATTGTAGCCAAATACGTCGTTATAGAGCAAGTGCTCTATCGAAAAGCGTTCGATGGAATGCTTCTAAGATGTGTCAACACAGAAGAATCCAAGAAGATTCTCCACGAATCTCATAGTGGAATGTGTGGAGGCCACTTTGGTGGCCATGCCACCGCTCACAAAATACATCGAATGGGCTATTTCTGGCCCACTCTAGAACACGATGCAGTAGAGTTTGTACGAAGGTGTCATAAGTGCCAGGAATTCTCCCATGAGATTCACATGCCGACACAAGCTCTACAACCAATCGCTACTCCATGGCCCTTTTCTACGTGGGGCCTCAATTTGATAGGGAATTCTCTCCTCATCTACGATGACCATAATTTCATAATCACGGCCACATAAATATTTTACCAAGTGGGTAGAGGCTATGCCTCTTACTACTGTACCGGGCTCTGTAATCGCCAAGTTCATTTTGAACCAAATCATTTGCAGGTACAGTGTCCCGCAAATCATTATCTCGATAATGGAACTTCTTTTAAGAATGACGAGGTTCACGAATTGTGCAATAAATTTAAAATAAGCCATCATACGGCCTCCTTGTATTACCCTCAAGCCAATGGACAGGCTGAAGCAACAAACAAAACATTAAAAGCCATTCTCCTTAAAACGGTGAAAGAAAACAAACGAGATTGGCATTTGAAGTTATATCCGGCCTTGTGGGCCCACCGAACCTCAATAAAAACACCAACGGAGCGACTCCTTTCTCGCTAGTATTCGGGGCAGAGGCAGTCCTCCCACTTGAGGTTGAAATACCCAGTCTCCGTATTTCATTACAAGGGATTCTGGATGAAGATGCTTACAGAGAAGCACGTCTCTCCCAACTAGAAAGCCTAGATGAAGCTAGGTTAGATGCTGAACAATGGCACAGAGTCTATGCTGATCGGATGTGCCAGGTAGTATAATAAGAAGGTCTATGAATGCGACATATATGAAGGTGATCTAGTTCTAAGGCTGGACAGTCGGATCGACAAAAAGATCGGCGAGGGAAGAAAGTTCCAACCCAAATGGTTGGGCCCATACCGAGTCACGAAGGACTACGGGAATGGTGCATACCTCTTATGTACACTAGAAGGTGAGGAATTTGGCAAAACAGTCAATTCCCTACACCTTAAATGATTCTACACGTAAGCAACCGACATAATATATAATTATATCTACATTGCATCTTCATATAGATTAGGATCATTTTGTCCGCTTGTTTCGTACAAAAATTGTGATCAAGGAATTTATTCTTAAAGCAATTCATTACAAACTTCTGATGGTATTGGCATAAACACTCTAATCATACTTCTCCATCTCCATGATATCGTCAAGTTATTTTGGAATCATGTCATCAAATAAAGCTAGATATGACAAAGTCTTAACGGTAACCATACCAAGATCTCATGGGTTTATTCTCACTTTTGGTTTCTTCTTAGGATGGGTGTCTTGTCTATGGTCTGTTCTAGAAGCTTCATCGTGTCACATCTATCCCGTATGTATATCTCTTTGGAAATAAGAGCATGCTGACATTTTGCTCAGATAAACAAGTCAAACATGTAAATCAAATAGAAAATTTTAAATTTACACATTTTCTTGCCTCACCAACCTTCGGTGATGAGCTTGCGTCTCTTACTAGTGACGTAGGGTTGGGAAAGGATGGAAATGCCCTTACTCACCTATGCCTTGCCCATGGTGATAAACCCATGCTTCTTACTAGTAGCATGGGGCAAAGTGTAGGGGGTCCTCTTGACAAACAAACATTAAAGGTCATAAGCAAACAATTCAAATCTTGAAGCTTTGAGTCAAAAATAAATGAATCAGATGTTCAAAATTCCAAAGAGTTAAAATCCTAAAAACCCAGATTTTGTCTACTATGTGGCCATCTACGGATCTAAGTCTAGATAAACCGCAAAGCAAGTTGCATCCCAAAAACTATGAAGTCACTCGGGTAGAGTAGGCTTGTAGTTTCCCAATTTGGTTCCACCAAAGCTTTGTCTATCTTTCATCACTATCATTTCAGCACATTTCATAACTTGCACCCTTCCCAACTCTTGGTGATGAGCCCTCGCATCTTACTAGTTGCGTGGAGTTAGGAGTAGGGGCAGGTTTATCTACTCATCATACCGGCTTATCTTCACCACTTTGCCAAAACAAATATGAAGTATCAAAAATTGCTTAAAGAAACTAAGATTCAAAATCACATTGTATCTACATTATCATATATCAGCATCATGAAATACAAAAAGAAAGTAAACACTTGCATCATTTGTTTTCCATTGCATACATTCTAAAAGCATATAAACATACATCATAATCTACATGAGGAAATAGAAAGGAAAAAGCCATAAAATGCCAAAAGTCTGATCCAAAAAGAATATATATATAAATGGTCAAAGTTTTTGTACAATGCCATCATGCACTAAGCATGGTCAAAATGCTCAAAGAGCCCGGATATACAAAAGAATGTATCATACAAAATCTACGAGAGCCAAGTGGCTTCTCAATCCCTACGAGACCCCTCTGAAGGCGCACGCCCACGCCTAGGACTCCGGCTACGCCGGCGCTCTGAATGCACGGAGGGCTCAGGATCCCGAGGGGCAGCCGCAGTCTCGCCACGAGAATGACTCCTCATCAGCGCTCGGCTGTCCTATACCCCGCTAGCTCCGTGCGAAGAGTCGATACCATCCTGGCCACATGCCAGACTGGGGCGAAGACATCAGTATGTCTACCAGCTGCTGAGGGCTCCCCAACATCCACGGACAGCTCTGCACGGGTCCTCTCCATGGGGATCATCAGGGTATCAGTGCATACCCTGCGAATCAAGTCTCGCCACTCATCGGCGGTCTCTGCAAAACAAAGGAAACAAAGACGAATTAGAAATAAACAAGAGATAAATACAAACGTAAAACAGAAGGAGAGATAGTAACTAAAGAATCCTAAATTAAAGAAAAACATTAAAAGGAAGGATGGTAACTTACTCGGATCACCAGGCCTCCAGGATGGATCTCTAGGGTCAGCACCCCGCCACAGCACGCCGCCACCGACCGAGGTGCTCCTCCGTGGTCAGGCGACATAGCGCCCTACAATGGACTCATCCTCCCCACCATGGCCCTGGGAGAGTGGCTCCTCTGAAACCAGAGTCACCCTCTCTAGCACTCTGCTCGGCCCTCTCTACCTGCATGATATCCTAAGTATCATGCCACTCAGGATCACTCTCCTCCTCTGTCTCTCCCCCTGTGAACTCCTCGGACTCGGAGTCTATGTCGATGGGGTCATTGCTGCTATGGGCAGGACCCACGGCAATCTAAAGCAAAGGTGCCTGAGGAGCACCGGCTCTCCCTCGGGCACATACTACCCACCTGGCTGTAATAGGAACGCCAGTATAACCACTATCCAACCCCGGCCTCTAGGGCCCCCTCTGGCCTCTCAAAATGACCTGTATACTGGTGCTACTGGGGGAAGCATACCAATGTAGGGTAAGCCAAACTGCTGAGGAACTCGGCCAAAGGGGTGTACCTCCACTCGCCCCACTCTATCAATAAGCTGCCCTGTGGTGGAGCAGGAGATCAAAGTAAGAGCCTCCTCGCCCCATATGCCTACCATAGTCTGATACGGTGTGGCCTCCATGTTAGCAATGGTCAAAGAAGCAACTGGCTGATGAGGTGCTCTAAGCACCGACATATTTGTCCATCTAGCTGCCCTCACAGCTCCGGATCTGCCACCTCTACACCTCTAGCCATAGGGGATGAAGTGCTCATAGACCCAACTCATGACCAGGGTCAGGTGGCTCAAGGACTGCCCCTGTAAACGAACTACCCTGTATAAATCATGGTAGGTAGTCCCAAGTATGTCTACTCCCTAGGCATATATCCGGCCATGTCCCTCTATCTGTGCAATAATGGGGGACCAACAATATAACAATGTGTCTCCTCCCTTGTCCCCGATCAGTCTCGAGGCAAGGATCCCCATAATAGCCTGGCGAAGTAGGGGGATGGGCAAACTGGGAATAGATCGAACTCTGACCCCCTTCTTTGAACCCGTGGAGATGACTGCATCTCCCATATAAGTGGCCCACTATGCTATCTGGGCCCGTGAACCTGCTGTCTCAAGGGTCAGACGCGTCTCCCAATGATCGGGACCCCCAGAATGCGGTAAACATCCTCTAAAGTGATGGTCCACTCACCGCGGACCCCTGGCAATCGAAGGTGTTCCGATCAGCATCCCAATAGGAAAACAAGTCACAGAGTATGTGACTGGATGGTGCAACATGGGGCACCCGCGATATATGTAGTATACCACCCCGCTGAAGAGTATCCTCCTCATCCTGTGAGAGGGCATCTAATACTCCTGGGAGCCAGTCACACTCCTCTCTCTCGCTCCACCGAATGTACTCCTCTCTCGCCTGCATACACCCAAAAACACACAAAATAGAGCAAGTTAGTATCCAAGTGATACTAGAAAAATCATGAAAACACATAGAAATGCTAAAAACACAAAAACAACCTTAAACAGATGTTCTTTTGGCATTCTGTAAAAACCACCACCCCGAGCAGGAGGCGGTTTTGTAATCGCGCCTTAAGGGTGGTGGTTATGTAACTACCACCCTAAACAGTATGGCGCCATGTAAATCGCGCCGTCAGGCAGGGTGGCGATCCCCGAAACCCACGCGGGTTTTTAAACCTAAAAAGCCCAAAAACACTAAAAAGGACCTTTTTAGCTAAAACAAAGCCTACCCAGTAGGCGCCCCCCCTAGATGGACCTTTTGAACCTAACATTTTCAAAAATTACCCCCCACGACAAAGATTTTAGCATTTTAAAATTGAGGGGGAAAAAGGGGTAAATTGAAGAAAACTAACCTGTGATCTCGCGGGTCGATGTTCCACTCGCGGAGGCATGATCACTATCCCGTCACTGAACGTTTCGACTCTACTCACGCAAGAAACCGTCACCGTGGGTCCCAGAGCTCAGAATCAATCAAATCAACGCGCAAAATGAATAGGAAAATGGGCCCACTTTCATATATATAGCAACCTGACTCATTTTAAATGCCTTTTTCACAGGTTTGGAGCGCCGACGGAGGTAAGTTCTTATCCCCGCATGAATGGTACGTTCTCATTTCCTTTTATTTTAGCATTTATTTTCCAAATTATTGTGTCTATCTGCACTTGATTCCTCTTTTCATTTTGCAGGTGGCAGGAATTTTGGATGGTGTCATTTCGACACACGGACGTATCAGGTATAACTTCTAACTTCCCATTTCGGGACCGCCATACTGGACCCACCGTTTTACGCCTCTTCATGGCTAAAACACTTCTCCGAGGGGGCAATATGTACGTACCCAAAATTGGAGGGTATTGCACTCACGGAACAGCGTAACACGTGCCCCAATGATGATACAGTCTCCTCGCAAGGTGCTCGAGATCCGGAAAAGCTCTCTAAGTGTGCGTTAACATCCCGCATGCCCCGCTTAGCCCCTGCGTCCTTTGTTTTCTCTTTTTCCTTCTTTTCTTGACCTTTTTCTCTTATTATGAAAATCGCCGCCTTGCCTGGGCGGTGGTCTCGTGACCGCCGCCCTGATCAGGGCGGCGGTCCTGTAACCGCCGCCCTGCTCAGTGGCGGTCCTGCACGTGTTTTCTAGAATTATTTTTAACGTGACTCACGTAAAAATCAATGATTCACCAGCTTTTTTCACCGCCTTGAGCTTGCATTTATGTTTTTGGTCCCCTAGAATAGTGTTTTGCCATTGTTTATAGTTTAAGAGTTCAAATTGGTTTTTACCTTGGGTAAATGCAAATGCTATAAATAGATGGCTTGTGCTCAAGAAAATGGCCCCTCAAATTTGCCTCTGAATTTCTCATTGCAATAGATTAGTCCTTCATTTTGCTTAGAATTCTTAGTTTCATTCATTGCATGCTTAGTTAGCATTGTTTTGCTGTTAGGAAGCCACATATCCATCTTGTGCAGGTGTTGTTGATGTTTCATCCAATCCATTGGAGTAGGATAGTCTGTTTATCAATAGGAAGCCATTAAAGTTGCAGGTTTTGCTCCTCAAACAGGATAGTTTCAGGTTCTGGATGTTTTATGTTGCATGACTCGCAATAGATCCCGCTAGGAATTACATAAGCCAAGCTCTGTACTCTTGCGCTATCCCTCTCCTACTCACATTCTATTCAGTCTGTATTCTAAAGTTGTCCCTTGTTCCAATATCTACTTCTGTTGATGCAAGCATTACACACTTTTCTGGATCCACGTGAGCACGAAAGAATGAAGAGATCACACTGAGGGGACAAAGTTACACACACCATCGGATTTGCCACTGTTCTGCAGAATCCAGGTTCTAAATTTCAAAGTTCTAGTTAGAAGCATATCAAATAGAGTAGCTAATCACTTTATTTCAGTCAATTTACTTTCGATATTGCCAGGGAAGCTGTGGGGATTGATAGTTTCTGAGAGACTATGATTCATTCCTCACTTCTGAGGTAGGATCGAGAGTCTTGCAAATAGACTAGATCAATTATTTCGTTATTTAGAATAGATTTACAACTGCACAGACAAATAGCTATACTCGGTTATCTTGTTTGTTTTAAATTGTTATCTTAGCTATCAATTTCTAGATATATTAAATTAGTTTCTCTTTTAAATTCATTCAAATAGTTCATCAGAAAATACAAAAATAGAGAAATCATATATACTATAGATATACTTCACGTAGTTAAATTTCCTTTGTTATAGTTAGATTTACATTATTGCTTTTGTATGACAATCACGGGACCTAGGGAGCCCAGAGAATACGTATTCGAGCCAATCGTGCCTCAACCCAATCTCGTCACAGCAATAGTTGACATAGATCAAAATCTTAGAATCCAAGTCTTCCAAACAACAATAGACTTACAACAGATCAGCTCTCAGTTGAGGGGATTAAACATAGAAGACGACCAAGCGCACACGTTTTGGTCAAATCAGCCAAACTATAGATTACCCTAGAAAATATCCACATGACTGTAGAAGGGGCTTGAAAGAGAGAAAATGTTCGGTTGTGATCCTTTGGTCCCACAACCAAACGCAGGAGACATTCTCACAGACATAGATACTAGCCTAAGAATTCAGTGTCAAAGAACGCTGTGAGGTACTCTGAGAAGATCGCACAACTGTTAATTTTGAATATAGAGGCTGAGAAAGCATATGATTATTGGATACTAGGGATCAGGGACTGAATTCATACATGACCATAGCAGGACCGCAACAACCAAGAGTCTACGGTTGCGATCCACAAATCCCACAACCCAACGAATCCATAAGTGAATCGACATGACGCCGCCTACGCACACTAGTATTCAGATCTACTCCACTTCCACCTATCATCATCACACAATTATCCTTGTTAGATATAACAGCTAACGAAGCTAAAGAATTCTGGACTAGGCCAGAGAACCACCCATAAAAACAACTATATCCATCATCCACTCTATGACCCTGTCTGGAGACATACATGAAACTATCCCAGGTCATTTTCCACGTATACCACAACCCATAGATCGAATAACGCCAGAGCTCGATATTGATTGGAGCCTTCGAGCAGTCATCCTTGCCGATCGATCTATCACACCAGTTCAGGTTAGGAGGGCCTTCTTTGCCTTAGATTCACAAATTCCATTAGTGCGTGTCGAAGACATTAGATTGCCTAACTAGTTTGACTGCATCCCACACATATTCCATCCCCGTCACTTTTCTCGGCATACAGGACTTAGTTCTAAATTGGGATAAAGATCGGATAAAGCTAGGAAAACATTCCAAATTTGATGCCATCTGGAGTGTACCTTACACGATCACATAGTGCAAGAGTAGTAATGCCTTCTAGCTAGCTAGATTGGATGGTGAAGAATTACAGATCCCAGTGAATGGGATCTATCTCAAACATTTCTATTGAATGGGAAGTTTCCACCCTTGTAAATATTAGCATAAGACTTTAATTTCCCTAAATGCATATGCACATTGTTTTGTTGTAGTGTAGTTTTAATTTCCCTAAGTGTGTATGCATGTCTCTTTGTTGTAGTGTAGTTTTTGTTTCCCTAAGTGTTATGGCATAGGTTCTTTGTTGCTCCAAGTTACGTCATTACACAATTCAACGTGCCTCTAAGTGAACATATTATTCTTTTAAGTATTCATGGCAGAAGACCCATAATTTCCTGTAATAATTGCAAATTTCAAAATAAAACAAATACAAAGAAACTAAAGCTATCTTCAAAACAATACATTCATGGACATATGAAAGCCCCGGGTCAAAATAATTTTATACTCTTGGAAGCCTTGTTTCAAGATTTCTTATGAAGATTGAGAGTGCAAATGGTCGAGGCTCTCGGATTAGAGGTAGGATCGATGTCGTGCCATCATTCTTGACTCCATGCCCAATAGATGTTTCAAGGATACTGGTTCCTTCATCTAGTAGGAAGATGCCTTTGTGAGTCACCAAATTGTTATCCCAATTTTTCCCCAGGATAAAATTGCTTAGCCACGACCTTACACTGAAAGAAACTAGAGAAATCATGTTCAAATCCTACAATCAGGAAATAGAGGGACTTCACAATGGAGTGACATGGCCTACAACAGATAAAATGAGCATGTGTAAGCATAAATTCAAGAAACAGCTCATCAAATGAACCCATGCTTCAAATCCAAAAATAGATTACATGCAAGCTCTAAATTGGAATAGTAAGGTAGGGAAGGAGAAGCTAGTGTCAAAGAAACCAAAGAATCAAAGGAGAAGGAACGGAAAGGTTCGAAGTCTTCGATCTCGTAAAAATGGTTCGAGCGAGCCCCAAAAATGAATAAGTATAGAGAAGACAATGGATTCTACCAAGTGTCCAAACAAGCGCACCTCCAAAGATTGAATCCAAAATGGCAAACTAAAACAAGCACAAGACCCCAACGTGTCCCGTGCCCAAATTAGGGCATAGTCACAGTTCAAAGTCAAAAAGGTAGACTAGTCGGGCCTAAAAATACTAAGTATAAAGGTGCTAGCGAGAAACCGCCATGCATCGCTCAGCGCATCTTCAAAGCATGGCCCAAAAGTCGATACCCAAAAGAGCACTAGCTCGCCATTTATTCAGGGCCCAAAAAAGCAAGAGTAGACATTGAAAATTCCAAGAGTCTCGTGGAGGATTTTATGTGTCAACGACCGACACTCCTTTAATGGTAAAATCCTGAGCGAGGTTTTCAAATGAGAGTGGACCTTCCACGTGTCCCGTGTCCAGATAAAGGGATAGGATCGGGGTTGAATAGTCAAAGTAGAGACAGACACGATGGAAAGAGCCATGTGTCGGCATGGTGCTAGTTTAAGATTAAAATTTATGGAAGATTTCTAAACAAGTGTCAGGCCTCCACGTGTCCCCGATCGGATGTATAACCTCGCCGAGAAAAAAAGGGACTTGGCCAAAGCATGAGGAAGTTGAGAAAGCCACGGAAGAAGCCACGTGTAAGCTGGCACAACTCAAAAACCAGAATCCAAATGTAGTCCCCGGACATGCACCAGGTCTTCCATGTGTCCCATTTCCAAAGACCCATTTTGACTCGGTGCTCGAAATCGACAAATCGCACCATTAGAAAGATCTTGGCCTCATCTACGCCATGGAGATCTGAAAATTTAATTTTAGAGAGGTTAGGTGGGGAAAAAATGAAGAAACATCTTTGTGCCATTAATATAGGATCTATTTTCCCCAACAACAAGATCGATTTGATCTGATCCATCGTTCTTCCTCTTTTGAGGCACCAAACAAGCAATTGATGTGAGACACGATAGATTTGGGGTAGATTGTAGGAGGCATTGATGGCCAATGGTTGAGCTTCGAACTAGTTTTCCCACCTCTCTCTCTCCTTCTTCCCTCTATGTCGAATCTATAAAGGAAGGGTCGGGGATCATTGTAAAAGGTTGGACATTTCTGTTTATGCCTTCCTTCTTCTTTTGTTCACAAAAGGATTTTTGAATCTTTTCAAACCTCCCCTTCAAGTTGTAATGCAATTTTTTCTTCTTGCCACTGTAATATACTGTATCGACTCTTGAGCAATAATATATATGTATGTGGATGTTTCTCAACCCTCTCATGTATTTTTGTTGTCTCCCTGATCTCTTATTGCATTTTTGGTCATCTGTGCATAGTGTTTGTATTACATTTCATGGTCTATGTTAAATTACAAAATGAGTGTCTAACATTCCTTTAGTGCATCACCTCATTAGCTTAGTTTATTTTCTTGCATCTCCTTGACCTTGTCTCCTTGGTAAAATAGAGTAGATTTAGAATAGACCCTTTGCAATATATTTGTATGTACCTGAACAGAGGAATAGGAACCAACCTTAATTTGGAGAGCTCTCTTAACTCACAAGGTCCCACAATTTGAGAGATGCTCCATGTTTTGCAATCACACTAAAAGTCTCAACCCATCTAGTTGCAAACATTTAGGGGTGTTGTGATTCTACACTAACACCCACCTCATAACTACGATCTATCCTATGCTGGTCTCGCATACTTATTCTTCCTATCATGTGCCTCTTACAACATCTGTTTGATCAAAATAACCTACTTCTCTATGTCCTATAATAAAGCTGGCCAAAGAGAAACCCTTTCCTCTAACCTATCCCAACTAAGCGATGTCCTGCAGTCTCTTCCATATAATTCCTAAAAAGGAGACATGCCTATCAAACTATGAAAACTATTATTATAGGTGAACTCCACCAAGTACAAATACTCCTCCCATCTCAACTAGGTGATCCATGATGTACATCCTAAGCATGTCCTCCAAAATCTAAATCACACACTTAGTCTATCCATCTCATGTCTTAGGGTGATATGTTGTGTTTAAATTGATCTTTGTCGGAGAGCATGTTGCATAGTAGTCCGTAGGGGGAAGTGTACAAAGGATCACGATCATATATGATCTTCGGTGGTATCCTTTACAACCTAATGATCTCGTCAAGATATACCCATGCCACTATACTAGTTATGTAGGTGGTCTTCATAGGATATAAATGATCCATTTTCATCAAATTATCCACCGTGACCATGATGGATTCATGGTAGTATCTTGACATCGGTAGACCAACAATGAAGTCCATGGAAATGGTTTCCCACTTTCACTTCAGCATAACATGAGGAAAGAGAAGGCCAACTGGATGCTTGATTCTTGGCCTTCACATTCTGACACTCTAAATAATATGACACAAAATGAGCCACATCTCTTTGAAGTCCCCTCCAATGGTACAACTATCTCAAAGTGGCGCTCATATCCTTCACCCTAGGATGGGCTGAATAGGGTACATGATGAGCCTCTGTCAAAATGTCTTATCTCAAGCCTCCATCTCTAGGAACATAAATCTAACTTCTGCTCCTTAGAAGTCCATCTCGTCTCTAGGGATAATGCATAAAACATCCCCTCAAGGCCCCTCAAGGGGTCTCTGAGACTCAATCTCTGCCTTGGCTGCAAGGTAGAAGCTATCATGAGGAAGTTGCTGTAAAATCTAGCTCTAAAAATTTGTGCCCATTGAAGTGGCCATAACCACATGTATCTCGTCTATAAAGAGCGTATACATGCAAATTCTCCTTCCCCTTCACATGATCTATCTCCATGTCATACTCATAAAGTAACTCCATCCAACACCACTTACGATCATTGAGATTGGTCTATGTGAAGAGGTGGCGAAGGCTCAAGTGATCGATCCCGAGTGTAAATGTACTGTCTAAGAAGGAAGTGTCTCAATCATACCAAGGCGTGAAAAACTTCCGCAAGCTTAAGACCATGAGTCGGATAATTGAACTCATAATCCTTGAGTTTTCGAGACTCAAAAGCTAATACTTTTCCCTCCTACATCAACATACCTCCAACTCCTACCAAAGAAGCACTTGTGTATACGAAGAACTCACCGTGAGGATCTAGCACCTTTGTAAGAATAGGTGTTGTTGTGAGGCATTCATTTAGTGTCCCGAAAGCCTACTCGGATCTATTTTACCATACAAACTTCTTCCCTTTCTACCTGAAGGGAATTGATGGGGTGGCCGAGAGAATTCCTACACAAATCTCATATAGTATCCTGCTAAACCCATGAAGTTGTGCACCTTTGTCACACTAGTAGGTTATGGCCAATCCATAACAGCTCAAATCTTAGAAGGAACAACTGCGATACCTTCCCAAAAATAATGTGGCCCAAATAATGCACCTCTGTCTAAAAGAATGCACACTTCTCCAAGCTCCCATAAATATGCTACTCACAAAGACAACTCAAGAACACAGAAAAGGTGCTCCTCATGATCCTCACGCATACATGAGTAAATCAAAATTTCATCAAGGAAAATGAGCATGAAGCAATCCCAAAATTTTGTGAAAAACCCATTCATCAAGCTCATGAACACTGTGGGGGAATTCGTCGGACCGAAAGGTAGTACTTTGTGAACTCGTAGTTGCCATATCTCGTACAAAAGGAGGTCTTATGAATATCTGCCTCCATGATCCTCAACCGATGGTAAGTTGACTTAAGATCTGTGTTGGAGAAAATTATGGTCCCCTTCATCTGATCAAATAAATCATCAATGTGTGGAAGGGGGTAACGATTCTTGATCATTACCTTATTTAGTTAAGGTAATCAATACACAACCATAGAGATCTGTCCTTCTTTACAAAATCACTAGTGTACCCCAAGGGGATACACTAGGATGGATCAGAATTTCTCCGTAAGGCCCTCAAGCTACAATTTGAGCTCACAAAGCTCACGAGTAGTCATCGATACGGTGCTCATGAGATAGGCTCTATTCCCGTAACCAAATATATGTTAAAATGTATCTCACATGTGGGTGGTAAACCAGTAGCTCCCAGGAAGAAATCTAAAAATTCCTCGAGATTGGATGACCATCAAGGGATGGCCCACTAGAATAATCCTCTGATCTATCACTAACTATAACAACATACATCTAAAAACCTCATCAAATACACCACTTAAGCTGCATGGTGGAGATGGTGTGCATAGAAGTGGAGGTCTCTTAACGTCTGCTATCATTGACTCAACTCCTAGATCATTTGTACATGATATAATCTTATGGTAACAATCCACTCTAGTTTTGTGTGTAGATAACAAGTCCATGCTTAAGATGACTCCATAAGACCCGGGATGCGAAGATCCGAGGTAGTGGTGAAGGATCCCAAATCCACTACGCACTCTTTTACTAAGCAGTCTATAGATATTTTGGCTCAAGAAGCCATTTCAACATCCCAACTAATACCTGCAGTAACTACCAAGAGCTCAGGAATACTCTACTAAGTATGGTGTAATAAAATAATCTAATGAACCGAGAATCAAACAAAATGGAGGTAGGAATACCACCAATGCTACGTGTCATCTCTATGACAATTACTCTAGTGCTCACTGGAGGTTCTCGATCGCTGCATAGATCGATGACATGTGATCGATGTCACCAACAATAGGCTCTAAAATCTATGTCTTACCCTTGTTACTAGGGTTACTGTGGCACTCCCTCAAGTGATGTACGACAACACCACAACCATAACAACTTCCCAGTCCTCTCCAATGAGATAAAGCTCCGGCCAAGTACTTTAGAGGTCCGTGTTGTGGATCCCGACAATCCGGCTATGGACTACCGAGGTCTCTACTATCAAGCTCCCCGCTAATTGCACTCTTGGTGCACCCTATGTCCTAATGGGACCCCCGGGAGGAGTTCTCATACTCCGTCCTCTCTATGTGTCAAACCTTTGAAGAGGTCTATAAGGTGGGTGGATTTTTGTTCTTTGAGGTGGCTCTTTGTGGTGGCCTCGAAGACAAATATGTTGAACTCTACCCATCACAAGGAGGAGGAACCGACCCCTCAATTTGATATCCTGCATTCGCTAGATGCGGCTCAACTCTGTCCCTAGCCTGCAATGTCTTTCCCTGTGTCTCCTCTACAATATAGGCCTTCTCCATGGACTCCTCTAGCATCTCATGGGCGGTGAATGTGCACCGCACCACCCAAATCAAAATTTAGGCCCTTGATGAACATGTGAATCCGTACCTGCTCATCCTGCATATAGTCGACATACTAGAGTAGGTCCAAAAATTGACTCTCATACTCAGCTATAGTCATAGATGCCTTGTTGGTATCTAAATTGATTCTCCCTTATAAGCCGAGCAACATCACATATTTAACAAGACGCTCAGAGACAGATGAATCATAAGTTGTTTTGTAGTTGGGGAAGAGATTCAACTGGCTCTTTGTCACTCGGGCGTTGGAGAAATGGATAGCACCATATAAAAGGATTTGATCTATCCTCACTACTTTAGGTTGTGCCTTTCGACCAAAGTGAGAGGACCCGTTTTGTAACCTCTTTCAGTGAAGGACATGAAGAGGTCCTTCTTTGCAAAATTTTCAAGGGAACATTGAAAAAATATGATCAATGCACCACAATTTAACTCTCACGAGTTGTCACTTCTAAATGGAGATATTTTCTAAATAGAGTTCTGGTTACTAAAGACACTTAATACCTAGTTATTTTTATATATTTTGGAAGTAGAATGTGTTGATTTGTGGATATACATTACAAACAGGGGTACTTGGTAGGATTTATGGTTATTTGAAAATTTTGGTTAGAGATTAAATAGGATGAAGTTGATTTCACTAGATCTTTGAGAACCTTTACAACAATCGATGGATAACTTAACAATAGAAATCTTGTAATAGCCAAAATATTCCTTCAACAAGAAGGTGTGCATCAATGGAGCCTAATATCTACACAAGCTTTCACACAATATTTGAGAATTCAACATGAAGGATCGAGCTAAAGACTCAATTAAACATTAAAGACCCCTGGTTCCTCACGCCTAAGATACACTCAAAGGATTACAGATAATATTTATCAACAAAATGACAATAAAGTGATTGTAAATTATTTATCTCATTACAAAATGCTACTAAACTATCACAAGGATGAGATCCTATGTTATTCAGAGGGATTTTAACATAAGATTGCAACAGAACATCAAAACCATTTGAAAGACATTCTAAAATAAAAATGACACAATTTTGATGAAGATCAACACATATTAATTCAATATCTTTTAGATTTATCAAATAGGGAAATTTTCTTGAACAGCCTCAAAGCTTTTCAATGGTTGTACACTCGCAACCATCTTGACGCGATCAAATCTAAAACACAAGAGATTAACGAGTTTCTCGAATGGTCTCTTAGGAAGATGGGCATTCTCGATTTTCTTATAATAATTAAATCTGCGACCTTTTGCAAGAGTATTCTCATTGCATTTTTACATATCAATCACTCACTCATCACAAATTTCCCCCAAAAATAAGAATATACGAGGAATCCTTTTCTTGTTACAATTTTTCTCGAAAGTGATGTTTAACATATTTTCACTCGAAGCTCCTAGGTAGAAAAATCATGAACTGATCATGTTTCCCATACCTTCAAGCATAACCGGGATGCCATGTCATAGATTTTTGATAGTCCTTCTAATTATTATTTTATTCTTTCATGCAAGAAATCCCCGTTTCAATCATTTTTAGGTGGCTATGTATAGCTAGACCTGACAAGCCATCATCTTCGTGCTCGAAAAACACTTTGAGAAATGAGTGCCCTTGCATGGATGCCTGCATTCGTGCCTCTCAGAAATGAATGTCCATGCATGGATTATTCCACATACCTGTGTTGTGAGTCTGAGTTAGCCAAGTGCAAAGAGGAGTTAGTGGAAACCTCCACGTGTTTCCTTGCGCAACTACAAAGGTGAAGTAGAGAGGTAAGTTCCCAAATAATTACAAGCCTTCCATGTTCCTGAGCTAGAGAAAATTTTCTTTTGGCCTTCAAAAAATTATCATTATAAAAAGGAGCCAACGAAAGCCTCCACGTGTCTCTTTGGCACACTTTTGATATGGTTCCCAAAAGTAGAGACCCTAAACAAGTGCGGGATCACCATGTGTCTCAATCTGGAAAAGTTTTTGAAAGATTTTAAGGACCAGTGGAAGGCACTATGTGCTTAAGGTCCGATAAAGTTTCCTCAGCCATTGAAAAAGTCTAAGTATGGGCAAGATCCAACGAAAACATCCACATGTCCCTTGGCGCTTCTTCAAAAGTAAAGTATAGAGGTAGGTTCCCAAATAGGCATGGGACCTCCATGTGTCCCAAGCCTTAGAAAGTTACTTGAAAAGTTTAATTATAGAGAGCAGCCAGTGGAAACCCCCACATGTTTCCTTGGCACAACTGCTAAGGTAGGACCCATAGGTAGATCCTCAAATGAGCGGCGTCCCTCCATGTGTCCAAACTTTGAGTTGAAGCGAGCCTTAAAGTTTCAAAATGGACCAGCAACCCACCTTTTCACTTCAAACTTGAAAATATGCTACGTGTAATTCTTCATGGTCAAAGTAAGACTTTTTCCCTGCCGCTTCATGTTTGTTGATTAACCAATTAGATGCTTTCGGGGTTGCTGGGCCAATTTAGTATTTTTGCAAATGTGACAAAAGTGCAATTTCACCAAAAAGACTCATTGAGCCGTATCTAATTAGAAAGTACCACATTTCCATGGATATTGGGACAAAAAATGATAGGGAAAATATGATTGTGGAAAAGTAGAAGGTAGGGGAAAACCCGAATTCACGCCCAAATTACAATTTCTTCCTCATGGAAATAGAAACGAAAAACAATATCTAGAGATAATGTGACCCTCGACCTAAGGAAAGGACTGAGCATGGAAACCAAAAGAAGGAGAAAGATTTCATGCATGAATACGGGAGACGTAGAAAACTTCAAACCATGCGGATGAGACAATTTTGGATGAACAGGGAGAGAGATTAAATCAAGCATCAACATGCCCGACAAAGGTCATAGAAGTCATCTATCCACTAATAAATAAACCTCTCGGGATAAGTACCTCTCTGAACCACTCCTTAAAGATCTCCTAGGTAACCATCTCTAAATCAATGTGGAGCATCTGCTCTTCGATTCTCCACCGAAACATGCTCCATCCCTCGGAAGATGGATCACAACACAAACTTTCGTGTTCAAGCTAGTACAAGAGCAGAGCTTGAAGCACCTGATCAAGCTCACGAACTAGACCTCTTCCTAAAATATTCCTATATCTCTAGAATAATGAGATGTTCATAGATTCGAGGATCTCACGATATGGTCCATAGGTGTCGAATGGTAAACCCTAGGCCTCTCTACATGCTCATCTCTACATCTAGACTCGAGACCTATCCCTATGTCCTAAAATCCTATCTCCCTATCCCCTCTATGGTGACTCTACTTTGGATGACTCCACGTGGGAGTTCTCTACCCTATGCTCCTCGTTGTGTTGAGGAGATGCACAAGCCTCAACGGATGGCTCCTATCATGTCTAGTTGATTGTCCTCCTAAGGAACCTCCACACATAGTTACATTGACGTCCTCAAGCTTCCCGTAAAATATGGGGTAGAATGGTCGCTACGGCCTACTCTGGAGGTGGTATATCTAGGTCTATGTGAAAGGACCCTCGTCTAATCCACGCCTCCTACATAGACCAAGGTGAGAGTTAGTTCATCATTCTAGGTTTTATTCTAGTTTTCTATGTTTACTAAAATATATAATTTTTAGACAAGTTATTTTCTAGGTTTAGTATTGTGCTAGGTTTAATATTGTACTAGGTTTAATGTTCATGTCTCACATTTTCCTGTGTGCCCAAGGGTCCAAGATTTGAACCCATGGATCTGATACCAAGTGTAACGCCCACTAAAACTTCCGCACAATACCCAAGAACAACCTAGGTTTAGCTAGAAAAATTATAAAATATTTTTTTGAGAAACATGCCCACATACAATCTTGAAACTATAGTTGTCACAAAAATGTTCAAATTCAATTATATTTAATAATTAAAAACTTCCCATTATAACCAATTATTAAACCCGCATTAAAACTAATAAGTAGATTTAGTCCAAGCAAGGTTTAGTTCACTCTAAGTGTTAATTTAATAAACAATTAAATTCCTATTATAGTTAAATATTCCACAATTAAATATAGAGGGTTAAAGGGCCAAAAATATAATTAAATACCCAAGGTATTTAATTCCACAAGGTTTAAACAAATAACAAGGTCCATTTTACATGGGGTTAGAATAAACATTCCCTTACCCCATAAAGTGACCCCTTAAAAAGTCAACTCATGTTTTAAAATTAAGACATTTAAATTAAAAGGGTAATTTCCACTCACCCACTCTCCACCTACTTTTTGTAGGGATGAATCTCATCCCTTGGATGGATTAAATTTGGACCCTTGATTAGGAAATAGGCAATCTAACCCTAAAGCATGCTTATGAAAGCTTCTTTCTCATTTCATTTGATTCATTTTCTTTCTTTTCGTTTTGTTGGTTGTTTGAGGTGGAAGGGAGCCATTGGAGGTCATTTCAAGGTGTTGGGAGAGGCATACAAGTTTAATTATTTCTTTATTTTTGTATACCCTCATTAGTGTTTTAAAATCATTTGTATATTTTAGTATATTCCATTTCAATAATATTTGTCCAAAAGGGCTGGTGGGTTTACTCCATAAAGAAATTCTGTTTTAATATATATATATATATATATATATACATATATATATATATATATGTATATATATATATATACATATATACATATATATATATACATATATACATATATATATATATATATGTATATATATATATATATATATATACATATATATATATATATGTATATATATATATATATGTATATATATATGTATATATGTATATATATATATATATATATGTATATATGTATATATATATGTATATATATATATGTATATATATATATGTATATATATATATATATATATATATATATCCAAATGAAAATATATGTCAATCTAGTTACACAATCGTGTAAAATGGATGTGCAGGGGGAAAAGCCATGTATGGGGTGGGGTTAATAGTTAGGTTGGGCTTTATTTTATTGAAAGGGTTTGGGTAGTTTAGGGTTAATGAGGGTGGGGAAATTGACCCCACCTCCTTTTGTTTTGGGCTGTACACCAAAGCCACACCAAGGGGATTTCATAGTTTTTTTAATGTTTTTTCATTATCAAAAGAAACTAGTTTATATAATATATCATTTATATAGAATCATTTCAATGGCTATATATATAAAAAAAATACTTTTACTACTACAATAATATTAAGAATCTATTAATATAATAAAATTACTAGTATATTAATATTAATGTATTTTCATATTAATAAATCTTTTAATATTAAAATATTTTATTATTAGTAATAATGAAAGAAGAAGAAATGGTAATATTACTATCAAAGCAAAAATGGGATGTGGATTGTAATATTGATAAGTTAAATATTTGTATTGACACTTTCTTTTCTAACAATTTGATAGATATTGAAATAGAAGGTAAAAAGGAAATAAATTTCATCTCCATTCGCAATTGGAAATAGATTTCCAATAAAAAAATTTTAAAATGAGAATTACATACTAGAATTAGTAATTAGACTACTTCATTGACCGTCTAAAAGACAATTAAAATTTAAGCTCTTTTCCATCAACAATACAAGAAAAATGCACAAATATTCTAACTTTTCCAATACATGCCTTCTAAGTAACACAATGAAATTTAATATTTCTTCAAGAAAATTTCCCAACATTCCACAAGAGAGTTTCAACAATATTTCCAATAATTTTTAGAGTAAGGACTACTAACATTCCAACAAGATCAACACACTCATATGAGGTTACAAGCCAAGTGAAAAGGGGAATAAATTGTCTTTCCTTCAACTTTCATTTCCATCTACATTACAACCTTAATAATAAAAATCAATACAAATTTCCTTCAAAAGCTTAATACAACATCTTCCACTTAAAGTGGGAAAAATTTACAATAATGAAAGCTAAAATGAAAATCAATATTACAAGTTCCTCCACTCTTAGTGGGAATACAAAAAGGCTTTTCACAAGGATGAATTTCTTAAGGATTGCATTAACACTCCAAGCTTCGTAACAAAACAAGAGAGCTCCATCATGATTTTCTTGATCCACAACAAAATGGGGGAGAGTTAACACTCTCCTTCCAACAAAAATATCCAATGAGGGGGAGAATCCATCCTCCTCATTGGCCCCGAGGCCCAACCACATTACAATGAGAGGTAATTCTAACACATGGAAAAAAAAAGATTCCACATCAAGAAAAAGTATTTCACAACCAATACAAAAACACATTCAACTCAAACTAGAACCACAAAAAGGAATATCCATAAAATAACAAGGCTTAAAAATGAAAGGCAAAGGAGCAAGAACCTATGGGGAGGCCACTTATGCCTCCCAATGGGAAATGGGTTCCCACCTTAAAAACCTCCAATGCATATCTCAAATCCCCTACATACTCTTATGCCTCCCACATACTGTTATGCCTCCCTCATACTCTTATGCCTCCCTCATACAAGAACAAGTAAGAAATTCAAGATTTCCTTGTCCATGGTGGGGAACCCAACCCAAACTCCCTATAAAACATGAAATACCTCTTATGTCTCCCTACATGAATTCATCCCATATTCTCCTCCTTCACCACACTTAGGTAATCTACCTAAGCACCCAACAATCATTCCAAAACACTCAAAAATAACAAGCACATATACACAATAAAGGAAAACATAAGCAAGAGTAAATCTCCTACCTTTCCATAGTATAGTTTGTCCCAAGATTGAAACTCCAAGATCCTTCGAACTCCAAGAAATCACCAACAAGCTCCCCAAAAGACCACAAACTCTCCAAAATCCTCTAACTCGAAGAAATGCAAGATCACAAAAGAATGAAGTAACCCCAAACAAGTAATAGAACTTGAATAAATAGAAATGGGAGAGAAGAGGGTGAGGTGGCTCCATGTAGGATGCCACATCTCTCATTCTCAACTCCACCTCACAAATCAAACTTCAAACTCCAAAGAAAAATTAATAAGTGGTTGAAGAAATGACATTTTACTTACACACACAATCCATGCCCACACCCCTAAAGGACCAAAAGTAATTACATGTAAGAAGGTAAAATAAAGACTTACAATATGTATTCCCAAAACACATAATAGAGTATATTTTTACCCTCCAACCCATAGGTAGGGTTGGCATAGTAATTTAAGAGGTGTGGAATAAGATTAACTTGTCCCACAAGCCTTCAAAATTGGCCCTTAATGCTAAATTCGAATTTTAATGAGGGGGTAGAGTATACAACAATCAAGGTCACAAGCACTCAATAGTAAATCACAAAGCCCAAGAGCCATCTAGTCTAATAAATTAATTCCTTTGGTCACATCTATAATTATCTTAGAACATTATTAATTACCTTTAAATGAGGCACTAAAACTCACTAATGATAAAGGGAAAACATACTCCAAAATCCAAATAATTAATACAATAAAATACTTCACTAAAAATCACATACTAACATCAATTAAAGGAAAATTGAATAAAAGATAACACATAGCCACTTGGTCATAGTTTCCCCCTAACAATAATTCAAACACACACACAAATACATGTTTCCATGGTGACCCTTGTTGAATTCATTTAGAATTCTAATGTGGTTGGTCTCCAATCCCCCGATGTTTATTGTGACATGTTTACCTGCAAAACACATAACATCTCCTTCGACCTCGTGGTCGCATCAAAACATATAGGATAAAATATATAATATAAATTCACAATCATCTATATACTGAATACAATATCATCTAGGAAAATATGATATCATTTACAATTTCTAGCAACATTTCTATTCTACATCTCATCCATGTAAAAATGATCACAACATTTGTTCAATTATCAAACGTCTACTCAATATGATGAAATATCACATGTTTGAAACACACACACACACACACACACACACACACACACACACACACACACACACACACACACACATAATCATGTCACCAAAGCATATCAACAATAATATAAAATGTCTCTAATAATCCACATGCATCATATATGAATCAAAATCAACAACATCCAAAGATATCTAACATCTAACATCATGTTAAATCAAAAGTGTAATAATATCTATAAGTATAGTCGACATTATCGAAATCAATAACAAAAGGGTGTTGAAGGGAAGTGGGCACTACAGAGGTGGGGCTGCGCCCACACCAACCAATAAACAATGTGGTGTGTTGTGGCGGTGACGCCTCCACCCATTCAATATAAGCCCTAATAAAAAACAAGTGTAGATGCTTATTCTATAAACTCGTAATTTTTTCTCGTGTCAGTTGTGGCCTTACCTATATACACATTGTTTTATATATTTTTATATATACATGGCCGCAGCTATATATATATATATGTATATATATTCAAAAATAAACCCACTTGTGTATATATCACTATATAAAACCGTAAATAAAAATAGGGCAAAATGTCTATTTACCCTAATAGGGAAAACTATTTTTACAAAGGAAATACAAACAAAATATACACATTAACGTGTATCCACCCTAAAACAAATCAACAATCTTCCATAACTTCTTCTTTCTCCATGGCTCTCCCTTCAACTCCGTAAAATAAAAATAGAAATGAGAGAATAGGTAAGGGAAAAGAATGAAAGAGAACTCGAAAGGATGATTAGGGTTAGAATGAATACCTAAGATCTAAGAGCTCTAAATGAATCAATCTAAGGGTAGGGAATCAATCCTACAATTTTTTAAGTGACGATATTTTTGTGGGAATATGTTTTAAATGAACTGTATGTGTAATTTGTAAATAGGGCCACTTGACACCTAGGGTAAGTTGTAACCTTAGTCTTAGGTAAATAAGTAAATTAATGACATATGAACTATAAGGAAAAATTAAATATTCTTGTAAAAGGGATAACTTAAATAATTATTTATAAGAGTTAATTAATGAGAATTAATGAGAATCCTAGAAGAGATTTTAAACCCAAATGAATGGAATAAAATATTAGAATTTAATTGTTAATTTTATAACAATAGCTTTGCAATATGTGGACTTTATTAAACGAGTAATATTTAAATCTAGTTGTTGGTTATTTTGATGAAACACTTTTAAACAAAAATAAATAAAAAATAACTCCATAATTTTTCCTAATTAATTTTTAGGTTTATCTTGAGTTTTGTGTGTGGAAAATGTGGGTCTTACAGAGTTTTTTTCTCACACATCAAATATAAATGTCGTGTAAAGACTAATTCGTTATTTCTCTAAAATTCAAAAGTACTAAATCTTTAATTACGTGTTATGGGGCGACCATACATTTTTTTTGCCATTTGAATGTCTTATTCCTGCCCTGGACCTTGTTCCAAAGAGACATCTCATATCCATTGCCCACCACGTGAACACCAAAAAATCATATGTGCTTCGTCGACCAATCAATCATGGACATTGATTTCTATGACAGTTGTCAAAAAGATGCAGCATTCCACCTGTGAAAACACCTTTTGGCGTAATGATGAATTGTTATTACAGCTTGTCTATTGAGTGATGTTTGCCACATTTTGAAAAGGAGAAGCTATTTACTTAGAAATGTCTACATCCCTTCCAATGTTTTATTTTTAAATATTGACTGGATTTCAAAATATGAAGTAAAAGAATATAGGTGTTGTTGGTACGAAAAAGCCTTGAATGAAAGAATAGAATATAGTTTCAAGTATATTCAGGCAGAGGCTCTCGAGTATTTCGAAATGGTCGAAAAATATCTTCTATATAAAACTGTACTACACGATTGCTCTAAACATGCCTAGTTCTGTAAAGGCTGCAGTGTCAAAACGCAGGTGGGAACAACATTCAAGATATTACAATATCAAGGTATATTCTCAATCGCTAAACTAATTCAGAAATTTAACTGGAGGAAGGCGGCTGGTGCATGTGTTGTCGGTACGTAATAACATAAACTACAGAAGAAACTATTCCAAAACGGCGAGGCTATTATTTAAGATGCTATTTTATCGTCCAACTTGTGACTTAAATTATAAGAATGTAAACGACGACAGACTGATATGGGCTGTTCAGCATGTCCCATAATACTATCTTTATGAATTTGTGTGACCCAAGTAAGCTCTACATTTTAATATGGAAAGGATTATCATTACATCTACAGAAATTGGAATCTGAATCTGGAGTCCCCATCGGCAGGGATCTTGATTTTTCAATTTATATAAATCGCATAACATGCTACCCACATTATGGGATACAGAAATTGGAATCTGGATCTAGAGTCCCTTCTGCCGACCCCTATTATGGGAAGCGGCCTCAAAGAGAATCGTCAGCCCAGAAATGTCTATTTATAGTCTACCAAAGAATGTGAAAATGCAACAACTATTGGTCTTTAACTTGTCTACTAGCGTTTTGACAACTGAAATAGATTCCTATAATCCCAAAATGGAAAATGGGGTTGCTTTCATTGTTTTGCTTTCCTGCATCACCTGGGCTATTCACATTTCTGATGCTCGGTCAATGAAGCTGTCTAACAGTGCAATCATAAGTCCCTTACCTGCACTTGCACTCCGTCATTGACAATCAGAAAGAGATTGTAAGTTTTAAGGATTTACGAGTAGCTGAAAGCCTTAGGCCAATAGGTAGTGAGGAGGGCGAATATAGTTGGTGGAAAACAAATAAAGATGATACGAGTTCAAGTAAAACACCCATCACGGTTTATCCAGAAGGTCATAGTCCTGGAGTTGGTCATAGTTATCCATATTCCCATTGCTGTTGAATTGGGAAAATGGGAGAATCTTAGTAAGTAGGAAGCATTTAAGCAAGTATATGTATTGTGGTTAAGGAATCATTGCCTGATCTTTCTGTATGAAAGAGTATTTTTAATATAAATCGTCTATTTTGGATTTTGATCAATTTATTACAAGATGGAGGAATATGCAGTGCATTATGATTTATGATTCGTTAATTGGTAGATTTTAGAGGATAGGAATAAGGTAGCATTACAATGTTCTGTTCAAATTTGTGTTATAAAGTATTTTGTTGATTTTATACGGTGTTGATATCTTGAAATACAATATACAAAATACACGGAGTGCATGACTTGATCGTTTATGGAGCTCTACCACACATTTTACTGCTCTCTCTCCACACGTTACAGTTTAGTTTCAAATCTGCTTCATATTAATTATTCCAATATGTATCCAAAGTGGACATACTGTTTACAAGAGTTAGCTCTATTCCATTCCACACCTAAAATTCATTCGGATCTCGCAAACATTTTTTCAATCTTTAAGCGCGCATTCACGGGTTCATGAAAATCTTAACCACTACACCTATATATTTCTTCAATTCCTGTAAATTGCGTTGAAAATAATGGCCGTGAGGCAGTATACTGTAACCCACATTTCTGACATGTCCTTCCGCAGTTTGAAGATCGTCATCATCAGGATCGTCCCATGCAAAATATTAGTATTGGTGGTCTACTGAGGTATTTGACATGGAGAAAATAAATCAAGCCTATGATTGAATACTTTTAGTCGTTACAACTTTCAAACAATTTAATTTGTAGTTGAATTGATTTTATCAATTATTTTCAATGGACTGCGCTATATGAATCATCTGAACGTGTGGATACCTTAATTAGAAATCTAGTAGTTAATTACTACAATATTTGGGTATTTTCATACGTGTATAAATTATTTGTTCAAGTTTGATTTTTGTTGGCATGTAATTGTTGTGATTACCAAATTTTGAGATGTTTGACATGTTTACATTTGTCCGCAACACTTCCAAATTCACTTTCTGTTGTTATTTTATTCTTCTCTCTTTGAACCTTTTCGAGATTCTCTATTTTCTCATGTTTCTCTTCTATTTTTTCATTTCCATTTTCAGCCTATTAGTTTGTTTCATTTTCCGGACCATTTTATATTAGTGTAGCCTTTTTAACATGTTCATGCCTATAAAAAGGATCTCTATAGAAATTCTCTCCTGCATTTTGTGGGCCCCTTGAACCTAATTTTAATTCTCATGTTGTTTTTACGAATTTCAATTTCAACCTTCCTAATTATATGTCACCTTGTATGTCAATAAAGAATTAATTCGATTTTGCAAGCAAAAACACTAATAATTCTATATGAAATTTTAATAGAAGGATCTTGGTTTTGTTATATGAAATAATCCTCATTACAAATAATTTGGTAGAAATGAGAAATAAAAAAAAACTCTTTGTTGTTGACCTTTGTTTAAAATGAGTATAAATAAGTGAATGACCCATATTAAGGGAGTGCAATGTAATGAACCTTGTTAAAAGTGAGTGATATATTAAATTAAACTAAATTCATTGGGTGCAATACACTATATTGTTATAAATGGTTGTCTTTGGTTGTTAACTACCTAGGGAAAAGCTACAAAAGGTGAGAAACAATTTTTTTAAAGGATCGTTATACTTTTGAAATTTTTATTCAAATAGTCCGCTTGTGGAAGGATGTAGGTAATTTTAAAATATAATCAAAGGCGGTTGTTAGGAAACCACACTCTTTGCGGTGATCAATAAGCAAAAAGTTGATAATAATAAAAATAGTTTACAAATACTTGATAAAACTAAGCTACATATTACAAAACATACAAGATATGTAACACCAATTTACGTTGTAAAACCCCAAATGACTTTTTAGAAAAAAATCCATAGTGCAAGATATCATGTTTTTATTAACTCAAAATGAACATATTACACTTGAACTCATTATAGGCTATTTTTTAATCTATAAAGTTAAACATATTTTTATTGAAATTTACAATTAGGATTCCTACTAAAAATAGAGTTGAAAAATGCCATGATGATTTTCCTTCCTAAAAATAAAATTTAATGGAATACATCATTCTCGAAACAGGGTGTGACCTCCGTGAAATTAGTGGGGTGTGTTTCACCCACACCATCATCAAGAATTATGCTACATACTTGCAAAGCAAAATGATCCATCTTTTAACTTTGTTGCCATATATCTAACAATGGTTCATGAATAGAGAAAAGTATGATTTATTTTATATTACACCTCTATGTGTAAGAAATCATAGTCCTAGATGTTTCATCCCATATACACAAGAGAGTTTTATTTATCTTGAAAAAAATAGATATATTCTACATGTCCTAACAAATATATTTGTTTGATTGATTATGCTTAGCTCTTATATATAAAATGATAGAAAGAATAAATAAAAATACACTATTTATTACAAGATTTGTTAATTGCTATCTCAATAAAAAATGTAATTAAATTTTTTTCAAAAAATGATCTCTACTTGAATACAATAATGTATTTAATTTGATTTCATCTTTAAGGTGTAAAACATTGCACTCATGTCCTATATCTACGCCATAAACAATATAAGTAACACATCAATATATTAATGACCATTAATATTGGCTAGCTACAAACCAATATGTATTATATTCTATTTTGTCAATTAAAAATGTTGAAATTCATCTTATTGATATGTATGTTGAACGCCCACTATTTCGGACACACAAGACAACGTGGAAAAAAATACAGATAACTTTTTTTTTTGACTTGTTCAAGTATAGAAAAACATTACAGTGGTCACAAATGTTACAACTAACTGTTCGAACAACTTGACACAACAATGACTACAAGGGCAACATGGAAACATCTAGAACCCATAAAGGATAGTTCACTTTTCTCTTAGACAACGCACCACAAAACTTCCCAACCACAATACGTGATCACGGTTGAGTACACCCCACAAGATAAAATCCTTTAAGGTTATGTATTTGCTAAAATATCTTTCAAGACCTGAATTTACGATCTAGAAGATTAAGGTTTGATTTGAGCAATTTTCCTAACAAAGATGAACTTCTTTCTTTATATCAAAGACATGCTAGCTTAAGATCAATTTTTCTAAATGAGGAGCATCTTAAAGATTGGAAAAATTTAATTCATTTGATCAACAGGGACACCTTCCATCTCTCAAAATGTTGCTTATTCATACCCAAGCTACCAAAATATTGGTCGGGACCTCCAATGCACAAGGCATCGAGCGTAAGCTCTAACTGAAGTGGAGTGTCATTAAGGTTTGAAACTCCAACCCCTTGTGTAAGGATCAACAATTAACCACGTTTAATAAAATATTACAAAGTACTATGGAAAAGTTCGGAGAGAGAAGGTCAATTTATTTCATCATCATGATCTCTCGTAGTTATTAACTGGTCTTTAAATGAGACTTATGAGTTCAACTATATTTGGGTAACAACTTCATTTAGCATTCTCTTCATTAGGTTCACAAAGGATACACATGGGGTTCCCAAAATGGAAGTAGTAGAATTAATGTGTTCTTAATCGACTTCCCTACTAACTAAGATCTAACTATATCCCAAAAATCCAACAATGACATTACTTTTAGAAATAATTAACGTTTCACAACAAAGAGGATAAATTTTAATCCATAGCTTAAGGTTAGTGAGGGTGGATTGTTTTACACTGGTAGAAAACTCCTTTCTTTCCAATTAAAGACCCTAATTTTTATCTAAAAAAACACAACTTCATTATTATCTTTTTTTTTTATTCATCTATGTATTAATTTTTTTATATACTTTAGAAAAAGGATTGCCAACCCACTAAAAAAATACCTAGAATTGCATTGATGCTAGGACCATCGAGGTTATTATACAAGAAAGTTTTATGACTTGAAGGAATAATTTACCGTTACTTATCGAGAAAACAATACACGGGTATAACAATTCTATTCAACATGGCACATGAACCAAAGGTATCAAAAGATTTGATTTAATTTGGATGAGAACAAGAAGGTAACGAAATTAGTCAAGCCATGCTACAACATTTTCATGACTGCAATAATATCATAAAGAAAAAATACATAACAAGGTGATGATCGAGTTTTATTCCTCACAATGATAATTACAAGTTTTGCTACAAAAGGATAAGACAAATTTATTTCACAAATGCAAAAAACCAAGACAACGAGCCTTCCAAACTCCATTACAAGCACCATTGCAATATTTACAACACATTAGACATTCGTACAAGGAACTTCATAAATCAACCGATGAAACCTTTACAAATCTTTCCTTTATATACTTGCACAAACCATCTGCACAAGTATTAACTTGAGTTAGTTCATGTGAAATGAGCATGATAAGACTACACATTGTAACAGTAAGATAACATTTAACAATTACATGAAAGGAATGTTCTATTTCAAGAATGGATAACAAGATACAATCTACCAATCAAAATTCTTCACATGAGAGAAGGATTTACACCAGCCAACAAGGAGGAAAAAAAATATTTTAGTAAGAATGATATCTCAAATAATCAAGACAAGATCTTATTGATTAGGAACAAAAAGGTCAAGAGTATTGAGATTTCAATCATGTAATCCTATGGATTATATGATTGAAATCTAATACTCAATCCATCCATCTCAAAGAAAAACTTGAGAAGTCAAAAACATACTAGTTACGATCATAGACACGAAACAAAAAAGGGTTATTCAATCCTTCCAGGAGGGAGGTTTCATAGCAATATGGGTTTGTAACCCTCCTAAAAAAACAATCTATAGTTTCACTTAAACAAGAATTTTACCACCTCCTCCTTACAGGATCTCTTAAAAGTAATACATGTTAACATAATTAAAACCACTCTTCAATGCATTTAAATGAGTAAAAAAATCCATTAATCTTAACAAAATCCCCATCATAATTGACAACTGATCTAAATAATATAAGGGAAAGGTAATCTCCAAATGTCATTATTAATTTTTCACAATTTTCTGACATAGGCCAACAATGTCTTTAAATAAATATATTCCATTCATAACCTCATGACTATCTTCATAATGTATCGTCAAATTTCATGAGTTAACAAGAGTCCTATTTCAATAATGAGAACAGTCATCCCAAACACATTTCGAATTCTAGAACCAACACCAAGGTTTGGTCATAAACTTATGACCATTAATAATACGTTCACTAACTATTCACAAATTATCAATAGCCTCTCAGCAAGGAATAGTTTGACCAAGTTAAGATAGGAGTAATTATAACAGGGTTAGGGTTAGGAAGCTTCCTTTCCAAGGACATCAAGCCACTCTAACCGAGGAGACCACTCAAAGAAGAGAAAATCCAAGTACCCAATCGATCTAGCCATAGTTCCCAAAAGAAAAATCCATCACATTCAAGATCGAAAACATAGAAAAGTTTCATACTGAAAATATTAATTGATCAAAGAGGCCACAATAGTCATATAGGTTACATGATGTAAATTATAATGTACCTACAACCAGCTCAAAGATTCAAGTATGCAAACATATGAAATGAGAACCTCAAAAGAAAAGAAACAAAATAATGATAGATCTTCCCAAATGATTATGGATTCAGATCATCATAACTATATCCAAGGTAGAGATAAGGGTTCATAAATGTCCCCAAAAATATCATAACAGAGAAATAGGGATGAAAACCAAAACCCACGCCGTGAAACAAGGAAACTACCTTAGAGAAACACCAAAATAATGAGGTACGATTTCAGGGATAAAATACTTGTGTTCCCAATTCCTATACTTCCACGTTTCAACATATAACAGGTGGCCAATTTTAGCAAGTCACCATAGAGGTGAAGTAAAAAAGTAGTAAATAATAATACCCAGACAAGGTTTTGAAACCTCTATTTTAATCATAATAAAATACACACTTTCAAAATACCGTTAAAGAAAAACACATCCCAATAGAAAGTACTCGAATTTCAGGATTCATTTACAGATGACAAGATTACCTCCAAAAATGAATAAAATACAAGATTCCTTGTTGATAAAATCAGATTCACTCAAAATGTTATTGCCACTCATGAATAGACTAATAAATAACTATTTCAAGCAAAACCCAAGAGAGAGCTATTAATTACTAATACATTTTTGTCTCCTTGCGTCCAATATTTTCAAGTATTCAGAGAAGCTATGAAATCGTACCATCCAAACCCATTACTATTTTTCCCTAAGGGGAGGTGGGTGTAAGAAATTCCCCATGACATAACATTTCTCACATCCAACTAAAATAACAGAGTAAAAAGAATGCAGTTTTCCCTTTTTGCAAAGCAGTATAAAAAAATAGTGATTCAAGAGAGCGAACAGAGGGGGCAAGTAGTACATTCAAGAAAATCAATAAATGACCACAAAAAAACCCATTCTAGGCACCATTTCAGGAAGGAAGACCATTTGTTTCATGATATTATAAAAGGGTAACAAAATATTGCAAAGTTCAGACTTAACATGCCTGATTGGAGCTTCCACCATTCACCTAGCCTACAATTCTTCTCCATAGGCACACATGGCCAAAAAAATTGTTTCAAAAATCCTGAACTAAAGATACTCAAATATTCACACCCCTTATCCTCTAAATCTCCTCCAAACCACACACGGAGAGCAACTTAAGCCTAGAAATTCCCCCAAAACACAAGCCAAGGAGTCAAATAAAAACAATAAGTGAAAACAGGCGGCCAACAAGGTGAAGTAATGGGTGGGGGTGCCATTCATTAATGCAATTAAATTTTGATAGGTCTTCAACCACCCTCCACTTGCTAAAAGGGATATAAATAGTTAAAACATTAGTACAAAACCATATTTTTCAAGGGAAAAATAATAATGCTTAGCACAAAATAAATTTATTTGGTGAAGGCCACGCAACACGGGCCAAGTCACTATTGAAGTGGTGAGAGGTGGTAGGTGGAGGAGTTAAAAATTTGGGCATAAAACAATAACCCCTTCTAAACTTGCGCCACACACAACCCCTACACATTCACAAGATAGACATTAAGGAAGAAAGGAACCCAATTAATCCTACGCCAACCAAAAGATTAAATTGCATACGACTGGCATGCTGGAGGAAGCAAAATCATAATTTCCTTTAATTTAAATGATTGAAATGACACGAAAGTAAGCCTAATCGATGAAGGGGGAGAAACTAGAGGTTGACGTTCGAAAGTGAACATGGCTCAATGACCGACCATGGTGCCAAGATGGGGTAATTCCCTTCTTTAGCATGAAATGAGGTTCTGTCTATGGGAGTGATCAGAACAATACAACAAAATGACATAGAGATAATTAATATTAATATTGATTACAAACGACAATAAAATAAAATAATAATAATATAAAATAATGGTCGATCGACACATAACTTAATAATATCATTATTATCATTATTTTTAAAATTAATTTTACAACTTAAAAATAATTATAATTCATATTAATAATGACGGACATTCAAGCTTGACAATTCGAGAACATAATTTTCCTTTAATAGGAGAATCGTAAAGGACGTTCGAGGGCCAACAATTGAAAACATTGACAACGACACAAGTAGGCATGACGAAGAGGGAGAATGTTGATTATTCTCTCATGACAAGGTTGAATACAAAAAAATATCAACATAAGCACAACATCCTTCAACTCTTAGAAACAAGGTCACTGAAGTATCAACAAAGAGTAACGCCAATGATTACATATGACTTGGACCTCTTTTGAAAAGGATTGTCCTATTTTTGAGATAATTATCTAGAGAAAGAATGTGTCTAGAAGGATGTAGGTGGATGGTAGGATTTTTGAGAGGGTAATTTCATGTGGCTTAACTAGTAATTCAAATTACAATAAACATTTTTGTTAGGTATTCACACTCTTTGTAGTAATCAATAACAAAAAAGTTATGTATCAAAAGAATAGTTTATCAAGACATAAAATGAAGATACAAATTACAAACCATGCAACAAACAAATCATTAATTTACATGATAAAATCTAAGCTAATTTCTTAGAGAAATATCCATGGTACAAGATATATATTTTTTACTAGCTCAAGACGAAAAAATTACATGCAAACTCATTATGAGATATTTTTTCTCTCGAAAAGATAAATACACCTAATTGGAAAAGTGCAATTAGGATTCCTCCTAAAAATAGAGTGGAAAAGTTCCATGAGGATTTTCATTCCTAAAAAAGCAATCTAGTGGAATACATTTTTCTATAAATAGGAGTTTGATCCCCCATGAAATTAGTGCGGTGTGTTTCCCACCACACCCCTAGTCGGAAAGTAGGCTACAAACCGCACCGAAAGGATCCAATATTTAATTTTTTTCAAATATTTAGCAATGATTCTTGATAATAGTAAAGTATGATTTATTTTATACTACACCTCCATAAGTAAGCAATCATAACCTAAAATGTCTCATCCCTATATACACAAGACAATTTTATCTATCTTAAAAAAACAATATATACTCTAAACATATTAACAAAAATTTTAATTTTTTATACCTAAATCTTATATATAGAATGATTGAAACAAGAATTACAAATAACCTATTTGATTATACACTTTGTTAATTGTTATCTCAAGGGAAAAAATGTACAATAATGTGTTTAATTTGATATCGGTGTTATTGTATAATTTGATTTCAATCTTTAAATTTTACAATATTACACTCAAGTCATATATCTATGCAATAAATGATATAAATAACACATCAATATATCAATGAGAATTAATATTGGCTAGCTATAAACCTATGTATATTATATTCTATTTTCTCAAATCCAAAATGCTGAAATTTGTCTTATTGATCCGCATGTCTAGACCTCTTTTCTATACACATTTAAAGTGTCTTAGGATAAAAAGAATAAAATGTACATGTATTCGTTTTGGTCCACTTGTAGTCATTTCACATACCTAGCATGTCATAAGTTGTAAAGTAAGATACTTTGTGTAATACCCACACTTTACACACACAATTACAATAGTAAAAATACCGCAATTTCTTTTACTTATCTTGCTTGATACATGACAACACAAGGGATCACTTAGGACACCACACACCACAAGATATGTTTGCACAAAACTTAACCCACATAGATTACATGAAACCACGTGATGCACATCAAGTGTAATACCCCCTTCGTGTTGATATCCTAACCTAATACTTAAACCATAGACAAACCATTGTTGGACTTGGCATTGTGTGGAAAGGTAAAGTAGTGGTCGCGTGAATTCTTAGGGGCACTTGCAGATGTAAATGTTAAATTTAATAAAACTAACCACCGGGAAAGCCATCTTTGGCAATGACCCAATCAAAAATAGCAGGCACTTTGGCAAATGTAACCAAACACTTGGAAGAAGGTATTAGGTTTTTAAACATTTAGTTAATGCTAAGTATTGTTCTAGTGGTGTAGAGGAGGGGAAACCAGACAAAACACATGGGAAGGCTGGAGGACCATTTGACCAATATTTTTCCCTGCATAATTTTTCACTTAAATTTATTTAACGTCATGAGACTTTACCCATGCATAAACCCAGATAACTTTGTAAATTTAGTAGTATTTGGATAGTTGTAACACACAAAAGACTTGGGTTTCCTCACGTGATAGCCACACCATTTCACTATTGTAGAAAATGGGTCTCAAATCGAATTAATTAATTTTTCCTTGTACTCCCAACCTGTATCAAATCATGGGACCTAGAATAGATCATGGACATCCATGAAATCATAATGACAGAGTAATTTTTCCATATGTTACAATAGCAATGGCTTTGGTAGATGTGTTTGCAAAGTGTGAAATCTTAGATAGGCATAATTGGCTCTAACTCTTTTAAATAATTTACTCTATTTTATAGCTTCTTAAAAAAGAAATCTACTCATGCGATGAAGTTTTTCTTTGCTTGTGGGGAGGTGTATTTGTATCTTTGTTTATTTATCTGGATATTATGTTGAATTGTAGTTTTGATTATTTTGTATTTCGTGTAAAAAGGATTCCTGGTAGTGTATTTTTGTTTCTATGACTTGATGGCTTGCGTATGGAATATCTATTTTTTCCTCTTGTTTTTTAACTCTAGTATGATGAACAATGTAGGAATATTTCCTCTATGAGGTAGACATTTTCCTTTTCATTTGGGTGCTTGTATAATTAAACCAAAAATTTTGTGAGTATGACTTAAACCCAGGGGCTATGAAAGGGTATCTGCGTTAAATCTAAGCAGGATTCTAATCTAAGCATAAATGGATGAATTATTTGGGGAAATCGACCCTCGACTGGACACTATAATGAACAGTTATACGGTGTGGTTAAGAGTATGTCTCTGATCTATTAATTTAAGTTATAGGTAATGTTTATTGGTTCATTCTCGCTTATTTGATATTAGATAAAAAATATTGTAATAATCCCACTATTTTAAGCTTGATAGCCATACGCTTTTCTCGGCCCTTGAACCTTCCTTTCTATTAATGGCTGACCAGATTTGGAATTAGTTTGATTCAAGTACATATGGTTTAATGAATAACCTACGTATACTCTTTATAGTCAAAACAAGGTTCCTTTAGTCTATACTTCCCTAGGCATTTGATGGATTGATGGTCAAGGGTCTTCTAGATCCTTTACAATCCTTAGCTTTCACCTCGTAAGTATTTTTAATACATATGCCTAATAAATTTATTTAGAATCATTTTCTCTTAATATGAATCATTGAGAAAAGTGTAGCCTACCAGTTTAGCTTACCATATAGTAAGGGGAATGGATAATAAAATACTTGAACCCTAGTGAATATTAATATAAAAGGGCAAGAATCTGCAGTAAAAAGTATTATTTAATCAACCTTATATCTTTATGACCTGACAAGATATTGGTGTTTTGGACCTCTTAAATTTATGATCTTCTAGACACATGACTATGTTGTTTTAGATTCTCGTTCATTCCACCTTGTGGAAATGATTTTGTGTTGTTAGGATTAAGTGGTTACCTAACCACTATGAGTTGAAATAGTTTTAGATGGTCATGGGTTATAATAACTGAAGTCAAGGTAAATTAGCTTCATAATCCCATATGGGTATACTAGTGTCTTACCCTTAAGTGAGTTTCCAAGTTGAATGGACCCGTAACTTGAATTAAAATCAGTTTCGTCTATTTCCACCTTAAACTTATTAATTTTTCTTGAGTTGGATCATGGGATGTTTATTATGGACAACTATTACGTCACTACTTATTTTGAAGACCATGAGGTCTGTAAGCATCCATTACTAGTCTAGCAGAATGTATTAGTGTTTGAGTTAAGTAATTATTTTGATTTTCATTAGTGTGAAAAAGTTTTAATAGTTGAGTTCGAACTGAATGTTCCTTTCTTCTAAGCTCTTCTGATGGATGATATGGGTTTTCATTTAGTTCATTTCATCTATATGAGCTTAGTTTATAACTATTGATTGGAAGTATGAACTTCTATCTCCTCTTGAATTTAGTTCCTTCAACCAATCCTTACAGGGATTTGATTTATTCTATAAAATCAAGTAATGGGAACTAAAGTGCGATGTATGTAAGTGGAATTAATTGACTGATACCTTCAATTATAATTTTGTATGATTGGCTTTTTCTTGCTGATGCAAGATAAGAATGGTTTCTCTACTAAAGTTGTATAAATGAAATAATGAGATATGAGATTTCAGTCATATAATAATAGGATTATATGACTGCAATCTTATAAATCTCCTACTTATCTTTATCAATAAGATATTGTTTGATTGTTTTATTTGATTGGAATTTAGTGATTAAATGATTAAGTTATACAACTTGTTAAGCAAGATAAATGATTACAGTCTTATGAAAATGGGATTATATGACTGAAGTCATATTACATCTTGTACTTCTATTATATGATTGAATTAGATCAAATGGACTTGTCTCGGGTCACCTTGAGTGACTTAAATTATTACTTGATAGAAATAATGTAATGAAAGGTATGATTTTAAATATTTATATTACCCAATCTATATAAGGTTGGCTTGTATAATCATTACCTTGTACACTCTTTGCTTGAATGTAGCTTGACTAAGTAAGGTGTATAAACTCTTTTAGAAAGATATAATATTCCAGTCATATAAGTATGGGCTTATATGATTGTTATCCTATTAAATCTTTTACTTATATTTATATATATATATATATATATATATATATATATATATATATATCTATATGATGGATTAGGATCAATTGTATTTGTCTTGGAATACCCTTGTGTCACTTAAATTAATATCAAATGTGATTTACTTAAATGCTTAGCATGAGTTATCTTATCCTCTTTAGATGGTTTCATTTACAATGTCTTGTGGCATGATCATAATATTTATGTGCTTTCTTATGAACCTTAGGATAATTTCATTTAAAATTAGTGTTCATTTTTTAAATTAGTAAGTTAGAGAATGTTGTTATGAAGATTTAGTACCTATCATGCTCAGTTCGTATGAACTGATAGATGCTAACAATCTTACAGATGGACTTTATGAAAGATAAAAGGAGGAAGACGCATAAAAGTTGCATTAATTCTTGTGATTGAAGAAATTTTAATGAAATAGTTGATTATTGAATTCAAATTCAAATTAATTATATATAGAAATGAGAAAGTCCCTTGGCCATTTATTGTAAATGTTTTAAAAGGAAAGATTATGATCAATTTTATGAACATGATTTATCACCTATTTCTTAAAGTAATCAAGTTAGTATACTTGTTATATCATACCGATGGGAAAGGTAGTTTATCTTTCGATTTGATCAATATTGATTTTCCTATTTAATCCTAAGTCAAAGTATATAAGACTTATTAGATACCTTTGGATTATGTGTTGGTTGGATAGGAAACTATGTATCTAAGTCTATTAATCTAAAAAGATAATGGTAAAACTAATTTGTGTTATAATCCTGATATAGTAAACCTTACTAGATTGTGACAATAATGTAATACTAGGTATTACATAATGATATTGTGATCCTTATAAAGGTTATACTAAAATATGATGTTGTAAATATATAGATGAAATAATAATTCCTTAAGTGGAAGAAAAGGAAACTTTCTTATATTGTTAAAAGGGACATACCTTATGATCCTCGACCTATGCTGGTAATTATACCCTTAAAGTTGATTGGATATAAAATTATATTAAAATGTAAACCAATGTATGGTAAATTGGAATGATAACAAGGTTATGTTAAGACGAGGGATAAATGATAAAGAATTTAAAAAAACTATCTTAACCATTATACAATCTGGTTTATACTCATTGATGAACTTTAATAAATGAGATTTAGGTGATGTCCTTTATTTTATAAATTGGAATGAACTAATGAAATAATGGTAAATGATCAATGAGTTCACAAAAATGAATTCAGACTTGACCTACATACCATCAAATCTTGTGAAGGCACAATTCGATCCTCTCTTATGAGAATTATTCTTTAGGATCCTTACATGAATTTGGAATTATGTTTGTTTCTTTGTACAAGAGATGTATGACACTAGATCTAGTAGCTTGTGTGTAGGTAAATAGGATTTTGTATAATAAGTATACTTTTAACAAGAAAAAAATTAAATAAGTAATTGAAATAATGCCAACGATATTTATTAAATGGGATACACTATCGCTTAAATGTTAACAATATAGAGGAAATATATAAAAAAAAGAAAAGTATGTCTAATTCACATATCATGAGCTTTCTAGAACTAAGTTAAGAATCGAAACATAATCATAATAAATGGGTAATCCTAAAATATTGTATTTTCCAGGAAGACCCTATTTGTAAGTGTGTACAATATTTGAACTGTTATGTTGTACCTTGTCAAAAATAAATAAATGGTCTTGATGTGCATCACATGTTTTCATGTTATTTATGTGGGTTAATTTTTACACAAAATATCATGAGTTATGTGTAGTTCTTAGTGATAGCATGTAGTGTCATGTGAACTACAATTCAAAGAAAGTAAAAAAATTTAATCCAGAATTTTTAGTGTTGTACTTGTGTGTGCAAAAATATGGTGTTACATCAAGGCCAATTTTTGTAGATGACAAGGCACAAAATAATGATTCAACAATAGTATAATCTTACAGATAGGGTCTTCCTATAGCACGATACTTTTCTAATTTCATATTTATTACAATGATGATTCAACCTTTAACTTAAGTTATAGAAAGGTCATGTAATTCGACTCCAAAAAAATTCACACACACAAACAACACAGTAAAAGACAGGATAATTTTTTTTTTTACTTGCTTCGACACATAACATGACACAACATGTCGTCACAAAGTTACAACCAACTCTAGGAACCACTTGTTACGGGGATGACCACAAGGTCAGCACGGAAACGTTCACACCCAAAAGGATAATACACTTTTTCTTTTGGACAAGACAACATAGAAGTCCAACCACAGAACACACTTACAGTTAGGGCCATCCACAATGAGATATTCTTGAGGGTTATTTATTTTAAAAATACATCTTGCAATTCTTAGCTTACGTTTTCAAGGAGGCTCAAGATATGATGCATACAAATCATCTCACCAAGCTAAGTTTATTCTTTTTACACTGAGTAATCATCTTTAATCTTCTCTATTATGACATTTATTTGCTTAATTCGTTTATTTAGAGAAAGGGGGAATTTAATTCCACAAGGCCATCTATTAACACTTACTCTACTAGAACTTGTTCATGCCCATATGACAACATGGGTTTGCGTTCAACATACTTAAGAGAAGAAAGACAAAGCACCTTGGAAGAAGGTTAGAAGAAGAAGGTTGAGTTGAAATCATCTTCAAGGCCTCATTTGCTATTACCAAGATATAATTGAAACTTGAAAACTTAATCAGAATTATTAAAGATTTTACTTGGGCTTTACTAAATGAGTTTTATAAGAATAAAACAATTTACCTTCTAATGGCTGAGAGATAGATTGTGTGGTTTCTAAAAGTGTTATCTCCTGCTTATTAAATCTTATTATCTTCCAGAACTAGCCATAGATTTCCCTTAAGTTCGTTTAAGAATTTCACCAAGAAAGGGATAGTGTTCATGAGTGTAGCTAGGGATATCAAGTTATATAATGCTACTTAACAAGGGATAGTTTCATCTTGGATCACCTATGGAATTACATGCTCTCCAAGTTAGTCACCTCTACACTAATTTATTTGCAATATAAATCTTAGTTTAACTTCTATAAGTATTAAACAACCCATTTTATTTTACTTAGAACACACTATTACTAAGTCTTAGAAATATTTAACTCAACATTTAATCGTAGGGATAAAGTTTAGCATTATTCATTTACGAAAATGAAACAAGGTTACATCAACTCTTAGAATACCGATAATCCATTAAGGTCACTCAACAAGCGGTAATCCAACTTTCTTTTATTTTCCAAGATAGACAGACAATTCAAGGTTCCAAAGTTAAGACGACATAATCCATGATACAATAAACTAAGATATTGATCCTTTTCTAAATTTTCCACTAGATGTTATCAGAAGTTGAACAATATAAAAAGGATTCATGCAAAAGAACTTCTCAACTGAGGTTGATGCAAAATCTACAATTCTATCCCTCATCTACTCGTAAAATCCATTTGCAACAAATTTTTCCACAAGAGTCGGGCTCGCAGAACCGAGCAAGATAAGGCTACACAAAACCACCATAACTATTATCTAACAATACCACAAAAGGAAGCACTTTATTACAAGAATTGGGTTAAACCTCTAAACACTATCAACACATCAAGTTATAATAAAATCTCTATCATGCCAATCAAAGAAGGAGAAGACCTTGTACTTCAGTTAGGAGTAAAAGCAACGAAAGTATAACAATCGTATGAGAATGGCCCTTGGCCCTATAAGGAGAAAAAAATAAACAATCTAGCAAAAACAAAATTCCCATCAAGTAAGTAATTAAACAATAATTACAAGATTGAGATTTGATATATATACCAACCATCTAGAAATTTATCAAAGGTACCAAACGCATAGGCTAAAATAATATATTTCTAAAAGAACAAGAGTTGATCAGCCCAAGAAAAGGGGAACCACGGGTTTCAGAAATTAACACAAAAGCCATGTATAATTGAGTTTCAAACCAGAAATCAATTAGAGTATACACACAACATAAGTTTTGAAGTGAAGGCAAAGTATACTAGTTTTGACCATTAACTCCAAAGATTTTCCAATCATTCAAGAAGGGCCAATGTCTTACAGGCTAGTAGCAAACACGCGAGAGAAGAAGGGAGTTCCATCAAACAAGAGTATACAATAATGTCATCAACAAATTTTATAACACTAAAGATTTGCAAACCTCCACAACAATTCTAATGTTTGGTTAATTTAAACTAAATTACCTATTTCCCAAAACAACAATATTTTAAGGTAAACCTTGGTAACACAATCAACCGTCATGAAAAGATACAAACATAATTTCTAAGCGACATTATCAAAAAAAAACCTTCCGCTATGAATCCATAAGACTATCAAATGAAAGCTGAGTTTTTCCAAAGATTAATCACATTTAAGGAAATTTCCATCACAAACTATTAAGGTAATTACGTGCATAAAAACCGACCAATATTAATTAATAGCGTTAACATTACGAAGGAGAAAATAATGCAAGTTAGGAAAAATAGAAGAGCGCCATCAACAATAATTCTGAGGGGGGATTAGACCAAAACTATTCTAGTGTCAACGAGGTACTGGATTCGCACAATGAAACCTCGAGCTTAGTTGATCCGAAAAGCTAGTTATGGTTCAAGTTGATAGGGATGGTCAAGGTACTTCTTGAGGATGGCCTTAAAAGCCTAGAAACAAGATGAAAGATAATATAAGAGTCTAAACACGTGAGATGGAAAACACATTACACACAAACCTTTTCATTCTACCAGTTTTAATACCAAAACTCTAAGTCAAGTTGCCCACGCATTGCTCACACAATCCTACAACCTTTCTTTCTCGATGCCAAAAGGTTATCAAAGGGACTTGCGAAGGAGCTAATAAAAAACGTCAAAAGACAACTTGGGTGCTAGGGAGGAGCTTCATAGTTATCGTAAACTTACTTCCATGATATCAAAAATACTAGTTTGATCAACATAATAACTTGCAACTCAATCGCAGAGAAGAATTAATACATAAACAAATGATTTAAGGTCTATCACTCGAGCAAGAGAAACATAACATTCTGGAGGAGAGGGCACACGCATCCTTTCACCAACATACATCATCGATGATAAAAGCTAAAACAAGAAGAAACAAGTGGAAAGGGGAAATCTCCCATCACGACATCCAACTAACAAATCAAAGCAAGGAAAGTGGTTCAATTTCACAATAATTTTAAATAAAATAACAGTAGAAAAGTGTAGAAATATCTTTCCTTTTTCTCCAGATTCAATAGGTTTCACGGACACCGCCCGGATCAGCAACAACAACCCAAGCCTAATTCCATTTTCTTCAAGCTCGTTGGGCACCCAAACATCGACCATCTTCACGTTGGCACAGGTAGGAGTTCACGGCCAGGGTGGGTGGTCTAAAATACTTTCCAACATCCTCCCAACGCATGTCAAAAAGGGAGTTACAGCGAACATGGACATCCATCCAAAGCCACAATGGAAAATCCACTTTTAGAGCCCATTTAAGAAGCTAGAAATAAAATCTGGTCTCTTATTTATCACTGCAGACCTGGCACAGTGCACCTTGTTATAGTGCCAGACTATGTCTACAGATTGCTTCACCTGGCATTACCAATAATCTCTACAAGAACATTTTCCTTTTTTTTTTAAAGTGATGGAACCGCTTTGCATCTCTCACAACAATTTGCTTTGCAACAATCTTGGACAAAACCTCAGTGCAATATCAGCCAACACATACATTAAGGTTACAAAGACATAAAGATATCCTACTACCTTCATCTCCCAAGACATTTTCTCCAACATTGCATAGATCTCCTGTGCCTGTGGGTGTGATCTGTCACCTACACAAAAAGCATGCACCATTTTATTGCCTTTAATCCAACTACATCCAAGTTTCTTTTTAATTCCTCTATCCTTCATCGATCTCCTAATAAGTTCAATATTGCAAAGCAAATTGTGCTTCAAGAATACTCTGATATGAAACAGATCCACCTCTATGAGATCCTCTTCCATGGGTTACATCGTAAAACAAGCAGAAAGGTTTCAATAGAGAATCTTTGCAATAAACTTCATCAGGTCTCCTGGTAACACTCTCACTGTCACATAGTCGATTTTGATAAACATATCTTGAAGGAGAAACCTGAATCTGAGGATGCATCTGATACAGAACAGAAAACAACATAGTTGGACAACCTGCCTATTGGAAGCGCTCAAAAAGGTCTCTACTATTCTCAGAATTGTCTCTTTGCCACGTTAAAAGCTGTGCAGTCATCACAGCACAGCATCCCAGCAGAAGAACACACCTCGCAGCACTCAAAGAAAATGGAGGCAACACGTCTGCTTCACTAGCTTGAAGCTCCATCTAAAAACACGCGCGCAGGGAGGAACCAGGAAGGAAAGACGCCATGAAAATCATCTATTTGCTCCCTGTGATTACAATCTACAGTGTACAGACTGGTAAAAGACCGCTGATCAAGGTTGAGGAGGTATTTGAGACTTGTTTTTCACCTTTTGAAGCTTGTGGACTGCTTAGAATGGCTTCAACACCTTCCATGGGTGTTCTTACCCATTTGAGATCACATAATCACCACTGTTTTACCTTGGACAATCATTCTTAGCTGTCACAGTTGAAGACTCCTTCATGCTCTGTTCAGATTTGATGCCAAGGAGATAAAGACCTTCAACCAGAAGTTGCCACAGACTTAATGAAGTGGATTGATACATTCACCTCAGCTATTCACATCGAGGACAATCGCAGTTTGGAGGAGAGAGCCCTAACCACATTTTGAATCTTCAAGACAGTGCACTCAATAACTCTCACACAACTGTATACCAACTTAATGTTGTCCACCACCAACCAGGGAGAAAAGGCGTTTCAACCACCCACACGCAGTCCATCCAAGGAAAATCTCACGCGGTCAGAGAAGGATATGCAGGCAGTCAAACAAGAAACCAAGAAGATTTGCAAATCAGAAATAATAAATGAAGGAGGAAGTGCGGCCACCAGCAAGAAAGAGTTGAACACGCCAAGGAAGGGGTTTTTTTTTAATGCAATGGCAGGTGGCTATTAAAGCCACCCACCTCCAGCCAACCAAGGAAACAAAGTCAAAAGACATTAACATTCCAATTTAAATTATGTTTCCAGTCGGATCTGTGACCCTTTTAAAAATCTCCTTTTAACATTGAAGTCGCTATTTTCCAAAACATAGCTTCATGTCAAATCTCACAATGATCTTGACTCCATGGGTCTTGATTAATATAATGCCTAGGTTGTGGTTTATGTCAAAGTCGAGGTCTAGGTTATACTAATTAGAAACGTCAAGTCTTACCTTAGGAAAAATTGAAGTCCTTGATAAAGTTAACATGATATCAACAAGATACCACAAGATATGATAGCATATCATAACTACAACCACTTTATTGAAATCACGAAGACAGAATAAAGACTTGAAACCAAGCCACTATGTCAAAGATCAAATGAACTCAAGGTAAGATTGTCAAACCAATAAATGTCAACTAAGGTCACAAGGCAATAACGAAATTGAATACGGCAATGGCGTATTGATGTGATATCCTTCTTTAAATAGGTTAACGCACAGGACATTACACAGTCCACACACAAAGGTGTCATTAACGACTTGAGAACGCAAGAAGGAGAGGGAAGGTTCTAAAACATCACTGAGACAAGATCTAAGACAACGGAAATTCACACAGCCATTCGACACTCAACAAAAAGGGGTCATTGCGACAAGAACTAGGGTACACGCCGAACGGGGCATTACAAAGGCTCATAATATGTGAATCATACATTCCTTTTCATGTTGGGAGATTTGCTTTTACAATGTTTAAAATTTAAATTACAATGTAACTCATTGAATAAGGATCATCTACATTATTTCAATTACTTGTTTAATTTACTCATTTGTTAATAGGGTATTTAGTTACACACAAGGCTATTTACATACACACAAGACTACCATCCATGACACCACACTTTCCTAGTTTACAATTTCATTACCTCTATCTTTCGTTATTGGCCTTAATTGTTGAAAATCACTTATCATGTGGTCCTTCATTCTTCTTAAAACTATACTATGTTATCCTTACTTTACTTAACATTTCACTTGTAGTTACTCCCTCTAATTTTTCTTGTTTCCCCTATCGCAATAGAAAGATATGGCCTGATTGTTGATAGGAACATATACTCCACATGAGCCATTGGTGTTTGTTTTAATGGTTTGTATTTTAAGTTGAATGTTTGTTTGGTTTTGTGATTTATCTTAGTTTCCACAAGGAAGGTTCACATCAAACCAAAGTGATGTTTATTATTTCGAGTGAATAGGTTAGAAGTTATTTTCATATCAGCATTTAATTACTAAGATTACTCAATCCATTTTCATTCATATTAAAATTCGTTTCACTTAACTTGATTTAATTACCATATTAAAATTTGTTGTGTAACTCATTTATTAATAGGGACATTGATATGCTCATGATGATATTAATCCTTGCCCTCGAGTTCGTGTCAAGAACATGATTACATGATTTCACATCATGCATTCATTACAAAAATAGGACAAAGGGAAAAATAAGAGGGAGTAGTCCATTTTTAAAGGATTAAGGTTTGCATTAGAGTTTACACAACATGGATCCATTTTTTCACCACAAGATGGTTTCAACATGGTATGCGAATGACCTAAAATTTCATATTTATCCAATCACATCATCTTATTGTTATTGAACGCCCATAATTTTGATGTTCTAAAACCACATTAAACCTTAAATAATTATCTATAAAGTTACAACAAAAAAAAATTTAAAGATCGCAAGGTGTCGAACCATATAATATGTTTGACTAATTCCTACCAAAGAAATTCTACTTTACACTAGATGGATCAGGTCTAGATTAATAATTAAATATTCTTAACCCATTTCTAAAGTTTAAACAATTACAATACGCTAGAAAGTGCCCATTAATTATTTTACTTTATTAAATAGTTTCCCCCTCTCAAATTAACATTTAAACCCACATTTATTAAACCCTTGTCCTTATTTACCATGATCCCCTTAAAATTATTAGATTTAAAGTCCATTGAATCATTTACGAAAACATACTTTAAGAGTTACATAACTAACTTAACATAAAAGGGTACTAAGACACCCCATTCACCCATTCTCACATAGACTTAAATTATTTAAAATCCCATAATATATTCACACCTAAAAATTGTAGGGTTGATTCTAAACCCTCGGATCAAATCAATTGTGGCCACTAGATCCTAGAGTCCCAACCTAACCCTAAACATCCTTATGAAATTTTATTTCACCTTTTCCCTTGCCCTAGCTTGCTCATTTGGTCTCTTTTATTTTCTTTAATTTCTATGTTGGAGGATTGGAAGCCATGAAAGCAAGGAGGGAAGGCATGGAGGGATTCATTTAGATTTAGATTAGTCTAGTTTATTCATGGATTTTTATTGCAATTTCTTCTATTTGTTGATTGCGGGCAGAGGTTTCCACCATAAATCTAGATAAGTTATTCAGTTATTTCCATTCTCAAGTTATTTATTGAGGAAAAGCCCTATTTATAGTTAATCTATGAGATTTAATACATTTAAATTCCCATTCAAGGTTTGACATGCTTAAAACAAAGACTTTATTCACATATGTTTTGTTGGTGGTTTCATTTTTACATTTTATAGGCTCAGATTTTAATTAAATCAAGTTTGAATTTTCATAGTCGTGGATTTTAATTTTCTATCGAAACTGATGAAATCACCACCCTAAGCAGGCCGATGGTCCTATGACCGACGCCCTTCCTAGGTGGAAGTTAAGAGACCATTGCTCTGATCAGGATGGCGGTCTAGAGACCACCACTTTACACAGGGAGGTGGTCCTTTTCTTCCAAAATAGAACCATCATTTCATTAATTTTTCCAAAACAAATTTTACTAGGGTGGTTTATAGTATAACCTTAGCTTAAATTTATGTGCCTAAAGTCACTAGTTGAGAGGTTAACAACATTTATTCATTCCATGACCTAAATCACTAAATGCATAAATTTTCTATTTCAATAGTATATATGAATGCAACTACAAGAATACTTTTCCAATAAAATTTCTTTCAAGCTCAAATCAAGGAATGAAATTTAATCTAATTCTAAGTATCTTTTCTTTCCTTTCCACAATAAGAATGTAATCCTTCAACAAATTAATTCACTATAATTTAGTGTATTCTTCCATTACAATAACAGCCATTTATTCAAAGAAAGCACAAGTAACTATATTACATTTTGTATTTGCCAAGAATACATTCTCAATGATTTACAACTTCCAAGTTCTTCCTTCATTCCTACAATAATGTAAACCTCTACAAGTAACAATGAAATTTATTTTTCTTTGAGCATATCTCATTTTATTCGAATGTAAAATATGTATTTCCAATAATACTTTACAACTTTATAAATAAAATATACAATACAAATTTTATTTAAAATTCGATATTACTAGCCTTCCACCTTAAGTGGGAACTACATGGAAAGTTTCTACAATGAAGGATTTATTTTTTGATTTCTACAAATGCTCCAAGTCCTAAATATTCAACAAGAGCTCCACCATTTCTTCCCTTCAATCAAAACAACAAAAACGGGAGAGTAGGAAAAACTCTCCACCCAACCAATAATCCAATGAAGAGAAGAAGCTATCCTCCAAATTGGCCCCCAAGCCCCAACTAAAGTCCAATAAGAATCACAATACACATTTTCACAACCATTTAACACACATTCAATCACAAGATAACAATAAAAATAATGCAACTTTTAAAAATACACAAGGCTTGAAAACTCATAGCCAATGGACCAAGCAACTAAGGGGATATCACTTATGCCTCCCAATGGGATTATGTGCACACCTTAAAAGCCTCCAAAACACAAAAAGAAACCTACACAACTCTTATGCCTCTCTCAATATCCTCTTATTCCTATCACATTCTCTTATGCCTCCCTACAATCTCTTATGTCTCCCTCAAAATAACCAAGTAAGAAAAGAAAGTATTTTTCTTATCAAAGGTGGGCCACCCAGCCCGAATCCCTCCCAAAAATGAAAAAAGACTCTTATGCCTCCCTAAAAAATAAAATCCCCATATCCTTATCCTACAACATACTTATGAATTCTACCCATGATCCCGACAAGCACACAAACCATTCACTTTCATGCAATACACACATATAGAAGAAAACAAGTAAAGAAGGGTGTAGTTCCTACCTTTCCATAGTAAGAAATTGATGAAAGAATCAAACTCAAAACTCCTTCAAGATAAATCCAACTCCAATAAGCTCAAAAACTTCAACAAGAACTCCAAAAATTCTCTAACTCTAAAAAAACAAAAGCACATTAAAATGAAGTAACCCCATAACCAAAAAATAAACTTGCATATAGAGAAAAATAGAAGAGGAGGGTGAGGTGGCTCCATATAGGATGCCACATCACTTATCCTCAATTCCACCTAATAATTTAAAACTCAACACAAAGACACAATAAATTGGTAGTTGAGAGAAATGACAAGCTTCTTACCCACTCAACACAAACCCACACCCCCTAAGGACATAATTGAAAACCCATGTAAGAAAAGTGTAATAAATGTCACCTTTTTACTTACAAAACACATAATGGGGTATTTTTTTCGACCCCCAACCCATAGGTATAGTTGGTACATAAATTAAGATGTTTGGGACAAGCTTAAATTGACCCACAAGCCTAAAAATGGCGCTTAAGCCCAAATCTGAATTTCCCAAGCAAGGTAGAGTGGACCACACTCAAACTCAAATAAACTCAACTTAAATCACAAGATCCAAAGGACCAACTACTCTAATAAATTTACCCTTTTTGTCACATCCCCAAATAACTTAATAAACATGATTAATCTACTTAATTAAGGAACATTAGTCAATAATGATTAAATGAATAACATCACAAAATAAATCACATACTCCACAATAAATAAAAGAAAAGGAAAGAATCACACAAACATCCAAAGTTTCCATGGTGACCGTCATTGTATCCATCTAGTATTCTACTATGTTTTGTCTCCTAACCCCCATTTTTTGTTGTGATACAATTACCTGCAAAATCACACAATATCTTCTTTGGCCTTTTAGCCACATAAAATACATCAAAGATAAAATATACGCACATCCATCAATAAACATCCTCATATAACTAAATCATCATCTAAACTAAAAATGCTATCATTTTTTTATAATTTCAACAACATCTAAATTATACCATTTCATCGATATCAGTGAGATCATGAGATTAGTTCAATGCTAAATCATAGTCAACATGACAAGAATTCCGAATGTCATAAATATATATGCTAACAACACATCATCATCATCAATATAAAATGTCTCTCTATGTCTCTAAGAATCCACACAAATCATACTATGAATCACAATCCATCAATAGTCATAATATCTCTATCATCTAATATCATGCTAAACCAAAATGATATGATAATATCCATGTCTATAGTCAACAATAATCAAAATAAAAACACAATAAGTTCTTAAGATTAATGGGAACTACATTTACATTTCTACAAACTAGTCATACACTAAATTTTTGTTAATTTTTGCAATTAACTCTTAATATTTCACCATAAAATCAAAACAATAATTGAGATTGGGTATTGAGTTTAATTACAATCCCAACTCTTAAAGGTGACTTTAAAGGTTATTTGGCAATCTTCGCCACTCAACATGTATGTCGGTCCAAGAGGATTTTACACTATGTTTATTGTTGGTTCCCAAGATTAATACATTAAGAGCACGCATTCTCCTTGCTTCGCACACACGATTACCAATCCTAGATGGGAACGACATACTCTAGATAAATTTTGACCATGTCATTCCTAACCATCAGGTTTGTAACATTTTTTAAGCATACAAGCTATGATGATAAAATAAAACTTGTGATAATATTTGTTTAAGATAGAATGTGTTATCAAGCATAACAATTTTAGTTCGTCCTAAGGTTTTATTTTTCTATGCTAAAAAGAATCACATAGGAAGGGTAGTTATACATGAAGTTTGAAACTAGGTGGACTTTTTGTTTAGATATCTTTATTACAATTTAAGGAAAGAAACACAACACACCATTATTTAATCATCAATTGCACACTGTAGTTTCACTATAATCTATTAAATTTCAATTTCATTTTACACATATATCCAACTTATAAAATACAAAACTTGGGATCAAAATAACACCCATTTTTAGATGAAAATTTCCCTAACCATTAGCATCTTAAAATTGTTACAAAAATTCACTAATACACCTTTCATACTTCACAAAATTTTGAACCTGTGTTGTATAATATCACTTAAGATTTATATCAACCCCTTTTACCATATGTATATTCGAATCAAAATAACACCTATAAGTAAATTGCATTTCCCAAAGCACTCCTAAAACTAGCAACTTATACACATCACCAAATTTAAATAATAAACTCTACTGGTGACCTAGAAATACATACATACATACATACATACATATATATATATTCTAATAAACTCTCATTTGTGACATGGTCTTGGAATCTAAATAGGTCTAATTTTAATTTCTTGTGACTATTATACAATTTTTGTAATGTAAAACTAATGTTGACATCATATATTTTGGTGAAATCACTCTTTGATCAATTACATAAATCCTTAGTCACGAGTCTTTGTGAGATTTCAATTTAGTTAGTATCTCCTACAAATTAAATCCTTTATTAGTTTATTTTCTTGTTCATTATTTTGACTATGCTAATGAATTATAAATAAGAGAGAGTCATGCTTTTTATTACAAATGCTAAAAATGTGTTATGAATAATTCTTTAGAAAGTAATATGTTTATGAATGTACTAAATGATATTGTTTGTCATAATATTTCTCATCTTGACTTAGTAACTATGTTTTTGTTAAAAATATTGATAATATAAATGAATGTGTTATATGGAAATATTTTCCTACTCATCAAAATCCCATATCATTCATCTTGAACATCATAGGGTGTTTATATTTTATTGAATGTGTTTTGAAGAACCATGTTATGTTTAATTATCATAATATATTGAAAAATCCACTACCATATAATGTTTTACCCTAATAATTCATTGACACCAATTTCCATAAGTTTATAATTTATGAAGACAGAAACAATTGTCCAGTATATATTTTCTTGTTGAACTAGAATAACATAGTTTAAGGATAAATAAAATAGCTATTATATTTAATATTGTTTGAATAATTATTTCTTTCATATTTCCTTATGAAATATTATATTCAAATTAAATATCTTTTATTTTTTATTCATTGTTACTGATTAGATTCGGAGGCTTATACTCTTCTATGTAATTTATTAACATGTAGAGTTCCAAAGCAAAAAGTAAATAATACACCTCATACAAGACTTTGTTTATGAGGTGTATAAACGATAATTTGAAGAGAAAATTTATAACACATATTATAGATTTCCTTTTCACATATTATAGGATAGGATCTATTGAGTAAGATTAAGATATATGATTACGAAGAGGTATTAAAGGTTCACATCCAAATATGGCTAATTTTTATACATAAGGATACACTATTTTAAAGCAGGAACCTATTGAGATACAAAAGGCCAAAAGAAAATATATGAAAATGGCGAAAAAAGAGACAAAAAAATAAGTAGCCCAAAGATAGAAACAATAAAATAACATAAAACAAACCATAAGAAGGCTTTAGGAAAAGAAAAAAGAGACAAAGTCCACAATCAGGATAATAATTTTTAAGAGTACAATCTTTTGATTGAAATGGAGAAAATCCTTCTTGAAGGAACCCTTTTTCTTGATTTAGTAAACCATCTAGTTTCCTTGTAATCATCAACATCATATTTAGGATCATAAGGAATAATAATTGTTAAAATTGTTTTCACTTGTGTAAAAATGGGAAACTCAAAACTTCATCATTATGATGAAAGGAATTGGTGAAGTATACCTAAGCTAAGGGAGTTTTGATATTATTGGTTACTGCTGAATTAATTAATGATTAAGTGAAATCTGCAGCTATGTGTGTTGTTACAAAACTGTAATAGATCACATAGTCTACAATTTCATGATACCTTTAGCAAAAGAGCATAAGGGACCCGAAGGACAATTGTGTTTTCTTGATAAAGACACCGGATTACGAATAGGTGAAGTGTTGAGTTTTGGGACCAGAAAACATAGGTGCGAGATTACGAAATTGGATTTCATTACTGAATGTTATAGGTTCTCATTAATTTTATTTCCTTCATAATTTAGACATTCAATTATATTACTGAGTTGTTTAGTTCATCATACAATCCATACATAATACCTAAACTAAGGGAGTTTGGATGTTGTTGCTTCTTGTTGAATTAATTAATGATTAGGTGAAATCTACGGCTATGTGTGTTGTTAAAAAAATTATAACAGATCACATAGTCGCAATTTCATGATCCCTTCGAAAAAGGAGCATAAGGGCCCCGAAGGACAATTGTGTTGTCTTGATGAAGACACCAGATTGTAGAATAGGTGAAGTGTTGAGTTTTGGGACAACAAACATAGGTGCAGATTGTAGAAATTGGTGTTCATTATTGAATGTTATAGGTTCTCATTAATTTTCATTCCTTCATAATTTAGACATTCAATTATATTATTGATTTGTTTATTTCATCATACAATCCATACAAAAAGATGAAATGCAGAAAGAAATATACAACTCATTTACAAAATTCAATGTTTTATTCATAAGGAAATTTCAAATGTTCCCACACAAGCCATGGGATGTAACTGGAAATTAAAGTACAACTATTCTGAAATAAGAGGTACACGTGCATGAAAAATAAAGTAAAGAGTATGAGTGAACCCATCATTTCCTTGGGGTTTTCTTTGTTGTTTGAGGTAGCTCCATTCAAACTTTTTTACTTTATCATCTTATTTTGGAAGCCACTTTGTGCACTGAAAAGAATAAAATGCACTATCATTTACAATCTCGAGGATCGATTCATATTCCCTACTATCTAGTTCATGCATATGAATCTCTTCAAAATAGGAGATATAATTTACTTGAATAACAGTTGCATACATGCTCTACTCATTTAGAAAGAAGAAAGAGAAAATAAAAGAAGAAACATGGACATAAGAGAGGCCAAAATCCTAAGTATTTTCTAATTGCTTTCTTAAGTGTACAAGTTCGGAGTTAAACCAAGAAGAGATAGACAATTAATAAGTACATGCTGGAAAGAAAAATAAATATAACTCAAACTCAATATTTTCTTCAAATGGAATAGGTTACAACACAGGAAAGAGACTAGTAATAGAAGCACATGTTTTAGATGGCAACTAAAGAAGAAGAATTAGATTTCAAGAAGGTGAAGTTTATTAGAAATAAATGGTTACTGAGATGAAACAAAATGGAAAGAGAAGATTCTAGGAAAATGTTGAGAGGTATTCGCCATGTAAAATGGACAGTTACAACTTTCATCATGCTTCTTTCAACTACTATATGCTTTAAAAGAATTATTTAAATCAATTGATACAGAGAAGTAGTAAAGCATGCCATGATCAAGATAAACAACTATGATGTCTCATTTTTATTTTTACCAATCCAACTTCAAACATGAAGTGTTATGTTCTATATTTTGAATTAGAAAATACAATTACTATAGTTGGAAATGGATGGAAAAGAGAATTCTGGAAAAACAATTTAGGGCTTCGCCATGAAAAATCAACATTTTAGATTTTCTAGCATGCTAGAAATATTACTATCAAGGAAATAAAGCATCTATGTAAAAGAAACAAGTTCCAGAGATCTTAACAAGCATCTGAATCAAGGCTTATGCCTAAAATAGTATCAAAAATAGATGAACTGCTTGTAATTTCTAGAAAACCACTTACAGGGTACAAAGACATCTTAAGTACAAAATATCAGAAATACATTTCTATTGTAGTTGACATCTCTAGTTCAATATTCAATCACAGTAATCATCAACTTCAGAATCAAAGATTGCAAATGCAACTACAGGTTACAAGGATCAATTCAAAAGGTGAACTGAAGAGAGAGTATGAAAAAGAATGCTATTTTTTTAACAACCATGCATCTAGGAGTAGTAGTAACAAAACACATCAAGGTTCAATGAGAAATCCAAGGTATACAATCACAAAATTATTCTTTCATGAGCTTGTACTATACACTGCCTAAGTATTTTAAAAGTCTTGCTATCTGAAGACACGGAGCAATCAAGTATGTATAGAATTATCTTCAACATTAGCATATGAACATAACTTCTCTCTAAAGAAATAAATTAAACAAAAGAACCATTAGTACAAATATAAGTTGCATAATCAAGGAGTTAAGCATCGGCTAGTAAATATCAAGTACAACCTTGAAATTAAGTTTCAGATTTTCATATTACAAAATGGGAAAACAACCTCACAATGGAAACAACAATATAGATTGGTCCCTTTGACATCAAAGTTCAAGAAAAGGATATGTATGTGCAGATATGAGAATTGAGGAAAATAATAAAAATAAATCACGAGCTCGAGTAAGGAAAAAACTCATTAGTGGAATTCCAAGACAAGAATGGGTCAACAAGTATGAACTAGTAAGGACAAACTCATGTTTATATGGACTCAAATCCCGAAATGAAAACGTCGAACCATTCAACAATCGTCATGAAGAGCTTCAGTATTGGGATAAAATTGCCCACAGTGAACATCTTTCAAATAGTGGATGAGCTCAGCTATAATCATGGAAATAAAGCATCGATGAACTCATAAAATGAATTAAAACACAAGTTTCAAACTCAGTGAGTACAAGTTCGAATATCCATATTGAGAAACATTCAGATCTGGTGAGTTTTGAGAAAAATGGGAATACCCATTTTTATATTCAAAATATAAGTCAAGAAAATTTTAGTTCAGATAGTCATATTAAGCTCTAGTATGTAAACTAGGCGATGACCGCTCTGAAGCTCTAAAGTTACAAAATAGTTGAAAAGATACACAACATTCAGATATAAGCTACAATGACAAAGGTGGATATAAAAAAATAATATGAGTATTCACTTATCATATTAAGAAAAATGATAGTTAGGCTACTGACGAGGAAGTGAGAGACCGATAACCCACTAAAATGGCTGAGAATTTTTTCAATAAAGCTCGAATGAACAAAGCTCAAGATAATAGTGATGGAATACAAAATGTAGAATAAAGACCTCCAGTAAACAACAATGTCGGGGTTTGAGCTATGACTATAAAATGACTACAATTTCATAAAACAATACGAGAATTTCAAAATGTGAATCAGAGAAAAATGCATGCCTAGTCAAAATGACAGGACCCATCGATGGTTATTAGTAGATCTAGGTATTCTAATCACTTACCCTCGAAATTAAAGGAAGATGAGTCCACATACATAATCCAAGCTCACGGAACCAGTCAAGAATGCATGATAACCTTTTCAAACATGTGTCGAAGGTTTTTCCTCTCCAAGGAATGAACTCTCCGTGAGCTCCTTAACCAAATCACAGACCAAGGAAAATGATAAAATTTCATTAATACAGGTACCACAAGTTTCCGGGTTTAGAAAATAACATTAAAATATCAATTCCAATATAATCATGAAACAAATAGAAGGGTCAAAGGGAAATATGCTACAGGATTTTAAGCTTCAAACTTTTATCACCATCTATGCCCAAATTTCAATGCAAAACCCATTAATCGGCTCTCGGATCTTAGAAAAAGGAAAGTGCAGGAGTTTGAAGGATCACATCCATGACATCAAATACATAAAATGAGCTCTAATATCTCATTACCATGACGGTCAGTCCAACGAGTGACATAGAAATTCAAAAGAATTGAGCTCTGAGACTCCAAAATGGTGGATAAGAAAGAACGACAAAGAACCATTTTTGCAAAAAAGCTCTGAACAAAATCTTAAAACAATGGCGTCGAGCAGAAATTTTGGGCTTCACCCACATAGTAAAAATCAAAATGAAATTGTCATTAGGATCAAGCCTAGCTTTACCATGCAAACTTAAGAGGAAAGTTAATCTTACCTAACCAAGGGTCAATAATCAATAGCTCAGGATCGAAGGCCAGGAGATCAAAGGCCGAAAATGATCCTCAAAGTTTGAAGAAAACCACCATGATCAAGATGCCACTAGCCATATTAATTGCAAGGGTAAACCCTAACTCACGATCGGATCGAGATCGTGCATTGAACACATCAAGACAGAAATTAATGACCCAAGGTTAATCATCAAGTATCAAAGAAACTCAACTCGAGTTATACAATCCACCGAAAATAATTTCCAAGCGGTGAGTCATCATGCGAAGGGGGCTGACCTCATATTTTAAATAAAATAATTCCACATTGACTTTTATAATTCTTCACTATAGTCCAAACCTTGAGCTATGCAAAACCGACTATGCATGCTAACTATAATCACCAAAAAGGTGAAATTTAAATCAAGTATATCTAGATTACAAAAGGGGGCCGACAATTATACATGCTCGCAATGATAACCAAGACCCAAAGGTGGCAGGCTATGATATGGTGACCAAATTGTTTTGTTTGTATTAACCTTGTATAAGGTTTAATCTATGTAATATGCAATCTAAACCAATAGTCAAAGGACATTTACCTTAAAAATTACAAGGTTACCGCGTACTCATCGGATGGTAAAGTGTAAAGGTGGTCCCCACTTCAAGGAGCTAGTTTCGATTTGCGAGTGTCACCTACATGTGATCACTTAGAGAGAGATGTCAATATCACAACATGTGCACATGAATAATGATCCCCACATTGGAGGTTTATTTTGCAAATATTACAAATGTTTGAATTATTTACTCACGGTAAGCGAACTGATTTTTTCATAAGCTTCACAAGAAGATAGAATGTAGAGAAGAGGATAGAGTCGCATGTTCAAAGGAGAAAGACTTTGCACGATAAGCAAAGACTTATTATTAGAAAATTATTTATCCTTGCTTTCTTAAAATTGGTAACTCAACTTTAGTTTGACTGAGATTGTAATTAAGGCTAATAATTCCTATTTGTAATTGCATGTTGTATTTTTATTCCTTTATTTGTTACTAAATTAGGGATAAAAATAAGATGCATATGGCTAGTACAAGACCTTAGGATATTTTTAAGAAGGGGGTAGATTTTATTTTGTTATATATATTGTGTGTCTTTATAAAGAACAAGGAGGAATTTTTGGATATAGAGTCTTCGAAGCAATTTTGCCACTTTTTCCCTCACGAGTGTGTAGTATTTTCTGCCTTCCTAACTATTTGTAGTCTTTTGTATGTTTATTAGTTTTGTGAATGTAAATTCCTAATTAATCATCTTTCCTATTGTAAAATTCAAAGTAATATCTACATTATATTAATGTGCATATTTAGCTTAGTATTATTGTTGTGATAATCTCCCTTAATACCTCAAAGTGTTTTGCCCTTAACACCACAGTAAGAAAAATTGTTGGTTCTGCATCAAGAATTCTTTCGCATATCAATTACATGTATATACTCAGGTCAAATCTCTCATACAAATTTGATGTATCACCTTAGTTTTAATTACCTTATACTCATCTTTCACCCTTAAACCCTAGAATAAGTTTTAGGATACATCAATAAGGAACCGACCTTGATACCAGAGACTCACCTCAAAATAGGTATACCCACCAGGACTGAGAGGTGTTTCCATTATATCTACGAAAGAGAGAGATCAAGTTTTGCAAGCTTAGAAAACTTGTAGCCATCTCTTTACAGGGGTACACTTTCGAGAGATAATAGTTTTTGGCATGCCTGGTGGGATAGCGAATCAGATTTATGTGCAAGTTACAACATATCAAAAGAAGATTTACAGCGATTACAAAGTCACTTTCGGGAGCAAAGTCATGATAATTTATTCTAAGGATTTTAAGATCTTTTGGAGACTCGGAAAGCTGATTTCAGACCATTATTGCAGCATGTTCCATGCCTAAAGTGACTACGAGAGCATAGGTAAGAGGAATTCCTCCACGAGTTTTTCTTACCTTTGAATTCTACAAGAAGGAGAAGAGTTGGTAATACTTTACCTTATAATAGACCTCGTTTTGACAACCCTCCTCCTGATATTCTTTTACCATGTTTCAATTTCTCTATTAACATCCCAATTTTTCAAATGGCTATTCAACCTCCAAGGAATTTTGGGACCTTTAGTAATGACAGACCATTAGTAATCACAGCTGCACTTTACCATGACATTCCTAATGCTGCCATGAAAAGTTTGCCATCATTCACGAGTGAAAATCAGGTTACACCTACTCTTGAATATATCAATTATGTTGTCACCATATGTGTAGTCCATAATATCACTTATGAAGATGTAGCCTTAAGACTTTTAGCTACATCTTTTAAAGGGAAGGCTGACATTGCATAGGTATCAAAACCTAGAAATTGGAAGCATAAGAACTTAGGATGACTTAGGTGAAAAATTGCTAAAATAGTTCCAGGATAATTCAGATCATTTGTCTCTCATTGAACAACTGTCTAATATTAAAAGAGCCCCTCATGAGTACATGTCCAGCTTCAATATCCATTTTGCTAGGACTTGGGAAAGAATCCCAACAAGTGTTAAGCCTCACACTAACCACGCTTACCTTTATTATCTCAGAGTTTTGAATAGTGATATTTCCACTATGATTCAATCTATGGGAGGTAATACTCTTCCAGATGCTTATGATATTGTTATGAAAGCTGAAAAAAACCTTATTCAAGTTGGGAAATTGACACCAAGGCCTTCAATGCCTTTATGGTAGATTTAGCACCTATTCCTCAGCCTATTAAAATCATAGAACCTGCTATTGTAGCCTCATCAAATGATGTGTTTAAATATTTATGGACTATGGGAAATAAGCTTACTTCAATTGAAAACAGAATTGCATTACCCAAAGAGATCCTATCAGCTCCTTATCAATAAAATCAATAGAATCAAGTAGCAAAACAAGCAACCTTACCCAAAGAAAGGCAATTTGACCCAAAGGCTCCTAGGGCTTCATCTAATGCTTTATTCCTAGTTAATATGGCTACAAAAGAGTGGTGTCAACCTTGCAATCAATTACATTCAAATTGTAACTTTTCCAAATGATTTTGAATTTGAATCTTGTTGCACAACCTCAATTTGAAACATTGTTCATGCCTCAAATGGAGGGTGGGAAGTAAGAAACTCATGTTCAGAAAGTACCTAAATAGAATTTATTCAGTTTCAATGAGGAGGATTTCATTGCAAGTCACTACATAAGGGCTCAAGGAAAAGTCTGAAATTCAAAAACAACAAAATAGGCCTATCTTGCCTACTGTCACTGATAAGACAACATCTACAAGTCCCAAAGTCAACCACAATCCTATTGTTCCTAAAAAACAACAAGTGTTCCAGTTGATAAAAGCCATCAAAAATAGCTATAGCCTAACCCAAGAAGACTTTTTATACCTCAGATATCCAAGGCAGCCAAAGTAGAATCAATTTTTACTAAGGCCTCACTCCAGTAGACAAAGGAATCATGTCTCTCAGAACGATTTCTTCTTTTAACATTATTGATGTAATGAAAAAGCATATCGTTAACATCTCAATGTGGAATGCTCTAAGTATTCCTAGAAAACAAGATTTACTTTCTCATGAACTAGCTAAGATACAAATTTCTTCAAATACAACGAAAAGGAAGTTCAAAGGAAGGACATGGTCCTTGGAACATTTGAACAAGACCGCATTAAAGAAGTCAAGTGGATAGTTCGAAAGTTACGAACACTCATGACATCAAGAATCCGCCACCATTTTATTTATCACGATTCTTGGAGAACATCTAGTTCATAATGCATGGTGGACCAGTGGCGCAAGTAACAGTTATGCCAAAAGAAATTTCTTAGAAAAATTGGGTTTGCGTATGAACCTACTGAAAGGAGTGTCTTATATCTTATGGGCTGTAACCAATATAGTTGGTGTAATCAGAAATTTAGAGGTGATGTTACATGCTTGCCCAAATGTTTCTATTCTGCAAGATGTTACTATTGTGGATTTACCTCCATACTTTTCCTTATGCTTATCTAGAGACTTCACAACAAAATAGGAGGTTATCTCTCTTCAGATTGGTCCTTCTTTTTTCACTACTCGTTACGGCACCAAAGTTACTATCAATTCAGAACCATTGGCTAGATTTCACATTGAGCCTCACTCTCCAAATGTGGTGGCTAATTATTCAGCCTTAGATCAGTCTGACTTTGATGAGGTAGCTCAAGTTTCAGCATTAGATGGTGTTTCTAACATGTTTATGGATGAAAAGACAGTGGAATAACATGCTCATGATCCTTTTAAGGAAGTTGAAGAACACCTATTTGGTGTGTATTGTATGCATGAAGAAAATACACCACTTCTCTTGTTGTCTAAAACAGAAGATTCAATAGAAGGAATTTGGAAACTCCATTTCAATGGAGCTAAGAACAAGAAAGGACAGAGCGGTTTGATGCTCACTTCCCATCGAATGAAAGAGTATTCTCAACTTTGAGTCTCTAATTTTCATGTACTTGTAATGTAGATGAATAAAAATCATTAATTCATGGCTTACTTTGGGCGAAAGAGAGGTATCAACATGTTCTGATTTTTGGTGATTCTGAAGGTTGGTTACCAATCAAGTAAGAAATTTCAATAGTTGTAAGAATCCATTAATGTGAAGTCTTACAGGACATAGAATTTTAGAATTAATGGAAGATTTTGATGCTATTAATATTCAATACATTCCTAGAGCTGAAAAATAAGCATGGGACAAACTTGCACTGCTTGGTGCTAGTTTTGAAGTGCTTAGAAGCAGATTGAAAATACTGAAATTCAGTCTCATATAAATTTGATTGTGAGGCCTCAATACCTAATAATGATTCAAATCGGTAGGTTTTTAAAGTGATCATCAAATCTACGGGGTTTTGCGTGTGAAGCTGAGTTTTCTATAGTTAATCAAGATTAATTACAACACTTATGGTGAAGTTGTTCGATTGAAGAAAAAGAACCACCTAAGGGGTTGGTCACATTAGAAGACATCTTTAGCACTGACAATCAATTAAGAAAATTCAAGACTAAGATGTCAACCCATATTAATAATTATTATGAAATCTCGGTTGCTAAAGGGAAAAGTTGTTCCTTGGAAAGGTATGTTCCTTAACTAAAAAATAGTCATTTATTAATCTTTGCAAGGAATTTAAGGATGTTTTTTCTTAGAAATACCAATACACGAAAGGATTTGATTCAATTTTATGATGACATCTGATTGATTTGCAGCAAATTCTAAACCCGTTAGATAGAAATAGAGGCCTATAAATCCCAAAAAAAGAGCTGTAATGAGAAATAGTTATCTAAGTTGATTGAATCGGGTATTATCTTTCAGCTTAAGCATTCAAGTTGGGTAGACAATCTTGTTCTGACCTAGAAAAAAAGAATGGTGAAATCGGATTTATGTGTAGATTTCGGAGATCTTAATAAAGCTTCATTAAAAGATCATTACCCACTCCCAAATATGGATAATATTTTAATAATAGTTTACGGTGTGGATAGATTATCTCTCCTGAAGATTATAGTGGATATAATCAGAATTTAGTTTAGGAAGAGGATAGATATAAAACAAATTTTACCACCAAGTGGGTAATGCTTGCTGAGAAGGATGTCTTACACGGTCTTTTAAATGTCGGTGCAACATTTCAATGTGTAATGGACATGGCTTTCCAGAGATTTTTAAATAAATGCATTCTGGTTTATTTAGATGACATTCATGTTCTCGAAAAATCCAGAATAACACCTGATACATCTAAGGTAGACCTTTCAGTTATGCAGACAATTTAGGATATCTTTGAATCCACTTAAGTCTATCTTCTTGATGCATCAAGGTAAATTACTTAGTCATATTGTTTCCAAACAAGGATTGGCAATTCATCCTTTCAAGATCGAAACCATATCAGCCTGCCGTCATAAGAAGGTGTTACGAGTTTTCTAAGGAAAAATCAGCTTTGTTAGAAGATTTGTTCTAGATTTCTGACATTGATTAAACCATACCTAGACAACTATGCTAAAGAAAGAAAACTTTCTCTTGTACTAGTGAAGGGAGAGAAGGATTTAAAATCCAATCAAAGCAACTATCTCTCAAGCTCATACTCTTGCAAATCCAAATTTTGATAAATATTTTACAATGTATTCACTTGCGAGGAACCGTAAACAATCTCATCTATATGAACTCAAGACAATGATGAAAATATTGAATCAACAGTATTACTTTCTTTGGAAGAGCTTGTATGATTATGAAACAAGGTACACATTCCTTGAAAAACAATTACTTTAAGTAGTGGAGAGATAAATAATTTCAAGTATATGATTTTGAACAATAAAATCCATGTTCTTGTTTCTCATGCAAGTGTGAAATAATTCTTACTAAATAAATAAATGAATGAGAAAAGAGCAAAAATTTGGATAATGAAGGTCATTGAATATGATGTTGATATACAGGTTTCTTCAGCGATTCGATGGAAAGGCTTATGTGAACATCTCATTTTTGATATGGAAAAACAACAAGCTACAAAACTAGATGATTCAAAATAGCATGCTGAAATTACATATTACCAATCAGAAATCATGGTTCGGCCGAGAAAATCAGCAGCCTGAGCTCATTCATGAGATTCAGAATCAAGATGGATGACTGATTTGGTTAACTATCTACAACATGGAACTTATCTAGAAGGTATGGACAAGAATAAATGAAGGTATTTCAGATTACAAGTTGTACCTTATATCTTCATTGATAATGTGTTGTTCAAAAGAGATATAAATGGAATCTTGTTGTAATATGTTGACTATGATAAAATTTAGAAAATATTATCCGAATTCCATGAAGGACCCACGGGAGGTCATTTTTCAGCAACGTGCTCTACGGCTTTAAAAATTATGAAAGCTGAGTTACTATTGGACTAGAATATTCAAAGATTGTTATGAATGGATTAGAAAAGCGTAAACAATGTGCTTTCTTTGTTGAAAAGAACGTTTAGGTTCACTTACCCTTACTGACCTATCTCAGGTTGATGTCTTTTATGTAGTGGAGTCCTAATTTTATTGGAATGATAAACCCGCCTTCATCACAAGGACATAAGTGGATCTTAATTGCTTTCTGATTATTTTACATAATGGACTAAAACAATAGCCTTGAAGGATGCTAATGAAGCTTAATACTATCCTTGTATGAAGGTATAGTCTGCAAATTTTGGTGTTCAGCTGACTATCATTATCAGCTAATGCTTTAGCATTTCTTAGTGCAAAGATAACATATTTTGTTTGTCAACCATGGAATTTAATTAAGTTCTTCATCAAATAATTTTCTACTGAGTATAATGGCTTAGCTGAAAGTACTAACAAGAACCTTTTAAGGATCATTAGAAGAACACTCATAAATAATCAAAGGGCTTGGTATCCGATGTTGAATTCAACACTTTGGGTGATAGGGTGACTCTAAAAGATCGGCTGGAAATTCAACATACAAACTTGTCTACGAGAAAATAAGCAAAGAATGCATATTTCATTTGAGTTGCCACATTGGATTTGCTTGCATCAAATGGAGCTACTTAGAGAATGAACCATTACGAGTTCGTTATGCAGATTAATGGAATTACAAGAGCTAAGAGATAAAGCCTATTTCCAATATGGAAAAGCATCGAAAACAAATGAAGAAGACTTTTGATAAGAAAGCCAAATTAAGAATCTTCAATGAAGGAGATATTGTGTTAAAGTGGGGTGTTGATCGTACCAAATCAAGGAAGACACATGAAGTTTGATACAATATGAAGTGGTCCTTACATGATTTCAACTTGCAAAGAACATAATGCTTTTCATCTTTCTGTAAGTTGAATGGAAGGAACTTCCCATTCCATGAATGGTATGTTTCTCAAACATTGTTATTGAAAATCTTACAATGATTATTAGAGTAGGATTTCCTTTTAATAAGTGTAGTCCCTACACATTGCATTATTTTTCAATTCAATAAGTGCATTCGTGCACGTGATCTAGTTTACCATATCCTTTCCCAGTTTTAATTCCATTTTGGAAGGGTTGGACCTTTCGGAAAAGGAAAATTTTGGTTACATGTTTGGACTCCATGCCCAATAGACTGAAGAGCAAAGCACCCAATCTATAAGCTAGCGAGTAGCTTTCCCCACGAGGATCGCCGAAATGTTGATAATTTTTTCACTTGTGTAAAAAGCGGGCAACTCGAAACCGTCATCCATTACAATGAAATGCATTGGTGAAGTATACCTAAGCTAAGGAGTTTTGATGTTATTGGTTCTTTGCTTTGAATCAATTAATGATTAAGTGAAATCTACGAAAATATCATTTGTTACAAAATTGTAATAGATCACATAGTGCAGCAATTTAATGATACCTTTAGCAAAAAGAGCATAAGGGCCCACGAAGGACAATTGTGTTGTCTTGATAAAGACACCCAGAGGTGTAGAGCGAGTGAAGTGTTGAGTTTGGGACAACAAACGTAGAGTGCAGATTATAGAAATTTAGGAGTTCATTCTTGAATGTTATAGGTTCTCGGAAGACATTGATTATATTACTCTTGAGTTTTTAGTTCATCATACAATCCATACAGAAAGATGAAATGCAGAAAGAAATATATAACTCATTTATAAAATTCAATGTTTTATTCATAAGGAAATTTCAAATGTTCCCACACAAGCTATGGGATGTAACTAGAAAGTAAAGTACAACTACTGAAATAAGAGGTACACATGCATGAAAAAGAAAGTAAAGAGTATGAGTGAACCCATCATTTCCTTGGGGTTTTATTTGTTGTTTAGAGTAGCTCCATTCCAAGCTTTGTTCCTTTCTCTTTTTTTTTGTGGAAGCCACTATAACTAAAAAGAATAAAATGAACTATCGGAGTTATAAGCTCAGGATTAATTCATATTCCCTAAGTTGTCTAGTTCATGCATATGAATCTCTTCAAAACAAGAGATATAATTTACTTGAAGAACAAATTGCATACATGCTCTACTCATTCAAAAATAAGAAAGAGAAAATAAAAGAAGAAACATGGACACAAGAGAGGCCAAAAAGCCTAAGTATTTTCTAATTGTTTTCATAAGTATGCGAGTATAGGTTGTAGCGAAGAGATAGACAATTAATAAGTACTTGATGGAAAGAAGAATAAATGTAACTCAAACTCAATATTTTATTCAAATGGAATAGGTTACAGTCAGGAAAGAGACTAGCAATATAAGCACATGTTTCAAATGGAAACTGAAGAAGAAGAATCAGATTTCAAGAAGCTGAAGTTGATTAGAAAGAAAGGGTTACCGGTGAAATAGAACGGAAAAATAAGATTCTAGGAAAATTTTGACAGGGCTTCACCATGTAAAATGGACATTTACAACTTTCATCATGTTGCTAACAAATACTACATGCTTCAAAGAATTATTTAAATCAAGTAAGTGATATAGAAAAGTAAGTAAAGCATGCCATGATCAAGATAAAGCAAACTATGATGTCTCTTTTTATATTTTACTAATCGATCTTCAAACATGAAGTTAGGTGTTCTATATTCTTGAATTAGAAAATACAATTACTATATTTTGAAATGGATGGAAAAAATAATTCACAGTAAAAATTATGATTGGGGCTTCACCATGAAAAATCAACATTTCAGATTTTCCATCATGCTAGAAATATTATTATCAAGGAAATAAAGCATCTATATAAAATAAACAAGTTCTAGAGATCTTAACAAGCATCTGAATCAAGGATTATGCCTAAAATAGTATCAAAAAGAGATGAAGAACTGCTTGTAATTTCAAGAAAACCACTTGCAAGGTACAAAGACATCTTAAGTATAAAATATAAAAATACATTTTTATTGCGTTTGACATCTCCACTTCATTATTCAATCAAATTAATCATCAACATCAAGAATCAAAGATTTTAGTAAATGCAACTATAGGTTCTGAGGATCAAATCAAAATGTGAGCTCAGACAGAGTTATGTAAAAGAATGTAGTTTTTTTTAACAACCATGCTTCTAGGAGTAGTAGCAACAAAACACATCAAGGTTCAATAGAAATCCAAGGTATAAAATCACAAAAATTATTCTTTTAGGATCTTGTACTATACAACTTTGCCTAAGTATTTTTAAATTCTTGCTATCTAAAGACATGGAGCAATCAAGTGTGTATAGGAATTATCTTCAACATTAGCATATGAACATAAATTATTTTTTGAAGCAAAGAAATTAAACATATGAACCAACATAGTAAATGTAATACAAGTTGTATTATGTAGGATTCAAGCATCAACCAATAAATATCAAGTCACAACTAAACACGTATTCCTTGAAATTAAGTGTCAGATTTTCAAATTGTGAAAAGGGAAAACAAACTCAATGATGGAAAAAATAACATAGATTGGTCCCTGGACATCAAAGTTAGATAAAAGGATATGCATATGTAGCTATGAGCATTGATGAAAATAAGAAAAAGAAATCTGAGCTCAAGGCTTTAAATAGTGGATCAGAGTAAGGAAAAAACTCATTAGTGGCATTCAAGAGAAGAATGGGTCAAAAGTATGATTTAGTAAGGGAAAACTCATTTTAGATCAGAATCAAATTCAGAAATGAAAACATCAAACCATTGAACAACATCATGAAGAGCTTTAGTATTGGGATAAAATTGCCACGGTTGAACATCTTTCAAAAAAAGGGCATTTGAGATTAGCTATAAAGAATGGAAATAGAGCACCAATGAACTCATAAAATGAATTAAAACACAATTATAACTTGGTGAGTACAAAGTTTGAATATCCATATTGAGAAACATTCAAATATGGTGAGTTTTGAAAAAATGGAAATACCCATTTTATATTTAGAATATAAGTCAAGAAAATTTCGGTTCGAGATAGTCATATTAAGCTCGGCTACAAACTAGGCGGTAGAGGACTCCTTACAAGCCGTAAGGTTACAATTGTTGAAAAGATACATAGCATTTAGAATATAAGCTACGAAAAAGGTGGATATATCAAAATAACAAGAGTATTCACTTATCACATAAAGGAAAATGAAAGTTAGGTTATAGAAAAGTAAGTGAGATCTTGAGAACCCACTAGAATGGTGAGAAGTTTCACAATAAAGCTTGAACAAGCTCAAGATATCAGTGATGGAATCAAAACATAGAATAAAGACCTCGATCAAGCAAGCAAAATGTCAAGGTTTCAAGCTAGAAAACTATAAACTAACTACCATTTCAAAAATAATACGAGAAGTTCAAGCTGCGAATCAAAGACAATGCATACCCTTGTCAAAAATGACAGACCCATCAATGGGTATTAGTATATCTAGGTATTCCAATCACTTACCTAAAATTAAAGGAAGAAAAATCCACATACACAAGCCAAGCTCACATAACTAGTCAAGAATGCATGGTCACCTTCCAACAGGTGTCGAAGGTTTTCCCTCTCCAAGGAATGAACTCTCCTATGAGTTCCTCAAGAAAATCACAGACCAAGGAAAATGATCAAATTTCATTAATACAGGGTACACAAAGTTTCCAGGTTTAGAAAATAACACAAAATATCAATTCATGATTATAAAACCAACGAGAAAAGAGTCCACAGAAAATATCTTTACCTAGTAGATTTAAACTTCAAACTCTTGTCACGAG